>OX465095.1:68725930-69925930 GCA_949987625.1 Chalcis sispes | reverse complement strand
AAAAACTTTGTAATTAAATTTATATTATTCGTAATTATTTTTAAAAAAATCAAAGATAACATTGATTTAAATTTTGAGATTAACGGAAAATTTGTAGATTTATGAAAATTCTTGAAATTTTATAAAAATTTAAATATAAAACAATCGACAAATAAATTAATCATAAATAGTTTATAAATAATTTAAATACGAATTTAATATTAATTAAATATTATTTTCTTTTTAATTATATTAGGTAGCACAGACTTCAACTGACTAGCTTCGACGTAAATCTTATTTTAGATTAATTAAACTCCTACTTGTAATCATTACATTTATAAATTAATAAGTTATATAAATAGTATTTACAAGTTTAAATTTCAAAGTAACAAATAACAAAGCAATAACAATTCTTACAAAAACACTTCAAATTAATTTTTCGTTCACTTTCACCGTTCACGCTTATCACACAAATTATCACTGAACTGTCAAGTTTTTTAATTGCTTCGAATTCAATTTATTTGACGACAATTATTAATTGAAAGATCACTGTTAAATTTTTCACAAAAATTGATGCAATAGACGTTTTTACACCTAGAAGATCAGCTGAAAAATACACGAGGGAAAAAATCGCAGAAAACGGTAAGTAAGGTTCTCAATCGTTCGCTAAAACTATACGAAAATTTTCTCCCCAACATTTTTATTCAAGCTCCGCACAAACGACCGTCGGGAAAAAATAAGCTCGCTCAACACACTCATCACGCGCCAACCGCTCGTGAAAAAGGGACACGACCCATCGTCTATCCTGTAATCGAAAAATAACAAAGGACGAAGATATATGAAGGACTTAAGATCCCGCGTTATTTTACGGTCGCTGTTTGACGCGCGAATCACGTAGCGATAGAGAAATATCGCGACTTTACGTCCAAACTCCCGGGAATGTCGAGGCGTTCTAGCGTTGGCTTTAACATCGGCGATCGCCTATCGTTAGGCTAGCGCGCGCGCGCGCTCGCGTTATCGCACGTTTCGTAAAATTCTACTCGCGACCCCTCATATTTTATTTTATATCTATATACAGAGTCCATATGCGAGATGACTACCTGTTGCTTAACGACGATTAACGAACGTCTTTAAAATTTTCCGAAGTGTACTAGTGATAAAGAAGCACGAGTAGTAAGTAATCCACGAGGGAAAATTGCTTTCGTTGTAAACAACGTCAGAAAGAGAAAGAGAGAGAGAGAGAGAGAAAGAGAGAGAGTTGTGTCGTATAACGAAAGGATAAATAAATTGATGGGTATAAAATTAAAATAAAATTGTTAGAAAATTAAATTTATCTTTCGTTTGCTTTACTTTTTCATATTTAGTAAACTCTCATTTTGCTGATCACAAATTTAATTAAAAACTTCTACTTCTCCTAAAATTTTTTTTTCTTTTGTTATTTTTGTTAAAAGATGAAACGTCGAATATTAATTAAGTCGTGTATCAATTAAGAAATATTTCGCTTAAGAACAAATAATTATGTGCAGCTACTGTATTATGATAACCTATCTTTGAAGTTTAAAGTAAACATTTTATCTTTTTCTATTAAAATACTTGAAATGAAATGCAACATAGAAGAATTATTTTATTTTTACAAACATATTTGTAAAAATAAACTATTATAATTTATAATTTATTAATTTTTTAATATATCCAATAATAAAAATATTTTTCATTATTATTAACTTCAACATTACGTGTTTATCATTAAAATTTTACAAAGAATGAAATGACTTTAAAAGTTGCAAACAATTACGTAATATTCTCTTCGAATTTCTAACAAATTTTCGTCACTTAAAAAATACAATTTTAAATTTAAAGATTATCACCTCGCGAAAAAACAAACAAGTAAATATAATAACAGAGCTAATAATAAAAATTAAAAAACGTATACTTTAAAAATTCTAAATCTTATATATTAATCAAGATCGTAAAAATTTTTCACGACAATAAACAATATTTCGATATACAAAAAAAATTTATACGGTAAAGAATAATAAAAAAAAAATCCAAAACGAAAAGTAAATTATTGAAAAAACGCGCTGCAATTTTACTGAAACAATCATATTTAAAAGCAGCAAAAAGTTAACAAAAAGAATTAAATAAAAGAGGAAAAAGTCCCTACCACTAAGCGTTGAACGGAGTAAAGATCAACTACTACTGATTCGAATCAAACGGCGAAAGCGAGTAACACCGAAGAGGCACACATTCGAGTTCGCACGCACATGCAACAAGTAACTCTTCGCATCCCCTACTCAGGCTTTTCCAGCCCAAAATGGTATACATTTTTATCCCAACACGTTCGACTTTTTTTTTCTAAATTATTCAAAAGGCAAATATTGAATGTTCTCTCACGCTTTCTACTATTGACATTCTAATGCATTTTTTTTCTTGTTTATGTTTACATTTTTTAACAAAATAAAAGTAAAAATAAAACTTCGATCGTGTATAGCATTATTATTATTTTAATTTCGAGTTTTATTTGAACAAAATACAATAACATCGTAGATATAATCATCTATTTAATTTTTTAATAAAAAACAGTGAATTAATAAAAATCTGTATATATATATATATATATATATATATATATACATAAAACTAAAATTATATTTAAAAACCTTGACGTTAGCTTTTATACTTTTTTATAAAAACTGCACTTTATGTTTTTAATCATCGCATTGTAAAAAAAACTGTAATTCTCAATGTTCGTTAAAAACCCTTTTTTTGTAAGATGCTCTATAATTTCAAGTAGAATATTTATTTACAATTTTAGCATAAATTTTACACGTTTCATAAAAAGCCAATTTTTTTAATTGCTTAATTGCACGTCGAATAAACGAGCAACAAAGTTTTCTTGCGCATGAAGCGTCGATAAAACATTGAAGATGAAATATTCGATATATCTTTATGGAAGGAAGAAAGAAGAAAAAATGAGCAAAAAGAGAGCAACTTCCGCATACAGCTATCGATGTTCAAAAGCGATGCAGCTTTTACACCCACAATTTGCACTTGTGCAGACATGCTTTAGGCTAAATAAACGTTCACAAAAATAGCCCGCATCTACGGCTATAATACTTACAACAGATGAGAGTTAGGGAGATAGAGATAGAGAGCTAGAGAGAGGGAGAGAGAAAGTCAGAGAAACACTTAATATACAGATAAATCTACCGTTTGTGATTATGAATTCTAAATTATATTCCTTTCGATCTTTTGGCTTCAAAATCTTTAAAGAGATTTGTAATGCCATCTACTATTTGATACTTTTAATTCTTTGATATTTTAATAAATGTTTTTAATTTTTATACAATTTTTCTTACCTTTTTAACCATTACATGTAAAATCGAAAATAAAATATACATTGTATAATTCGTTTGCATTGAAATAATTATAAAATATATAGCTAAACAATTTTAATGCATTTATTAAAAAAATATCTATTCATAATAAGTTTAAATAAATAAGTTTAAATGTTACAAATCTCAATTTTTAAAATCATAAATTCTTGTATTTTTTTACGGTTTCAAAAGATACATATATTTCAATAATATATCTTTGAATGCTTTCTTATTGGTTTTAATTTTAAAAACGTTACAACATATAATAAATCAGTATAATAAATGCATGCTTTGTGTAATAAATTTAATTTGATAAAAAAAAATTTTAATTACTGTACCTCGAAAGACAAATTTATCTTGGAAACTGCAACTTATCACTTATTTTTGAATATCTGTGATAATATAATATGTTAGAATATGTACTATTCTTAATATGTTACTATTCTTAACAATGCTACGATTTAATATTTATATTTAAACATAATCATCTTACCAATAAAAAAGATCTGAAATCGAAATTCTGTATTACCTCTAAATTATGACGAATATTTAGTTTGAATTTTCAGCACATAGCGATGAATAACATCGTTAATAATGACGTCAATAATGCATAGTATAGACCAAAATTTTGACGTCATAAAACGTCATATGAAACCTTTTAATGTCATTAGAGCTATATATTCTTAAGTTTACGCGGGATAATGTTCGCAAATAGTTGAAATTGTTTATTGAGTGAATACAAATGTTTATGTTTATTTTTGCTCATTTAAATGCACAATTTTTTATTTATCATAAATTCACTGGAGTATCTACAAAAATTTTTTTAAAAATATGTTTTTCTTTTAAAAAAAAATGTTAAAAACATAAACATTTTTTAAATATAATAAATATATTTTTATATAGTTGGTTATTTATAAAAAAAATTTAATTTTCAAAAATTATTTTATAAACAATTTTTATTTAATATAATGAGTTATCCTTAGAAAGATGAATCTTTCAATAAAGTCTGCACGATTTTATGGACATTCCTTGGATGGGCTTTATGAAGATTTGGAGAAAAGAATTGAGTGGGTGACAAAACAAAAACCAATACATGTAAATTATAAGCCTAGATCTTTACTTCAACCAAGTCCATATAAAGAAGAATTTTGGAAGCAAAATGAAGCTCTTCTTAATGCAGCTGAGCACAGTAAAGATGATGAAATATTATGTTGCTTTGTTTATCAAGGTGAAAATGGGAATAGACGTTTTATAGTAACATATCCTGAAGATTTTTGGGATGAATCTGAACGTTTACCATCAGAGAAAAAAGTTTTCTATGAGGTAAATTTATAAATCTTAAAACACCATTAATAATAATAAAATAAAATTGTAATTATTTGAAAATTCTAAAACTATAAATATCATTTATGCATAGGTAATTCCAGAAAATTACCCTTGTTTTCTTTATTATGATTTAGAATTTGAAACTGAGTTAAATAAAGAAAAAGATGGAATACAAATGACTAGAACATTAATCGACATCACATGCGAATACTTACATGTACTTTGGAATTATTCTTGTAATAGAAGTGCAGTTATTAATTTAGATTCGTCACGCTCTGACAAGTTTAGTAAACATTTAATCTTCAGTACAAAAGATGTAGCATTCAAAAATAATTTTCATGTTGGGCACTTAGTAAAAATGATTTGTTCAGATATAATTAATTATACATCATGTGAAAATGAGGAACATAAAGTTTTAAGTAAATTTAATAAAATAGATCTTGAAAATTTGTTTGTTGAAACAAACAAAGGAAAAAAATTATTCATAGATGTAAATGTTTATACTAAAAATAGACATTTTAGAATTTATAAAGCTACAAAATGGGGTAAAAATTCTCATTTAATTTATGCTTCTGATTGTGAATATTTATGGGAGAATAAAACAAAAAATAAAGATTTAAATATATTTTTAAACTCTCTTATTTCTTATTTGCCGATAAAGAAAAAACTGAATTTATTAAGTTTTGACCAAGATAAAAAAACTTATATTCAACCATTTTCACTAAATACTACAAAATGTTCAACACAGCCTATCAGTTTTAAAGAATATCCAAAATCTCCATATCCATCATTAGATAAATATATAAATGATTTTATAAAGCCTGGAAAAATTAGAGATTCTAAATATGTACAAAATGGTCGCTTCATTATTTTTGAAGTAGTAGGTAATAGGTAAGTAAACAATTATTGAAAATAAGTTATTCAATTACAATGTATGTTATTTATAATTCATAATTATAGATACTGTGAAAATATTGGCAGACAGCACAAAAGTAACAATGTTTATTTCATTGTTGATCTTAAAAATAAAGTAATGTTTCAAAAATGCCATGACGAAGATTGTCGAGATTTTGTCTCTAATCCTAAAAATTTACCAGATGAAGTAACTTTTTATTTTGATGATGAAACTGATTTAATATTATCTACTCTTGAACATTAATAGTAAAAAATTTACTATATTTGTAAATAAAACAATTATTTTAACTTTTTGTTGTTTAAAGATTATAGTTATAATAATTAGTAAACTTTAAAAATAAAAAATCTATTTTTTTAATGTTGTATAATACTTATATAATTGTATCGAATCATAATAAACTAGTTTATATAAAATCATTTATAATAGATATAACAGCTAATTGTTATTAAAATATTTAATTATTTTTGTAAATACAAATAATTATTAAAATGAATTCATTTATGTATTCTATCCTTATGTTCAACATATATTTATGTAAAAAAATTATTTTTAATATAACATTTATTAAATAAATTGATTTCTATAATACATCATCAATAAATACATCTATTAAGACCTCTTCATTTCAATAATTGATCAAATTGCATATACGTTTAGCAGAAAATTATAAACATTATAAATATTATCAGTCTCCAGTAGATATGATAATAAATACAAGCTGTTTTTGCAAAAAATTAAAGTAGAGTATATACATAAAATATATTTATAAATTTTAGAAGGAAAAACCTTCCTGTACAATCAACATCACAAAATTCATTCAATTATTCCTTTGGACATCTATATTTATAGATGATTATTGATGTTTTCGTGAAAACATACTAAAAATTATCTTAGTTTCGAGGTTTTAAAATTATTTTTTTAATTTTATCTACGTCAAAATTTATGCTATGCAAATAATTTAGCCAAAAAAAAATAATCAAATAATCCTTGATCTTCAGTTTCTGTAGAATCAGATTCATTTTCTTCCTCTTTATCTATCTCATCATTATCTTTTGATTCAGTTACTTCTTGTAATGACGGACTTAACTGATTATTTTTTATATCTTCTTCTTTTGTCTCGCTTGAAATTATATTAGATACACTTTCATCCTGATTATCGATTTTAGTCTCTTCTTTATTATCAGTGTTAGTAACGTGTTCATCTTGATTACTAATTGTAATAGTATGTAACAATTTACTTTCAGTTTCAAGTAATTTTTTATATGATTTATAATCTTTACCAGCTTGCCTCATTCGATATAAATAATCAGGTAAACCTTGCAAAATAAATGTACATAAAAATATTAGACATTTTTATAGATTAAAAGGTTTTGATTTAAATATCTATTATTTTTTTACCTGTCCTAGTTACCCAGGAAGTAACAGCTGATGGAATATTTACTCCAGGATCTTCAAAATATGTTAATCCAAATTCTATTCCTGGTTCGTTAAAATTATTGTATGGTTTTATTACCATATATGACGAATAATTTTTTACCCTAAAAATATTTAATAAATATAAAAAAAAAATTACAATGTCAATGTCAATTCAAGATATTTAGTATATGAAAAAAAAAAAAAAACAATGTTTGAGTTATAATACAAAGTAAATTACCTGTAAGTATCTGATCTTATTGGAGCATTTGGATGATCAACTCCTTTACTAACAATTATAATGATTCCTGAATCTTTATCATAAAGCCATCGCCTTTGATAAACATAATCTCTATTTGAGAATATTCTCTATAAGATAAATAAATTAATTTTGAAGACAACTTTTATTTTTTGTTTAAAGAAATAAATTATACATACTGGCCAAATCATTTCCCAATAAATGATATCAGAATTACTATTAGTGGTTTTCTTCAATACAGAATCTTCATCTATTATTTTTAACTGTTTAGCAGTGGCATCCCATTTTCTACGATAATCTATATCTATTTGAACTTGCAAAAAATCTTCTGCAGAAACATCATTAAAAGATCCATATACTTTATAAGAATATAAACCTCCAGATTCTTTTTCTTCTCTTTTCCAAATTAACATATCTTGGCGTTCAATAAAAGGTATCCATTCTAATTCTAAGAAGCAATATATCATAAAATATATAGATACAATACTTTATTATTTTATAACTTTAATAAAATAATTCAATAAATTTACCATTTTGTTGAACTTTGTTTGCTACACATTTAACTTTACATTTACAATAGTCAACATCAACTTGTTGAACATCTATAACTAATCTCATTTGACATTCAGAACATACTACTGTTGAATTTCGTAATGCATGTATTCTTTTTATTTCTTGACTGTAACTTAAAATTTCCAAATTTCAATGATTTTTATAAATAAATAATTAAGTAATTTTATTAATTTGATGAAATTATAAACAAAAGGGTTACCTATATATCTCTTTATCCGTTATTCTTTCTTGTTCCCAATTAAAAATTGTGACACCAACAGCTCCAAATAAAAGATCTTTAGTATTTCTTGCAGCTCTTCGTCTCCATAATCTAATAAATTCTTTTAAAGCTATCTCATCCCATATTCTTGTGTAAAGATGAAAAATTTGTAAACTTCTTCTGATTCTTTGTGCAGCTATAAACTCAAATTGCATGGTACAAGCTTTTACTACTTGAACACTTTGTTCTTTGAACCACATGCTCATCTTGCATCTATACCATTTAAATTTATTGTGCATCTTGCCAGATTGTTGAGAAAAAAAATGGACATTTTTCAAGTTTTCACGAGCGTGATTTGAATTATAATGTTTAAACAAAATTCTTGACGTGTAACGTGCAAACATTTTTAAACTTTCGAATAATTTTGTTTTTAAATAATTATTCTATCAAATGCGTGTCAAATTCATGATGTTAATCAGTAAATGATAGTATTTACGTACTTAATACTTTTTTTATGTATCAATTAGATAAAATCTCAACTTTATTTTGACTATTTAAAATGCATTTATTTAAATAATTTAAAACTTACGAATTATCTGTTATATTTTGAGGTTATATTTGAAATAAATTATTTTTAAATCGATACAAATAACTATAAATGTCAAAGTTCTTTAAAAAAAATTAATTTTATTAAAGCTACTATACTTTCTGAATAAATTATTACAATAATCAGCTGTTGCTGTAATGTAGTAATCAAATAATATTAAGTTTTATTACGCACGCGTGAAAAATACTTGTGCTATTTGTGCCCCATAACTCACAAGGTCATTTCGTAAGATCAGTAGTTTATAACTTAACTAATTTTTAACAGATGTCGTCGCTTTAAAGTATCAGGATACAATTAGTTTATCAGTTTCATTATTAAAAAATTATAATTTATTAGAATTTTAAATATTTTACTCTGAAAGTAAATTTAATATAAACTGTATTATGATTCGTTCATCCATCAAATATTGTTCGAAATTTACTGTATTTTGTTTATTTAATTTTGTTTATCCTATAGATTAATTCAAACATATATTTACTAATCCTAATGCATTAAAAAAAAAAAAAAAAAACAAATAGAATAAATTACTTATAAAATATTAATAATATATAAATAACATTCTAATCTAACTTAAACATATAAAAAAATATTTCTATTTAATTTTCATAAATGAATATTAATTAAGAATATTGTATTTCAATCTATAAAAAATGTATCGTATTAAATGAAAACTCAATAAAATAATTTGAACATTTATTTTATTAAAATAAAAGATTTAGACTGCAATTACAGATTATTAAGAATTTTTCTAATTAAATCTTTTCGATTATTACCATCTATATTTGATCATCTGTAAATCGTTGTTCTTCCATCTAAAAGAAAAAACTATGTAATTAAATAGTAAATACAAATAAACAACTTTAATAAATACAATAATAAATACAACTATAATAAATAACCAACTGTTTAATTTTATTAAATAGTTTTGTGCAAGCCAAGTATTTTTTAATAGCTAAAATAGTACACAGAAGTTAAGAATAAATCTTATTATATAAGCTAATTTGTATTTTTTAGACGCATCAAAATCTGTGACGTAGTATTGGCTTAGTTATATGTATGTGTGAATGTTAAATTTATCTTTTACGTATTGCATTATAATGTGTATTGTATTAATTTCTTCATGTTCTAATATTTTTGAGAATACTATTAATTTGTCTTTGCTTTTAATGTAGTTTTTATTGTATTATATTTTTAAAAAAAAAGTGTTCGTTGGTTTAAAAGTAATATATTTTTTTCAAAATTTTACTTCAATGAAAATTTAACACACAAAAAAAAAAAAAAATAACAATAATAATAATAATAATAATAATAATAATTAAAAAAAAAAAAAAAAAAACAAGTAATTGACAACAAAAGTAATTATTTTCTTTTCATTACCTTCCTCAATTGCCGATAGTAACGCGCATAAAGATCGGCATAGGGATGGCCTTTGAAAAAGCGAGAGCGAGCATCGCTATTCCTGGTAATCGTCGTACCTTGGTTGTTCCTCTTTCCCCAACCAGTTGAAAAATTCAACTGGGCATCAACCCTCGCAATCAGGATAAAACAAAGGCAGAGTCCTACTAGCAGCAAGCTCAATCTTAGCTTTTTGCAGTTCCTGCGAACACGTTTAGTTTTTCATGTGAGGCACTTCGCGGATATTTATTATCAAGCTTTCTTAACTCATTTTTCCTAATTAATTTTTAATTTTCTTCTTTAATGCAGTGTGCAGTGATGCAACGATATCGTCGAGTAAAAAAGTAGCGTGAATTTTTTCGTTCTACCATACCGAATAAATCATTTATAATTGAATAATTTTTAGTAAATTTTAGGGTAAATTAACAATTTTTTTTCATCTATATCTCTTTATTCTTTAAGTTTTTACATAGACTTTAAGCCACCGTTATTTTAATATATAATTTTTTTGTCGATACGTCGGTCTCGTTGAAAAAAACTTGCAAATATTTTATATAGTACAATCATCGAACACTTTGATAAACATGAACACGCAAACCATTCATTCAACTCACATTTTATTAAAATATTAGAGTTGCGAAAAACAATGAAAATTTTACTTCGACAAGCGATCGGTCGAGGAAAGTAACCGATAATATAACTCGTTTCTTGCCGATGCTCACAAATCAAAGATTCGTTCTCGTCCAGGAAAAGTTCGACAGTCGTCGAGCTTTATATCCTCGATACCGTCGTTTAATGATCCCCACTAAAGACTAACTTTTCAACCCCTTATACTCTATCGTCCTATCGGATGACTTTTTTCACGCCTCTCTCTCGCTCTCTCTCTCTCTCTCTCCTAAATCTTTTCTTCTTTTCTTCTTTCTCTTTCATTGAACGTGTGTAACGCATTCGCATTGACGCAAATCTTCCTTCTATCAGCTCTGGGGTTTCACGAAGACGTTGGGCATCCGAGCTAATAGAACGGAATGGTAAAAAAAGAAAATAAAGACGACTATTAATTAGGACACGTACACGCGATCCTTAGGTTTTGCGGACACATTTTTTTGCGCCTTCTGCTATTTATTTAAAAAAATTCACGATTTCATACAAAAATAAAGTAGTACGAAGGGTAAATTAATTTTCAAGATAATCAAAAATACATTTTCTTTTTAATAATTTTTCATTTTTTACACAAACTTTTTAAGTTAGTTAAGCAAGGTATGATGAATGTAATTTTTCAGACAATCATTATTATACTATACAGTAAACGATCACTGCAATTATTTATTACAAACGGCAACTTTCACCTACTAATGATTTGCCTTTTTACAAATTTTGTTTTTGAAATTTTTTTTATTTCGATGCTATATATATATATATATATATATATATATATATATATATATATATATATACGTTTTTAAAATATTCTTATACAACTTGTAAATCATCGTGAACGTTTTTAACAATTCGGTCGGTGTCGATATATTATAATTATAGAAAAAAAAAAAAAAAAAAAAATCTCAGAACACGAGCAAATCGTATGTTCGACCACAAGACATCGAAAACATTAATTATTTCATTTCACAATTCGTTACGACGAGTAAACGCGACGATCGAACGTTTGTATCCCGTGAGGGCTTCTTCATTTTCATCAAAAGGGAAAGTGGACTGATCAAACGCGCAACATCGAAGCCAAGAAATTGTACCAATCAAAGCTTCGACGACAACGACGACGACAACTCAGTTCGTTATTCGAGTTATGCGCGTCATTTGATGGTCGATTCCATCCTCAGTCGTATCGCATAACGATGCGCGGTATATTTTTCCTTTTTTTTTTTTTCCATTTATAGGATCACGCTTATTTTTAATAAAACGAATATGTCTTTTGTAAGAATCATTTTCAGTTTTTTTTATTATATTTTTATAAAATCTTAATAAAAAAAAAAAAAATTAAAACCTTCAACACGTATAAAAATAATTTATCCGCCGTAGATGTTACGAAGCGGATTTTAAAATAAAGTTTAATTTGTTATCTACTTGAAAATAGATTAATTAAACATTTAATAAGAAATGTAGCTCAAAAATAATGCAAAAAATTATATAAAATGAAAAAGAATTTGTTTTCTAAAATAAATTTCCTACACGGAAGTATCAAAGGAAGGGAAAAATTTTTAAATAATGCACATGAAATGTACAATGAATAGTGATATTAATTTATTTCTAATAAAAAAGAAAAATTACATGGAGCCTTAATACATACTAACAATGGATCGATGATTTAAGTGGGTGAAGGTGTAAACGATTGTAGTATTACCGTTGACTATCACATTTTCATTGGCTTTATGCCTCTTGTATACATATTATAATTACATAAAACATTTCATATACGCAAATTATCGTTTTTTTTTTTGTTTTTTTTTTTTTTTTTATTAACACAAATCTTCACCCACTTTTTCACATGTCTTTCATTTTTCTCTTTTTATTTATTTATTCTTTTTATTTATTTATTTATTTATTTATTTTTTTTTTAATTTTCATTAAACATCCTGTTTCTCTCTTTTTTTTTTATACGAAAATCATATATAATTTATTGTATTTCACGCTCGTGCACGTCATATATCCTTTCGCGTGCTAGCTGCTTAAATTTCTATACGAAACGGTAATAACAGTAAATGGAAGCGTAGTTTTATTTATTTATCATTTTTCTTTTCATCTTGTATTATTTAATGCTGTAAAAAGTTTCAGCAAAAACGCAACTTACGATTTGCTTGTAAATATCGGGCAAAGGTGTCGCATTTATCCGATTCGCATAAACGGGCAGTGTGTGATAATTAATTCGCTGGTGTGCAGTAATACTTTTGAACATAAACAACAAGCAGCTTTGCTTTTTTTTCGTAAAATTTTTTTCTTTTTTTAAAAATATTATCTACGAAAAAAAAAAAAAAAAACGGCAACTTGAAAAAGTGATCGGCTAAGCTTCCCATATTTCTGGTTAAATTACCGAAAAGCACTGATCATTTTAACTTTTTTATCGCTCACCAGCTTTTTTTTTTTTTTTTTTGTTGTTGTAATGTCCAAACTCATCATTGAAAAATAAAAAAGTTACGCGATTAAATTTTAATAAATTTTGTTTTTCGAATTAGTTTTATTGAAATATTCTTTTTATTTTTCTAATATTGAATGTATGTTTTACACAATTGTTACCTATATCGACTATACATACGTATGTGTATAAATATAACATACATATATATACGTATGCACGTATCCTTATATATATGTATATTTATATAAATTAAAACTATAATTTTTCTGGAATCATTTAACCGCTTTTAGAGATCAAAATACTCTCTCGGCTTATTGTAACGTCATAAAAAGACCTCGCATTCTTATAAATAGTCACTTTATTTATCATACAAAAAGCTTAAAAATTAATGCGTTCAAGCGCAAATATTTCACGAACGCTTTAAATTTATTAATTTTAAGTAATACGATAACGTGTGTGATGTGTGAACGTAATAAGCGCGTATTACATGATTATCAATATTAATTAGGAAGTATTTTGTCAATCAATAGAGACAACATCGACAAATATCTTCGAGACAAAAACTGTGCATTGACTCGAATATATTTGAATATAATACTATGTCACTTAATCTTAATTCTTTTTGTTTTTGTTGTTACTTAGTTATATTGATAAATTGACAAACAATGATAACGTGCTATGGCATTTGATCTTCGTCGCTCATTAATTTTTCAATTTTTATAGCGTGATGTACTTAGATTAATTAATTTTAATTTGAACTGTTTATTTATGTATATAAATTTAATAAAAATTAATCACAAAATAAATGTAATAATTTTATTTTATAACGACATCAAATATTTATGAATTCTTATAGCAGCACAGTGCTTTAAAATAAAAAAAAATTTTAATTTCCATAATATTTTAAAATAAAAATATTTAGTTAAACTGGTAAGACAATATATACATAATTATATACATTTTTCATATTTAATACACAAATAAACATATCATACAAGCTTAACTTATACTAATATATATTTAAATTTTCTTAAATTGAATATATGTTAAGTAATGTTGCTTAACACGTTCATTTAAATTTTTTTACCAATTACATGTTAGATTTCATTATCAATTATTAAATACGATCAATAAATTATTGAACAAATCACAATTCAATCTTAGCATAACTTTAAATTTTAAATTAATTTATTATTTTGTCATATATTTTAATAAAAGTTAAAAACTGTAAACAAAATAAAATTTTTTTTTATTTAATTTACTAATAAAATTATAACAATATCTATCAAAAACTTAATTTCATTATTTATTAATTGCACATACTTACTGAAAGATTTTATGATAAGATTGAATCTTCACTAATAATTAATTTATCGTATTTATATTCTGATTTCAAACGCTAAAAATAATTCGCAATTTTGTTTAAAATAGTTTTTTTGACAATATAAATACAATTTTTAAATTTATCATCATTAGACTATGTGACTGAGTTTCCAGTATTTCTTCTATGAAAATTGAGAGGCGTCGATCAAGATTTCATGCACGTCGTCAATTGTCACTGCGTTAGCAAAAAATAAATACATCTACTACGTGATTTTAAGCCCATCACGATTTGTAGTTATCTCACTCGCATCATTACACATGCGTATCGCGTTCATAATTATTACGCTACGAGTGCGTATTGTTCCTAGAATGCGAACAACAAGTTAATTATTCGAAATGACACTAATTCATGATCATACAAATTCACCCTGTAATCGATACGATTTACATTCGTATACAATGGCTAGGTCGGAAAAAAAACAATAAATTTCGTTCCATTATTGACTGCCTTATCAAAATTCTGTTAAACATACATTCTCTCTTATATTCTCTTATTACACTTTTTAGAATTATTAAAATATTTTATAAATTAAATATATCTTATCGTTATATGTTGTTAAACAACAACACATATAGATTATTCTAATATTATCCGCATTTAACTGTCGATTTTACAAATAAGCATTGCAGCTACTTTATATATATATATATATATATATATATATATATATATATATTTATATATATATATATATATTTATATGGTCAGTTAATTCTTTTCACTTATTATGTGCTTATATAGTATAACGAACTTAAGATTGGTGTATAAAAATTAGTCTAGGAAAATTCCCAACTTGTCTTGTGATTGTCGAGCTGGAAAACAGCTTGCGAATGTATATACATAAATGTCATGTATACACACACATACACACACACGCGCGCGTGCGCGCGCGCACGTACGCACACACACTCACATATATATATATACTTTTTTTTGTTTATATACGACAAGTATGATAATTTTACTTTTTTTAATAGTTAATTATTTTCATTTCTCTATTAAAAATTTATGATAATATAGAAGAAAGGTATAAAAAAACAATAATTTTTGGAAATGTCACAGTAAAATTACACTAGTTTACGAAAAATTTATAAAAAGTCCTTAACCTTTGAAAACTGTACAATTAATCTGATGAATTGATCATACGGGTATTCGTATTCCTGTGCTAACTAATTGTTTCGTATAAAAAAATGTATAACCGACATACGTACTTATTCAGATTACTCAATTTAATTCCTCCTAGGACACTTGTACTTCTCTTTTAGTTTACATATACGAATACGTTATACACAAGACGCAAACAGTTCATATCTCTATGCATACTTTATCTCTTTTTCTGTCAATATTTCGAAAATGTTTGTTAATTTTATGAAGCAAAAAAATAACTTTGAAGATTTATAATATTTTATAAAATATGTTTTAAACGTATAATTAAACATACGTGGTTTAAACATGTGTCAGAGAAAGACAAAATAATCACCATATAGTTTACTTGAAAACTGTCTTATCGCCTCTACATCAGTTCTTTGGCGTTTTTACACATCCACGCAAACTTTTTTCTTTCTGCAGCTTTTTCTCCTTTTCTTAAGTACGTCATCATTATCATAATCGTCATTATTTCATTTCGAATCTTTATTAGATCCACAATTTAATCTTATTTCTATATATATTTGTTTTAGAGTTGTTTTCACATTTGAAAGCAAGAAACTATGCGCGACTCTGAACGTGCATGTTAATTCGTCGTTGAATCGTTTAATAGGTGAAAAATACTTTCAGTTCTTTTTAAGCTTGACCCTGATTTCGTTTCTATGCTTAACACCAGCTTTCGCTTTCTCGATCACCAACGCCTTCACTCTCCTCATCGCTAGGCTCTTCACCGTACATGTCAGCAAGTTTACGGAACCTTGGACCAAAGTTGGATAAGTAATTAAATTTGAGATCGCCATCATCTGTGCATGACGCGAGGGAGGAAAGTGAACCGTCCGAATTGCCTTCACCCTCGTAAGCATAATGACGCACATCATCGAAAGGATTAGTATTCGGATCTTTGTCACAACACTCCTTCCTAGTATCGAGGAAACCGCAAATGTCCGGAACCTCATCAGGCTCTGAAAATTTTAAAATAAAATCGAAAATTGTTTAAATAAATTTTTATTTTCAAACTTTACTTGGTTATATTAAATATTTTTCATAAGTAATGCAATTAATTGAATAAAATCAATGAAAATATTGTTTAAAATAATGTTTATTTAAACTAATTTTTTTCAATTTTAGCAATTTTAAAAATATAAAAATCTCCATTTACCTCTTCCTTGAAGACTAGCTGCGTTAATCTTCATATCGTTTGGTGGATCATACATAGCTCGAAGAACGTTTAAATCATAGCCGGTGTCAACTTCGCCACCTCCTTCGTCCTCGTAATTGATGATATTTTCTCTAATGTCATCCATGTCTTTATAAAGGTCGTCCGTTTTGCGTCTATGCACAACAACAGCCAGCAGAAGAATCAATAGAATAGTGATGCAGACAAGAATGGCAACTAAGAAGTTCGTGTCAATGCCGAATGACACGGCTTTTGCCATACCGTTACTACAACCTGGATCGGCGTTTAGTGCCAACGATGGCATACCCAAGTTATACGTCTAAATATATAAATTAGTATATGGTTAAAAAACAAAATGTTGATCATATTTCATTTTAATTTTTAAAAACTGACTTATTATGTAAAGGAATTTGTAATTTATAATATTTATAAAATGAAAATTTCTCATCGTAAAAAAAAAAAAATATATATATATATATATATATATATATATATATTTATTTTTTTTTTTTATTTTTTATTTTTTTTTTTTTTTTTTATGTTAATTAACAAATTTTCACAAATACATAGAACCTATCATATATTAATATTAAATTTATATCAACTTACATTTCCATTAATCGTCAAATTCCGGATGCATCCAACAAAACCTTTATTCGTTGGTACATATTTCCACTTAAATTTTTCTCCCAATTTAGTTAAATTACTTATCGCTCCTCCAACTTGCAATGGACTATTGACATTAAGGAATTCACTTGTTCCAAAGGGTGCCTTTAATCGCATACAACTTGATAGTCTACAATTGTCAACGTTCATTTCTATGGACTAGAAAACAAACAATTATTAGCACGAAAAATATTAAATTTTTTATTTTTATTAACAATATTTGCACTTACTGTTTTTGTCCAATAAACATCTATTCTGTGAGGCTTTCCATCAGCTATAAATAACTTTCTATCTTCCACTTCATTATCTTTACTTGATTCTGATTTATCTAGCATTCTAGGACCATGACCGTAATCAATGTACAGAACGGGGTTGCCATTCTGTAATTCAAGTGACATAAAGTCTTGAATTCCCAATTTAGGGGAATAACTCATTGGACCAAAGTAGAATATCAGTCCGTTTTTAGCATATGGTGTTATTTCTAATGCTAAAATACAATAATTTTAAAATATTATTTAATGTTTAAACTAAATATTATTTCTAATTTACGTAAATAAAAAAACATACTCTAAATTTTTAATAAATAAACAAAAGCAAAACAAAAAATTATTGTTAAAAATATATGAAAAAAAAAAAAAAATAAATAATAATAAAATATGAAAAAACATTGAGTCTCTTTACCTAGATGAGACTCATCGCAAATCTGTCCCGTAGGGGGCATAATAGCGTAACCGTCCCCATGGAATCCGATAGCGAGCAGCTCGCATCTCGGTCCCTCGAACTCTGGTCGGCACTCGCACTTTGAGCCCAGAGGCGTCCCTCCATTGAGACATTCGATCGACTTGGCTGCATCGCAGGTATGGCTACATACTGGATCTACTACTGCCCTTACACCAACAAATGAACTTGTGTTCGTGTAGACAACATATGGTGTTGAACTAATACTCAAATCGCTGCGGCATGAGTTGTTGCAGTAAACCTATGCGAATTATAATATTATTCATAAGTATACATTGTCTTAGACGAAATTTTTAACACAGTGAAATACGTCAAAAGTATTAAAGAATTATAAAATAAAATTTGAACCGCAACAAACCTTTTCAAAAAGACATTCATCAATATTGACAAGAAGAATATCTGCACCCATCTCACGTTCAATCATCTCAGAATGAGTAACAACGATGGTATTAAGTTTTTCGGGCTCGTAGTAGGGACTACCATGAGCAGAAAAACGTACGTCTAGGACGGATTTATTATGATGGGGCGAGTGTAAAACAGTAAAAACGTCAACATTTTCCACGGAGACATTGAACATGGAAGAAAGACGTTCTTGAAGGATGTCTTTCTTACTAATACCTAATTCATCCGGAGCAACAAGCTCCTCGGCAGTGATATCAAGAAAACGGATTGAACCAGACTTATCCACTGCTTCTTTCGGAATTTCTTTTACTGTCACATTTACAGTCGCCTGTGCATAATGTTTAGATATCAGGGTACCTGTGAAATATTACATGATATATGTTATACATTTTTGTTGTTGATGTTTTTAGTAAAATAACAATTCAAATGGTATATAGTAATACAATTATAATTGTATTAAAAATATTTTTAAATGGCATACCTTCTTCCACTACCGTAAACTTGAGAAGAAACGTTCCATTTCTTGTCCCAGCCAACATAGTAATCATTCCAGTACTCTCGTTCAGTACAAATCCGCCTTCGGGTGCATCTTGATACCATTGGAAGGTTTTATCATTTAAATCCCAATCATCTGGATCATCAACGTAGACTCTTCCAATGTCTACGTCAGGCGATTTTCCATTGTAGTTATAAACAAAAATGGCACTAGATCCATCTCTCATTTCGTTGTCGTTCTGATCTCCAATGATCACCGTCAATTTCGAAATACCCGTTTGAGGCTGTTCACCGTGATCGGTAATGGCTATGGGAATATCGAAACTTTTACGTTCCTCGCGATCAAAGCGTACTTTTGCATAAAGATCGCTACCGCGTATCTCGAATTTCGTAATAATCATTGAGTCGGCCGAAGAATCGATTCGATAAGTGAAAGGTGGTCCATTTTCTTCAGAATCGTAATCTCGTGCCTTTAGCTCGGTAATATTGCCAGGATCTTGATTTTCATCCCAGATCACTGGATAAGGCATATCGAGGAAAGGCGCATTATCGTTGATATCGGTAAGAGTAATGTTGACTGATTCAGCATTACGCAAAGAATTTTGATTGCCATCTTCATCTTGCGCAAGTACGATTATCTAAAAAATCAATACAAACATGTTTATATTAAAATAAATACGAATTGTCTTAATATTCATGACGTAAGTATATCAATTTTCGTTTTCTCAAAATTAAATTTTAGAACAATTAAAGATAATATCGGTATTTTATACCGCTTTGTATTTATACAAAATTTAGGATAATATTAGAAATATTTAATAAGTAAGCTGTCATACCGTCCAAACAGGATAACCATGAGGAGGATCTCGATCTAAAGGTTTCTTCAACACCATACATCCATCTTTATTAATTCCAATTAAAGGTTGATGTTCAGGCCTGACGATCGAATATACTATATGTTGATCTGCACTCCGATTTTTTATATCTGGATCGTAAGCAACTACGGTTGTTATACAACCTGAAAAAAGACACCGGTAAAATAACTTTATTATTTATCGAAATTTCATTAATTTAAAATTAAAAAAAAAAAAAAAATAGATGAATACCATCGTACATCTCCTCTTCTTGAATAACTGGATTTTTATTAAAAGCTTCAAACACTGGCTGATTGTCGTTTACATTTTCAATGTATATTCTCACGGTAGCCGTGTCGTCGAATACACCGTCAAACGCTCGAACGGTCAAATTGTACTGAGTTATTTTCTCGTAATCCAGTGGATGATTAACGCGAATCTTACCCGTCGTATTCTCAATGTAGAAGCTGTGGTCGATGTTTCCAAACAAGATGCTGTAAGTTACGGGACTTGCTGTGTCAGCGTCTAAAGCCTTGACTTCCGTAACCAAAGCATTGATATTCGCGTCTTCCGGTATCGAGTTAGCCTTATACTCGCTCTGAGTAAAATGTGGCGGATTGTCGTTTTTGTCGGCGATTTCTATTCGGAAATTTTGTTCACCTTTGTTGTGCTCGCCCGTTTTAAAGAGTGAACTGGGCGAGTTATCCGTCGCGATTACTTTTACGGTGTAGGTGTAATCGGTTTCGCGATCGAAGGTCGTTAACGTCGTTATATTACCGGTGTAACGATCGATCGTAAATAGATCCTCGTAATTTCCAAGGGCATACGTGACCTAATTAAAAATAAATAATTAAAGATTCGATTAACAAAAGTAACCATGCAAGATGTTATTTGTATTAAACGAATTTAGTACAAATTATTGCTTTACAAGTGCTCTCGGATAACTCAATAATTATTCTTAACGAAGAAAACTCTCTATCACTGAAATATTGATTTTGTAAAGTAGATATTTATCCTTATTTTTATTAAATTTAAATATCGAAATTCGATTTTTATTTATTCTCTCATATATACGTTGATTTAATTTTACTTTTTTTTTTTTTTTTATGAAAACTAGAAATAATTAATTTTTATATAAAAGAATATTATATTATTTTTAAACATTTTACAAATAACAGGATGTGGATTCTCTAGCAAATAACAAAACTCTAATTATAAGGTAAAACGAATATACCCAATAACGAACGCGATTCAAGTCATGCATCTACATCGATAGCGTTCAATCATTAGAAAAAAAAAAAAAAAACTCTGTTTTATAAAACAGACCTCGAGCAACAATAAAAGGACGGAAAAATAATATAGCCAGTTCTTATTATTTTCGGCATTACCTGATTGTGAGCGGAGGTGCCGTCCTTATCGATGGCTCGGACTTGCATAACCGGTGTGCCAGGTGGTTCGTTCTCCAGCACGCTACCTTTCTTCATCTCTCGGAACACGGGAATATTATCGTTCACATCCTCCACGGCGATATATATCATCGTCTCGGCCGCGAGTTGATACTTGTTCTGAACGCGCACTATCAGCGTATACTCGGTATTACTCTCGTAATCCAGCGCTTTGGCCAGCTTTATATGCGCGACATTTTTATTCGATACTAATCTGTAAGCAAATATTTTACGTTCCATAAAATAATAAATAATACAATAATAAGCTCAAATTTGTAAGCTCAAGCTCAAGCTTGCGTTTATAAAAATGTGCAAACGGTGGACCGGACGGAATAAAGGAATTTACGCACGAAAATGCTTAAAAGTATTAAAGTCAAAATAATAAAATGTTAAATATGTACGAATCAATATTTAAAATAAAATGCCTTATAAGGGATAAGAAGCTAAAATCTTTTTCCATTCGAAATTGTTTTTTCTTTTCAAATAAACAATAAAAGCAAAAAGTTTCGTACGTCTATTTTTAATAGGTTTTAAAAACATAAACTGCTCAAGCTTTTTTATAAATCGATTGAAATTCGATAATCAGGTAATTTTATTAATAATTATTAATAATTAAACGTACATAACAATCATTTATTATATTATTTTAACCTCAACGAGAAAAAGTATTGAGGGGAATTCAAATTACCATCAATTTCTAACGAGATATTTGTTCTTCAACGTTTAAATAAGTTTCTGATGACATTAGAAATTGGTTTGATAAAAAATAGCTAAAATAAAATACTATTTAGAAAGACGCATGCCGTAACGTCAACGGTAGCGCTGCGAGAGCTCAGTCTGTGTAGTTTAAATTTCCTTCGATTGTATACTAAGAGAATAATTGATATTTAAAATGGATCTAAAATAAATTACTTATAATGACGTCAGTACATTATAAAAAGAACACGAAAAAAGATTAAATTAAAAAAAATCTTGAAATATAAAAAGCATTAAGCTTATTACTAAATTAAAGTTAAAATAAAATTAAATTAACTTTTGAAAACTTTATAGGATTGAAAAAAATAAAAATCTTTCACATTTTTAAAATATGCTTTTACTTTTTCTGCAACTGATATTTCTAGAAGTTATTTGAATCTTTAATCTGAACTCAAATTACAATAAACCGATGCACGATATTTATAAAAAAAAAAATTTCTGTTATAATAAATTATAAAATATATTTAATAAAGCTTGAATATATTTTTAATTTATCACATATTTAGTATTTAAACTAAAAGTTAAGTATAGTTTTTGAAATTTTGCGGAATAGCTTTTAAAAATTTATACATACCTAAAAGTATTTTCTTTGTTTGTCTGTTCGGTTCTACCCGTAACAAGCTCGAAAACGAAATAATCCGGACTTTCATCGATGTTAGACTGAGCCTCAAGACGGGCGATACTCGCTTCGTAATCGCTGAAATTTTCTTTGAGCATTATTGTCTCGAGAGGAGTCACGGAGAACGTCGGTGCCTTCTTGTGTGACTCGACGACGCGAATATCGAGATCAATGGTATTCGAGCGAGAATTTATGCCCTGGTCTTTGGCCGTCGCCATCATACTAAATTTATAACCGGGATTTTTCTGCAAAAGAAAGAAAAAAATAAATAAAAAAAAAAAAAAAAATTATGCGAATATTCATCAATAGAGAATTTGATGCTCTTAATAAAAATTGGTATGATAAAAATGAATAAATTGAAATTTATTTCAATTTTCTTAATCATTTCATTGAAAAAAAAAAAAAAAAAAAAAAAAAAAAAATTATTCTGTAAAAATAAAATATAAATAAAATTCTATTATTTTTGCTTAAATTTATACCACAAACGGCTTCAAATATCTCTTTTAATTTGATTATTTTAAAAATAATATTATTCTATGAACTAATAAAATAGAAATATAATATATGCGATACATAACTACATAGTAAAATATTGTTATTCATTTGAAAATTCAATTAAAAACAGTTATGAAATTTTCACTACCGGCTAATTTTTACGATGTTCAGTTATTGTTGTAATTTTCAATACAAAATACAAAATACAAAAATGTTAGCTCGCTTCTTTTTTAATTATCATTTGTGACATATTTTTACGGAATCATTTCACGCAATATTCTTATGAATAATCCTTATGTCAAATACTTTCTTTAATCCATTTGAAAAAAGAGAAAAAAAAAAAACAAGTTAATGCGAAATGCAAAACTTTTTGAATTTAACAACCAAATTTTAAAACTTTTTCACAAGATTTAGACGAGATCGCGAATTTCTTGTGTTAAAACTTAATACAAAAGTTTGCATCTGGCATCAAAAAAGTTGAAAAAAATGCAACGTCTAACCTATTGCATCCAAAGTATCCAATAACTGTATAAACCTTCTTTTGCAAAAATATGCATTAAATTTTTTACTTTGAAAAATTAGAAATCACACTATTTGTTATTTTCTTTTCGCGTTTTGTAACACCTTGTACGAAAATGTGTAAAGCGTAAGAAAGAGAGTAATGTTGAAAGGTTCTCTTTGTAAACGCAAGAGGTATAATAAAAGTGTTGTAAAAAGGTGGAAAATTATTCTTTACGAGATGATTATAATAACACTTACGTCTATCGTCTGATTGAGAAAAATGACACCGGTGTTTCGATCGATTCTGAAATAGACGCTGTCTTCGGCACGTTTCGAAGAGATGCTGTAACGCACAACCGAATTGTTACCGTCGTCGATGTCCGTGGCTGAAACTCTCATCACTTCTCTACCGATCGACAAATCCTGGGGTACTGATTCCGTGTATGACTGTTGAAAATTAAAATTTCAGTTAAGCAATGCTGATTATTAAATTATTAAAATTTTTATACATTTATAACGACGTATACTATAGTAGTGAGAATAAATCTTTAGGCGCGCGATGCTCCTTTAAAATTAAATATATTTCATCGAACATTATATTTTATAAAATTTTTATTAAAAAAAAACGTTATCGTATCCTTGAATTTTTCGAAGCAAACTAAATTATATTGCATTGTAATCTAAAAAATACATGCACGACCCTAAAGGATACTTTTTGCAACGTGAATCTATACTATTTGCGTATATAAAAATTTATTTTTTTAGTATTTATTAACCAACTTGAGCGTGTCTGTTGCACTTGCGCTTTAATATTTAAATAAATTATCGATTTAAAATAATAATAAAATTTTGCATAAACTAAATTCAATTATGATAAAAATTTATATTGATTTAAGAATCAATGGATAATAAATAATCGTGTATGATTCGATATTATTTTTTACAATAGTCACATTTAAATTCGAACTTTAAATAAAATAATAATTTTGTTTATTTAATATGATTAAAATTTATTAAACGAATTTTATTCAGATGTCGTTTAACGTGAGGTAGAATACACAGTTAAACGAATAAATATTTTAACGCATGAATCTCGTATAAGATAAAGAACGCGCAACTGGTGTGTGCACTTGCGCATCCACGATTATAGCTGGGAAAAAGTGAAATTGCATGCGAAAGTAGCGTTTTACAGTGGGCCAAGTTACTATTTAAAATGGTATAACTTTCTCCTATGGCATTTTATCTTTGTATTAAGGCTGTTTGTTCGGTTATTTATATTCGCGCGCGTTCAATTTTAAAAAATAACATCGTCGATATATTTTCAGTGCCTTTTAGTGGATTATTTATTTTTAAATGAGTAATTTCCAATATATTATTAGACAGATAAAGCTTGTCTAATTTATTATTTAATTTAATTATATTTTTATTGGTTTTCTCTTCTTTTTTTTTCATTGTGAAACACTTTTAATTCTTTTAATCATAAATTTAAAAACATTTGTTTTTATTTTTGTACATTTATAATCACATGTGTATCCTCTTTATTCACGTCGTTATTAATAAAACTTTTTGTTTTTTTTTTTTTAAATTAAATAATTATTTTAAAATTAATATTGAAAAATTAATTTTAATAATTAATTTTTTTTTTATCGAAACAAAGATTTTTTCCAAACATAAAAAAAAAAAAAAAAAAAATAAAAAACTAAAAAAAACACAACCCACATGAATCGGCCCACAAATAATTGTTTAGATACATGATTATTTCAAAACAATTTTTTAAACAATCACATTAAATTTTAATTAACTTCGATTAATAATTTTTGAAATAAACTTTATTTATACACAAATGGTGAGGAATATCTGAAAATAGCTTTATTTTGTGTCTCTGTAACAGTATTTATATGAAAAAAAAAAAAAAAAAATTAATATTTCATAAAATAAATGATCTTTTGTTATAAATATGAATTTTTGTAATTAAATTGGGAATTAAATTTAAAAAAAATAATTACAATTCTCACATAAAGAAATATTTTTCACTACTAAAATATTTTGTTTTTTGCTCTTTTACCATTCGAACATTTAAAAATAATTAATCCATTCATCCCCAACGTTAAATAAATGTAAAATTTTACGTTTTTTTTTCTCTGGAAAATTACTACAAAAATCAGTATATCAAACATATGCATCATTTATAAGTAACTTTTTTGTATATAATTTAGTACAACTGTTTGGATTTGTGTAAAACGATATTTCTTAACTTTATCAAAATTTCATTTGACCCGATCTCCTTGGGAATTAATGGGTTAATCTAATAGATTTAAAAAACTTATAGAAATCATGCACAATGTATCGTACATATAGTGCGCTGCTGACGCTACTGTGTCATCGATTTTCTCATTATAAACACTGCAGTAGATAGTAATCTACTCCTGCATGCATATTTGAACTATATTTGATTTTAATGTTCCAGTTAAAACTCTAGATAATTCTATATAGAAAATAAAACTTTTAGCATAAGTGATAAATTATGATTAAATTATGGGAAAAAGTGACAAACCAATAAACGTTTCATAATAATACGCATAAATCGCGTTAAATAGAAAAATGAAAAGAAAAGAAAACGCATTTTTCATTAACTAAGTTTTAATTGATGTGATATAAAAATACAATTTTATTTTAATAACTTTAATTCATAAATTTGGATCATTTTCTAACTAAAAAGCGACATGGAAAATTTTCAAGCTTATTCAATATTTCAAATACTATTTCGAATTGCAAGATTCATGCATTGTTATCGAAAGAGAAAAAAAAGTATGTATCAACTTTATTTTAAAATAATTATTTTTTCAATAGGTGCAATTTATTTTCATTATTTACATGGACACTAGTGGCGTGCCGATAAAAAAAAAAAAAAAAAAAAAAAAAAAAAAAAAAAAAAAAAAAAAAAAAAAAAAAAAAAAAAAAAAAAAAAAAAAAAAAAAAAAAAAAAAACACACCATGTGCTGTACATTAAATAAATGTGTTGTATACGTAATAAATAAACTAAAACATAACACAATAAATATAGCGCAGCAACGGTACGCGAAAAAAAAAAAAAAGAAAAAAGAAAAGAATATATAGTTAATAAAAGGACAAATAATGATCAGGCAAATTATGAAATTGCAGCGATGACCGAGATCGCATTCAACAACATTCACGTGTGTGTATGTGTGTTAGAGTGTGCGTGAGTAAAAGTGCACACAGAAAAATCGAAAAACCAACCTTCGACCCGGGTCCCCAGAAGTCCTATAATCGAAGGCAAAAAACATCGAAGCAAAAATATTTCATGTTAGTGTCATTCATCTCTCTCTTTTTCTCTTTCAAGCCAAAGTTATTTATCATTAGTATATGTATGCAAAATAATAAAGGAATGAAAAAAGACCGATCGTCCATTGTTCACTCAAGGGCATTTTATATTTTTTGTTTTTTACCTATTGCATATTGCACTTTCATGGCGTATTTTAGGTTTATTTTTCAAAAACGTTTACAAATATTTACAAAAGAACTTTCATTTCCAAACTATGATTAAAATGAAAAAATCTATTGCTTTGAAACAGAAAAAAAAATAATATTTTACATATTAATTCCTTTTTTTTTCTTTTTTTTCAAATTGTAATTTAAATATTATTTTTAGACTTTTTTTTCGTTTTTTTTTTTTTTTTTTTTTTTTTTTTTTTTTTTTTTTTTTTTTTTTTTTTATTTATTTTTAATTTAATACTTCTTTTATACAGAACGAAAAAATTTGTAATGAATAATTCAATAAAATAACATTTTTATCAAACGGAATGAATTCGGTTTAAATAAACAAAAAAATTTTTTAATAACAAAATAATTTATATCGTTGATTTAATTTCAAACGCAATTTAAAATAAACATTCGTATAAATTTTTACTTCCTTTCTGAAAAGTATGAAACTCGCAACGCACATTTCATGAAAGATTTCTTTATCTTAAGCTAGGAGCGTCAATATTGAAGAGTATCAATAGGACGATCCGTCTTTTCACGATAAGATGAAAAGATGAAAAAGAGAACAGTTAAAAAAAAAAAAGAAAAAAGAAAAGAATATTGGACAGACACGTGGATATATACGCGCTTCTTTTTTTTTTTTTTTTTTCTCATACATCGATCATCTTTAGATAAACGGTATAATATACATTGATCGAATAATTCACGAAGCACATAAAGAATAAAGAAATGAAGTCTCCAACGCGAGAATTATGATTAAAAAAAAAAAATAAAAAAAAAAGGAAAATAAAAGAAGAGAAGAGAAGAGAAGAAAAGAGAAAAGAAAAGAAAAGAAAAGAAAAAGAAAAGTGAAAAATAATAGAGAAAATGTGAAAATTTAAAGGAGACGACGTCAAAGTCAGGCTTGAAATTTTAAAATAAAACAAGGCAAGCATCTATAATATCTCGAGGTGACGTGCGGATGTAACGATGTAAAGAAATGGTATAAAAAGATTTGTTTTCCCCGTTTAAGATTAATCCATCGATATACTTACGACTTTGTCGAAGACCGGCACGTTATCGTTAACGTCTTCGATGGTGACTTTAAAGGTGCAAACGTCGTCCAGCTGAGGTCTTCCATTGTCCGTGGCGAGTACGGTCAAGTAGACCTCCTTTTCGCGAGCCGGTTCGTCTCGGTCGAGCATATGGGTCGTCCTTATCAATCCCGTTTTGTTGTTTATTTCGAACTTTAGCTTTTCTCCGTGTGCCGTGACGAAGCTGTACGTGATTGTTCCTTGAAGGACGTTATTTAAAAGGATTAATTTATCGCTTTTTTATTCGAATGACGTCGTACATTGACGATTTCTTACTACAGAACTTTATCAATTGCAACGTTTTACGTTTATTTTTTAAATATTCCTATTGGAAACTTATTAAAATTTGTACGAAATTGATTTTCTTTTTTTTTCTTCAAATTGATTTGAATATCTCAAGATTTTTATAATAGTTTATTTTTGTTACATTAACGATCGTAGAATTAGAATAGATATATCATGATAAATTTTATCAATAGGCTTTGATAAAATTGACAAACATGAATAGCATCGTTAAAATTCGAAACTCAAAAGAATTTAACTCAAATTAAAGATTAAAAAATTCAAATTAAGTCTTAAAAAATTAATTACCTTTGTTCAATACAAAGGTATTTTGGCGACAGTCAAAAATGAATCGAGAAAGACAAAAAGGAAAAAAAAAGAGAAAGGGAGAGAGAGAGAGAAAAAGCTTAGTTACCTCCTTCATCGGGTGGATCTCGATCTTCGGCGTGCACTTGAATTACGAAAGTGCCAGGCATTTCTTCCTCCGGTACGACCGGCGCATAACGCGAACAGTTGGAAAATACAGGCTTGTGATTATGATTCTCGCGTAGCTGAAGCTGTAACGTAAATAGTTCAATTCGATCAAATTTTATCAATATACTTTGTATTTATGAAAATTATAATTACTTTACTCACGCGCTTGATTAAGTGCGTGAAAAATTTTACCGGACGACGTACTTTTTTACTATTTTTTATTTTTTTTTATTTGTTTGTCATGCATTTGCTTATTTGAAAAGATAATTTTTTAAAAAGCTCCAAGCGCTATTTATAATTTTTTTTTCTTTTTTTTTTTTTTATTTTAAAATTTCCGTTTGTATATTTTAAAATTCCCGTTATTATAGGAGTAATTTAATCCATTTGAACTTCCATACATTAAATAATAAGCGAAAAAAATTTTAAAATATTACAGATAATAAGGATGTTTTTTAAAAAAATTATTAAAATTATTTAAACGAAATAAATATTACAAATGAAGAAATAGAAATTTTGAGCGGTTCTCTTACCAAGAAGTCATCTTTGGCTAAAATCTGGGATTTTAACTCCAAATGTCTCAAATGCCTCAATTTGGTCGTCTCAGCTGTAAGAAAAATAAAACATTAATTATTCAAATTAATCAATCTGTTAAAATTTTTTTCAAACAATACATAAAAATAATAAATTTAACCGAGCAATAATAAAAATTCTTTAACAATTCATATGCACAGTTATATTTTAACCATACTCGGATTTTTAAAGGTAGCTTTTTAAATTTGAAAAAAAAAATGTAAATATAAATTTTTTAATCACAATCGTATATTTTGTAGTCGTATTTCTTCGGTAGGAAGCTTAAAAAGCTTTGAGGAAGGATTTTTATTTAAAAAAAGTGTCAACCTCTTGATATAAACATAATTTCAGATAGACAGTGTAAGTTATTTAACATGCAGTATACGAATGAAAAGCCGTTCTCTTTAAGCTTCTCAGCGTCAATTAACTCGTTTCTCGAATTCATCGTTAATCGTTTCGGTATCAATCCTTCCTATATCTTTTTCATCTTCAAAGAACATTTAAATGGGCAAAATTGCAAGTGATTGTAAGCTAACAATCGTGAGTTTTAACTTGATAACACTAATTCATGATTTCAATATCTCAAGTTTATGTACAAGCGTGCGCCTAAAGAGAAATACATTATTACTGGGTTTAGTACTTGCACCCAGGTTGAGAGTGCATTTATATCAAAGTGCTACTAATTAACGTTAATATATATATATATATATATATATATATATATATATATATATATATATATATATATATATATGAATTGCTAATTTCAATGAACTCGAAAGCGTTGCGATCGCTTGGTCATTTATACTTTGGATAATATACTAACTAAACAATCTACAATTAACATTTTTAATCGTTGAACAATATAAAATATCGATATTAAAAGACTATAAACTTTTTAAAGGATCACAATGGGGAGAAGAAATTTATTAAATTAAAGCATCCATTTTATGAAATTGATATTGAAATTTTCACATTTCATTATTTATTATACATGTTTTAATAAAAAATGTCAAATACTTGATTGATTATATTAATAAAAATTTTATGCTTTTATAACTGAGAAAAATGCTATTTTGAATAAATATTTTTTTAATATTTATAGGAAATAACAACAACTTTTTACAATCGTTGTTTATGTTTTATTATGTTATAATTTATGTTATTACGTCGGTCGATTTTCCTGTCAATTTGTGATTTGATAACGTTAAATATATATATATATATATATATATATATTTTTTTTAACACGAATAAATAACAAGTTTAATCATTTTATATATCATCGGGTTAATACACATACTTATACACGCGTGCGGACAATGGTATAACTAATCGATGACGGCTTCGGCAACCCAGAACATTTACTCAGGTGGATACGGAACTAATAAATTTTTTTTTGTAAATTACTATTTCAAATAATCGGCGCCATCATTGATTAGTCAACTATACGCGAATATTGAATTCCAATAACGCATACGCATATGAAAACACACAACGTTGGCTAAAATTTTGACCGTATAAGTGTACTTTTTGATTCACTGCATAACTTCTTTGATTTGTTTAATTCTCGATTAATTTGTACTGGCATCGAATGTATATTATTATTATTATTATTATTTTTTTTTTTTTTATTTCGTGTAACACTCGTAGTTGATAAAAATATTTATCGTTAATAAAAAATATTCAACATTCTATGAAAAATCGAATAAATAAATTACCTATATTTTGTATACGTGAAACGTTAAATAATTATTTCGCAAGAATCAGCTTTTTCCTTCGTTTTTTCATTTTTATAAATTTTAATTTAAAAAATTTAAAGAATTAAACTTATAGTTTGTTTGTAATTAAAAATTATTTCTTGTAAAAATGTCCTAAGTACACATCAAGGTGCACAATTACACGGTACAAATAAAATTAACGAGCGCAATACGTTTGCAATGAAACGAAATACTCCTCCGGTTTCACGCTATTAAAGAGTGGAAGATACAAATTCACGGGTACCGGTATGAAAAAAAAAAAAAAATCTATACATCGTCCCTTATTCCTTGTATCCACATAATTAAATGCGCCGTAGTTCTGCTTCCGATGTAACATCAGACGCAAATAATCGTCGAGGCTTATTCAAGAAAACGAGGAACAAATAAAGAGCGAAAGCGAAAGCGAAAGAGAAAGAGAAAGAGAGAGAGAGAAAGAGAGAGTGAGAGAGAACGAGAGATAAACGCGTTTACTGTTAAAAAAAGAAAGAAATAGAAAAAGCACAGAGCATCAACCTTGACTAATTTAATCAGTCGTACGCACGCACACGGATTATTAAGTACTGGCGTGAAAAGCTTTCAAGCGCGTTCTCGTTCCACATTGCTGTTTTATACGTAACGTTGATGTTGCTGTTCTTGTTGTTGTTGTTGTTGTTGTTGTTGTTGTTGTTATTATTGTTGTCGTTGATTTCTTTTGCGCTCGGAAATAAGCACAACGGGTGCGCGCGAGCGAGAAAAAAAGAGAAAGGAACCACAAGAGAACGTAAAGAGAAGGGAAGTGAAAATGTAAAAAAGAGAAGAGAGAGAGAGAGAGAGAGAGAGAGAGAAAGAGAGAGTATAAAGCTCGTATGTGAAAGGTGGTCGTCGATGACAGGGTCGTCAGACGCGAGTTCGCGCGGATAATTACAGGGCAAACTGTGGCACCGGAGGCGGCTCCGTAAGCCCGCCGTAGAGCAAGAGGAAAGACGAAGAACAAAAGCTTTGTAGAACTCGCGCAAATGTTGCACTCGCTACACTCGACTCGCTTTCCCCTCTCTCCTCCCCCCCCCCCCCCCCGCCATCCTTCGTCTCGTGCTTTCCTCGCTCTCTCGTTCCCTTGTGTCATTTGCCTTTGTGAGGTCAGCGCGCGCGAATTATTTAAAGAGCATTGGACCTTGCCTCGAATTCTTAAGCTTTTCCCGCGCATCTCTCCACTCGTGCGCGAACGACGATGTAATGTAGTAACAGGAGCGTTGAGGCTCTCCCCTCATCTACCAGCGCACATGTTTATTAACTTTCGTATAAAAGGAAAGGTGTAAATGTGTGCGCTCGTGCGCGAAAAAAAAAAAAAAAAATGAAAAGAAAGAGAAAGGAAGAGAAAAAAAATAAATAAAGTAACGTAGCACAAAATGAACGTTATAAAGAGAGCGGCTCTAATCTCCCATTGGACTCTTTTTTTTTTTTTTTTTTTTTTTTTTTCGTAAACTGAACGCCGCCTAACGTTATATAAAAGTGGACGGCGCTAATTGTAAGCACGCTCGTACAATACACTCTTACGGGCAAAAATGAGCTAAATAGAAGAGGAAAGAATGAAGAATGCTAAATTTGTTTTAGCTGACGTTGGATAATTTTTCGCGAATTTCGTTCTTTTCTTTTTTTCTCGACGTACGAAACGCTACTAAAACGTTGCATATAACGTCTGTCAAATCGAAATAATTATCGAAGTATTTACGAAATATTTCGTATCGATAAAAGTGGTATAAAAAAAAAAAAAAAAAAAAAAAAAAAATAAACAACAAAGTTCGCGGTACTTTTAAAAAATTGAATAATCGGTTAACAGTTTTGAAAATATTTCATTTATCCTCCGTCAAATTTGCTCTCTTTTCTCTGAACAAACGATCGGTATTTTATTTTAAAAAACAAAAGTTATTGACGATATGTATACTAAATACGATCATATGAATTTCGTAATATTATAAATTTAGATGTAAAAATTTATTGTTATCATAGTATACAATTTTTCCAAATCATTATACATAAGTACCGTATAACATTAAAATTTGTATTATATAAAACTTTATGATTACTACAGAATAATTATATTTATTATTAGAGCGAAATTTTCAGCGCGCTAGATGCACTCATGATCATTGATTTCCATCCATCATTTAAAAATATTGTTCGGCAAATCGAAATTTATAACGGCCGAGCATAGTCTCGACTTTGTCTTATTCGGCGAGGAGAAACGAGAAGAAACGAGAAGAAACGATGAGAAACGAGGAGAAACGAGGAGAAACGAGGGAAAACGAGAGGAACCGCGCGTGTAGATTGTTTTTAAGCGTAAAGCCAGGTCGCGCGCGTTCGTTTGGTTAATTTTCTTAAAATTTTACGTACTAAGTGGGGCGAGAGGGGCAAGTCCGCGAGCTTTTTTTGTGAGATTTTTTTCCACCAACGGGTCGGATCGACTTGTTACGATACGCATCACGCAAGTAATTATTTTATTCTTTAACTTCATCTATTCTTTTCTGTAATACACACAAGCGGAGCTTCGTGCACTTAACATATATTTGTACGTGAACACGGCACGATAATTCGGCGAGGGTTAGGTAAGCACGCAACAATCCACTTTATTCGAATTGATCGACGGATATGTTACGAGTGCACTTCAATTTACGAAAATCAGATTCTATTACAAATACGCTATCATATACATACACACATACAAATACAATCATACGATTATTGTATTTGATTTCAAATTCGAGGGGTTTTTATGCCTATACGGCTTTTCCCCATGAGCCAATAAACAACGCATAAGTTTTTTAGTTCAAAAATGCGACTTTTATTTCACATCAACAATTCTCATTCTGAAGAAAAAAAGAATAGCGGGAAACAAATCGCCGTTTGATTTGTTTTTTCGACGCAACAAATATAGACATTTTATTATTTCTTTAAATAAAATAAATAGCTCTTTTAAAATATGAGTAAATTATTCAAATGCGTTAAAAAAATTTAATTAATTGATTATATCAGGCGAACTTATTATGGAAAAATTAATGACTTAATCAGAGAAAACAATCAGAAATGCATATCGACGTTATCAATCAACAGTTAATTTAACGTGTAACGTATCGATTATATGTGAACGGATGCAAGCTTTTAAAATATAACAATAATAAATGCGTTGCAAAAGTATAATTCATATTTAAAGGAACGATCTTTGAATAACACAATAATTTTAAATGCTTGCGAATACCTCATTGTAATGTGAATTATTTTAAAAATCGGTAATAAAAGAATGCAATTCATAAAAAAATGCAACAATATCTAATTAATTTCTCTTTCTTCGAGCACAACATTATTTTCTTTTCGTACACATAAAAGGATTGAAACTCGAATAGACTGGTCGCGTATAAAATCGAACGATCGCATAAAAAATTTCAATTTCGACTTATATGCGGAGTTACCAAACTCCTTAAAATCCTTATTAAATCAGCGTCAGCTCGCAAAAAAATATAAACAGCTCGGTACGGTGACAATACGACGCTCGTGAAAAATGTGTCCTATATGCCGCAGCGCACCGACTTTTACTCTCTTTCTCTCCTTTCACTTCTTTACACTCTTGTCTTCGTTCGCATCGGCTATATGTTCTGGATTATTACAGGTGTAAGAACAACGATGAAATATTGTTCAATTTTCCGTTTATTGCACGTAACTAATAAGTGCTATGGTTTTTCTTTTTATGAGTTTTATTTTAAAATAAGAACAAGAAAAAAGGCAATCATTTAACAAACAAAAAATTTTATCAATTTAAATGATTAATTTATTACCACAGTAAGTTACAGTGAGGTACGTTATATGGGTTTTTTTTTTTTTTTTTTTTTTTTTTTTTTTTCTATATTAAACAAATTTTAAGTAACTAAAATATATTTATATATACTTGTAAGACTATAAAATTGATTATGCACTCTATATACCAGAAATAAGTAAATTATTAAATTATGCGACGATTTTAATAATTTATCTCAATTTCTGCTTGATAAAAATTAAAAAAAATTCTTAACTTAATTGTACAAATAACATTGAATCAATGGCGAACAAAAGTAACTTTATTTAAGAACTTTTTTTTTAAAACTATATTAAAACATAACGTGTAATATTATTAAGGCACGCTGAAAAAAGACCTGGGCACAACTTGCACGAACCGGTACAGCACAAATCCGAACTTCCGATTCCAAGACGTCGTGCGGATCCTCGTCCCCGAAATTAGTGCTGTCGCTTCGCGAAACGTTTCGAAGCGTTTATTTTCATGCCAATTATCGTACAAATAGCTCGATAGGATGATCACTTTATTCCTAATTATAAAAAATTTTCTAACTATTTATATAAAAAAAAAAACAAAAAAAAACCAGCCAATGATTCATCATTCGATAGAGCTTGAAATTCATATTTCCGCCTCAAAAATAAGAGAGCAAGTAAAACACCATTGTTTAATAAATTTAGTAAACAAGTATTACTTCAACGCCGTATATCTCGTCGCTGCTGTTGGTTCGGAGCTCGTCTTTATAAACTGCAGGTTCGTCGTAGAAGACAACGGAAAATCAGTATACGACTAATATTCTCCAGGATAATTCCCGACTATTTATCAGAAGTGACTTCCTCTTAGTCATGCGGAAAATGAGAGTTTTAAGAAAAGTAATTTTGCAAATTTAAAAAAAAAAAAAAAAGAATAGCAGCAAATGGAAGATAACGCTTGATATTTTCATAAAAGAAATAAAATAAATGGCAATAATTCTTTTGGCGCAGACGTTGGCAAAAATTAATGCTTGGCGTTACTAAAATTCTTAAATTTCGAATGGCACTATAGGGCAGTAACTAAACGTTAAATAAAATTTTTTTATACAATCGCGTTGAATTTTTCACGAAACTTGTATATTGATGTATGAATTCGATAATTATTTGCTTGAATACAAAACGAAATTCATGAATTTTTTGAAAATGCAATGTTTTATTGAACTAAGCTTCGGCAGGTCATAGATATATAATACGTTATGTGCTAGATAAGTTTTAATTAAAGCGTCAAATTTACACGCGACTTGCTACATATTTAACGGCGCGCTGGTTAAGCTAACATTGGAGGCTGACTTAAAAAGAACGAAAGTGTAACAATAAGGTTGGATAGACTGCGTGCGCTTTTTTTTTTTTTTTTTTGCTAATCTTCGTCGAGGATCGGTTAAAAAAAAATACTTTAAAAATTTGCAATTGAATTCGTTTTAGAATTTTTTGATAATTTTCACAATATTATAACGACAATTAGAATTTTAAATATTTTAAAAAAAAAAAAAAGCGTTACAAAATTTAAGAAAAATTTTCCTGTCGATTGACAAATTATTTTATTATTTTAATATACTTCATGTAAAATTTCACAAGCGTAAAGAAAAATGTTACATCGCAATATTTCACCGCACGGAAGAAAAATAAATTTCGCGCATGAATTTCAAAGGGCATATTTTTACGCGCGCAGCGCAAAAGTAGGTAATCAATTCAATTTCGTAGATCGATGCGTGGAATAATGGAAACGACATATACATCGCGTTCATGGCACAAAGAGATCGCACTTTGTTACAAAAAAGCGCGAAGCAGTTTCGCTACCTGATAAGTGACACGACCGCAGCGATATATCGATATTGCATCGTTCTTTGGTAACACTAGAGAAACAAATTTTATGCTTTATTTTTATCCGCAAGTACGATATATAAAGTACTGGCGCGAGCGATAATCTCTATCATAATCTTGGCCGGTTCCCAACGGTATAAAAAAAATGTATTTCGTTGAGATATTAGTAGGTATGTAACACTAGTATTAAACAATGTATCAAACAATCGAGTTAAAATTTTTTGTTTCCATGTTTTTTTTTTTTTTTTCCCAATAAATAATTATTATGAATTATAAATATTGCTTCTAATTTAACCAGTTGCATCGACAAAATTTATATAGAATATATTATAGTGTAATGGATTAAAATTTTTATAAAATATATATCATAATGATTTAAAAATAATTATAATTATTGTAAAATTATAAACGTTTACGCTAAGAAGTTCCAAGTTTGATTTTTTTAATGGTATCAATTTTTTCCATTATAAATAAAAACAATATATAAACGGTACAATTTTCATGAATAAATAGCGTTAAAAAATGTTTTGACGAGCAATATCCTATTTTATATTTTCGATACTATCACCTAGACTTTTATGCATAAATGAAAAGAGTTTTTTTATGCTCATAAAGATTGTAAACGCTTGACCGAATAAATTGAATATTTATTACGAATTAGGATACTAAAGTATTCAAAAGTGTACGTATAACAACTGACTACTGTAAGTGTAGATTCTTAATACACATAGGGATTAACAAGAAAGAGAGGAAAAAGAAGAGAAAATACAGGTCGATAATTGATAGAATTTAGGAATTAAAATTTCTAATGCAAATGTTCACGAGCTCGTGCACCGAGACCGAGTAATAATGCTTTTATTCCCGCACCTTCCCTATCTTTATTTCACTCTTTATGATTCCGTAGTAAAAAATTCAAGCTGTTATAAATGGCCTTCCTTTTTCGTTCTTATAAGTCATTGTAAAAAGCAATAAAACGAGCCGCTACGTATGACAGTAAAAAAATCGCTCGAACAAAAGGAGAAACTCCTTTCGCGTTATATATCGACGAAACGCACTGGCGAAAATTAATTTTTTATTGTATCGATTTGAAACATTATACCGACTTCCTTTCACATTTCTTTAGCATATATTATTATTCTATTGTTTAAATAAAATACGATAAATATTGATTTACAAGAAATAATTAAAATTAATAATTAATAATAAATAATAATTAAAATTATAATGGAAAATAACAATACTTTAAATCATGACGAAATGTAGTATATTCGAAATGTAGTCATTTCAAAAATAAATTTCCTTTTCTTTATTTTTATATAATCTATTAATAAAATAATTAACACATTTTTTCACTGTAAAGTGAGAAAGAAAGCAAAAAAAAAAAAAATTGAAAATAATAGATTTTATTAATGTACGTCAAAGTTAAAGATGAAAATCTCACGAAGAACCCTCCGGTATAAAATCCCTCTCATGTAACATTCAAAAGATGAAACGTCTACCTGGTAGGACACGCGAGACAAGATTATAAAAAGATAGACGGGCGAAATGAGAGAAAAAGAGAGCGCCGACAAACTCACAAATTTCTAATTCAATTTTTGAGAAATAAAAAAAAGCAATAAAGAAAACAAAAAAAAAAAGTAAATGACAATCTCATAGAACACGAGTAGCCCGACGTGCCCCTACCCTGCATCATTATCGTCCTGGATTCTGCAACGTGTATATACGCATATATATATACTTCTCTCTCTATCTCCCTTATACATACAAAAGGGGACAATATGCGCACACGGAAAAGTAACAAGTGACATCCTGTATGCGTACCGAATGCAACAGCGCGCGCCCGCGTTCTGAACCCTTCCCTTAACCCCGGTTCATTCTCTCTCTCTCTCACTCTCGCCACACTATGTGTGCATTAGCATACATACCACACGGGGTCAGGAGAGAGAAACCACTGTTATATTGTTACCCCTTACCCTTTCACCGTCTTCTTCAACCCCTCGAATAATTTCGCGACCGTATGCTAACACACTTATACACGCATACACGCGGGCGCGCACATGCCCTCTCTCTCCCTTCATCTCTCTTTACCTCTCTTCCTCTCTCATTTTCTCTTCCTGCAAATCTCGCTATGTATACACATACGCGTGTGCATTTCTCTTAGCATTTATATTAAGAATACACGTGCGTGTGTATATGTATATTATATGTATGTATATATACAGATGGTATGACCAGTGAGTGAATGGCACGTGCGCGCTCCCTTTCGTCGGTGCCTATCTAGCGCGCATACGGACCAGAACAATGGACCTCCAGATGTGAGTATGTGTGCGATGTATGTGTGTGTGTGTGAGAGAGAAAGAGAGTAGGGGAGAGAGAAGGAAGAAGGTAGAATGGAAGAGAAAGGGAGTCTGCATACGTATGAATTTGCGTTGTTCACTCTCTTTCTCTCTCTCTCTCTCTCTCTCTCTCTCTCTCTAGTAGTCATATGAAATTGAAATCAATTCAATGCTAGACCCCGTGAGTAACACAATTGCCGAAATACATCTATAAGATCTATATATAGTATCCGGAGTAGGACGCCCGACACCGAGGAGTTTCCTCTTTCTTCCGTCTCATTCATTTCGGAAAACGGCTACTTTCCGTCCATAACCGCCACCTGAAGAGGTATATTTCAAATTTTGTTGAAAGAGATCGGATATGTAAGAGTTGAAACGCGCGCAACTAAAGTATATGTACACGAATATATGGAGCGATGGGTAACCTTTTCCGCAATATAAGAGAGAGAGAGAGAGAGAGAGAGAGAAGGAGCTCGTACTAGATGTAACGAGAAGATACGTTAGAGCTGTTAACCGTCCGGAATACGAAAAGTAAAAGAGAAAGAGCAAAACTTTTTACCTTTTATACGCTTATACGCGATGGTTTTTTTGAGATCACCGCGTACCAAATAACTTTCATAAATGTGTGCGTGAGTGTATGTATGCATACACGTATAGACGTGTACGTGTACAAAGAAGCGAAAGGAAGGAAGCACTCGCGGACAGTTTGTCCGCTCCCGTTTTCATCTTTTTCGTGGCTCTTTTGTTTTAGTGCGTATTTTCGCAAAATATTAATGAGAGAATAATAAAAATAACACGAATCGTCGAAAAATAATAAGATCCATCGGAATTTTTTATTATTCCTTTCTTTCTTTCTTTCTTTTAAATGGCATTACTTTATTGCAATACGAAAATCAGTGCACTTAAAGGAAGGAATTTTCAATCAAAGAGTAAGCTCCAGTTCTTAAACGACAGACTTTAATCCTTTTTTTTTTTTTTTGCTACTCCGAACACTCGTTTATGAATGGTTTAAAATCGCATTAAAAATTTAATTCGATGTTTACGATTATATGATGAATTTGTCTTTTAAAATAAATTATACAGAAATTACAGATTTTAATGTTGTGCGAATATAATTTATTATACAAGCGCTTACTTAATTTTTTTTTTTTTTTTTTTTGCATTAATTTATTTTAATAAATAAATAAGACATTATTTATGATATTATGGAATTCTCTTTATGAACCATTGAGTCAATTATAAAGCAATAAAAAATGTAAAAGCGCATCTCCAAGAACCTATTTTAATGCATGAAGTTTAATTCGCGATGAATTAATAATTGTACAATGCATAATTTATAAGAATATTTGTGTGCATAAAATAATTTAACATACAATGATCGACGCTCTATTTATTTCTACCATATTTGACTTAGTCGCTGAAAAGAAAAAAATTTTATTCTTAAGTTATTCTCGTATTTCATTAAGTGTGACACGTATAAAATAGCTCCTTCAACTATAAAGCAGATATGGATTTGTTAGTCGTTCCCCGATGAGTACTTTTCGAATTATCGTATTATGATGCCGTACTACGGTATCAATTACGCAATAAAAATTCAAATTAAAATTTTATAATTGTATATTGCACATCTGTTGATTTGCACATCATTTGATACATGTTTTTAATTTATAAAAACTCAAAATTCCTCCAAAGAGAACGTTTTCAAACAGTCGAAAGTATTTGTAGTCGCATAATAATTTTTGCGCCTGTTTATAACGTAAATTAAAGTATTCAATTATTAATTTAGTCAACTTTAATATAATATAATTTATTGATACTTGTTTTATATTCACATCTTGCGAATGTCACATAGTGGTTAATTATTAGCATCGAATTATTATTACTATGATTATTATTATTATTATTATTATTATTATTATTATTATTATTATCAATGGCCTTTTAATATACGCAAAAGTAAAGCTTGCACAAATTTATCGTTTAGTTTGATTGATTAAATACATAGTCTTGCCGACTAGAAACTCAACCAAAGTATATATCGTTAATATTAATTTATAATACATAATATTCTTTCGGAAAAACGGTCTTAAAGTATTGGATGTAATCAAAATCTACATAGTAATACTGTAAATTAAAAAAAGGTATTTTAAATATCATTATTGATCAGCGCAATTTAATTTTTCTCGTTGTATAATTAACTTCAGATATATAAATTTGATAATATTGAAAGTTAAACGTCGAAAATCAAAATTTATTCGAACGAATTAACGGTAAATTAGTTAAATATTAATATTCCACGTTTGTGTTAATTGTTTTTATAAATTGAAATTAATAAATTATTAATTACAAATAATAAAATATTCAAATATTATATAGTAATTTATCGATTTCTTTTTTATAATATTTATAAATGTTGTTGAACAACGTTTAACTGCATCGATTTATCTTGTATTATTTAAATATTTGTATGAAAAAAAAACTTTTTACGTTTAATTATTGAAAGGTAAATTTGTATACAACGTTTCACTTCTAAGACTTTTCTAATCCTTTCAAAAGAGTGGGCTTCTCAATAATCTAAATACTGTCTTTATAGTCTTTATAATTAGTACTATATTATTAAATAAACACAATGATAATATAAATTTAAATATATATTATAAAATAATTGTATTATTATTGTAAGTATTTCAAGAAATGAAAATTTGTATATAACCTACATAGCTTTATTAAATCTAATGAACGCTCTCCTATTGTACTTAATAATGTTAAATATTTTTCAGAGCGGCGCTAAAATTATGTTGATTTTTTAAAAAGTTTTATTAAATTTCAGATATAATGTATAAGATATTTTATTAAATATAGCGTGTACCTAAACTCTAAATATCTCTTAATATATATATACACACACACACATATATATAAAAGTAAAAAACGAAATTAGTTTCTGCATGGTATGATATCATTACGCGAAAAGAAAAGTATATATTTAATCTTTTAATTACATTCATTAGTTTCCTCTATATTAAAGGTAATTTTCAGCGATCTGATTTATGGTAAAAGTGAGAAAAAAAATGATACGAATAATTATTGCAATAAACTTAAGCAATGATAATTTTAAAAAATTTAAAGATAAAAATAAGGTTAATATAATGCCATTCGAATTTAGAAGAAACTGACAAAGCTATTGTACCAGGTAATATATATAATAAATTATTCAATTAATTCGTAGAAAAAAAAAAAAAAACGTTTTAACGACTTTTGCACGTTTGTAAATTAAATCAGACTAGTCTAAAATAACATAGGTCAGCGTCTTCCGTTAATGGATAAAGTTTATCCGTAAAGTGCTAAAGAAGAGAAGGCGCGAGTCGCATAATGAAAATGAGAGCGAAAAAAAACAAAAAAAAAAATAAAAACTGAAAAGCGAAAAAAAAAGTAAGTCAAGAAGAGTAAACGTAATAAAAATGGAATAAAACTATAAAAGCCCACTAATTTCAGTTGAAACTGCCGTTATTGGATAACTCCCTTTTGAACGCATTATTTACGGCAGCTATGCGAGTATCCGTAAAGAAAGAAGAATAATGCGAGAAGAAGAAGAAGAAAAAGAAGAATATGAAAAAGACGAAGAATAAGAGAAAAAAAAAAAAAAAAAAAAAAGGAAAAGAGTAAGAAGCGCGAAAACGAAGCTCATATAATGTCGACGCTAGCGTCCCCGCGATGTGCAACGCTGGCGAACTGAGTAAAGTACGATAAAGTCTCTCTCACTCTCTCTCTCCCCCTCTCTCTCTCTCTCTCTCTCTCTCTCTCTCTCTCTCTCTCTCTCTCTCTCTCTTATACTATCTTTGTCCGTCTTTTCTCCTAGCCTTGCGAGCGGAAAACCGTCGGGAAACATATTGCCCGGATCCAATGTCGCGTGTACAGGATATTTATGTCGTTGTTATTATATATACTGCGCTCGGTTATACTTCCTGCGCAAACTCGTGTCATCTTCGCTTCCTATAACGTTGCTTCGCCACCTTGCCTTCTCGCGCCTTCCTTTCTCTCTATTCCTAACCTACTTTCCGGAACACCAATAATGTAGAAAAAGGACAACAACAAAAATATATATATATATGTATCAAAAAAATAACAAAAAGTAAAAAGCAAAGAAAAACGGCTCGAACAATTTGTTTATAACCCTTTATACTTAGCCGTTACCACTATGTATAGGTTAGTGTATATATGCATATATTTAATATTATTGCGCGAACGATTTCATTATGGCTTTTACGCGCATAAATGTGCATCGATGCGTATATCGTATATACCGGACTAAAGAAAACATATTAATTTTAACGTATTTCACGTTATGTTATGAATGCGCTCGATTTGCATGTAAATTATGAATTTCTGCTATGGTTTAAAGGTAAAACCTGTATAATGTATAAATTTGCTGGCGCATCTCATATCAAAGGCTGTCCATCAATCGTTTAATGGCCAATTAGAATTTACTTATCTTTTATTTATAACATTCACATCTATTATTATTATTAATATTATTTAATTAGATTTTAAGTCTTCCTTGCTTTCATCTATGGAATATTTTATGAAACAAATTTTGTTCAATTTTATTAAAAAGATTTTAATCAATCACTTAGATTATAATAATATCGTTACAATATTTAAATTTTTTATGATTATTACAATTATTATTTTCTAAAAATATAATGATTAATTATCAAAACATTGTATAACGCATAATTAAATATAATATAATTATAATATTAATTAAAATTTATTGATATTATTATTATAAATATTTTAAATTATCTAAGAGCATGAACAAGTTTGCTTGGATAACGCAAATTGATTAGACAAATATATAGTAAGTCGGAAAAATCGCTACGCCTAGAAAAAAGTTTTAAAAAAAATGCTCTTGTGTGTGAAACTAAATTTTTAATTGGTAAAGCGCTGAATTTATGATCGAAAAAATCGTCAGAATTAGCTTCTACCACAAACATTAACGTTTTTCATTTACTTTGCTTTCCACCACATAAATGCTAAATCTTCGTCCTAATTTTGGCAAACCACTAAGATATCGTAAACTGGACATAAAAGCATAAAAAAAAAGAAAGAAAAAAAAAAAACATGAAACACTAATAGCAGCAAATTTAAAACTTAAATAGTTTGTTATTAATTTTAATAAACTGTTTCTCCACTTTTAAAGTCATTAAAAATCTCACTCGTCTAATAAAAAAAAAAAAAAAAAAACTAAAAGAAAAAAATTAAATAAATAAAATGTATATTTATTGTATTTTATTTTCCAAACTATTTAAATAGTGTAAGAAAAAAAGCAGAATTGGCTTTTTCGACGTCGATTGAAAAATCGATACACAAACGCTTTTTTTTCTCTTCCTTTTATATTTATTTCACCGCGCCAAAGAACACACTGCACATCGTCGCGTTTCGCAAACAACATTATCCGAGAAGCATTCAAACGCCGCTGGCTCGATACGGCTTTGGGTTTGTTGGTTTTTGCTGAAAAAAAAAAAAACAAAAAAAAAAAACAAAACAAAACAAAAATAAATAAATAAATAAGCGCGTTATACATCTACGCGCGGTATATGTGTAATCTTTTTTTTTCTTTTTTTTTTTTTTTTTCATTATTTCCCATCTTCGACATTCGCGATATTCGCTAAGCGTTTTCTCTCCCGCGCTGCACTTATTCACTTGCACGCGCCCGCGCAGCCGCCTAGTTTAATTCAATTAAGCGAGCCGTATCGCGCGCAAACGAGTGTATGCCGAAGGTGCGAATCCTTTACGTCGAGCCTTCCTATCTCGCGATAAATTTTCCAATAGCAATCGCGCTCGAAGACTGACATAATCGCTAGTGTCAGATATGTACTGCTATCGCAAAATTTAATTTATTTTATTAGAGAGGTTATCTTAAGTGCACAACTAATTGTTCTGCAATTATATCGCGCGCATTTATGTATTACGCAATTTTCTTCTGGTCTGGTTTTTTTTTTTTTTTAAATAAAAATTTCTTTATGCGGGGCCTCGGAGGATAAATTTAGTAGAGGAATTGAATGATTTTAATCTGAACGAAATTTCAATTTCCCCCTTTTTTTTTGAATTTCGTCAGGTACATTTTTCCCTACCTCTCTCTCTCTATAAATATTAATAATTGGTACACGTGATTTTTTTCTTTTTTTTGTGAGCTATTGACAAAATAGAAAAAATATTAAATTATAATTATTGCAGCATTTAATTTCTACATAAAAATGCAATTAAACATTTTAATCCTCTGCTGAAATATAAGTTTTCATTACTGTTGGCGGAACCCCGATTGCATTTTTTTTTATTTTTTTTTTAATTATCTTTTTCTTATAACTTTCAAATTAATTAATCCGTACATTCTCAAAACAACCCTATTAATTACCCAGACAGAAGAAAATTAATAATAACATTTATTATAAACAAACATTGTTAGTAAACTGTTAACGCAAAATTATGTTAATTATTTAGATTATTATTTACAGTAGAAAAAAAAATTAATTGAGAGTACAAAGTTTATTAGGCGAAATATAAAAATAAGTTTTCTTCTACTTATTTTCATAAACTAATTACCTTAAGCATTGATAATGTTTGCGTAAATGCCTTAAAAGTTAAACCGATATGAAAAAAAAAAAAAAAAAAAAAAAAAAAAAATTTGTGAAAATGTATACTTGTTACATATTTTCATGGAAACTTTCAAATTACATAAAAATTTGCGCATAAAATTATACTGAATTTTATTTTGTAAAATTGAAATAATTGAAAATTTAAAATACAAAAGTAAACATGTATTTTAATTAGAGATTCTTGTTAATTCCAATAAAACTTAAAATAATAATTAATGCTGTAATTATATGTAGAAACATATTGTTATTCCATGTACCATAATGTAAATAATAATGTTCGTTATAATAATGGTAATATCGAATTATTAAATTAATCATAAATGTAATTTTTATTAATATTTAGTTCAAATCAAAAATTTTAATTAATAAATTTTAAAAGAATATCTTATAATAATCCAATTGATTAAAACAAAATTATTAATTCTTAATTTCTCAAAGCAATGATTGATGAAGGTTTTATTGATAAAAAAATAAAAATACTTTGCCTTCAATTTTCAATTATTGAATATAATGGAAAAGACATAAATATATAAATAATGATGTCGATTAATAAAAAATTGAATAAAGGTATTGTGCGCCTTTATCACTCAACGCGTATAGTGACAGTAATAATAATTTATTAAGCGAGCTGACTTAGCAAACGGTTGAGGATACAAGCTCGCTCGTCATTACGTTATGAACCATTTGTTTCTATTTTGCCTTCGAATACGAAGCCTAAAAATTGAAGGAAAAAATACACACGCATGCGCATGTTTTTTTTTTTTCAGAAGAATGTTGCATTATACACAAAACTATACGCGCGCTTCGTCTTTGATCTCATTGACTCCGATACAATAACTCGGACTTATATCAAGACGCAGCGAAACTTAAACGCGAAGAGCCGAAATGCTGGAATTTTTACGTACAACTGCTACAACATTATGCATCCCGCTCACTTTTTCCTTTTACAATCCAAGCACATCGACTCGTGCAAATGTAGACAATCCTGCATATACTATAACACACGATACTTTAACAAATATACCTATATACGCTAACAGATATTTTAGTTATTAAAGCATATCCACTCATTTTTACTACGCACGTATATATATATATATATATATATATATTGTTACGCTAAAAAAAAAGCACATAGAATATTTTTTTACCAAAAATTCTTATGATATTTTTAATAAACAGAAGTCAATTTAAAATTCCGTATTTCGTGTAAAAATGAATGTATTTTATAATATCTTTTCCTATGCAGTACAGCAAATATGTCTTTAAATATATAACTTATTTAAAAAAAAAAAAAAACATTAATTTCCCCATAGTTCCACGTAGATCGTCTTCTATTTACTTTACTACTGGAGTTGCAAAGCAATTTTTTTTCTGTAAAATTTTCTGCTTGTAATATTTATTACACACAATAAAATCACTTTGAATCAATGCTTGTTTTTATTTTTAACGAGTTTATCATTAAAATTATAATATGATGGATTAGAAATGAAAATCAAATATTTTTTTATTCCAGGGTTCATCAAGCAATTGAAAGATTATCTTACTTAATGGTCGAAAAAAGTTAATGAATTCAAATCTTCGAAAGAGAAAATATTTTCTACAATTAATTGTTTAATACTCGTAATTAAACGTACGTATTTTATTAATTATAAAAAAATTTCAATTTCTATAAAATTAATTATAATTAAAGGTTAGCTTTGCCTGAGAAAATAAAAAAAGTAATTCAAACCATTCCTCGTTAGCCAACATCTCGCAAAGTATAACACGTCCCAATCATTTTTCTTTAACCAAGTTTTTTAAAAGTATACATACATACATATATATATATATATATATATATATATATATATATATATATATGCATACATGTATTTAGGTGTGTTTGAGAAAAGGTGTTAGCTCTCTCATTCCGTCAATTATTATTTTCGATCGCGTGCATTAGCCGGCATTGCCAGCGAGGCTGCTATACCGCCGCTATCGATATTGCCAATGTGCGCGCGCGGTTGACGTGTATATGCGCGCGGAGGAGGTTACGCGTATTCGCGCGAGCGTATTGTACACTCGCGGCGCCTTCGATGATCTACTCCCGGCGCTAAAATTCTTCCTCGGCCCCGCGCCTAGTTTAAGTGCACGCGTCTATACATACATACACGTATATATATATATATATATATATATATATATATACACGTGTCGCTAAAGTCTATTACGTACTTGATCCAAATGCTAAACCATGTGCACGTACGACGCGCACGTGTGTAAGCGCTAGACCGATTCGATTTTCCACACGATGGTATCCTATTACGTTTAGTCGCGATTACCAACTTTTTTGCTTATGTGTGACGAAAACGCCGCGTGCAGGGCTGTAAAAAGAAATTTTTTATAAACTTGCATAAAAATTTCATAATTTCAAATGTTTTAATATTATATTCTATAAGTATAATAACGTTTTGGGTATAAAATTCATAAAATTTGAAATATTTTTTTATCAAAAGATGCAAATTTTCAGTTAAAATAATAAAGATAAAATAGTCAATTGCGTAAAAAAATTTTTGTGAAGAATTAGAAGTTCCATTATCGATTAGAAATACGTCATAGGCTTGGCATGACTAATCGCGTGACAAGAAAAAAAAAAAAAAATCAAGTCTGAGATACAAAGAAAAAACGGCGATAGCTAAGCTATCGGAACGATACTTCCGTTAGTGCTGCCTCACCTGTGCACCTCGAATAAATCTATCGGTGAATTTTACGCGTTATGTTTTATTGTAAATAATAACTGGTGAAAAATTTTTTTTTAAGGATATGTGTAGATTTGAACCGTTTATTTTAAAAGTGGTTCAAATCCATATATTTTTTTTTTTTTTCTAGAAAATTATATAACAAAAAGTTTGTTAATAATATAAATATTTTATATTGAAGATATTTTGAATTTTATTTAATAATTTTATTGACAATAAGTATAAATACCGGAATAAATCAAATATCTTTCAATAAATCGACCAATTGAGCCTTTGTTAACACTAAAATTTTAATGGCAAACGTTTCCGTTTCTCTAAACACACAATATAATAATAATCAAATAGCAATTAATCGATTAAACAATTAATATTAGTATCTCAGAATTTTCATTATTTACAAAATTAAAAATATGTAGACTGGAAAAAGTAATTTCGAATCATTTTTCAATATAGAAGTTTTTTTTTTTTTTTTTTTTTTATCAACAAAGTAAAAATCAATTACGAAAAAGCATTCGTATGAGCAATTTATACTCAAATTTTAAAGGAATAAAGCGAATTCCGCTTTTACTTTTTAACCGACGCATTTTGTCACGAATAATAGATTGACATTTAACAATGTAATAAAAATCAAAAATCTAGAAACGTTGCATGATTTTTCGAAAAATTTTCACTCCGCAAAAATCAAACTCATAAAAATCAAAAACCATTAATATTTCACATCACTCGGTGGAAGCTAGCGAAAGCTCAATCGATCAACAATCGTCTATTCTTAGCTTAAAAAGGTATCGTGCATGCACACACACACACACACACACACACACACACACACACACACACACACACACACGCGCGCGCGCGCGCGCGCGCGCGCGCGCACATATATATATAACGTATATACACAGTGTGTCCCATGGAAAACGGAACTTTTTCAAAATAAAGACAAAAACTCAATATTCCGGCAAATCTCATTTATTTTATTCAAAATAGTCTCCTTCCGCATCAATACAACGTTTTGCACGATCAATTAACATATCGAATGAGTTTTTGAGATCATTTTTATCCATCGACTTTAGTATGTCGGTCGTCGCTCTTTGGATGGCCTCTACGTCGGCATAACGTTTTCCTTTCATAGGCAAGTGCAATTTGGATAACAAGTAGAAGTCGCACGGAGCCAAATCCGGCGAGTACGGTGAATGGTTGATGGTTAAAATGGAATTTTTGATACAAAAATCCGTGATCAAGTTCGATCGATGAGACGGGGCATTACTATCATGCAACAAACGCCAGCTCCCTTTTTTACAGTATTGTGGCCGCACACGACGAATACGGCTGAGCAAACGCTTCATAACACCAAGATAAAACACACAGCAGTAATCGTTTGACCAGGTGGAACGAATTCACGATGAATAATACCCTCCGTCCGAATCGTAGAAACAAATCAACATTGTCTTCACTTTTGACTTTTCAAAACGACTTTTTTTCGGATTGGGCTCGGTTGGGTGCTTCCATTCAGCACTTTGACGCTTGGTTTCGGGATCATATTGAAAACACCATGTCTCGTCACCAGTCACAATTGAATATTTCAAGTTTGGGTCCTTTTTTGACTCTTTAATCAAATCCTTACAATGTTGAATTCGGAGCAATTTTTCGTAGTCGGTCAATTTGTGTGGAACAAAGCGTGCACACACCTTCCGTAGATTCAAATGATCGGTCAAAATGCGATGAATTGAATTTTTGGACATATTCAATTCCATTTCCATGTATCGCAATGAAGATTTTGGCTCATTTTTTATAAATTCACGCACTTTTTCAATGTTACTTTGAGTAACCACGGTATTCGAAGGACCTGGATGTTCGTCGTCCTGAATGTCTTCACGACCTTCCTGGAACCGCTTATACCACTCATACACTCTGGTACGGGATAGACAATTATCGCCATAAACTTGTTTCAGCAAATTATGCGTCTCAGTAAAGGATTTATCGAGTTTGAAACAGAACTTAATATTTGCTCTTTGTTCGAAGTTCATTTTTCGACCGATGCCACAAACACACTGTCACTTTGAGCGCGATATTTTGGTTTCCATTGAACCAAATGTCATACAATTTTGACAGGATGTCAGTTAAGAATGGATCTTTCCATTGCTAACATCCACCAATAGGTGGCGCCAATATAAATCGATGTTTTGAAAAAGTTCCGTTTTCCATGGGACACACTGTGTACATAACTTTAAACGACTCATCAAGAAACAGCCTCGAATCACGAGGAAAGAATAAAACGTGCGCTTTCTATAGAAAGAAAAAAATCGACGCATAAATGAAAGATAGGAGAAAAATTGAAGAAAACGTCGCGTTAGATGCACGTTAAAATGTACACACGTATAGCGCATGGCTTATGTCTACAAAAGATAGGAGGTATGAGAACAGAAAAACGCTGTTACACAATGGCATCAAAAACATAACGTCGAGTGTTGTTAACGTGTACATAGATGGTGGCAGCAGACGGTATACGGCTAACCCGGGCTATCTACGCCGGTAGCGCGAAAGAAGAACGTATATATATGCATAGTGGTATCTGCACGTGTTAGCCCGATACGGTACACACATCGATGACCGAAGACGATCTCTTTGTATGCTTTCCTTTCCGTTCTTTCTTAGGTCTTCTTATTCGCAGTATTCGCTGCTTTACGGTTTCGTTTTCTCTCTATCTCTCTCGCTCCCCCTCCACCTCTCTTTGTAATTTCTGTTAATACGAGCAACGCGTACTTTCCCAACTGTACAACATTTTTTCCCTTCTTCCTTTAATACTCGTCGTACCGAAATTCGACGATCTATCTTCCGTCAGTTTACTCTCTTGCTCTCTCTCTCTCTTTTTTTTTCTCTCTGTCCCTCTACAAAGTCAGTAGGCTTGAAACCCCTCGGACTATGTCCCCCTTAACCATTATTGCACATCTGATACCGAAGCAGGGCGCCTAGAGCTTCGCCCGTAATCCGCGCGCGCAGTTTCAAGCCTACTCGATTTAAGGGCGCGCGCAATGTTCCCGGCCCGTGTATATCCTTGCCCTCAAAAGTTACTATACTGCCTCCAAAAGAGCTTACACACTCGTGGACTGGGTACTTTGTTCTGGGAATGCCGAGATGAAGGAGAGCGGATGAAAGAGAAGTAAGGGAAAAAAGAGAGAAAGAGAGGCCGGATATTGGTAAATTGTTTGCACGCGCCCCTTCCTCCACCCCCGCCCCTCCCCCTTTTTTAACGAGGGGATTCGAGTTCTCTACCGAGGAACGACGGTTCAGCAAATTTTTTTATATCGATCCACTTTCGTGTAATGCTACTTTTATTTTTTGTTCTGTTATGCGTGTACTGTCCTTTTAAATGAACACTTTGTGTTAGAAGAACGACGGTTTTGGTGAAATAAAACATGTCGTATTTACACGCCGATGAACAACTTTTTTTTTTCATAATCCGTCAACGACTTTTGCTATGTATAGGCGACGCACAATTTTTTCTTTAAAAACACGGAAAAAAATTTTTAAAAAAATTTTAAATAGAAATATACTTCATGTAATATGTACATATATCGAAGCGACATTATTAATATTCATTTGAGATTAAAAAGAAATTTCTTATTTTCTTAATAATAAATTTGAAAGTCGTGAAAATTCATTTGCTAAGTGCTAAAAAGGAGAATTACAAGGGTGTCTTGAAAGATAATAATTCAACCAAATATTGCTGCATAATTTTCAAATAAATTTTTACCAACAAAAAAAAAAACAAAAAAAAAACAAAAAAAAATATTGTTATTACTGTTTTATATGAATAATTTGAAAAATATTCATAACATCGAAAAAATTATGGATAAAATGTTTGCGTCCATAATTTAATAAAAGATTTTTCTCAACTTACGTATAGAAGAACTGGTAAATATATCGATAATTTTTTAAACTCACCTAAAACATAAAAGAAAAATTATAATTAGTTATTTGACACTATTATAACCAGTATATATATATATACATACACACACGCATACACATGCATACAATACACACACACACACACAGCAAAGAAAACGAACGGCGCCAATCGCTGTTCTCTTGGTGCATAATACGTATATATATGCTCGGTTACAACGAGAGAGGGGGAGGTGCAGAGAGAGAGAGAGAGAAAGAGAGATAGGGGAGAACGCGAGTAAGCCGATGACTCAGAGCTGAAGAATCCATTTCGTTCCATCGGTCCCCACGAACAAGAGCTTCCCCCTCTCTCCCTCCACACTTTTATCTTCTCCCCCTTACTTTGTCTCTCTCTCTCTCTCACTCTCTTTCTCTCTTTCTCTCTTCCTATTTCACGCGAGCGCGATCTGCTTTCTGACGCGGCTCCCCTACAGCAGCGCTCTTTGCCGCACAAGTGGCTACGAATGCGTTTGTGTCTGCTGCTGCAACCCCTGCATACAAACATTGGAGAAAAGAGAGGGGAAGAGAGAAGAGAATAGCCATGGTATATATATAACACGGACGAGGGAAATTATTCTCCGAATAGATCTAGGCACGAGTATATTCGGTAAAAGCAAATTTGAACGCTTGTGAATGGTCTGCTACCATACCATTGGTAATAAAAATAAAGAAGTAAAAGGAAAAATATATTGGGAAAAAATATATGGACGTTTGTTGCTCACACCTGGAATACCAAACGTATTCTTACAACGGCGGAAGGATGGGAGGAGGGAAGACGTGTAGAAACGGTGATACCGACACGTTTATCATCCGTATAACGTTCGAAAGTACATGAATGTAGGTATTTCTATGAGCGCGTGATAAGATTACGTGTATGTGTGTGTGTGTGTGTGTGTGTGTGGTGAGCGTATGAGCGTGGATATAGCGAAAATTGTATGTTTAATAAACGCCGGTGCGAACGCATGTAGATATGAGAACGTGTGTATTTTCGTATCGACACGCTTGGAAGAGAACGCACAGGAGAGAAAAGCCGAGATTATCCCGAGAGCTTTTTGTTGTTTACGCTGTATGTGTGCGTGAGCGCGCTCTCGCTGTATGTGTGAATGCGCGTACTAGCTGTCGTTTCGCGAAGTTTTAGGTTCTGTTTTTTTCTCTCTCATCCTATTTCTCATGCACTCAATATTTTCTGTCTGCCCGCCTAACCGTATACAATATTAAAAATAAAAGTTTTGGTTTCGGTCTAGTTAACAAAAGTGTTTCGAATGTATCAATGCTAAGTAATTGTTAATCAATACTTGCATTGAAATTATGTCTCATTCATTTAAGTTATGCTCGCACGAGATTTACTTTAATCCTCCAGTGCGCAATGATATGCGCTGGATCCTAACGAAAATAAAACGTCTACCTTATTAAAAATTTGCAGCGAAATAGAAAATAATTATTTTAACGCCCGAAACCTGACAGTTGTCATTAAGATTCTTGCAGCGCAGTGTTATTCGCATGTTTGCTCCGATTTGATCGTTATCGCGCATTGCATGGTTATTCGGTTATTTCACAGAAATAGAATAAAATTCTTGGAAAAGATTTCATAAATATCGCGGTATAACGTTTTATGCAAGTTTTTCACACACACACACAGACACACACACATCAAGAATTGAACGATGTGCAATTGATACGCGTCACAACGAATCACTCATATGGAAGAACTATTTTTATTTATTTCTATTTTATTTTATTTTTTTTTTATCTGACTGAAATATGATTTATTAATGAATGAATCTTGAATAACAAAAAAAAAAAAATAAATAAAATATTTAAATTTGGTTTATATATTTAAACGTTATTCGTTCGCGCATTTCCAATATATTTATAAATTATAACAACAATTTTGTCAAATATCAGAATAACTAATGTTGTAAATTTATTTTTTTTTAAGACAAATAAATACTTGAATAACCTACTAATGTAATACTAACAAAAATCTAATGTATAAAACCAAAAAAAATATCAATTTATTTAATAAAAAATTTTGTTTTCTTTTATTACGTTATAAATAAATCTGTATATGGACGTTATACGAAATATTTGAAAATGAAATTTTATTTTGTTGGATAGAAATAAATATAAAAAGAAAGAATAGCTTTACCAAATACGTACACTTCTCTAGTGATGGGTATGTACACCAATCGAACGAAACATACTAAGTATATATAAAAAATGTTCCGATATATCTGTATTTTTTTTTATCATAGCGTTCCTGACAGAATAAAAAACTAAAAGCAAAGTGAACAAAAGAGAATTCTTCTCGCGATCCGTTACATATAAATTCTGTGAATTTTTGTTATTTTTTTAATATTTCCAAATTAACAATTTAAGCTGTGAATCAAGAAGTTGAAAATAAGTTTAATGAAAATCTGAAAATTAGACTTACATAGAGATATAAACTTCTTTTAACACCTTAAGTCGGTCTTAGAAACACATTTACATATCAAAAAATGATATCAATTTGTTTGCGTTCATTTAAGTGAATTCATATTTTATTTTTAAATTTTTATTTCTCAGAAATTCATATTTTTTTTTTTGAGCATGGATTGACGGAAAACTAATTAATTAAAGTTAAATTATTATTGCCAACAATATGATCAATACAGCAAAGCTTACTTAATTATATATTATCAGAATTTTAAAGTTATTTATTAACTGTAGCTTTTTAATTGAACTTTGCAATAAACAAAAAAAAAAAAAATTAACAATAAATTTGTATATAAATTATTTCATTGTATAAATTAAACTCTTGACACAGCGGTGTCTATAAAAAGAAAAACTCAATTATTACAACGATGATTGACTGGCAGTGTAAACAACAATTTTTAATACGAAACTTTATCCCTTGTGCATCAGTTATAAAATGTACATATTTTAAAAATTAAATCATAATTTATGCGAGAATTTATCACCTATATAACTTAATTAAACATATATATTTGTACACGAACACACTCTCAAGGTTAAAAACTTATAACACTCAGCGCTAAAAGTGTCCCACCCGTAAAAAAAAAAAAAAAAAAAAAAAAAAAAAAAAAAAAAAAAAAAATAGTTAAATCTTCAAACTACAAATTATTGTCACTATCTATACAAAAGCACAAGTTTCAACTCGTCTCCTCTTCCTGTCCCCCTCCCCAAAAAGAAAAAAAGAATCGCGTCGAATGCCAAAGTGCACCCTACATCAAAAGTAACTCAAGCAAGAAAAATCGGAAATCTCGTATACTCCAGTGCAAACCATCGACCAAGCAAAGCCGAACGTTCGTTTATACCCGACGACGACTTTGAAAATTCGAGCGGTACATAGAGATACACGTACAAATGGTAAAAAAAAAAAAAAAAAAAAACAAACAAAACAAACAAAAAAACAAAAAAACAAAAACAAAAAAAAAAGATATAGACCGGACGTTTGTATACATATATCAATGCGTAAGTATGAATTTTCTCCCCCTCGATAATCGGCGATGCGCATCGGTCGGGCAACGGTATTGTAGAGAAGGGCAAGGTTGCGCGCTAAGGTATATTTAACGCTCACCCACACGCACATACACACATGTAGAAAAGTCTGAACCTTCCGGAATTAACGAGTACCGGATCCACGAGTTGAATTTACGATTCCTACTCTTTCTCTCTCTCTCTCTCTCTCTTTCTTTCTCCCCCTATCTCACTCTCTCATTCTATATCCGTCTTAGATTAGTAAGTTGTTCGAAAATAAACTGTTTCGTTCAAAAAAAGTTTTGCACCTATTTTTTTACCTTTGATTTATCCGATCGACGCTGTTTACTTTTTCATGCGCTTAGTCGCGATCAATGAATTCGTTAAGTTCTTCCGAAATTCGGTAAAGTTTTTAGAAGGAAGAAAAAAGAAAATCCTTAGGGATTCGATGGGCAATTTTTAGTCTATCAATATTAAGAATCGTAGGACGAGAGTAGGTAGAAAAGTAATTGTTTTTTAAAATTGTTTTATCGGAAATGTTGTAATACTTCGTTGAAAATTTATATAGCAAATGAAAAAAAAGTTATTCAATTTTTATAAATAATAATTTTTTTTTTCTCATTTTTGATTAAAAAAATACTAAAAATAACTTTCTATCTTAATTTACTCGTTTTTTTTTTAAATACATTCATAATTTTCACTCAAATTGTGTAAATTTACAAGACTTTACATCGAATTTAATTATAACAATAAATGCAATAACGTGAACAAATATCAAAACATGAATCATTTTTAGCGTTTTTTATTAATATTATAGCTTCAAGCATCGTGCAAACACTGAAAGTTACATTGTGAAAACATAAAAAAAATTATCTATGCAGTGGAGGAATTTTCGGTAGTGTCTACAAGCCAAACATTGCCCGCTTGGCCCACCCTTCCCTTATGTAATAGAAATTAAATAATCATATTATAATTCTTCAGTCGTTATGCTCAATCCTTTAACTAAACCGTTTAAATAAAAATACAAATATAATATTATATTCGTAACATTTTTATTTTTAAAAGAAAACGTTTTTACAATCCTAAATACAATATTGACTTACTTAGTAAGAGTTATAATCTAACGATTAATCTCCGTACTCTCAATAAAATGGAAAAAGCATTAATTTAGATTTATTCTTATTTTTTCTAATATATATATATTCATGCTTTTAACCGATAAGAAGAGTTAAAATGAAAATCTAGAAAAAAAATAAATGCTATAACATTTTTGTATAACATTTATATATATGTTTATATAACACATTATTTACATTTATATATATTTTATATTATATGTATATGTATGTATCTATCTATCTATCTATCTATCTATCTATCTATCTATATATATTGCTAAAATTAAAAATCGATTTTTACATTTAAACTTTGAACAAATCGCGCGTAAATTTTTAAACAAGTCGCACTCAATAAAACGACGAAAATGTAGTATACGGGTGCTTAAGAACGCTAACGTAAATATACACGTTAAAAGGGGTCCCAGCCTCATATCGCACATTATCCTTATATATCTTTTTTTTATCGTTTTTTCTTATTTAGAAAGTCGCGCCTCACCCTCCTTGAATGGGTTTTTATATTTATACTTTAAAGAAAAACGAGCATCGTCTACAGAATTAAGACCCTGACTATACTATACACATATCGCGCGCTCGAGAGTGTACATGTAATCTCGAAAAGAAAAGGAGATACGCGCGCATTATCGACAAAAGGAAAAACAAAGAGACGAAGTCGAGTGAGCTCTTCCGGAGTTGAGAGAGCAACCCTAGCTCACCATATACCAGTTGCTGTTGTGTCTTTAAAAAAAGAAAGGAGAAGATGAGAGAGAGAGAGAGATCTTCCACTACTAAGTTTACGAAATATAAAACCGAAGAAATAAAAAAGAGGACTATTTACTTTATGCTTTCTGAGGTACATTTTAGTAACCAAAAGAGTAAATATAAATACAAACTCAAAGAGGCAAGTCAAGACGAAATTATATATTGCAAATTTTATAAATTTTCAAGAAAGTTTCATAAATAAATTGTTTCGTATACTACTTTCTTTGGAAATCTTTACTTTGAATGCTTGAATGGATATTAAACTTTTTTTCCGTATATATTAACGTTTTTTTTCCATAACCTTATTTTTATATTTCTTTGGTTGAAATTTATTTTCTTTTTTTTTTTTGTTATTTTCGTAACATATACAGTGAGCAACTGCACAACGCGGAAGTTGCGTTTCGCGTTATAAGGAATTTGAATTTATCGGATGAACTTGAGCATGAACTTAAATTTCAATCAATTTAATCTATTGTATAGGTACATAAAACAAAAAGCCCTGTACATAATTGTTCAGTTTATCTCGAGCCAGATACAGAACTCCGCTATATGAGATAGAAATATAGTTATTTTTTACATTATACGAAAATTAAGTTATACAGAATTCTCCACTCACCACGAATATAATCGTTTAGATAAAGTAAATATACACAGACGCATATTTTTTCAAATTACCTGTAAACGTTTTTTTCTTTTTTTAATTAGAGCGGAGATTCGAAATGTGGTGGCAAACAATACAAATGCAAAACGTTTAATGTTTGCGGCAAAAGATAAGCCCGATGATCCTTTCGATCGTGAATTTAGCGCTCTACCGACAGATTGCAATTGCACTATTCGATGTAAAAATTATTCTTTAAAAACAACAATTATATCCATGAACAACTTTTATGTTCATTTCTGTTTTAATAAAAAATTTTATTTTATTTCAAGGATATTTTATACTATGATTAAAATGTTCAATAATATTTATTTACGAACAAATCAAAAATACTTTTCATTCTGACTTGGAAAGCTCAATTTTCATTAAGTATCGTATCGGCAAATGCATAAACAACACTAACAGAATTAAACATTTAATAAAGAATGTAAAATTAAAAAATTGATATGCATTTTGTAAAATTGAATTGCATCCCAAATCAACTATTCACAATAAATCGTTTATACTATTCAACCAGATATAAAGAATAAAATTAATTCTTTTGCGGAGGCTTTCGAACACATTGCACATAAGGTCAATGAAGTTAATTTAAGCTATAAGCTCAGAACCGGGGAAATCGTAAAACGGTGGTAAAACGATGCAGAGATTAAAGCTGGAAAGTTAGCGCGGATAGCAGAAACCGAGAAAGGCAAGTTCACGAAGTGTACGCTCAACTAACTGCAACAACAACAATAACAACAACAACAACAACAAGTGGCACGCATGGTTGGGACTACAGACATATACATAGAGCAACAGCTGTATGCCGCGCGCTCATTCTCGCTATCGTTTCGCGGCAGTTTAGCGAGTGCAGCGCGAAACCACGATGTCAATCAAGCGAACGTTCGATTACTTTTTCGCTCTTCTACTCTTTCTATTTCTATTTCTCTTTCTCTTTCTCTTTCTCTTTCTCTCTCTCTCTCTCTCTCTCTCTCTTTCTCTCTCTCTCTCTTTCTCTCTATAGACTACCAGAAAAAGTTCAACAAAACGAGAAGAAAAAGTAAACGACAAAGAAAAGCAAACGAAGAAGAAAAATAAGTAAAGGGAAAAGTCGAGCAGGGCTATAGAGAAGTTAAAAAGGTAAAACAAGAAGAAAAAGATGCGCAGAACGTCAGCTTATCCGACACCAACGGCGGCAACTCCAAATTCGTCATGGCGGCGCCACTACGCCTTCGCCACGCTGATTCCCTTCTTTCGCATGTATATATATGCATGCATGTATGTATATATATATATAGATATGTATATATGTATATATATACGTCAACTCTCTTTCTCTCTTTCTTTCACTCCGAGGCGGCTCTACAACGCGCCGGACGAAATCAAATTAGAGGAAATTCGATTAGCAGTCCAAGAATTTCTCTTAGGCATTTCCACGGGTGCCTCTTGACCTGAAGAGAGACAGAGAAACAGAGAGTCAAACATTTTATGTCCAGCCGGATACTGCCATACTTGCCTTGCCAATCGATTTCCCGCAAGTTATATATATATATATCCACGCAACGTCACGGGAACCGCTAATCTTTTTTCCTCTTTCCCTTGCACCACCTTGAACTAACTTTTCCCCGCGTCATTTCTTTTCTTCGCGCCGTTTACAGCAAAGTACATACGCACGGTATACTTTTTAACCGCCAGAGCGGCGCATCTCTCTTGCATGTCTTTTTTTTCGTTTTCTTTTATTCCATTAAAAACTCTACGCCTCCTTTTTTTTCAAAAGTTTTGAGCTTAATTTAGCTGCGTTGCTTTTCCTCATTCTGTCTTTGTCGCACACCCGCTTGCGCTTTTTTCTTCTTTCTTCGTCGCAAAAATTATCGTTGGCCGCGCTCTGCCCTCCCCCGACGCGCTGCATCCGACGAAGGACTTTTTTTTTCTCCATATCTAGCTAAATTTATTCCTTTTACGGCTTCTGCGTTAACGCGCGCACACATGCGTATATGTATATATATATATCATCGCGCGCCGCGCGCAATTACGTACACCGTACACTTCTGCTCTACTTGCTTCTCACTAAGCGAAGGACAGAGAGTAAGAGAGGGAGAGAAAGAGAAAGAGAGAGAGCGAGAGAGTGTGTATGTGTGTACGCGCGCGCGAACGTATGTAAGAGAGTATGCGCCCATGTACATAATCTAATTACGACGGGGACAATTTGCCCGCCGACGAAGTCTCGCGCATCTCGCGAACGGCCTCGAGCTTTTGGCTTCTCTTTCTCTTTCTTCCCTTCCCTCCGTATGCGACGTTCTCATTCGCTTCAACGTACGTGAATTGCCGAATAACCGTTGCCCACTCGACTACTTACTTTAATGAATCGTTAGTTGGCTTAGCCGAGAAACCCCGTACGCTATATGTGTACACAGCTCATGTACTATTTTTTCTCTTTCTTGTTCTCATCAGTCGGGCCTTTATCCTGAAACTTTTTATCGTTCCCTTCGGCATCATTTAACCTCCTTGACGGGTTTGCCATTATATGTATCTTTCGGTAACTCGTCAACGAAATTGACGTCGAGTGCGTCGAGATGCTTTATAGGTCGTCTCTCTCTCTCTCTCTCTCTCTCTCTCTCTCTCTCTCTCTCGGTGCATTCACGAGAACGGGGGAGAGAGAGCGTGTGCAAGAGAAAGAGAATTATATCGAATAGCCGAGTCAGCAACAAGCAGCGCAATCTCTTCGCTCGTCTGCTTCAAGTACAGTAATCTCCATTAACTCATTAGCCGAGAGAAAAAGAAAAAGAAAACGAGAAAAGCACACGGCTTCCAAGTCGGAAGGAAGTGGCACACGATGTGAACTTTACAATACAGAAGCGAAAACCCCAACCGGAATCTCTTTCCGTGTATAGTAGACCTCTGCATCATTCTTCTATACCTTCCTCTCTCTCTCTCTCTCTCTCTCTCTCTCTCTCTCTCTCTCTCTCTCTCTCTCTCTCTCTCTCCCCCACCTCTCTTAATTTCTACGTTTTTTCCTTCCACGAATTAATAATGATAAAATTTTATGCTAAGTAAACGTTACGTTTCCTTTCCGTCCAATGTGATTCATAAAATATTTTGTATTAATCATCGCGCCTTTACTTGACTTTCGTTTAATGGAAGTAACGATCAAATACAAAACATCTGGGATACGAAAGGCATATAAATATATATATGTACTTATTTGAAATGAGGCAAGGTTAGAGGAGAAAAGTTTAACGAACAATATTTTAATCGTCATATCGAATAAATTCGTTGCACTGCCTTGAGGTCACATAAATGAAATTTACTACTTTTTACATTTGACGACTTTAGCATTCTGAAAAGAACCCATGAAATCACATACAAAAAGTAATCATAGTTTTCTCAAGTCGTTTAATAATAATTTTTAGATTACAAAATTTTAAAGACTTTAAGTTTAAAAAAGTCATTCATGGTATTTAAATTTTATATCAATTTATGTGAATGTTTTAAAATTGTATTAATTTAATAAATATATTAAATGAAATTTATTTTAATCTCGTTCTATATCTAGTTTCAATTATTCAAAATTAATATTAGTTATGAATAAAATAGAGTGAAAAGGAGAGAGAGAGACGCGGTGTGATCGAAAAACATCACGTATAAACGCATGAAACGTAGGTAGCAAAGAATATCAAACGCAAGAAATCATGCTAGCATAAAGTAAAAGAGAGCCTCGCGCGCCGATACCGATTATTATCTTTCTCTTTCGTAGCATACATGCATGCGTAACCGAACATATGACATCACCTCGTTCTATCTCTCTTTCTCGTCTCTCTCGTTCCCTCCCCCTCTCTATCTCTCTCTCTAGCTCGTACCGAAATACTTCCAGTGCATATGTGTACCTGAATCAGCTATAAGAGAGCTTCCACGAATGAGACTATGAGGTTACGTCATGAGTGGCGGCCGCGGCAAGTCTTATCTTTCTCTCTTTTTTTTCCACTCTTCTATTCCTCTCCTCTCAACTCCCAGCGTACTTTTTTTATTATACGTTTATACGGAGACTTGCCTACTAAATATATATATATATATCAAGCGACTATATTTCTGAATGAATCATGATCCATCGCTGCCTATCTTGAATGTACCCGTGAGTAAAGTTATACATACATATTGTACAATGACTCTTTGCGGCTCCGGTGACACATACCTGGATTCCACTTCAGTCGGTCTCGTGTGTATATAATATCGGCTATGAGTGTGCGCTCGCAATCACGAAAATGGGGAAAAGTCGCAAGAGATCTTGCTTCATAAGTCACTCTTCGAACTTTCTTCCCTCGCTTCTTCTTTATACGTTTACTTCCGATATATATATATATATATATATATATATATATATATATATATATATATATATATATATATATATATAGAAACAGAAGCGTACTAGGTTTAGCCACGTACTGCAAATACTACTGCTGCACTCAAACCGCTGAGGTAGAAAATCATGTTACACGAGAAATTTTTACGAAAACTATTACGAATACCAACGATGCAAACACGTTTCGTTCAATGTTGCATTATTTTTATACATGTACCTGTTTGAAAAACTATATATCTTTTTTTCTTTTAACTTTTAACTCAATATTATTCTCAATGTTAAGAATTAACAAGGATACTGTTTCCGGCAATAAATTTCGATGTCATAGTCATCATGTAATAGTCGTTTCAAAATTTCAAGGAAGCAAATGTTTTATAAATATAAAAAATTACATTAATAAACGTTCAACCATAGTATATACATGACAAAAAATAAATAAATATAACATAATGTCAACACAAACAAAAAAAAAAAAAAAAAAAAAAAAAAAAAAAAAAAAAAAAAAAAAAAAAAAAAAAAAAAAAAACAAAAAAAAAAAAATGAAAATTTTGATTGTTTTTAATCGTAGCAGACAAGCAATACACCTATATAAACATTTTAATTAAGTCCCAGCAATAAATATTTTTACTCGCGAACACGCGCTCGGATTATAAGAAATAAATAAAACTTTAATTAATAATTTTAAAAAACTATGACACAAATATGATTCTTTAACGAGTAAAAAATAATATTTTCAAGTTATTGGTTTACCCTTAATTGTGTCAGCAGACCATTTCAATCAAAAATTGAATTTAAATGGATATTGAAAGATGACTTTTTTTGGTAAGCACTCAAATTACATGTAAGTTTTGTTTCAATTTCATTTACTTATGGTCGCCCGAGGCATTTAAGTATTAATAAGTAAATTAAAAATACAATTCTTCATTTTTTAAAGGATCATTTTATTATTTACAAAATTATTTAAAATTATTTTTTTTTTATTAATTACTGTTATTTAAAATATATTATTTTATTTTATTAATTCAATGAAATTGATAAACATACAATGTACATAAAATAATACAAGTATATAAACAATAACACAAAGAAGTATTATACTATATATATAGTTTGACAAATTTTACCATCTCATTATAAATAATTTTTTTATCTACTCATAATGATGTAACGTTAAATTTTTATTAATTATTGATATAACACTATCTATTATAGTGACTTTTTAATTAGTGCAATTGTTGGAGGTAGAGAAAGATATTACAGAGAGTGAATATATTTAGATAAATGAGATATAACACTTTTCGATTGAATTGGTAAGCAAGTTAATATAACATAAAATGTAAGATATTTTCGAAAAAATAAATTAAAGTAAACGAAAAAAAATTAACAAAGGCGCGTTATTTGGTAGACACTGTCTCTAAAAGACTGAAAACCACATGGAACACGGAAGCTCATCATAGCGGGTAATTAAATGACAAACGTTTAAACGTCGGCTTTTCACGCGCTAAAATCTTTGGACATATTAGCCGGTTGTATAATAAGATGAAACGAAAGCACGTACGGTATAACCCAACGGTGCTTATAACCTCTCTTCCTCTCTTCCTCCCTTCCTCCCTCTCCCTCTCTCTCTCTCTCTTTCTCTCCCTCTTGTTCGCTTGACATCGTCAACGTGTATGAAAAAATATTCAATTTTCACAGGCTGCTGGGAGGTGAGGTGATGAGGGGGGGGGGGGCGGGGTTGAGTTTGCGGAACCTTTCGTTATTCAACATCCCGATCACGTACGACGTCTAAACATGCTTTTTACCTACGTGACGGCGTCCGCAACCTCGTAGCTTATAACCCACCGTTTCCTCTCTTATTCAACAAAACGCGCGAGCTCTTTAGCTCTTTTTCGCACATTTAACCTCTGTCTGTTCGCTCGTGTCGCATGAATGCGCAAATGTTCGCGCCGCGACTACCTTCTTCTCTCTTCGTCGTACGCTCCTGTGTGTACGCGAGTGCGTGTGCAAAAAAATAGAGAAACTCGTGTGAGAGAGAGAGAGAAAGAGAGAGAGAGAGAGAGAGAAAAGTTCCGAGTTTGTTTAGAAGATGAGGAGCTTGCAAATTGAGTTGACATAAATTTGCTAAGGATTAATATAATTGTTTACCAACCAATTTTTTTTCAGTTTCTCGCTACTGTCTATGCTAGTTTAATCCATCTTTCTTTAAATTTTCTTTCAGCTCGTAATTAATTATCCGAAACAATTTATATCATTTTTTAATAAATATTTCAAACTAAACGAGGAAATTTTAATGATTAGCGAGTAAGTTTGAAGTTTGACTATTTGGGTAAGTATTCACATGCAGAAATGTAAAGTACTTAGAGATTTTAACAAATCAGTTTAATAAGGTCAGCACTTTAAGGAGCATCAAGTAACAAATTATTAAATATATAATTTACAGTGCATCTTAAAGTTATCCTTAGTTCATACAATGTTGCGTAGTAATTTCCAAATATGTTATACCGTTGTAATTAACTCAATCAAGAAGTTAAAATAAATTGCAAATATAGCATAATACGTGTTTTAAAAGGCATTTAAAATTTTAACGATAATCAATTTTTTTTTATTTATTTGATAATAATTAGAAATATTAGTTTGAAAATTGATACTATTATTTTTGCACTAATTATTTTTGGTTCTAATTTAATTATGATCCTTTATTTTATTATTATTATTTCCCACAACGTTAAATCGTTAAATTTACGCGAGAAGGCATTCGCTTTACGTATTAATATATGTTTATTTCATGTAAAATTAGATAACTATTGAGAGATCTCGAGAAAGTGTAACAATTTGTTTCCTAAAATTTAATAGATCTGATACAATGCTAACGCCAATATTTATAAGTAACCTCTGGCAAGTAAACTTATACAAAGTGAAAAGAGAGAGGGAGGAAACGACGAAGGAAGAAAGTATCCCGTTTAAAGTTTATTTGAGACTTCTTGCGTATACTCGTATTTGTATAAGTGTATATATATATATATATATATATATATATATATATATATATATATATATATATATATATATATATATATATATATATGTATAAAAATCCATACACATACGCATGTAATAAAGAAAAGAGAAGCCTTGAGTAACGGAAAAAGAGAAAGGGTCGAACGCGCGCGCGGGCGCGTTTTCAAGTTTCGTCGACCGCGAAGCTACGCGAGCATGTATACGTGTCCACGGGTATTTTTATGTCTATATATATATATATATATATATATAAACACAAACATATTAATACAAGCTCGCGCACACACACATGCACGGAGTCACGCGTAGAGCTCGCATTTGTACAACTCGGCCTCGCTTTTATAACTCATGCGAGTACGGAGTGGAGCAACAGTGGCAACGGCAACAGCAACCAAAGCCTAAAGAGATTGAATCGCACCAGTCGGCATTCGGGAGAAAAGCAAGTTATATATACATATATATGTATGTATGTATTCGTAATGTACAACGCGACAAGAGAGCGAGCTTGGAGACTCTCCGTTTGTTGGCTGAATACTCGCCCGTTGACGGCCGACAAGATGCGGGTCGCCCTTCGTCTCTTCTCTTGCTTGCTTTCTCTCTCTCTCTCTCTCTCTCTCTCTTTTTCTTTCTCAGACCGAGCTGGGCGTTTGGCAACGTCGCGGCGACTAAGACTTCTCCATCTCACGAATGTGAGAACTAGAGGGAGAGCGAGAGAGAGAGCGAGAGAGAGAAGGAGGGGGGAGAAAGAGAGAGACATATCAACGAACGAACGAACGAACTAACGACTAGTCGACTCTCCTTGTTGAACTTACAGTCCACTTAAGTCATTCCGCAGGCCAGCGGAAATAAGCGGCGTGCTCCGAATAGCGCAGCCGTGGCGATGAGATGCTGCAACCTGGAGAGTCACAAAGAGAGAAATGGAGAGAGAGGTGTACATAAAGCCGGCCTCGAGAGGCTTACTCACGCGGTCGAATTGCACGACGCGACTTCGGCCTCTCGATTCCTGCTTTCGCGCGCGTATTGATATAATTGATTTTTCAAATGTAAAAAATTATAAATAAATCCACGAACAAGTTTCTAGGAATGACATTAAGACGCAATATAAACAATAAGACGAAAGCTAAAAATAAATTTGCCTTTTAATGCCTCCAGACAAAGATGCGATGCAACGTCGCTCTTCATACCCTTTATCAAGTTAACGCTTCTTCATTCGAGAAGTGAACTTTTTTTCTTCTTAATCTGCGTGGGCAACTCTGGATGAAAAATCTTTTGCCTCTCGTAAGATGAACGAAGAAGTTTCTATTTCGCATTCACTAAAAGAAACGGTTTGAAAAAAAAGAAAAAAAAAAGAAAAAGCAAAACAATTAACACAATTTTTCCCAAGTTTTCCTTAACGAACAAAGACATTTGTTTCCATTAGAAAAATTAATTTCCCAAGCATTTACATTTGTTGTAAATATATATATATATATATATATATATATATATATATATATATATATATATATATATATATTATTTCGATAAAGTTGCGCAGCACCGTCACTACTGAAATATATCTATATACACGAAAAAACGAAATTGCAAATAATGCACTGGTGTAGATTTTACAATTATCGCATAATTGCTACGTCACTAAAAGACTGAATCTCGAGGATTCTTTTTGTTTTTATAAATGTTTATTGTGTGTGTTTGCGCGCGTGCGTGTGTGGGTAACGTTTATGTGTGTACGGATAACGACATAGATCACGCAGGTCATGGTATAAAGAGAGACTTTGACACCTTCTTTCACGATAGAAGGTAATGAATTTTTTTTAATTATAAATAATGCGATTAAACGATAAAGGAAAACTCCTTTCTTCATTAATTAATTATCTTAGAATTCAAAAAAAAATTATCATACTATTTTTTCTAAGAATCGCTTAATATTATATAATAAATACGTATTTTGATGAATCGAGAGATGTATGCTTCTTTTAAAGAATACTATATATTTTTTTTTTGATTTATTTTATGGTTTTTTAAAATTTTTAGTTTTTGTTAATAAACTAATGTTTACAAATAATTAATTTTAAAACAAACGAGTTTTTTTTTTCTTTATCATATTTTCAATTTATCTCTTTGTTCTACTAAAAGGAAATGAATACAATAAACAAATTAGGCTTTCCAATTGTTCTGCTTCGATAAATTCAGAGATGTCTTTTGTTGTCCTGAAGGTTTTAATTCTATTATCTTCTGATGAACCTTAGCAGCGCAAAAAGGGAAAAGAAAATAAGCTTATTACATGGAAATATAAACGTCAAGTTTGTTTGTAAAATCAGTAACGAAATTTTAATGGAGCTGTGTTAAACGTAGCTTTAAATTTCATTCGATTGTTCAACATTAAAACAAACCTTCAAAGATTTGTCTAAAAAAAAAAATGTTTGCTATTCTTTTTTATCGTTTCAAGTTTTCTAACGAGAAGACGGCAATAGATAAAAACAATAATTTAACGGCCTTAAAACCAAACATTTCAAAATTTAAGACAAACATCTTTGCATCCTTCATAAAATTGTCATATAAGATGTATTAAACCGTGGCAATGTTCTACTGAGCCACAACACACATGCATAGACCCATATACACCCAAAGAGAAAATGAAACACAATATTAATATATATATATATATATATATATATATATATATATATATATTCAATCATTTGTTCAAATTCCGTTGGCGCGCAATCTATACGGCGATATAATAATAACGCTGGAAAATCGTAGAGCTTAATTTCATATATTATACTGCTCTTGTCTTACTTGCTTTATTTATTAAGCAAACGCGCGCAATCCCTCGCGTCTAACCAAGCTTGATTCTATTTTATTAATTTTTAACGAGTTGAATGGCTTATACCTACTTTGTGGTCACATACATTCACGTATGCATATGTATATTATACTTGAGATAAAGAAAATGAGACAAATAACGCACGTATCTGTACTTGTATTATATACATAAGCCAAGCACCCTGCTCTTACATACACGCACGCGCGCGCGCGCGCGCACTCGCACACATATGTACACCGAGGTACTAGAGGGAGAAACGCGATGAATCAGCTGTTGAAGAATTCTTTTTCACGCCTTCGTCGTCATCGCTCTGCCGTTGGGAACCGAATCTGACTCGCGACGTATGCATTTACTTCGCCTTCGTTTTTGTGCACTTACGCATATATAATATAAATATACTATACACATATGTACGAGCTACAAAAACGCGGATATGAAAATGTTTTAAGAGTACTCCTTTCTTAAACTTCTCTTGGCAATTTTCTTCGTTTACGGTTTGTAGGATATTGCGATATTTTTTATTTTTTTACCTCTTTTTTCGGGAATTTTATCTTTTTGATATTTATAATTTAAGCGATTTAATTTAAGCGATGAGTATATATCCGCTTGAATGATTTTGAAACTATTTTTTAAATAAAATGTATTTCATATTATCGATTGCCCACTGTTGAACAATTCGTAAATTAGTTTATTAGAATATCAAAGCTGACCAACTCGGTATTAGAAATTTGATTTTGAAACATGAGAGAAAAGTTGATTAAACTAATTATCTTCAAAAATTAATCAAAATTTTGGCGCAATAAATTTCATCTCTTTATAAACTTTTTTCATATAAATATTGGGAAAAAAAAGTGAAAATTGCATAAATTTTAGCGTTATGAAATGATATTATTGTCGTAAAGTATATACAACATGTTGCAATTACGCATGAAAGTTATATTGATTGTTATTGACGATTATTCACTTTAGCCGAATGTAATTTTGTTACAAACAAATCTTTTGAATAAAGTTCAAATTCGTATTATTCATAGAGCAAAAATTATGTCAATAAATAATTTATTATATTTTATATTTTTTTTCTCAAAAATACACATAAATTCGTATTATTATTTTAAAATTCAATTTTCCTCTTTTTTTTTATTATTTAAATCAATTTCAAATTTTTTAATAAAAATCCAATGAAAAACATTCTAATATGAGAAATTTTGCAAACACGTGCAGTGATTCTCAGCTGTTTAATTAAAATCATTATAAGTACAAAATATTTGAAATAAAACAGCCTATTTACAAAAAAAGCTTAATCATTCAATTAAATTGCGATTCGTTTATGTTGAAACAAAGAATCATTGCAAAACAACGATCGAAAATTTGTCACATAGTTTTTTACCAACGTCACGCTTTTTACTCAAGAGCACATACGCGAAGTACGACTCAGCATCGATAAAAATAAACGACACAAGGAAAATTTACGTGAATCAATTCACACTGATCGCAAGATGAATTTTAACATAGAAATGAAAAATAAGAAAAGGAAACCGGTAGTACGAAGCCGTCATAATTTTCATATGAAATTTGGAAAATCTGCACGGCAAAAGGTGAAATTAACGATTATCTGGGCAAGGCAATATTTATGAGGTGCCCGTACTATTCATTACTATTTATGAATCGTTTTACTTAATGATAGTCCAGATAAGTTGGCTAAATTTGCTGATGCCATCATTGACTGTGGAATCAGTTAACGGATCGATAAGGCGAATTCGAGCAATCTTGCAAGACCGGCTGCATAAATGACGAGTTCGCTATTTGCGAGAATATTATTTTTAACAACTAATGTTCAACGGTATTCGCTTTTGGTTATTTATTTGAATAATATGCCATCTAAACATCATTTTTTATTCAAAACGAGATAATCTAAATTAATTTGATTATTTCAGGCTTAATCAAAATTTAAACTTATATTAAATCTACATCATTATTTTTGATTTCGAAAACAGAAATGCCAATAACGCACACGATAAAAAAAAAAAAAAAAAAAAAAAAAAAAAGAATTAAATGCGACTTAAATTCCACGTACATGAATCACGAAAATTACACGAAAAAATAGGTCGCTCATCGACACTTAAACATTAATATCCCTATAATTTAACCATAAATTCCAACACTGCGTCAATAAAGATACAAATAGATACCGCAGCGCCAACATGTGCACAAGAGCCCGTTCGTTCGATCAGCCTGCAATCTGTGCTCCCACACGTACTTGCGAGCGTGTGCGCGCGCGCACGCACACACACACACACACACACAGTCATCTTGTTAGAATCACACAAAAACTGGATTCGTCGCGTGCGCGCGCGCGCACACAATGGCGCGTTTACGCGAGTACATGTGCCTCTCTTTACGTCGATTTGTATACGTGTCTGTATTTGTGTGAGCGCGTGTGCGTACTCACGAACACTGCACCTATAATAAACGGCCGCCGACCCCGTGTCTCCTTCTCCCTTCTCTTCCTCTTATCGCACCATTTTGCTTGCGCTCTTTCGTTGTTCTTTCTTCGCTCGTTGCCTGCATATACACACGCGTGTGTACACTCTTACTCACCTGGTTCTTCCCGCGGGAACTAAAGAACGTTAGAGCGAACGAACGAACAAACGACAGCTCGAGCGTTTTCCTTCTTAGTTTACTCCCCTTTATCTTTTTTTTTTTTCATTTTTACCTTTCCTTCCCGCTCGTTGTCGTTGCCGTCGTTGTCTTGTTCCGCTCTTACACACGCCTTTCGCGGATCTACGCAATTTTCTCTCGGTATACCGCCAGAAACTCTGCTTTTTCTTTTTCTACTTTTTTTTTTTTTTTTTTTTTTTTTTTTTTTTTACGGCTTCCAAGCTACTTTAATAAAACGGAAAAAGAAATGTTTTTTTCTTAAATACAATCAATGTAACTATAATTATTTTTAATTATTTCTTTCGAAAGATTTTTTTAAAAATTAATTACAATAGAAATATAAGCACAGCAAAAAATAAATAAATGAATGAATAAAAAAAAATTCATTATGCTATTTTCCAAGAATCACTTAATTTTATATAATAATTATACATATTTTGATAAATCGAGATGTAAGCTTTTCATAAGTTTAGTTTTTGTACAAGAAATCAATTTTTACAACAATAATTTAAATAAATTAAAGAAATTTTTTTTATAAAAATTAAAGAAATTTTTAATATTAATAAACGAAATGAGAGGTCTTAATAAATAAAAATAGTTTCCAATACGCATACGTGTCCCCTCTTTTTTAAATATCTTTTAAATGTATTTCTTATTAAAGTAAATAGTAAAGTAGTCATGAAGAAATTCAATATGTTTAACTATTCATTGTACAAAATTTAAATGTCTTCTTTAAACACAATACTTAGACAAGTATTTTATTCTTAGTCTCTTTAATAAGTAACTACAAACTAAATTACATTTCCAAAACTAATTTATATCTAAGATAATTAAATTTACTTTTGATGAGGAACAGAATTTACTGTTTTTCATTGTAGCTTGCGTAAAGTATCAATCCATCAAATCATTTGTTTCGAATGAAATAAGAGCAACAATATAAATAATTTGAAACGAAATTTTCACGTCTATCAAGTAAAAGAAATAACTACGTTTCTTAATTTTCAAACTGCAACGATATTGCATCACGTTAATCATATTCAAATACATTTATGTACGTTATGATTTTGGGTCATTTGCAAATGAGAAACGAAATTCTTTTTATTTTTTTCTTTCGTTATAACGTAAAAGTTTTTCGCGTGCATCGGTAACGCAAAAAAAAAAAAAATTTGGTAAAGAGAAGAGAATAAAAAGAAAAAAGAAAGAATGTGTTTGCAAGTCTACGTATATACGTGTTGGTTGGATATTTACATCCGCTGGCATTGCCGCAGGGCAATAGCGTATGACGCTGCGAAATAAAACCGAAGAACGCGATACCCCCATCGTCTATGTACATATACATACATAAATCGTATAGTAGCGTAATAATCGCAACTATAGACACAGGCGAGAGAAAGAGACAGCGGGAGTTTCGTTTTTTCAATTTGCATAATCTTCCTATGGTGTATAACAGAGAGATAGAGAGAGAGAGAGAGAGAGAGAGAGAGAGTTAGAGAGACAAAGAGAGCAGGTTAGCTTATATGCACAAGATAGAGAACGCGGCCTGGTTTCCTGCCATTTGCCAACATCGCCGCCGTCTTCGCTATACTCCCGTCCGTTTGATTCGCTCCACGCGAGGGATAAGAGACAAAGAAAGACTCGGGCCTTAAACTGGTTGTCGCGTGCTGAAGAGAAGAAAAACTATGTCGAGCCAATAAAATGAACCTCGTCTTTATACACACGCATATAACCATACACGCGCACGTGCACTTACGCGTGTAGATTTATATAAATATGCACTTATCTGTGTGTGCGTGTGTGTGTGTGTAAAATTTTACTTTTTTACGATATACGAAAGCCTCTTCGTGTTTTCTTCTAAATGATTATACATATAAATATCAATACTCGATGGAAGTATAGTTGCTCCTATTTTCTACAAAATGAGAAATCCAGCTTTGATTTAATTTCATGGGAATACTGTATAACATCCAATTTTATTGAAATTTGAGTTTATTGCACAAAAATTTAATATTCGTATTTTTGAAAATGCGACATTATTTTTGTCTCAAGATTATCGAAAAATTGACGAAAAACTTCACACTTTTATCTAAAGGTGCAAAATGTATACAAGTATAAAAAAAAAAAAAGAAAAAATATCCAGAAAATCCATGCTATATAAATTTAACACAAAACTATTAATTTTCGCACGTGTCAACCTTGTATTTTTTCGTTAGCCTAAACTACTCATCTACAAAAAAGCTCTTCGAGGTATTCCTTTGAAGCCAAGAGAATCGGTGCACTAATACCTTGGCATCGCTAACCTTCATCGTTGACTTTCCAAGCGTTTACATCGTTCAGGCTCCTATATACACCGCTTATACACGTGCATCCGAACGATGAACGCGCGAACGATACATCGGAGTCGGGATTCCCACGGGTTTACGAATACTTCCCTGCCCATCTACCTACACACGCATATATGCTCATACATAAATTTGCACGGATGAGCAAGCGCGCGTTAAGTATACCGCAATCTCAATTTCTCTCTTTCTTTTGCCTCCTGCCAGCATTTTGTTATTTCAGTATTCTACGCGCTCGCAGAATAAAAGGGAGAAGGAGCATAAGTCGACGAGCTGAGTTGCGGGTATTCACGCGTTACTTGCACGAGCGGAAGCCTGCGAGTTGCCAGATTAATTATGCGAGAGATCCGATGACGAAGTTCTACCATCTTTCCAACTCTCGTTTCGCGAGTTATTGCTATTATTATTTACCTGAATACGTTTAGATCGAATAGAACAAATTGAAACATCTGTCCGTGTATGTAAATTCTGGTAATTATCAAAATTTATTAATAATACCGTTAGATCTATCGATTATTAAGAGCACATCAATGGTAAAATTAAAATTGTGACAAAATATTGAAAATCGCGACGCGAAGTAATTGACATGTCCATTACTGAAATACCGTAGTATATTTCGCTGTTTATTTACGCGTATGCTGACTGTAACTTTCAATTTGTCCGTCAGTTTCTTTGAGTATAAATCTAAAGTGGCAGAGAGATCAACGGCAGTGTAAGAAAACACATCGCCATTTGTTTATGTTTTTTTAAAAATCGAAGTGTGAGAATTACAGCTAAAAAAATTTTTATACAATCTATAATGTATATTAAATAATAATTTTTCATGAAAATATATCAGTATACCTATGCAAACGATCGAATTTTATTAATATTAAAAGCTTAGCTTCCAAAATCCAAAATATGATTTACGTTAATAATTATAATTATTATTGATGCAAAACAAAAAGTTATGAAAAAGATATAAAAATATATCTTTTAAACACTAAATAATTACTAATTTTTTAATAAATATTATTTTCATTAATATTGAACACTATGCATTTTTAGAAATATGAATAATAGATATAATTATGAGTTAGGTCTTAAACAAAAATACAGACTGAAAATATAGACTGCTTTCTGAATTCATAATATATTAAATAAACCTTTCATAATATATTAATACCAGTGTATCATATATGAGACACCTTTTTGTGAAATAAATCATTCTAAGGCCCAAACGTGTTATTCTATCAATTTATAAGTTAAACTTTTTGACTATTAAAAGTGCATTAATTATATGCGTTGAAATAATATTTGGAAAAAAAAATTACTTTTTTCACGAATATTCGCTGCACTTTGTAACATTATTACTTCAATATTTTCCAGCCTTAATAAATTAAATTTATATATTCATAATCATATTCCGAGAGCTTGAAACAAAAAAATTAAGCAAATATTATTATTTATAAAAAATTATTTTAACGCTATCTTTTTTACGAAATTACAAAAAAATTTTACGAAGTAAAATGTTTTACGATTTACATTAAACAATATTTACACAACTTAATCTTATAAAGTATAATTTATTTTTGTATAAAACTTTTAATATTTGTATACAATATATATTTTATGTATTTTTGGGTGCTCCAGAACAAATATTTAAATAAAATTACCAGCATCTGTAAAAAGCTATTTTAAAATCTATTTAAAATTTTTATTCAAAAACAATTTTCAAACAACTATAAAATCTAAAAAAGCAGACGTATTAAATTTTTTAATTAAATTAAAAAATTTATACGGGCAACTTACAATAATCAAATTAAGTTGCGTATAAAATATTTTATTTTTGAAGCCAGAAAAATATATTCTACAGAAAACTTTTTTGCTAAGTCAAGGATACATTTTACATGAAAATCTGTTAATATCTAATGTTTATCAAACAAATAGATTTTAAATGGTCATATTATTGAAAATTCTATTTATATAAAATTTATCAAATAACGATCCTGCTGTGTATATATTCGTTATTTGGGCAATCTTCGCATAAAGTATGCCAACTACATATATATATATATATATACACACACATAATTTTAACGCTTTTTTAAAGCTTGCAAGTAAGTAAGAAAAACTTTGTTTATATCTTAAAAATATTATTATTATTATTAATCGATATTTATGTAAATAAAAAATATACGTATGAAATATTTAATAATTATTATGATAATAAATAAAATAAAATCAATGGAATAAAAAATTTTATCGATTTTTTTTGTTGACGAATTAAGTATTATCATTTTCTAATTAATTTTAAGAAACAATATAATTTGTTAAACTAAATTATTAATAAATCGTTAACAATTGAATATTAATCGTATTAAATAATAATTAAATGTATTTATACGTATACTAGGCGCAATTTAGGCTCTCACTTTGAGAATTTTTACTTTTTAAATAAACATTCGTATAATTATCACCATTCAGATAGTTACGCGTTTGTCTAAGAAAATTTATTTCTTTCGACAAAGAAAAAAAGAAGTTACTCGATTATAAATGAAATTAGGTCATTATCGGCAATTCTGCAATTGTTTTTTTCGCGCCCAGTCGTAATTATTATTCAAGAAGAAAGCATCGATAATTCTACACTTATAAGCTTTCTTTAGTATTAACTTGATTTTTTTCGAAGAAGTTTTAAACTTTCGCTCTAAAGTATTGAAGATAAGCTCATTTTAAACTTTTCGAATTACGGAAAATTTTTTGTTTCAATATACTTTCAATTAATTAAAATGTTTATTAAACAATTTAATTTATATTTATATAAATTTCGTTACATTAGTTGTATGTTTATTATAACTACGTAAAAAAAATCTAAATTTTTAACGATCGAAGCATAAAGATTGCTTCAATGCTAACGGTTCTTTTATAAAACACATTTGAAAAATTATAACGTTTCACTATCTTACGATATTTTAAAGCATCGTTAATGAATTTAATTACATGCTTCAATATTAAAATTAAATATATTAAATTGACTATTGTTTATCAAACAAAATTTTCTAGAAATTTTTATGTTTATCAATTTTTTATTGTTCTAGAAAAATTTTTCATAATAAAAATATGTTCGATGAAACCAAGGTGAATAATTACAAAACTATTTATTTCAAAGGCGCTTTCGAAAAAAATCGGCGTCCAGCAAGGCGTGGAACGGGAGACGCGTCATTCCCACACGAAGAAGAAAGAGCTCAAGATGTAGACGGACGCGAGAGCATACCTTTACACACATATACACAAGCGCGCGCAGCATACCAAGCGCATGAAAGATATACACTGACATTAATTCTCTCTCTCTTTTTCTTTCATATATACACACACCCGCGCGCGCGTTAAAATTAACAAGCATTAAAATCTTTCAACTCACCAAGACTACTGCAAAGAATGAGAATCGCGAAGAAAAACCATGCAGGACTTGCAGATAGAGAATTCATATTCCTGGGCCTCGCCCAGCGGGCCCAACGATCACAGCAAAATGTAAGCAGCAGCGGCCAGCGCCACCGCACCGCCGCCACAGCCATACCTCCCTTTTTCTTTTCTTCTTCTTCTTCCACTCTCCTTCACTGTTACTTCTTCAACGCGTACCTCTTATGACAACAATTTCTGTTTTAACGGTTTTTTCACTTCTTTTCTTACGATTTTCGCGAACACTGCCGATCTTTAAACGAGGCGAAAGCTTAAACTTACGTGAAAACGCGCGTTTTACTCAGTACACAACCGATCGTTGCTCGCGTGATTCTTTCTCACCTCGAACGTCGCTGTTGTTACCGCCGCCGCCGCTGCCGTGCTGACACACGAGCGAGCTCGAGACACCACACACTTGAGAACCACCGAATACAAGTGTATATGTATACACACACGATATATAATATATGCCGTGAGTAGAAAACGCTCTTGCGCGTCTTATCTCTTTCTCACCGCGACGGTAGAACAGTCATCGTCGCATCTTGCGCGCACACACATACACACACAGATGCACAAGAGGGCCAAACTTACCTTTACTATATTTTGCAGTGTCTTGCAAATATAATTAACCGGTGCCGACTTTCGTTTGTGCCCAACACTCTTTCTTAACACTCGTTCCAGATCGGTTACTCTCTACGACGCGACACTCGCACCCGCGATTCTGGAGTTTCGCTCGCTTGACCTCATCTTTGCTGACTTATTCTTCAAGACACTGTGCGCATATATACGCGATGAGTCGTTCTCGAAGAGGAGAGGGAGGAAAAGAATGAGTAAGAAAAAAAGGAGTGAGCAACGAGCGCGGAGCTGCAGCTGCTCGTTGACGGGCGCCGCTTAGCCGACTAGCCGTTGTACACCGAACGTGCATACGTGCGCGCTGCTCACAACACGCTGCGCGCTTGCTTAGGGTGGGAGAGAAAGCAGGGACGCCGTCGTCTTTTTTCTCCCTCGCTCTCTCTCTCTCTCTCTTTCTCTCTCTCTCTCCGTATCGCGGTTCGGGCAGTATAGTACCCCTACCACTTGGCAAGCTGTTTAAATGTGTGTGTGTGTATATATATATATATATATATATATATATATATATATATATATATATATATATATATATATATATAGAAGTATGTTTGCGACGATTGTCTTCGACATCGCTGCTACTTTGCGTTACAGCCTTTTAAACTTTATTCATTTATAATTGCATTCCTTCACGTTGATATTGCACGCTTTCGCGCTGAAAAATCCTAAAATTTATCTTATTTTCAAGCATATTCCGAAATTAAGTACATTTTTGCGTGATAGTTTTTTAAGAAATTGTATTTTCTTAAAAATGTACTAGAGTACGTTGTTCTCTGTTATGACTATATACTTGTGCTTGGTTCGAATAGAGCGTACGAACAGCTCGTCGTAGTGGGAAAAGAATCTAAGCCCCAAGCGTTTCTTATTTGTTCTTTCTCTCTTTCCCTCTCTCTCTATTTCTCCTTAGGTTTCTCAGTATAAATATAGGTGTAGTCCGACGTTCCACCCCCTCTCTACTATTACCACCGAGCCAACCAGCTTTGCCGTCTTTCTCTCTCACATCGGTGTGGAACACACCGGCGTGCAACGCCGACTACTTGTTGATTGCGTGCCCAGGGACGGAACTAGCTACGTCACGACCCAGCTCCTTTGTCTTTGTTCGAAACATGAGATGTTTGAAAAGTTCTATGGTAAGATTTTTTACAGTTGGATTTTAGGTTATGTTCTACTTAGTGAATATTTTAAAATAAATTTAAGTTAGCATAAATTTTCAAAGTCCATATTATTCTAATTATTTTTCTTGATTTTATAATAGACGCATAACAAAATTGCTGATTGATATTACAGAAAATGCAAGGATCATGAAATTAGACATTAAATTAAATTCTTCAAAGTTAAAAAAAGTTGTTAAAACTAATTAATTTATATTAAGAAAATTTAAGTAAGATACTTTATGATTTCCTTTTATTGAAATTATATTAATAACGAATTTATAAAGTTTTATAAATATTTCGTTATTAAAAAAAAGAAATAAATTCCTTTAAGCCCTTAACGGGTTACCCCCACTTGCGACTTTGAAAAAATCGATTTTTTGTTAATTGGATTTTTTTGAAGTATAAGTATCTGAGAATATGACCTGGAAATTTCAAGTCGATCTGAACAAAATTGACTGAGATATGAGCGTTGAAAGAGAAGAATCCGTTGTGTAAACAACCGGCAATTAAAACTTTAAACGCGTTTTTCTCGAAATGGCATTTCTGAAGTCGGTGACCAAGATTACTCAAACACTAATAAACCGATCTTCTTGAAATTTTGCAGGCTTATTTAACACATAAAAATGTAGTCTTTAATCATTGGATTTTTTGTTTAAAAAAAAAATGGCCGTTTTATAGCTAAAAAACAGCCGTTTTTTTTCGTTAAAATCAAACCATTAACTTTGACTGTCCGCCATTTTGTGAAAAATGAATATTTTTTCAAATCCTTTGATTAAAGACTAGTTTATACTTATAATGTACTAAATCTATCCACATTTTTTGTTTCAAATGATCCACTTCGCCGCAATGTTGGTCACCGCAAACCGTATAAATAAAAACACTATTTCATTGGCGGCCATTTGCCACTTAACAATGTAATATTTTGCAATAAAAAAATTACTGAAAGTTCTTCAAGATGTATTCTTTAAGATGATATAATAATCGTTTAAAAAAGTTTTGTAGTTTTCTTTAAAAAAATTCATGAAAAAGGCCTTTTTTGTTGAGCTACAACTGGGGGTAACCCCTTAACGCACAGTTTTTTTGAAAGCCTGTTTAGCGCGCTCGAATTAACTCGAGCGTACAAGTTAAGGGGTTAATTAATAAAGGATATTTAATTTACACAAAAATATCTTTTTTTATAATCTTTATATTATTTTTTTTTATTTGTCCAATATTTATGACTATCTACAAGATTTTAATCTATGCTTCAATATTAGGTCACTTTATTTTTATAATTTAGAATTTGTTTCAAAATTTTGAAAATCAATTGTATGAAAAGTTTTAAAAAACAAAATTATTCTGCTTATTGTTACATAAAACAAAGTATCATTAACCCTATCTACGCTCTTTCGCGTAGCGTGAAAAATTTTAAATTCCTCCCGTCGTAATAAACACATAAACACACGTAAATGTGTAACTGACCCACGATCATAGTATAAACAAACTTTTGATGGCGAGACAGCAAGATCGGTGTGTACTGGATTTTCAAACCAGCAATACCCATTGCGCACGCGTAAATGTACCAACGAGCGTTTAAATATTCGCAAAGTATACCTATGTATAATATGCATCACATATACAAGAGATGAGGGAGAAACAGTCAGAGAAAGCAGAAAACAAAGTCGAAGCTAATAACGTACACGGTTGCAAAGCGTAAGCATACGGCACGCAACGTTATTTCGATTTCTACTATATAATACACCTATACTGCTTTATAAAGCTGTACATGAACTCATCCACGACTCACACGCAGTACACGCGTGCGTGAACACGCCGCGCATTCGAACGTAACGCGCCACCCATACGATAATCGCTCGTACAGGTGAACGTGTCTGTGGTTATATATACGCGGAGTATAATACGCCGTATATCCCGTATTTACAACCGCTCACCGTACGCATATACGTTTCATGGAGAGGAGGAGGAGAAGATGACACCGTACGGTCATCCATTATCCATTTCGCTTTGTATTAGAAGCGTTCATAACGGCTTGCCTATCGGTCGATATTGCTCGGTGGTTTGTACATGCATCGAAGAACGGACACTCCGAGTTCGTTCACGAGCTTGTGTGCAACATCTCGATATTGGAAAAATGACGTTACGCGGCAATCGTGCGCATTTTCTCGCGCGTATCGTCCTTGTGCGCGAATAGAAGCCACCAATTGGATTGGATTATGCATATTCTTGTTGAAAAATTTCGCTTACGAGTCTATTTTAAAAAATGTTATTTTAAAATGAGGTTCAGAGATTTAAAAAAAAAATTGAAAAAAGAAAATGAAAAAAAAAATTAATAAATAATATAAAACTCCAACGTACATTTATGAAAATGATTTTCGCATACGGTAATTAAACACTTGTATAAAATATCTCCAGTGTGAATTTATATAATATTTTTAAAAAATTATATATCTATTGAAAAATCAGATTAATTAAATTAAATTTTTTCAACTGTTAACATTTCAATTGAATTCTCGAAAAGATAAATTAAGGTATTTGCAGTTAAAAGAGAAGATAGCTTGTAAAAGATTACTCGCCATAATCCACAATATCTAATTGAAATAAATCTTTACCAAATGAAAGAAAATTTTTACGAATTCTCGGTGAAATGTAAACTTACCGTTTCATATTTACACATTCTGTTGATTCAATAGGGAAATTATTTTAAAATTTATACGTTTAAAAATATATTTGAAAAATGATTGCATTGCCTTCAATGCTATAATCTTCAAAGATAAACATTCGAATTACGATCGTCAACATTGAAATCTCGTACAATTTTTTCCTCTATACCTCGGTACAAATTAAGCTTAGATATGTTAAAAAAATGTGTGTGTATGTGTGCGTGCGTGCGTGCGTGCGTGTGTGTGTGTATGTGTGTAAAGTTCGCGATGCCCGTGCATAATTTTAATAGCTCGAGGGGGATGAAAATGCAAGCATTCGTTTCGGTCAGTCACGTACGTACACGCACTAACATGTATTATAAATTTCACAGACCGCGTCAGATATAACATTATCGCGACTGACATAGTCCCACGAGACCTTTGATTTACAAAAGAGAATGGAACCAAACAGAGGGAGAAATAGTGAGATTTCATTAAAGCCTGCACCTACGCTAACCGCTTCGTTCTTCAATCTTCTCTCTCTCTCTCTCTCTCTCTCTCTCTCTCTCTCTCTCTGCCGCCCCTTCTCCAACTATCGTTCTGTGCGCGAATTATACAGTGGAAATCAAATTCTGACTTACACAATATTTGGCTCGTGTACAACATAGGGAAAGAGAGAGAGAGAGAGAGAGAGTAGCTAACGGATAGAGAAAGGGAGCATACAGCGCGTCAAAACGATAGAGACACCAGGGAATTCGTCCTATTTGTCATTATCTGTTTTGCACGTTTACAATTGACAGCAACGCGAGGATTGTCCGATAAATGTGCTTAATGTAATCTGATGCACGGGACTCGATTCGCGCGCATATTTTGTAACTTTTACGCTAAATTTTCCCTTGTTATTAAGAGGCACGACACGAAATCTTGGAAAATTTGATAAACAGTTTTTTCTTTCTATTTAACGTTTTATTTAATTTTCTTTTTGTTTGTCTTTTGTTGTCAAACAATTTTTTTTTATATTTAGAGTCGTTGAGAAAATTACTCTTTAAAAAAGTTACCGTTGATACTGGAACGCATGTGGTTGAAATTAAGAAAGAATTTCGAAAATGTTTTATAAACTTTTAAAAGTTGACCCATATATTCTCTTACGAATTATTTTCGAAACATTTGAACTAACTTTTTTGAGCCTTTTCCTCTTTAAAGCTTATACACTGCAAAGATAAAAGCATTCTGAGTTATCTTAATTGAAATAAAAGAAAATTTTCGAAAAAAATTCAATCGATGGTACAGAAGCTTACGTTATTTCAAAATTATTTTATATCTTTATAAGAAATAATATTTTTAAGCGCTTAAAAAATAAAGGTAAGAATAATAATTAATTCTTCTTTCGGAAATGTGAGGAATTTACTTCGAAATATTTCACTCGCAAGCTCGAACTTTATTGCAACGATCGGAGCGATGTTTCCATCCCGAATTATCGTATACCGATCGTAGCAACGGATAAGAGGTCCTGCGTAATAAATGTCTCATCGTGTAAATATAGAATCGATCCCGTCCATAGATTGTTTTAATGTTCTCCGCGCAACGCGACTACGCGTCTGGATGGTTAATGCATCTGAGAGGAACTATTATATACGCGCGAGCGTTACCCTGTATGCATAACCGAGGTGAAGGAAATGCACGGCGAGTTTAGAGATTGCGATTACGAGAGAGAGAGAGAGAGAGAGAGGGAGGGAGTGAGCAGGCAATTGGTCCGGTAGTGGACACACCGATGGCGAACTACGCCGCTCTGCCTGAGGGACTGCTGCCAAAATTCTACTTCTCCCTATGGTGATGCTAGCTGGGCCGATACCAATGACGCATACGCGTCGGTTGTTATCGAACCCCGCGAGATAACGTCCTTGTCTCATCATTATTACAACGTCGCTTTATAATATTCATCGCTCGATCGATAAACCTGCGAACCTAAAAAGTTATAATTCCGAACTATGCTCTTACCGAGTGTATTAAATATAGTCGCGAGTTAACGATATACATACGATTGAACAGTTTTATTCACACGGGCGTTTTTCCTTTTGTTTTCGCATACGAATTATTAAGAATATTATTAAATGACTCTTTAACATTTTTAACATTTTTGTTTCATATATTCAATTCGTAATTCTCCAGCAATGCACTGTCAAGATTTTAATCAATTTTATGATAATTGTGTTCATATATTTATGCAATAATTTAATGATAAAATGCACGATCAGGTGTTAATTTTGTTACGGAATAAATAATAGAATCGTTAATATTGGAATTACATTATTATCACAAACATACTAAATAAACCGATTATTGTTTGTATGTAATGTAGATAACAATAATCATTTATTTACTCACCGTTAACTTTTTTAATTAAATTAAGCTTACGAGCAATTTTTTTTAAATGTAATATTGGTATTTCTTTAATTTCATTGTTTTTAAGTTTACTTTATTAAATTATCTTGTAAATGAAAAATATTTAAATTTAAAAAAATAAATAAATTTAATTCCAAACAGTAGAAATTTGATTTTTGTTTTTTTTTTTTGCATTCGTAACTCAATTTTTATCCTCTCTATATCAATACATTTATTTTGAATTTTTGAAATAAGCACATGTACACGTATGAGCTTATATTACTTTGTGTATTTAAATTCTTAAAAAGCAAATAGATCCATTCATCAAAGCAAAGTTACGGTGCATTATCTAACGACCTATTACAAATATTTATAATATTGTAAACGGTTTCATAACAATAATCATAAACATACAGACATTCGGCAAATTATACAAATGATAGATGTATATAATTACAGAGAGATATATAGTACATAAACTCTATATAATATTAGATTACATATATTTTTTAAAGATAAATATATGATATTTGTTATGAATTATGTAAATAAAACATTAATATTTAGATATTTTTTAACCGTCTATCGATTTTATCATTTTTGTCCTTGAAAAACAACTATCATCAGAATAATAACTAAAACAACTGTTATCAGAAAATAATCTGTTTCAGGAAATAAGACTTCGGTTTTCTTATTCTTTCAAGAGAATAAAAGAGAGTTTCTTACGAATACAGTACAAAGTTTCATGTAAAGATTTAAGTAAGATATGTAGATAATAGATTTCAGAGAAATAGTTTTATTTAGTCACAAATGTATATATATGCATACACGAGATATATTTGGATTAAGAGATTTATGTATACTTAAAAAAAAAAAAAAAAAAAAAAAAAAAAAAAAAACACTAAAATCGCTATTTTCCTCACGAAAATGTTGAAGTCTATACAAATGTTGTTTTTTTATGTATACATGTTTATTTATTTTTTTTTTATTTCATTAAATTGAGGGCAATCAACATTGCCGAAAAATATGTGTTGAAAATCGTGCCGCGAAAATAGTATTTCTCATTGAATATTCAGACAATGACTAGATACAATTGTTATACACAAACGTAATCGCGGCTTTACAATATTGCGCGCACGTATTGGCTGTAGAATGCGTGACAAATACGCGGTTGTAGTTTTCTCTCGCGCATTGCAAATTTTAGAGGGAAAGAATCAAGAAATTACAATCGTCTCTTTTAAAAATTCGTTGACTTTTTTTTTTTTTTTTGTTTTTTTTTTTTGCGTACAGCGAGAATTTTTATTTAAAGCTTAACGGTTGATTTTGAAAAATTTGCTGATGCACCGATAATAATAATTTTATAATAAAAATTATCGTTATGAAGCTTATTGCTGTAAATGTAAAATAACTTATATCAAGAAATAAGATTCTTAATTAGCTAATTTTTTTCGTTGGATTTTCATCAAATAAAATGAATTTTAAACATGTAAATAATTATTAATAAAAAATGATTAATTGATTTAAATTGAAACATTTTTACTTGCATTAATTTTATTATTATTATTTTCATCTGTATCGTAATTAATTTAAAATTGTTTTATAAAATACTTTTAAAATATCAAAATATTGCATATCCATCAATATATTTTAGTAATGTAAAAATGTTCTTTCTTAATTTTTCTTAAATATTTTATAATAATAATACGACTTTTTATATAACTATTTACGTTAAGATTTATAATTTTCTAATTTAAGTCTGTCAATTGCAAATTTGCATAGTTTTAATTATTAAAAACAAGTAAATGATCTTTGCGCATCTGTTGTCTTTTCATTTTCCATTATTATACTTTGTTATGGCGCACACATGCATCAATTTGAGCTTAAACCTGTCAGTATTTAAAATCACACAACTATCCGTTTTAATTAAGCAGTAGATTGTTAGATTATTTTGAAAATTCGTCGTACTTTTTATTTATCTAGTTATTGATATTTTTGAAGTGAACGACAATTTTTTTTGAATAATCATTTTTAAAACTGGAACTTTTTTTTTAAACGTATTATAAACAATTTAGAATGACATTTTTTAATATTTTTAATCTGTCGATCAAAAATATTTAAAAAAAAAAAAATTAAATTGAAAGGGCACACGAAATATACGAAAGCGTACGACAAATTTTAAAAAACTTTATTTTAATAAAAAATTATATTTTTCTTTATATATATATATATACATATTTTTTTTTTTTTTTTTTTTTTTCTCAAAATTTTATACATTTATTATTTCTAAAAGGTTTTACTGAAAATAGTTTTTAAATTAGCAAATACTTTAAGTATTTTTTTATAAATTGCGCGCACATTACAGGCATGCGCCTTACGCTTGGTAAACTAGATAGTAGCGCTCTTGGTCACGACCTAAGTCCTGTATGTATAAAAGACTAAAAAAAAGATTAAAAAAAAAAAAAGATAGTAGCGCTGTAAATGGGGGATTTAGAAACTAATATCTTTTTCCAAAATCATAGCATCCCTATCAGAAGAATTTACGGACCTGTATATGTATGTTAAAATTAAATTGTTTGTGATGTAAAAAAATTGTTAGTGAAAATATTAGTAAGGTTTGCTAAAGTTGTTTAACAGAAATTAATGATAAGATGAATGTTTATTTATTGACCTAGCAGAATCATTTTTAGAAGTTAAATTAATTAGTTACTTTATTGCTTATAAATAATGAACAGTTATATTAAATGAATAGAATATGTTATAAGACTATGAGTTTTCTACAAAGAAATGTTTCTAATTTAGTTAGATATTTCAAAGGATTTGGAATTGGATTACCTGAAAAAGTGTAGAAATGCAGTTTAAGCTACTATTTAAAACTTTTTAAAGCAAACATATTAAATATATGAACAAAATCATTCATCTTCCATTATCGAAGTCACAAAATGTAACTAAATTTTCTAACACAATTTGTGAATCATGATATTGCATATAATTAAGATAATTTAGATTCATTTAGCGATAAAATATATATTTAAATTGAACAAAATCATATTAACAGAAACAGCTGTCAAAGGTCTATTAATAAGATTGTAAAAGGCTCAATTAATAATATACCTTATAAGATATTTCTAATGATAACAAAAATTTTGAAATTTAGATTTTGAAGAGAGTGTAGATAAAAATAATTACAATGGAATAAATATTTTTAATTTAAGGATTATTAATCCAAAAATATAAATATTAAATGAAACATAATCTTTTGATAGAACTAAAATTATTACTTTTAAGTGTAAGATTTGCTTACAATTATTTAATCGATTATTTACTCATGGTAAAAAAATTTTTTTTGGATGTATAAATTGAGTATAGTGATAGCTTTGAGCCGATTTAAAAAAAAATAGTTTTTGAATGAATTCAATCTAAAATACAATATTTTATGTGGCTAACAATTATAAAAGATATAAAAAATTCTATAAAAACAAAAGCTTCAACTATTGTGGTATTTACGATAAATTATTTAGTTACAAATACTCATTGAAAGTTTATGAGTTCTCTCAAATCTATTACATGTCACACTAGTGTAATTTACGTAAAGAATTATTTCATTTTAAAAAATTTATATTAATAAGCCATTTAAAAAGACATATTAACTTAACGTATTAACACTCAAGCTTAAAAATTTGCAAATACAATCAAATGTTTTCTTTGGCTTCTAATTGGAAACGTCGTTTAAAAAAGTATTTAAATTTTAATTTATGATGTAATTATACAATGTTTTTTCAAAGTTTTTATTAAATACAATTGTTTTAAATAAAATTTTGTTCATATTAATGTTAATTAAATACTATTTTAAATATTAAAGCACAAATATTTTCATGTTTATAAAAAATGCAAACCGAGTTATAAACTTATAATTTTGTAAAACTTTAAAAATTATGCATACATTCATTTTACAATTCAAATATTTTATTAGTTTTTTAATATTAAATACTATTTACTAGAAATTAATTAACCTTTTTTTTATATAAAAAATGTATACAAAAATATTTATTATTAACATGAAATTATGATAAATATGTATTTCATTTTATGCGCGAAAAAATAATTTATTTCCAAGACCAAAAGTTTATCTTATAAAAACTCGAAAAGCACAATCAATATATTAGCGATTAACCACGTCAGTAAAATTTCAATTGTCAAATAAGCTTATTTCTTCTTGTGATTAATTAACGTCGTTGTAATAATATTTAATGCTTCTCTGATTTGTTCTTCATTGATGGTGAGTGGTGGAGAAATTCTTAGTATATAATTGTGAGCCGGTCTTGTCAGCAGTCCTCTGTCGATTAATTTCGCAACAATGTCCCAGCCATTTGCAAAGTCTGCGGATCGATCGTTTTATTTTGTTTTAATTTCGGTATTTTGTATAAAAAAATAAATTTTATCGATAATAAACATTTTTTTTTTTTTTTTTTTTAATTTATCGCTGAAAAAAATGTCTTACGTACCTGGATTAAGTTGCAGACCCGCGAGTAAACCTCTACCTCTGTATTCCAAGGCAATATCTTTAGGTATCTTTTCAAGTTCCGTTCTAACGATTTCTCCCATTTTAGCTGCGTTTTCCGCAAGCTTTTCTTCTTCCAAAATTTTGAGTGCCTCGATCGCTACCCTTTGACCCAATGGACTGCCTCCAAATGTACTTCCATGAACACCCGTTTCTAAAGCCAAAATCATCTGAAACGTAACATATTCGTTAATTTGAAGAAATTTGTATTTTGTTTATTTATTTATTTTCATAGTAAGCAATCGCAGCGAATTCAATAATATATCAGAGCGACGAAAAGGCGCCTACCTCGTTCTTTCCCAGTACACCGGAAACTGGGTACATTCCACCGGACAAAGCTTTACCGAGGACCAATAAATCGGGCTTAACGCCCTCGTGGTCAACGGCAAAACGCTTTCCCGTGCGCGCGAGTCCAGTCTGCACTTCATCCGCGATCCAGAGTATGTTGTATTTTGTGCATAATTCTCGCACACCTTTCATGTACCCTTCCTGAAACCGATTATTTATCGATTAAGATTAAATTTTTTTATTTCTTTTTTTATTTTGCATCAACGATTCGAATTAATAATGATTATCAAAACTGATAAATTATCGAAAGAAAGAGAGAGAGAGAGAGAGTTTTTGTGCGCGATAAACGTAAAAAAAATTTACCGAAGGAATGTTGACCCCAGCCTCGCCTTGTATTGGCTCGACCATGAAAGCGCAAATGTTGGGATTCTCCTGGAACTTGCGCTCGAGCGAGGGAAGATCGTTGTAAGGTACGTTGTCGAAGAGCGGCATGTAGGGTCCGAAATCCTTGTAACAATTTGGATCGGTGGACGCCGAGAGAGCTGCGAGGGATCGGCCCCAATAATTGCCCCTCGCGAATACCGTCGTTGCCTGATTGCTCGGAATCTTCTTCGTCCTGTAGCCCCAGCGCCGTGATATTTTTAAGGCCGTGTCGCCCGCTTCGACACCTGCATCATTTATGAACATGTTATTCCGTTGTTTTGTTACACATAAGTCTATCTTAAATATATAAAAAGTTCATTTAAATCGACTTACCTGTATTCATGGGGAGAAATCTATCGTATCCGGTGAGATTGGTAATATACTCGCCGAGCTCTCCATGGGGATCCGTATAAAACGCCCTCGAAGTGTGGGCCAACTTGCCGACTTGATCGCGCATTACCTCGACCAATCGAGGATGCGAGTGACCTTGGCTCATCGTGGCAAAACCAGCCAAAAAATCGATGTAACGCTTGCCGTTTTTATCCCAACAGTAAACGCCTTCGCCGCGCACCAAAACCACCGGTAAGGTCTTGAAATGCCGTCCACCGTATTTGTCGTCCCGTTGGATTATTTCTTCAGTGCTGAGAGACCGCGTTGGCTGTGTCTCGCGCACCTTAGTCAGGAGTCGTCGACTTATCCGCTTCATTTTTTCTTCGTATACTTTTCCGATAGACTTTTTCTATTAAATCGGTGTTTTTTATTGTCAATAATTGAAGTTGCTTTTATCGGCGTTGAAACACACACCTTTTCAAACGTTCACACAAAAATTAGTGTCGTTAATTTAACCGTCAATCGATCGTCGCAACATTATTAACTAGTGGTTTAATAATTTTAAGTTAAAATTTTAGACGATATCTTTTTGATACCTTTTGATAGAAAATGCACCGTTGATTCGTATACAACTTATTTTGAAATTAAAATTTACAAATAAATAAATAATCTATTAACGGTTTAGGTCCTAAATATAAATTAACACTGAAAATATTTTCACTAAAACTTAAATATAAAATAATAATTAATTCATAAAGATATCGACGATTATAAAAATTAGTAAACAAAAATGCGAATCTTCAATCGATATTGCAATAAAGCGCCTTGCACATTTATCGTTCTTCCAAACAATGTTCGTAGGTTTTGAAAAGACGCGTCACATTTATAGCAACGGCGATGAGGCGAAAGAACGGCCAAGAGAAGGCTTATAAGTATAGTAGATTAATTCGCATCTCTCTCTCTCTCTCTCATTTAGATTCACGTTGCAATATGTGTGTGTGTGTTTGTTTGTTTGTTTGTTTGTTTGTATTTATTCGTCTGTTATCTACAGAGACTTTCTGTCCGAGCCTTTGACAAATGCAATGTGCGAAATTTTCCTGATAATCGAGATAAGATCGCGCACGTAAATCTCGAACGAATATTGAGATGAGATAACTTGTGCATTTTTAAAGATTAAGAGAGCCGAATGTAACGCTACCGGCGCCGTACTGTCCGTGTGTACTCAAGCGATGTAAACAATTAACAAGAGAGAAAAAGTTGATCTTTATTGCGCTCGTTTTTTTTTTTTTTCTATCTATCGTTAAAATCTTTCGAGACACAGCGGTATTAAAAGTATTCCACCTTTAAGACGACAAAAAAAAATTTAATTAAATTTTTTTATTTTTTATTTTTATTTTGTTCAATTTAAAAATAAATAAAATAAAAGTTTTGTGCAACGTGGATTTTATTTATATTTTTTAAAATTCCAATTAATTTTAATACTTAAAGATAGCTGTTATAAAGTATTTTTACATTGCTTAATTGCGGGCCAATTATAATTGCCATTGCTTATTTACGAATATTATTTGATATTTTCAAATAAATCAAAATTTATGTAATGATAATAATCTTGATTCGTTGAATTATATTTATTAAGAAACAATTAAAATAATCATTTAAGAGGACAAATAGAACAGTTCATTATCGTGAACTAACGAACCACCTGAGTTACGTTGAATTTACGTAATTATATTTCATCGTTCATTAGAAATTAAATAAATATAATTTAAGTGTTAAGCAAAATTTTACGAAAATAATCGATAAAAAAAAAAAAAAAAAAAAAAAAATTAGCGTCAATCTAGAAATCTTAGATTACGCTGTTTCTACTTTTATCTCTTATCTTTATTTCAGTAATAGTCATTTTATCTCGTAAATCGAACGTGTAAAAAACATTTTAATCATTTAAGTTTGTAATAAACCTTAAAAATTTTAAAGCATTTTTTATTCTAGTTTAAGAGCTCCGCTTAAAATATTTTAAATTAAACTTGGGAATCGAGATTAAATTAAAAAAAAAAAAAAAAAAAAAAAAAAAACAAAGCAATAAAATAATTTTTACATAACAAATATCTAACGATATTTTTGCTCAGTTCATTTCGAGCATGTTTCTTTGCGGGTACTGTACATTATTGATTTTGTAATGTAAAAATAAACGCTTAATTATTTTAAATACATAAATATAATATAAAAAATATTAAAAATTTTCATTTATTTAATAGAGCTCTATATTATAAAATTTATTCTCATTTATTCTTAATTAACGTTTAAATTAGAATTTTACAATTTATTTATTTATTTTTTTTTTTTCATTAGTAATATTATTTTATTTTATTAATAAATAAAATAAAAAAATATGACATTAAATGATTCAATAATCGAAAATACATGATTCATAATTTTCATTAAATAATTGCAACAATGACATAAAATAAATAAAACACTTTAAGACGAAAGAAAACGAACGCTCGCTCGCGTAATGTAAAACGTCGGTGTTTCGTAAAAACCTCAGTGCTTCTGTCTCGCGATGACCTTCTTAATAATGTCGACGCACTCGTAGATCTGTGCCTCGGTGATAACGAGCGGAGGTGCCAAACGGATAATGTGTCCATGAGTTGGTTTAGCTAACAAGCCCTCTTCCTTCATTTGCCGGCAAACGTCCATAGCGTCGATCTTCTTGTTTATGACGATCGCGTTGAGAAGACCCTTGCCGCGCACCAAACTCACCACCTCCTTTGGTAATTTTCTCAACTCGTTTCGCAAAATCTCGCCTGTAAAAGTTATTTAAATAGTTTATCGGCTTGATTTAAAAAAATGAAAATTCGTTGTTTTACTTTCGACGAAGATGTATAGAACATATAGCCTCTATTGTAATTTCGTTAAACAAAACGTTCCTTATAAATGAATTATTTCTTCGGAATAACGAATTTTTATAATTGCTTTACGTGACCTAGTTATATGTAAGACGCGAAGACGTCGATTTTTTAAAATATTCGAGTTTTGAATTTTCCTATCAATAGTTTTCGACTTTTGTGAAAAAGTTTCTCTCGCTAAACTACTTTGTGCGAAAGCTCAAACTTTCTCAGAGATTGTAAAGTCTGAGAATATGCATATAGAATATTAACAATAGAAGATTTAAATCGGATTAAAACAAGTCAGTATTAGAAAAATAGAACGCGTTATATATTTTTACTTTCCGTTAATCGATTAAATTTTTTTTATTTTTTTTTTCAATTGATAAAAATCTTCCTGTTCTTATAGAACAATTTTTTTTTTTTTTTAATGGTTTTTTGATTGATAAGATAAAACGATTTTTTTCTAAATTTTTTTTAAAAAATTAATGAAAAACAGTGTACCTTTATTAATAAATCATAAATAAAATTGAAATAGCCAGTATTGAATTATTGGGTTATTGGAATGTGTACTTTATATCCAACTATGATTTATTGAAAGTAACAAAAAGTAAAGACTAAATTCTAGACATTTCGAAAACAAAATAGGTCGCGAAATTTCATAAAAAATCTTTTTTTTTTTAATATTTCGTGCATAAAAATTTTCTTTACATTTTTTAAAATCAATAAAACCATTAAACAATTGAAAAGAAAAATCGACATATTTATATTTTTTAAATTCGATACACCGAAAACGAAGCAAACGAAGCAAAATATCGAAAAAAAAAATAATCCAAGAGCGCAACGAAAACCGGTGAACTGACAAACGATCGATTTTTAACTTTCATTTTAAAAAAGTGTACAACGATAAACTTTGGATTAAAGCAAAAAAAAAAATAATAAATAAATAAATAAAGTTAGGAAAAAAAAAAAAAAAAAAATAAGAAGCCAATTTTAATGACTTACCAAGTTTTTGGGCGTTCTCGGCGAGTTTTTCCTCCTCGATAACCTTGAGGGCCTCGAGGGCAATGCGACAACCAAGAGGATTACCACCGTAGGTCGAGCCGTGCTCGCCGGGTTTTATGGTAAGCATTACGTCGTCGTCGGCGAGTACACCGGAGACCGGATAAAATCCACCGGAAAGAGCTTTGCCCAAAATGAGGATGTCGGGTCTTGCCGACTCGTGATCGACCGCCAATCTCTTACCCGTGCGAGCTAGACCGGTTTGCACCTCGTCGGCGATCCACAGGACCTTGTTTCTCGTGCAAATCTCCCGCACACCTCGAAGGTAACCATCCTGTTTAAAATTTGTCGATTAACGTTTACGAGAGCGAATGATTTTCGTGCGTCTAACGTCTCTTTTAACAAATCTTTTTTTTTTTTTTTTTTTTTTTTTTTTTTTTTTTTTTTTTTTTTTTTTTTTTTTTTTTTTTTTTCTCCTAAAGTAAGGCAAACGCGACACTATTGTTTGTTGGAATTTGAAATATTGAAACTCGATAATTAACGAAAGTAATCGAATATCGCGTTAATTAAAAATAGCTACTCTTCGAGAATTCATGAATGAGAATGTATTCTGCGTTTACAATGGAATCTTCTCGTCGTATTTTGTTCATTGGTTTATTAATCTGCATTATTGCAATTTCTCATACGACATTGTTAAAAGTCTACGTTATATCCTGGTATAAATTTGTATTTAAAAAAAAAAAAAAAAAAAAAAAAGAAAGAAAGATTAATTTTATATTTTCAAAAAGAAAGCAAGAAAATGAAACCACTTTTAGATAAATCTCGTTTAAAACATTTTGTTAAATGCTGCATTAAAAAATTGAATAAAAATTATTGGTTTTAAAATTTCATTTCATTTCTTCAATATCGTAATTCATTCATCTACTAATTATATTTACAATCGTCACCTTATTATTGTTGCTATTTGAATCAATTTTGAAAAAAAAAAAAAAAAAAAAAAAAAAAAGAATTAAAGATAAAAGATATCATCGAAACGTAAGTCGTAGAATAAAAATAAAAGAAGCTTACCTTAGGTACGACGACACCAGCTTCACCCTGAATCGGCTCGACCATGAAGGCGCAGACGTTCGGATCCTTGGTAGCTTTATCGAGGGCGTCGAGATCGTCGTAAGGTATAACCTCGAAACCGGGCATGAAAGGACCGAAACCCGCGTAACTCGAGGGATCGGTGCTCGACGACACGGCGCTCATTGTTCTACCCCAAAAGTTACCCTCGGCGAATATTATTTTGGCCTTATAGCGTTCGATGCCCTTGCGATCGTAACCCCAACGTCGTGACAATTTGCACGCGGTTTCTCCCCCCTCGACTCCTGTGTTCATCGGTAGCCATTTGTCATATCTGCGATTTTTTTTAACGATAAAATGATCAATTTTTAATTTATCATTGCTTTAATTCATTTTTTTTTTTTTTTTTTTTTTTTTTTTTTTATCGTTGATGCAATCGTTAAGTCTACGACGAATTAAAGCGACAAAGTTTGTTCGTCGCATTTGCAAGAGGTCGTTGATCTTACGAAAACGTTAGCATTTTTTGTATTAAATTAGCTCATTTTAACGAATACTTTCAAAGTTTAAAAATATAATAAATTCGAGGAAGAACTTTAAATATAAACATAAAATACAACTAGCATTAAAACTATTTCATTTTAAAATAAAACGAAGCAATTAATGTTGTGTATTTTATGAAGAGATCTCTTTATTTTCCATTACACTATATGGCGTGGGAGAAACTTTAAAAATCATGCGCATACAACCTTCAATCGTCGAGTCGCTCTCCCTCGCACGCGCTTCTACGTAAGCAAAAAATCAACGACACGCGATCCGAGGATGAACACCGAGGTGTGCATACACACACACACGCGCGTGCGCGCGCGCACACACACATGTATGTATATATATATGTATGTATGTATGTATGTATGTATGTATGTATGTATGTATGTATATACAGATACTCACTTAAACAATCGGGTAACGAACTCCTCGAACTCGCCGAGCTTGTCGGAGTAGAAAGCGCGCGAGGTCAAGGTGAGAGATTTCGCTTGCTCGACCATGGCTTTGTAAATGCGAGGATGGCAGTGGCCTTGGTTAACGGCCGAATAAGCGCTAAGGAAGTCGTAGTAACGTCGACCCTCGCAGTCCCACATGAAGACACCTTCGCCGCGGATTAACGCCACCTCCAGCGGATGGTAATTGTGCGCGCCGTACTTGTGCTCCCGCTCGAACACCTCCTGCGAGCTCATGCCCCGCGACACCGGACCGCTTTTACCGCGCGTCGCTCTTATTAAACGCTGTACCGATGCGAGCCTCGATAGGGACATGTTTCTCTATTGTTATTTTTCTTTTTTTATTTTTCAAGCCCCACAATCTAAAAAGTTTAAAAAAGAAAAGGTAAACTTATATTACTTAAAAGTTAACTTATTTACTTTTATTCGTTATTATCGATTAATTCAATTACAACAATGCGAGCACGTTCAATTGCATGTAAACTTTCAATTTTTTACATTTTCATTTACTTATTAATATTACAATAATAAAAGAATATGTGCATTTTAAAGCAGCAATTTATTGGAAATTAAATTTAAACTTTTCACATTTTTAGTGAAAATTTCAATTTGAGAAATATCAAAAGTTACAAATCCATGCACATTGACATGTTTAATTAATGTATTTAGAAATATTATTTTTTCATTACTAAAATAAAATCGATATTTTCAATGCGAAATATAAAAATTTAAAATAATATTTTTAAATTTATAAAAAAAAGAAAAAAAAGAAAGAAAAAAAAACATACATAGTTGACAAAAAAAAATAATGATAAACTTTTGTTCTCATATGGAATATGGAATAAAGAGCAAAATGTTTGCGAAACAAGATTTACATTTAATTCTAAAGATATAAAAGAAAAGGATCTTTGATTAAGTGTGCTCAGTGTATATAACAAAAATTTCAAACAATTCGTGTGATTAATGATTAAAAAATTCTTAATTCATCTACATGTCAGTTATTATTGCTGGCATTGATAATTTAATCAACCGAGGAGAAAAAAATAATGTATGAATCTATAAATTAAAAAAGCTTATGATTTTGATGAATTTGAGTAGTGCGATACGTTCGATAATTTATTACACGGTATTTATTATTTATCGTTAAATAATCGTTTTAATTTTTTATTAACGAAAAAGCAATAAACTATACTGCATTTTTACAATTTTTCTCTTAAGAAATAATAAATGTTATTTATCGGGCAACTATATTTAGCCATTCTATTAACTGCAACATTGATAATTATTAGATAAAACTTAGTGAAGTTTAACAATTTTATTTACTTTATTTGAATATTTTATTACATTAAAATGATGTATTGAAATATGCATTAGGATTTTAAAACAATTACAGAAATATCAATTTAATAACAAGGAGATATCTTTAATATACAAATGAAGCTTATGGAGACGAATAAAAAATGTAATTTTTAAAACGTTACTTTAAATATATTTAAATTAAAAATGTGCGAATAATTATATTTACATAAAAAAGAAAATATAAAAACAATCGGCAATTTATTATTATTATGAATAATATATGAAACTAATAATCAGTAATAAAATATTTAAAACTTATTAAACAATGATATTTTTATCACACGATATCAAAAAGATAAGGCCAAAAATGTTTTTAAGAATGCATAAGTATAAAATGAATAAACGACAGATAATAATTTTTATCTTTATTCAAATGTTATCTTCAATTTGGTAATGTCTAGATTTTTAAGAGCTGCACTTATACGCGTAACAATAAATATTAATCACATGGAAAGATAAAATTCAACTAAAAATTAAATTTTTATTAAGAGTCATTACTCCGATACTTTGATAATTATTTTTTAAAGGAAAAATTTTTTTCTTAAAAGAAACTGCTTTAACGTATTATACTAATAATTTTAAGTAATAATAAATGTGAATTTCAAATTTTAAATTAAAAAAATTATCTAGTTAAATAATTATTGTATCTGAAGCTTATTTTATAATATGAGATGGTGTGAGAAACCGGTTATCGGACAGCAAATGTTGAAATATTAATTATTATTCTTTTAAAAATACACTCATTATTGTAAATTTAAAATTAAAAATAATAATATTGATAAAAAATCACCGATGCTAATGAATTCAAACGTAATTTAAAATCTTTTGATAATATAATCTTTTGATAAATAATTTTTTGACAAACTTACAAAATTGTACGTTAATCGCAGGCCAACTCTCGGACCCGCTCCGTTCACTTTACAGCTTTAGAGAGCAAGTCTCTCGGGTGTAACAAGAACACTGGTAAATTAATTTTCAACGTGACGATAGAGTTCCAACGAACCAGGGCGATATTTCGGCGGACACTGAGCGGACCCACACCAAGGACTGCCCCTTTATACACGCTAGACATGTAACTCACGCTGGGTGATTGTTTCAGCGATATCTTTGCTCAACGATGTGCAGCTGTAGCATTATTTGATCACTTATGGTAGACTATTAGTAATCGAACATGATACATATTTGTGTGTGTGTGTATGTTTATATACGTATTTGTATATTGCATATTTATGCGATAAGGGGTATGAGAAAACTAGAGAGTCACCTCGAGATTAAAGAAAAATTTATCACCGATTCTGAAACGATAATAAGTTTGAAAGTAGTGAAAATATGTACATCTAATGTGTTTTCTGGGTATACTCTGAGTACGCGCGCCACTGAGTTGATTTATTAAAGCAGAAGAGACAGATTTTTTTAATTGAATTTTTAATAAATTACATATACTGTTTATGTGAACTGTTATTATTGTTTTATAATTATTTAAGATAATACTATATCATGTAAATCTATATACATGTATATACATTTTTTTGTTTGTTTGCTAACTGCATAGTGATAAATTACATATATTTTTACATGATTTTTAACAAAGTTACATAAAACGTATATTAAAATAATATCATTTAATTATTATCAATTGTCAATTGCGAACTATAATTATTCATTCATTCATTTATTAAAGTTGAATATTAATTTTTGCAAAAGTGAAAAAAATTTATTTAAAATCTATAATTATCTCATACAAATCCATAAAATGTATTATTCGTGTTATTTATATTAAAACAGTACAATTGTATGAATAATATAAGTTTTATTAAATATTTCATATAAAATAATATATAAGAAATTTATTCTTACAAAGCATATTATATTAATCAATTTTATTAAAAATATTTTTTCAAAATTATTTTATAACGTTGTGTGTACAAAGATTATAAAATGTAAATATTATTTTACTTTGTTGCTATAATGGCCCAATTTCTAGGAGATAATAGGGGATCAAAAAGTTGCACCACTTGTAGATTTGTACAAACTTTAGCGTTCTGCATAAATAAAACTTTATCTAAAATAATAGCAGCTTCTATAACTGGCGCTAGCTGTATTCTTAATAATTGAAAAACGTGAAATTTCCATTTTAGACTTTCGTATTTCTCATAAGTTGTCTGTATCATTTCATCCGATGGAATCTGCCGAATAAATTGCATAAACTAATATCTTGATAACTTAACTCGATACAGTGAAAAATTTTACAAAAAATATTTTTTCGTCATGCAACAATTTATATTTAACAAATCGTTTGTGTAATATTTTTAAAAATTATTTTTTTTTATTAGAATTTTATCAATAAGGATTTCAAATATACTATTAAGGAAAATTTTTTGTCTTTAAAATTAACAATAAAAATACCTTTGATGGATGAACTTTTCTTAAAGCCCATTTGGCATAATTTAGAAAATTATCTAGTGGTGCTCCGCGTCCAACCTTAGCATCCTCGATTCCTTAAAAAAAACAAATGTTAATGAAATATATGTTAAATATATGGAAATTTTAATTTATACCCATTGATTGAAGAATCACTTGAAAAACCGCTCTATAAAATAACGACGGCGACAGTGAATCAATTTTTTGTTTCGTTCTGTCACTAGACTGTTGTGCTAACATTCTAAGATTCTTTGAAAATTTATACGTATTCAAAAATGATTTTGAAGCTAAATGATAACAACAAGGAACTATACACAATTTTTTTATATCACCGACACTTAAAAATGATTTTATCACAGAATCGGTTAATGATCCGCATGCATGCAAAGCAGTAATAATTACTTCTTTATTTGGGTATAAATCTGGAAAATAATTCTTTACCATTTTCACAAAATCTGTTGTTTCGTCAATTGTTTCTACTGCATAACGAACCTGAAATTAATAATCTTTTTTCTATTTCTTTGAAAGAATTTTTTCAATTTTAAAATCTAAAAATTTTATTATATATTTACCAAAGATGTAGATTCTTTACTTTTTTTATTTATTAAGTTACTGTGTAACATTGCACCTCTGTGATTAATTTGAGAACATTCTATTGCTAAAACTGGTAGATTGTAACATGTAGATAAATATAAAGAAGAATATCCCTTACCAGCACCTGCATCAATAATAATGCTTGATTTGTTTTGATTAAGCCATGCAACTGTATTACTGTATACTTCAACTTCATGCCATTTTTTTACTTTCATGAATTTTGATTGCAATTGCATAGATCTGCTCTTCTCAGAATGAATAACATTTAAAAAATCACATCGTGCTAGAACTTCGTAGCAATTTTCTAATTTCAATGCATCGATATCTTTTAAAAATTTTAAAAGCTCTGAATCTTGATGTTTATCAGACTTATCAAATTGTTTAATTTCATTTATTGTGCTACAACCTTTTTCCTCAATATACAATTTTAAATCTCTTTGTAAACATTCTTCCCACAAACTTTTTGTTAAAAAATCAACTAAATGACAATTTATTAGATTTTCATGCAGTTTGAGGAAGTTTATTATTGTTAAAAAATAATCTTTATAAAAGGACATTTTTATAAAAAACAATCGATTCTATGTGTTAAAATTCAAGCTTATTAGCCTCTGGATATGTAGCATCTATTTTAGCCAATGAACAAATCTTTTTAAAATTAAGTTTTATATTTTCAAATTTATCAAAAACATCAACTGCATCATCATTGTCAACAGGAAATTTCTGTATATCATCTATCAATTTTTTGGATTGATCAACAACTTTTGAGATAGAAGATTGTTGAAGGTGCATTAAAACTCCAAAATAATATCCTAATTGTGCTGCAAGCGAACTAGCCCTGTGATATCCAAGATGATACCCCTCGAGCATTTGCTTTTTGCCAACATCAAAACCTTCTTGATAAGCTGCTTTTACTGCTAAATCTTCCACAAGCAATAAGTTTTCAAATTCTTTGTTGACATCAACATCTTTACATTCATTTGACATAGCTAAAACTAGAAGTTATTTTTCTTTATTAAATTAATTGAATAAAAGAAAAGAATATATTTTTAATTTTATTTTATTTAGAGTTAAAACGTTTAATAATAATTTAATTTAAAAGAAAAATATTAGATTTTTGGAAATAAAATCAAATTTATTTAAAAAATCAGTTAAAATTATAAAAATTTTAAAAGCATTGAATGGCAAAATTACAAATTATAACAATTACATGATTTTTATTATTTTAAAAACATCTTATATATTATATGTTAAAAAAAAATAAAAAATACTCAGAAAAACATTTATTCTGCAATTAAAATTTTTTTTTTTTTTTTTTTGAGTTATATTATTGAAAAATAAGAAAACAAACCTTAGATTGATTTCATTTGTTTATAAAACAGAAAATAGAACGTATCAAACACATGCTAGATTATTTATCTGCAGGAAAGGTTAGAAACTCTTACTGCAAATAAGAACATCCAGTGACATCTGCTGATCTAGTATTGAAATACTTATCTTCTTCATATATGTGGGTATCAAAATATTAATGTAGTGGTACTAGTCGTGAGATAGCGCTTCCGTAGCCTTTAGTCCAGAGACAAGTTCTCTCTTTCTTTGTAATCAAAGAAAATTGATATGTACCATTTTAACAGTAACTCAGGAAGTTTCGAATGATGCTTGTTTTTTATTATACTTGTAAATTTATGTCGTGTATGTCATTTGCTATATAATGTCCAAAATGAGAGCCCAAGATAAGGACAGTAAAACACTTCCAGATAAATTAAGGCAATTTTTTCGAATCAATAAAGGTAAGCAATAGGTATGAAGATTAAAATTCTTTGACTTATTAGATAATTAAAAATTTATAAAAAAAATATAGGTAACTTTAAGAGTAGAGAAGATATAACATTAACTCATGGAATTGAAAAAGAAATTAGTTCAGACAGTCCAGTTCATTGTCGAACAAAAGTTATAAAGGATCTAAGTGATGCTGTTTTGAATAATCAATGGGAAGATGCAAGTAGAATTTTATATTATTTTGATATATAATTCATAATCCCAAATTTGATTTTTATTTTTTTTTCTTTAAAATATTGTAATTACTTTGTTACTAATTTTATCCTATTTTGGCATACATTTATTTTTATGGATTAATAATTATTTCTTATTTTTGTTTTATAGTGTGCTGCAGAAAAATTATGGTACTTAGTACAAGATTTACTTGTACAGGACGTTCCTCGTGAGCATAGGCATATAACTTTAAATTTTTTAAAGTGTCTTGTTCAAGGACAATATTCAAGACTTTCATCTTTGATGAGAGTAAAATTCTTTAATGTTGTTAAAGAACATAATATTCCTGAAGATATTGGTTTAAGGTGATATTAATAATTTATTTTTTATTGTAAATAAATGAAAATTTGTTTATTTTTATTTTTAGATTGGAATTACTACAAAGTTTGACAGATAATGGAAAAGATATTGTTCATTTGGAAGAAAAAATGGGTCCTTTTCTTCTTACATGGATGCCGACAGTGACAGGTGCTGATGGAAAACGTGGTGCTGAATTTTTATCATTACTTGTCAATGTCATAAAATTTAATTCAGCATGTATTGATGAAGATGTTATATCTGGTCTTGTTCAGTAAGTCAATGATTTGCAATCAATTTTACTTTATTTACAATATTTTTATTTAATTATATATTTCAGGTATATTTGCCACTTATGCTATTATAGTAACAATACAGAAGTTGTATCTGCAAGTTTAGAAGCTCTAGATGCAATTGTTTGCTATAGCAAATTACAACCTGATTCTTTGCAAACATTTATTATAGCTTTATGCCGTAGTGTGAACGTTGAAACATACTGTCAAATTAGTTGGAAGGTGGGTTTATTAATAAAAATTGAAATTTTTAATACATTACAGTATATTCATGAATTTTAGATAATGCGTAATTTGTTGGGTACTCATATGGGCCATTCAGCATTGTATAAAATGTGTTATTTGTTACAAGAACCTAATTTTCAAAAAGATGTTCGTCTTTTAAGAGGGGCTGTGTTTTATGTTAACATGGGTTTGTGGGGACCTTATAGAATCCCTAAATTAAAATGTACTCCATCGTCTGTTTTGCCATCATTTTATCAAGCTTTATCTTGCAATCATCCTATTGTTATGTATGAAGTTACTTTAGCTATACAAAGATTAGTTAATAAATATGGTATTGAACTTGAACAGCCTACATGGAGTATAATCTTAGATATCATTGAACAAGTTATTGCACATACAGGTGAATAATTAATAAATTTTAAAAAACTTTCATTTCATCAACTAAAATATTTTATTATTTTTAAAATGTTCATTGATTGCTATCTTAGAAAGTAGTAATCAACCAGCTACAAAGCAAGTTTCTACTAGTTTGCATGAAACAATCAATAGTATTGAAAATCTTTTAGATAATAATTGCTACAATGGAAATATTCAAACATTTTATGAACTTATAGAACGCTGCTCAGATGCGAGACCGGTGGGTTCTCGTTTATAAATTTTATTAATTTTGTGCATTAAAATAAATCTTAAATTTTTTGACAGGAAAATTCAGTCCTCAAGCTTATTGATTATAGAGCATCTATAATCGGCCCAACTTGTTATCAATGGCAATCTAAATTGAGTTCATTGATCGAACGTTATTATAAAATTGAAACTAGAACTAATATTAGAGTTAAAGTTCTTAATGTTCTAACTAATGTAATTCAAGTGAATAGGTATAATATGATTCAAATCTGAAAATTAAAAATTATTATTTTATTTTAAGTAAAACATTTTTTCTTAATGCAAAGATCTAGGTATGAAGATGAACTCATTGAACGAATTGTCGTTCCACATTTGCAACATGTAGAAACAGACTCAGATATTACAATACGAAATTTTGCCGCTCATTTATTAGTTGATTTGTGTTTAGAGTGTGAATCAAAAAGATGTATAGAGTTATTAGATATTTTAGAAAGAGTAAGTTTTTTAATTTATTTCCGTATCGCCAAAGAATATATGATTATTTTGATTCTAGATTATCAATAAGCCTTTTACGTTGGATTCGTTCATTCAAGCCGATACCGATATTAAAGACGTGAAAACTGCCGTTGTTGGAGTTATCAAAATTTTAACTCAAAAAGTATATCGGTTACCTTCTATACATACTATTCGTGCTTATCAGATACTTGTGAATCATCTAGAACTTCATTACCTAGATCCAAAGGAAATCTTTAGAGAAGTTTCTACAATCCGATATTTGGTTGGTTTCAACATTAAATTATTTTTAATTAAATATTTTTAAAATGATAAATTTTTATTAATTTTAATTTTAGATTTTTGAGTGTTTTCTCAAAGCTAGAGCTAATGGATTAGGCAATCTAGGTTTTCCGGATCCGGTAACAGGAATTGTTAATCGTTACAGTCCTTATCTCGTATTGGAAAATTCCGCTTTAAATTCCATTAGTAGTGGGGCAAGTCCTCCACCAGCAAGTCCTGTTCCTTCCCAGAGCTTCTCTTGTCAAATTACTAATATTTCTTTAGTTCACGCATGCAAAGCTGTCACAACGGCGATAAAACAGGAAAAAGGTAATATTTACTTGAAAAATATTGATTATGTAAAACAAACTTTTTATGCAATTTGTTTAATTTTGTTATTTTTGTAAAATTAATAAAATCGAATGCACATCTAGATTCTTAAAATGTAAATGAAGTAAATAAATGTGTTTTTAGTTTTTTTAATTTATAATTTTTCATTTTTTTTTTACGAAAATTCATCCGAATTAATTTTTGATAAATATGTTACAGACTGGAAAATTCTGCAGTTAATATTAAAAGAATTACCGCAATTATTACAAAACAGAGCATTAATTTTATCACGACACAGTAATGATATTGGGTCTCTAGCTATCGCGCTTTGCTCTATGGTTTGTTCAGGAATTCATATGAAATATTTAAATTTATTTGCGAAATTGAAATATTCATGCTATTTTTTTTTAGATCGATGATAAAAACTTTAGACCAGCTGATTCTTTGCAAAATGTATTGCATAACGTGCCTCCTAAATTTACTTTTTCTGAATTTCGCGTTCATTTTTATCCTGTTCTGGCGTCCTTAACATCTTACCATGCGCACTTTGATCTAAATACTCAACAACGACTTATCAAGTGTTTCGAAGTGAGTTATATTTATTTAAAGTTATTTATTATGTATTTATTTAAAATTGTATTTATTTTATTATTTTATTAAGGACGGATTGAGAACAACTTGTGCTAATCAGTGTGTCACTAGTCTTATGACTTGCGCTCTAGAAATGCGGGATACGATGAGTAAGCTTGTATCCAATGTTCTTTTAAATTTATCTAAAATATCGGATACGGTACACATTGCTATTCCAATATTGGAATTCCTCTCAAGTAAGCATAAGTAGAATAAAATTATTAAAAACTAAACAAATAATGTATTCATATTTTTTAGCACTATCACTATTATCTAAAGTTTTTTCAAATTTCACCGATGATCAATACATGCTGATATTTGCCATAATGTTGCCTTATACAAAACCGACTAAGTATAATCATTATACAGTATCATTAGCGCATCATGTTATAGCTGTCTGGTTTTTAAAATGCCGTCTTCCTCTTAGACGAAATTTTGCCAAGTACATAACCAAGGTAAGATATATTTTATACTATGTGTATAATTCTTAAATAATTTATTACAATTATTAATATTTTTAGGGTTTAAAAACGAATGCCCAAATACTTTTAGAAGAAGGAATTATATCGAAACCAGACATTGCTTTAAGTAATGAAGACTCTTCCAATAGAAAACGTAGTTCCAGTTTAACTGAACAAGTAAAAGTTTTTCCGCAATAAATATTAATAAATAAAACTTAAAATTTTGATTTTAATGTTTTGAATTATTAGGGAAGTAGGGCTCGAAGATTTGTTCGAGAAAATAGAGCTTTAGATTTAAAACCACCAGTAGACAAGGCTTTAATGAACTTCCACGTTGAACTTACTGAAACATGTATAGATTTGATGGCGCGTTATTCATATGCTATGTACTCGGCTCGACCAAAAAGGTTAATTATATATTGATTATGTTCATTGAAGATTCTCTAAAGACATCAATCAAGTATTTTTAATATGTTATCAAAGAAATAATAAATATTCGATAAATAACTTGGAAAACATTAAATTAAATTTTATAAGTATTAAAATCTAAAAAATTTATTTATCATCAAAATATAAAAAAAAAAATATTTAATTTAATACAAAAATAATTGTAGGCTTTTGGCGGCGGCTTTTTTTCTCAAAGAAGGTAATTCAGTAACGTGGATAGTCGGAAGTAAATTAATTACTGTAACAACCAGCGGCTGTAGTAATAAAGCGATGCGTGGTGTCTTATGTGATAATTGCTGGGCAGCTTGCAAAGCTACCCCAGATCAAACAAGATCTAGTCACTCAAGTTTATTACGCGCCTCCAGCGCAGAGGGTACCAAAGAGGAAAAATTATCTCGCCAATCATCTGGCGGACATGCGAGTTCGAGCGCCAATACAGCTGCGAATTCGCCTACGGAAGAGAGTAAAAAATCATTGGAGGAATCGGAAGCTTATAAGACAAAAGATTCGAATAATGATGCGCCAGAAAAGGTAGAACAGCAGCAAAGTGAAACGTACAAATTGGAACAAATGATGAATACGGATAAACAGGAAGAACATTTGCCTTGTGCTTGCTGGTGTCAAGGCTGGGCAGAAATTTATGTTAGAAGACCTACGGGAGATATGTCATGGATTATCAGAATTCAGAACTCTGTTCAAATGGACACATCTTATGATTTACCACTTGATAATATTATTGCTTTATATATGCCCACATCAGATATGTTACCTCAAAAAAGTCAAGATCTTGTATCAGAGTTTTCCGAAGATGAAATCCCAGTAAGCAGCAATTAATATCTTAATCGATGTATGAAATACATTTTCTTTTTAATAAAGTAGTTTATTTGCTCAATATAGGATACAACAGACAAAAATCTTGATTCAAATCAATCAGAAATTAGTAATATTGCGAAAGGAACGTTGTCTTCATCAGGGCCAATTGATATTCCAGGTTCTCCTGCACGTCCTAGTCCATCCAGACCAAGTCCTCGTGATAGTCTTGAAAGCTTAGAAGAAAGTGAAGAAGGTAAGTTTTGCAAATTAAAATCAATAATTTTAAACATAATTTAATTATTGTTAACTTTTACAGAATCAAGGAAATCACGAAATCCAGTTCGCAGATCTAATTCTAGTCCGGAAATGAGTTCTAATTGGAAAAATCCTTTTTTGAACAAAGATAAATTAAATATACCTCAAGTTGACCGAGACGATAGTAACGTAGATTCGGATAGTAAATTAGATACTGATGTTAAAAAGCACATGAAAAATACGTATTCAAAGGATATGAGGTATGTTAAGGGTAAATTTAATAAATTTCAATCAATAAATTTAGATCAATTAATATATATATAGATATATTTTATTGATTTAGAGTTAGCTGTGAAGCTATACCTGAAGAAATATCAGGAATGGGTACTACACCACCTTCAATCGAAAATATGGGAGAACATCCATCAGGGATAGTCTCACAAAGATCTTATCCAGGTGCAACACAAGTAACACAAACAACGACAACGAGTAATACCGTACCTCCATCACCTACAGCAGGACAAGTAAATAAATTATTTTGATTTTTGTATAGCTATTATATAAAAATTATATACTAAAATTATTTTCCGATAGCCACCAACAAATCTGTTAACATCGCAATCGCAACTCAATTCCAAACCACCCCAATCTCCGACACAAATTTATCCTCGACTTACGAATTTAGATTCAAGTCATAACCGTCAATCTTGGGTTGTTGACTCTAAGCCACCAATTGGGCGAAATCTCCTCATTGAAAAAGTAAGTTTTAATTTTTTTAAATTAATATAAAAATATTACAAATTTAAAATTGCTCTATGAAATTAAATTACATAAATTAATATTACTATAATATATTAATATTCACAGTTAAGAGAAGAAAAAGCAGATCCAACTGCTCTGCCTCCTCTTGCCTTTCGTGATCGGGGTTACACAATATCTGTTATGAGTCCCGCGAAGATCAGACGAAATAATTCACCACGTATAAAAGATCCACCAACACAAATGAACTTACCTAATAATAGGAGTGGAATTAATCCAAGGTAATATTTTATATTTCAATTTAGCATCACTTAATAACAAAATATTTAATTCTTTTAGTTTCGTTTTTCTACAATTATATCATTCTGCACATTTTGGATCATCTACAGAAAAACTGTTATTAGTTCCACAAACTAATGCTCTCTTACAAACTTCTATTACAAATTTAGATAGAATACAACCGTATGAAACACATAAGATAGGCATTCTGTATGTTGGTCCAGGACAAGTTTGGAATGAAACAGAAATTCTTGCCAATCAACATGGCTCATTACGTTACGCACAATTTTTGCAAAGCTTAGGTACACTCATAAGACTTAAAGATGCAGACGAGAGCATTTTTCTTGGTGGGCTTGATCGTAATGGTGAAAATGGAAATTTTGCTTATATCTGGCAAGATGATGTTACACAAGTCGTATTTCATGTAGCAACTTTAATGCCTACTAAAGCGAGTGATCCAAAATGTACTTCCAAAAAACAACATATAGGAAATAATTATGTTTCAATTGTATATAATGAAAGTGGTGAAACATATAATATACAAACCGTTAAGGTAAATTTAATCAATATTACTTTAAGTTCTTAGAAAAAATAAATTATAATGTGAATAAAAAAAAACAATTGTGAATATTTTTATAATTGTTTTTTTAGGGTCAGTTTAATTATGCTTGTGTTGTTATCCAACCCCTTGATCACGGAACTAATCAAGTAACAGTACAAGCAAGAGAAGAACTAAGTGAACATATTGGACATAGTGAGCCTAAAATTATTTCTGACCAAAATTTAGCAATTTTGTCACGACAGTTGGCTCTTCATGCAAATGTAAAATTTTTTTTTTTTTTAAATATTTCGATTTTTTAATTATCGAATTATAAAGAATATAGTAAAAATTTTTTATTGTAGCTGGCCTCAATGGTTTGTTCGTCATTAAAACAAAAAGACCGTAATCCTTATGCATCTAATTGGTTAGAAAGACTTCGTCAAATTAAACGATTAAGAAAACGAGTTCTAGAAGAATTATTAAGGAAAAATCCAAACGATGATGGAATTAAAAATTTTCTAGAAGAAGAAGATAAATTAAGAATTGTAGACGATCTTGTACAAGATTTTACAGACTTTACAACATAAAAAGAATGTTTTTATACAGAGTGATATCATAGTGATTTTATGTATGAAAAATACCTATATCATATTGAAATAAATTTATTTATTATTAAAATACTAAATTTTTTTAATATAATTATATTTTAAAACTAATTCTTTTAGTGATAAAAAATTGTTTTATAAATAAAAGCACTTGGAGATACTTATTTAATATATTATAAAGTTTATTCAAATATTTTTGAATATTATTAATAAAAATATTGTTTTTTATTAGAATATTGAATAAAGTAGGAAATCATGAAAAATTGCAACTTTGTACAAATACTTAAGAAATCTACATTTATTTAAATTCACATTTAGCATTAATTTTTTATCAATATCTTAACTATGCATTGATATATTCTTATGTTAATTTACATTTTATTACGTTTTTATACACTTCTTATTTCCATAGTTGTATGAACATATATATATATATATATATATATATATAGCCACACAATTATATTTATCATACACGCACATATATATTAGGTGTAGTAAAAAGAAATCCATTATTTTTGCATTAAATTGAAGGTTTTATTTAGCATAGATAGAATGATACGATTTAGGTCAAATATGCACCGTTTTGTTCGATAACTTGTTGCCATTTTGGAGGTAATTTCATAATGCCTCTCTCGTAGAAACCCTTGTCCCTATTGTCAAAAAAATGGGACAGTCGATTTTCACAATCTTCTCTTGAGGCGAATTTTTCACCTGCAAAATCATTCGTCATAGATAGGAACAGGTGGTAATCACTTGGTGCCAGGTCCGGACTATAAGGTGGATGCAGAAGAACTTCCCAACCAAGCTCCCGGAGCTTCTGGCGAGTCACTATCGATGTATGAGGCCTGGCGTTGTCCTGATGGAACACAATTCCTCTCTCGTTGGCCAAAGCTGGCCGCTTCTGGGCGATTGCTTCTTTCAGACGGTCCAATTGTTCACAGTACAGGTCCGAATTAAGAGTTCGGCCGTAGGGGAGCAGCTCATAGTAGATGATTCCCTGCCAGTCCCACCAAACACACAGCAAAACCTTCCTGACTGTCAATCCTGGCTTGGCCACCGTTTGCGCCGGCTCACCGCGATTTGACCACGACCGTTGTCGCTTGACGTTGTCGTAAGTGACCCACTTTTCATCACTAATAACCATCCGCTTCAGAAATGGATCGATATTGTTGCGATTCAGCAGCGATTCGCAGATGGAAATTCGGTCTATGAGGTTTCTTTGCGATAACTCGTGTGGCACCCATACATCGAACTTCTTTTTATATCCAGCCTTATTTAAGTGGTTCCAAGCGGTTTTTTGTGCAATGTTTAGCTCCTGGGCAACCGAAACAGTGCTTACGTGACGGTCGGACTCGACGATTTTCATTATTTTATCGAAATTTTCGACAATTGGCCTTCCAGAGCGTGGTGCATCTTTGACGTCAAAATTACCGGAACGGAATCGACGAAACCAAAATTGCGCGTGATTGGCTGTTACAGTATCAGGACCATAAACACTATTCACATTTTCAGCTGCCTGGCTTGCGTTTTCGCCTTTATCGAAGAAAAACTGTAAAATATGGCGTATTTTCTCTTTGTTGGTGTTCATCTTTGACGCGTGCTAAAAAAATACTGAGTCAAGCAATCACAAAACTGTATCGGAAGCTTTTTTAGTACGAAATCTTATCTCTCTAACGCCATTTAGTGTAACCCGATCGCACTTTTACAACGGGAGATACAGACTACTAAAGCCATCTATTGGCAAAATAATGGATTACTTTTTACTACAGCTAATATACATTCAATCAACAGAATTAGTATCAGATCCACGAGATCTGCTGACATTGTTAGAATGTATAACCTTTAAATTATTTTATTTTCATTTTTTTAGAAAGAATATACAGATACATGTTTATACTTATGAATTAAGCTTATTAGAAAATTGTGAAATAATTATGTTTAAGATTTTTTTATTAATTATTTTGTTTATAAATGCCATTTATTGTGGTCCTGAAGAACAAGAAGGAGTCAAATATGCAGATAAGTGTGAAGGTAATTTTTGTATTAACAAAAAATTTAATTAAAATTTTCTATATTTATAAACTTTACACTTTGTGCAGTTTGCAAAGTTGTTGCAACAGAACTGGAAGCAAGACTTGATGAAACAGGGAAAACAAGCGATATCTTAGAAATTGGTTATTCAGTGGATGATGTAGCTCCAAAAAAAAGAAAAGAATATAAAAAATCGTAGGTATTTCTACAGTTAGATCTTGTTTTTATTTATTAAATGAACTAGCTTTCAATTTTTTCTTTTAGAGAACTTCGATTAATAGAGTCTTTGGAAAATGTTTGCGCAAGAATTTTAGAATATAATATTCATAAAGAACGTTCAGATAGTACAAGATTTGCTAAAGGAATGAGTCAAACATTTAAGACTCTACATGGACTTGTGTATGTTTTTATTATCTTTTTTATTTTCTATAAATTTTTATTATAAATATTATTTACAGAGACAAAGGTGTTAAAGTTGAACTAGGAATTCCATATGAATTATGGGATAAACCTTCTGTTGAAATAACAAATTTAAAAACTCAATGTGAAGATTTAATAGAAAATCATGAATCTGATATCGAAGAATGGTACTATAATCATCAGGGAGACATGACTTTAATAAGGTACTTTTAAATTTAAATAAATTTTTTTATAAATTTATAAATAAAATAATATTGAAATAAATTTACTTATCTTATATTTACAGATATTTATGTGCAGAACGTGCTTTAAAAGGAAATGATCATTCCTGTTTGAAAGAAAAGGGAGATTCAGGAAAAAATATTGAAGAAAAAAAACCAAATTCTAAAAGTGTCAAAGAAGAATTGTAGTTAATATTGATGGTCTATTTTGATAAAAGTAAAATTTTCAACAAAATCACAGTACATAAAATCTATGTTGAAATTTGCATGCATATCAGAGATATGAAAAATTATGACATTTTATTTTTTTTAAATGTTATTATATATACTCATCATTCCATTTTTAAATTTATTTCGAAAATAGTTAGTGCCATTCAAAGTGAAAAAACAAGATTTATTTGATTATTTATTTTATTTTGTAACTCAATAATAGTTATAAAATTAAATTTTATACATAAACATTTTTTTTTGGATAACAAATAGTGAATTATTTATTCTGATTTTAATGTTGTCACATTTGCTTTCTTGCTTTCACCTTTTACCCAACGTTTCTTTCCTCTTAATTCTCGTAATCTTTGATATTCTTCTTTAAAGTCTTGATGTTCGTCGCGGTAAAGACCATACAATCGTAAATTGTACATTAAATAATGTGTTTCTCTAAGACGAGGATAATATCGCACGATTTCTGGTCTTTTATCAATTGGTTTTTCACTAAATAATTTTACAACTCTCATTGATTTGTCATTTGTTTCTCTAACTACTTCTCCAAATATTTTGTTGCTTAAGCGATTCATACGCTTTGCATAATTGCTGGTAATTTTTGCAAGATCTATATATTTATTACTCATTTTTTAATTTTTAAAGAGGTTAGGATTGAAGTACACTTCTATAATTGTATAATTTTTAACTTTCCATAGCCTTTAAAAGGTATTTAAATCTGAAAGAAAATGTTAATGCAGTAATTCAATTGTAATTAAAATAATTACTGTTATAAAATATGAGTAAAATATACCTTCATTTAAAATGGTAGATAAAATTAAATTATATATTATTTAGAGGTTATATTGACAAAAACTAATTCGAAATGAATTATATATACATATATACAAAGAAAATAGACACTTATATAAAAGTATTTCTGTACATTTAAAAGGTAGGCAACTCGTTGGCGAGCATTTCTTTAGTGTGTTCGCCATTGCCTAGGTGGAATTACTATCGAGTACACCAATGCATGCACAAAAGCGCTGTTTGCCAATAAAAAAGTTAGCGGTGTACGCCAAAGAAAAGCTAGCGGTGTTCGACAAAGAAAAGCTAGCGTTGTACATTAAAAAAGTTGAGCGATGTTCGTTAAAGATTCAATTGCAATTTTAAAATATATAAATGTGAAATATTAAAAAATGATAAAAAGTAAAATAATCTGATTATTAGCTATTTTCATTTAAAAACTATTAAATATACAAATATAGGATTATTAAATTAACTAATGATCTATAAGAAAAATTAATTTAAAAATAGATTTACTTTACTCAAGTATTTTTTCGTGTGAAATTATAGGAAAGACGTTAACAATTATATATTTCCGGTCAAAGCTAAGTATTTTATTTGATTTAAATCGTGAAAAATAAGTCTAATGATGCGGTTTTTTAATTTATTCAATCAAATTGAAAAAAAATTCAGTTAGAATGGTAAAATTTTGAAAAAAATGTGTTTATAGTGTGTATTTTAACTCCAGAAATATTTGTAATAAAGAATAAATCAGTTAAGGAACAATAAGAAATTTACGTAGAAAAAGGCATTTTACAAAAAGCCTGACTGTACGTTTTCCGATACGCAGAGTAACATTCAAAGTGGCTGTGGATTCTTAAAGAGTTATTCTATGATCTACAAATATCAATTTTTTAAATAATAAATAAAAAAATGGCAATCCAAAAAAGTCATATTTAAAATCTAATATTTTCATAGATTATCTTATATATAAACACTGGATACAGACTATATAAATACTGGAAAATACTTTGTCGCTTGTAGATTGATCAAGCTCGATGCTGAAAATATGCTGAGAATACATTGCGTGGTGAGGGAAATGTGCGAGAGAGAGAGATCGTTTGGTCTAAGAGCTATAGTAGCGCTATCTTGCGACCCAAACGACACTACTATTTCGAGTCCCATTCGCCTTATTAGAAGTATCTTTCTATAAGCGTCTATTTTCTTTGATTATGTGCTTAAACAAATAATGTTTTTAATTTTTTTGTCAAATATTTTAAATAACGATATCTACTTGAGGTCGGAAGTTGAATTTCAAGAGTTTTTAAAGGTCAGTGTTTATTTTCTTGAATTTCCTATGATTACTGCATTTATAAAATTGTTTTGTGAAAGTGATAATTTATCTGCTCTTAATCTTTTAATTTTGTTAATTCAAATAATGGGTAGTAATTTTATATTTTTAATTATGTTACAGAATTAGTTATTAATTGAGTTAAAATATGAGAAGAAAAACAGGAGTTGGTGCCATACATAAACAAAAATATGAACAAGAACGATACAAGGACAAGGGAACTGAGCTTCAGGAAAATCAATTTGAACAAATGACTAAGCAATTGGAAACTTTTCGTATAAATTTAGAAGATTTTGCTTCAAAGCATAAAAATGAAATAAAGAAGAATGCTCAATTTCGTCGACAATTTACAGAAATGTGTGCATCGATAGGTGTAGACCCATTAGCATCAGGAAAAGGTTTTTGGTCAGTTCTTGGTATTGGAGACTTTTATTATGAACTTGCTATTCAAATTGTTGAAGTTTGCCTTGCAACAAATTACAAAAATGGTGGTTTAATATCTTTAGATGAGTTAAGAGATCGATTAATTCAAGCAAGGGGACGTCGTAAAGAACATCAAGAAATAACAAATGAAGATTTATTAGCATCTGCTAAAAAACTCAAAATACTAGGAAATGGATTTTCTGTTGTACCCATTAGTAAAGGTAAATATTTAGTGCAATCAATTCCTGGAGAATTGAGTATGGATCATACAGCTGTTTTACAGCAAACGAACACTATAGGAAATGCGTTTATATCTAAATCTTTATTACAAAAAGAATTAAAGTGGGAAAGTGAAAGAGCACAAAAAGCATTAGATCACATGGTTAAAGAAGGATTAGCTTGGATTGATCAACAAGGTGAAGATGAAACGCTATATTGGTTTCCAAGTTTATTTACTGCTTGCATAGCTTCAAAAACATGATTATAAATATCTTTAATTAATTTAAATAAAATTTAAATTATCAATTTTTCAAACTTATTAAAATTTCCAAGTAAAAGTGTTGAACATAGATATATTTTTTATTATAAATTCAAACAGCATAGTTTTAATTGAACTAGAAAAAGAACATTGTAAATAATTTAATTATCTATAAAAAATTATTTATTAATTATACAAGTATTGTTTGATATAACAAATATATTTTTTAAATAAATTAAATTGTTTTAATATTTGATGCACATTTATTCTAAATAACTGTCATCTGTCTTCTGTATTCCTATTAAAGGTTTGAACTAATTGTGTATTGCATCGGGCAAGAAGTTGTTGATAAAATAGTAGTTCTCTTGTCAGTTCTTCATTTTGCTTTTGTAAGGCACTTATTTTATTCCTCAATTCTTGTGTACACTTTTGAAATTTAGAAGTAAGTATATTAGCTTCCTCTTTCCATCTGAAAATTCATTAAATTATTATATATCTAATTCTTTTATGTTTAAATATTTTAGAATTTAATTTTTATACATTTCTTACTTATTACTCAATTTTTGATAAATTTCAACATGTTGACTTAATTCCTTAGTCTTTTTTTCAAATTTTTCTTGTAGCGTCAAAATATTTGATATTGATTCAAAATTCATTAAACTAAATTAAAAAATATATACATTAAATATCTATAAGTATATATGCAATGAAATAAATTTCTATATAATTTATTTACGTTTGCTGTCCTGTATTTTTTTTATTTGATGGGTTTACTGAAAATATTTTTGATTCATTAATAAAACTTTCTGTATTCATAATTTTTTCTTGTAAATCTTTGAATTTATTTTCAAGCAATATTTTTTCATGATTTCTTTTTTGAATTTCTTTTTCAAAAGACATTTCTAAAGCATGTAAATTTGAAGTTAAGTTTTCCTTGTCAAGTAGAGCTCGAGATAATTGTCTTTCAAAATTTAAACATTTTTCTGTAATTTCTCTAGTCCGTTCATCTGCTTCCCTTATATGATCTTCTACATCTCTAGAATTTTGAAACTGAACATGTCTTAATTTTTCACTGGTATTTGATAATTTTTCTTGTAAGTAACTAATTTGTTTTTCAAAATAATTAATTCTATCATCATATGCACTCTTATGAATTTCTACATTTGTTTGTAATTTAAATTCCTTTTCTTGTAATATTTGTTCTAGATTTGAAATTCTTGTATTTGATTTTTCAACAAAGTTATTTGAATTTTCTCGAACTTTCTCTAATTCTTCTTCTACCAACCTATATTCTCTTTGCGATCTATCTAATAAAGTTGCTTGTTCTCTTAATTTTGCTTTTAATTCCTTAATTTCTAATAAATACTTTTTTAAATTATTGTTGTAAGTTTCTTTGGCTTTCAGAACTTCTTTTTCTAAACGAAATGTATATTCTTCTGATAATTTGGCTAAAGAATTTTCAAGTTTTATTTTTTCTTCTACTATATAAGCTTCTCTTTTTAAAGCTGCTTCTTTTTCCTTAACTGCAGATTCTACTAAATTAATGGCTTCTGACACTTTCATTTTAGCTTCATGGTCTTTTGAAATCATAGTATTTGTAAATATTTGTACACTTTTTAACTTTTCTTCTAAGTCATTTTTGAACTTATTGATTTTTTCGCATTCATTTTTAGTACAATTTAAACTTTGTTGCAATGAATCTATAGTAAGTTGATAATTTTTCTCTTTTTCTAAAGTTTGTTGTTGGAAAGTATTTAACTGTTGAAAAATTTCACTTTTTTCTTTTGTTAATTTATCTATTTGTTCTTTGCTTTTTTCCCACAACGTTTGTTGTTGAAAAAAATTTTCTTTAGCTCCAACTAATTTAGATTCTAATACTTTTATTGCTTCGGAATAAGTTTCTTTAATATGATTAATTTGTTCTTGATAAAATTTTGTATTTTTATCTTCTTTATGTGCTGTTTTCAGTTCTTCTTCTAAAACATCAATAGCTTTTAAAGCCATTTGCCAAAGTTGAAATGTAGAATCTTTTTCCATTTGCAAAATGGTTACACGTTTTTCAAGATTTGTTAAAATTTCTTTATCGTATGAAACATCACAACATTTTTCATTATTGCATTCTATTAAAGACCGATGAAGAATATCATTAGCATTTTGATTTTCTTTTTGGAGATTTTCAATTTCTAAATGTAGTTTATTTTGTTCCAACTATGAATAAATTTAATATACAAATATTTAGATTAATATAATTGTAAAATCAATGAATAAATTAACTTACTGAAATAAAATAAATATTACCTTGCAATTGTTTAATTCTTCTTTTAAACTCATAACAATAGCTTCATATTCATTTAAAATAGTGTTTTGATCAAATAATCTGCAAAACAATAAGTAAATTTAAATATATAAAAATTTTTTGATTTAATATAACCTCAACTTACTTGTACCTAAGTACTTTTTCTTCCGTTTCCATTATTGTTTCTTTAATTTTATATTTTTATAATAACAAATGAATAAATAAATAACTTTTAAACTACATTATATGTAATAAAATATAGCAAATAAATATCGACAACTGGCAGTTTGTATAATTATTCTACCTAACTACATTTTTTGAATGAAAACAATCAGTTTACACTGTTTACAGTAGACAGTGTCTTTTACAATAAGCAATTGTGTGTATAGATGTCTCTGTATTGCAGTATAAAAAACCTAGCAATTATTGAAAACGGTAATTTAAGTTTAAAATATTTAAATGTTTATAAATAGGTAAAAACTTCTCAGTTTATAAAATCTCTACTTCCACGTTTTTGATATTTTTTAATTGAAGTTTATTTAAATTTTTTAAGTATGAAAATACAAAATTAAAAATGTTTTTGAAATTGAAAATTTTTAGTTTTTTTAAAAAAAGCTTCAATTTAACAATGCATATGGATTATAAATACAGTTCCAAATTTTTTCTGAACTTAATTTTATAATATATATCTATTATATTTAACTTAATTTTATAATAACATATGTATTATATCATTGCTTATTAAATCGTTGCTTATATTTATTATAGTGTGCTTTCTTAATACATTTGAGTTAATTTACTTAAAAATAATGAGTAAGGATACAAGATTATGCAGCGAATTTGTAATTGAAATTAAACTTTAATAATTTTATTGTTACTTCCATCATGAGATTGCATTATATGTGATGACAGATAAGTTGATTGTGATAATACTAACATAATAAATACAATGCCTACGGTAATAACTACAAATTAAAAAGCGGATTACTATAAATTTACTGTCAAAAACATTTATTTTGAAAAACTTGATTTCTTCACAAAATTTGGAGAAAATGTTTTAAAAGCGCAAAAAAATGTCCAGCCTTCATCGAGTACTTTTATTAAATTGTTCATAAAATTCTTGACTGGGTTTATGTTTATACACATAACGATTTAAGTAATCTTGATACGATTTTTGTTGTTGTGCTAGTTGTAAATTTTCCTCGGCAATTCGCTTATTTAGTTCTCTGCAACAAAACAAAAATTATATTTTTTTAAAACGAATAATCTCACCATTTTTTTTTCTGCAATCGCATATTATATATTACGCTCTTCTGCGATCTAATTCGCGCTGATAAGATTCCGCGGCTCTAGCATTTCCGTTCATCAGTTGATTCCACTCTTCATTTTTCATATTTTCTTCTGCTTTCATTCGCTAGAAAAAAAATTTAATTATTAATAGGAAATATATAAAATTTAATCTTTTATAAAATAAAAAATTATTTAAAACAATGTACTAAATTAAAAATTTTAATTTTAATTAAATTTATATTTAATAAAGTAATTTAAATAAATTTAAAAGTCATTTTCAAAATTTGATCCATTATATTAAATTATTAAAAAATAATCTTACTCTTAAATTATTATCTTAAAATCATTACGAATTAATAATAAAGAAAAGTCTAAAAATATAATCATCGGATGTTCTATACAGCTAAAAGAGTCTCATAATCATGCAACGTGCACATGCACAAATCAAATTATCAGTTTCGTTCGCAGGCAGCTGCAAGCGGGTGAATAAAAGCAGCAAAAAAAGAATAAAGTAAAAAGGCAGTCCGGTATTTCTCTCTCTCTCTCTCTCTCGGGTAGTTTGCGCGTGCGCGCATAAATGAAAGGGAAAGGAATGAAACTCACCTGTATTTCTTCCATCTGCTTGGCCTGTTCGTCTCGGAAGATCTTGAGTTCCTCGGAGGTCATGCCCTTGTAGTGGATGGCTAACGGCCGACCCGGTCCCAAAGCGCTCTGCGCTTGTTCCGTTGATTCTGTGAGGAAATCACCGGTCACGTGATTGTAAATATCCGCCCTTTTATCCTCGTCTTCCTGGAGCGCGAGGCAGCGCCTACGCTGCTCCCGTTCCTCCGCCTGTGAAGAAGGCTCCATGATGTATTAAAACGTCCCGACGACATTCGGCTCGTATAATATGTACTTTTACAGTAATTTGATAATATCTCGTTACATATGAAATTGTCGGGAATGTTATTAACGATTAGTCCATGGATTTTGATAGTTTTATTAATACAATAAAAGATTATTGTATAAATATAGCGTTTGTGGTACGGTGGATTGGCTGATAAGAACGTTTGATTTCAAATTCCAATCGATTCTAATCGGTAAAAGCCAAATATAATTTTCATTGATTCGAATATCTATATGAAACTTGAAATCTAGATATAAATATACAATCGATTTTAATCGCGTTTTTTAAACCAAGGATATCTTATCAAAGAAACATTTTTTTTTTTAATTTTTAAACTTAGAAATAAAATATCTAGATTTACGAGATAATATCCAATTTTCGTAATTATAAAATATTCCATCATGTCTTATGATATGTATTATATTCAATATTTTAATATATTATCATGTAAAAAGTATAATTTTAAAATGCATAATTAATTTCTATAAACTATTGAATAACAAACAATAATATTTCTAAACAAATTTTTGAATGAAATATTTTAAAGAAATAAAAATTATGTAAATATCGCTAAAAATTGGCAAAAGCAAAAAATATGACAAAATTTGAAAAAAAATTTTCTTATCTCAAAGGTAAATTTTACTCTTCTTCGAATAAATCTCTCATTTGTCTTAAATAAAGTCATTCATGATCAAAATATATGCAGAAAATATTTAAACACCGACGAATTTCTTATAATTTTGACGAATAAAAATTGTTGCTTAAAGCCAAAAAAGAAGAAACCATAATTTTCTCTTTCAAATAGTCGAAACCTGTCAATTTAATTTTAGCAATAAAAATCTAATTTTTTTAATTAATTGCAGAGCAGCTTGTGATTTCCAAATCCGTTTACAGGCATGTATAAGCATGTATATTAACAAATGCTGTGCACATTTTGTAAGAACGAACCAATGCACGGTTGAATTTAGCGGTAGCTTCATTGAGTCGTCGCCGGCATTCGCGTTCCATTTGTTCGAGCGCAAGGGCTCGTCTGTCCCTCGAGAGCAACGCGTCTTGACAGGCTCGCTCGGCCTCGCGACGTTCTTGCTCAGCTAAACGACGTTCCTGCATCTGCTGCATTATCCAGCTTTGCATTTGTTCGCGCTGCTCCCGTTGTCGACACGCCAAATTTTTATCCTCACCCTCGAATCTGTGAGGTGGACATATGAATATAATTCAACTTGGTTCTTTTATTTTATAATTACTTATAACGGTTCAATGGAGGGTTCAATTAGCATGTGATAAAATTATTTTTTGCGATTGTTTCGTTATTGCGACTGAAAATCGCAGAAATACTTAAAGTTTGTTGCTGTAATCGAGTTTTTTTTTTTTTTTTTATTTTACGTATGAATTGTTTTATTTAAGAAAATTGCAGTTTTATGCCGATAAATTTTGTCCACTGTATATTTTACAGCGTAATTACTTGCTATCAAAGTTGTACATAACTAGAAAAATTACATGCAATTGAAATTTGTTTTTAAACTGTTTCGACCTTGTGAAATTGTAAATAAAATTTTATATTTACTTTGCTAATTATTCAATTTATAAGTTGTTGAAAGTTTAAAAAATTTAACAAAAAAATTGACGAATAATAAATTTGATGATAAATTTAATAATGAAAAAATTGATACAATTTAATTTTATATTCATCAGTTTAAAAAATTAAATTAAATAATTAAGTAGAGAAATATTGTATCAGTTGGGATAACAAGTTGACCTCTGTTATAAAAATATTTTGTTGAATTTAAAATTATGATAAAAAATGGTTTTCTAACATTATTAAGTAACATTATATATATATCTATTTTTTTTTGAGTACACGTTTATTTGAGAGTTAAAAATATTATTTTATATTAACCAAGATGATAAAATAGAATGAATACTTTTGTGCAGAGGCAAGTCCTATGTCTTCATCGTCCGATTGCCTCGGTGGTTTAGATTTTTTTAGCAATTCCGGATCGTAAAGATCAAAGTCCCGTCGATATTCAGGCTTTTGATACACTAGACGAAAGGCGTTGATTTCTTTATTAAATTTTCGTTTTTCCTGAAATATCAAATTAATAATTTTTAATTGCTGAAATTTTATTATAAAATTAAAAATTGTGTAGCATGTACTTCTTCCTGCTGTTTCTCTAGCAATATTGCAAGCTTGCTGCTGCGAACTAAAGCTTCGTCTAAACGACATTCTTGCTCCTTTTCAAAATTGCGTTGCCGTTGTTTCTCTTCAACTTGCTTGTCCAAAAAATCTTTATCTATCTGCAGCACCATGTTAAAAATATAATTTTATTAAAAATATTATTAGTTCGATGCGCTATTAAAAATTTAAATGATATATAGCACATATTAGATTTTTAATTAATAAAAAAATAACTAATTGTTTACTATTATACGGTATCGTTTAAAATTTAGGTGCTTTAAGCTCACGTAGTCAACCGCATACAAAATAAATTTTATTCATAAACATAAGCGATAATCTAAATATTTTTTCAAGTATAAAAGTGCTTTAAAATGATAAAAACTATTACCCCAATTTTACGAATACGAGGATTAAAAATTCTCGCTTTTCTAGCCTCCTCAATTTGTCTTTTTCTTTCAATTTCGGCAGCAACTTTCAGATCTTGTGCGGTACATTTTTTCTGAAAATCCAGCATAACGTAAGCAGCAGCAGTAGCAGCAACAACAACAACGGCGCGTTTATCTTGTTCACGAGAGCAGTATGTTTGGCTGCTTTGAAGAAAAAAAAAAAAAAAAAAAAAAGAAAAACGGAAAGTGAAGAAGAGAAAAGATGAGTTCTCTTGTAAGTTATGAAGGCAAATAACTTGAGCTCCTCGAGGCTATGTAATAGAATAGGAGGAGTACACGAGAAAAGGACGAGGTGCGCTGACCCGACGACGAACAACACTACGCGCTCAAACACATCGAGTACACGAGCCGGCGTTGCTATGGATCGTTTGGATTCTCGCTTTACCTCTCCGATAATTATTTCCCATATATCCGGTATGTGTACAGTATAGGTAACTTTTTCTCGTCGACATATACCATGTGTATGAGATTTTTATGACCGGCGTAATTTATTACTGGTAAACGTCGTTTGTGGAAAATTTTACCGAGAGAGTGTACAGTACACAATGAAGTTCACGTGAAAGGTTTGAAATTAAAAAACCTGTGTGACTTGGAAACAGTAAGATTTAATTTAACGTATTAATTTAGAATATTCTACGAAGACATTTTAGGTATTTGAAAATTTTTCTTATTGAAAATAGATATGCATTTTGTATTTCAATTTTAATTATTAAAATTTTAATTATAAAAATACGTTATTTATTTAACGGCAAAGTAATTTTTACATTGAAATTAAAAAGCGTCATATTTACACATTTTATAAGCAAATATTGATTTGTTTATAAATTTTTATTTATAAAATATTTTATTTTTCAAATTTTATTCATTATAATTTTTTAAATTAAAATATTTTTATTATTTAAGAGAACTCGATTTTATTGTTTTTGTTGCATAAAATATAGTTCATTTTTTTCCAAAATATCTTATCACAATACATAAAAATTAAAAGAATAAATTGTCTCATACACGACTGCCATGATTATTGCTACAAAAAATCCGAAAGCTCAAGATAAACAAGTGTCCAAAAAACATGAGACATGCAAATGTACACTATATACAAGTACGCGCACACCCTTGTATACAGACTTCCAAAAAAGTAAAAAAGAACAAGAGACATTCAGCTTCGGGTACACGAAAGTATTTGTAAAAGTAAAAGCAATTCTAGTACACGATTACGCGTGCGAAGACGGCGCGGCGCCTGCGTCGTTTCTTCTTTCGGCGCTGCTGTACGTTTTGTCATCGCGCGATCATATGACGTCACTGGCGAACTGGGTCTGCCGTGTGCCTCATCTCTCTCGTTCATCGTCTTTTTTACTATATACAGTACACTCGGGCAGCAGTGCGCTCGCGGCGACGACGGCGACGGCATCAACGACTAAGAGGCGGCATCACGGCCGCGGCAGACATTCAGTCTCGACTTGGCGTTCTGGCAGTACGGATCGATTGGCAGTCTTAGATAGGTACGTCTACGAACGTGCATACATACACCGATACCCATAAGTACCTAAGTGCTCGTAGAGACTATACACATAAAGCGCAGGCGCAATTTCATCGCGCTCGCGCACTGCACCCATTTTCTCGCGGCGGTATACTACTATCGAGTCTCAGCAGCAGCTACGGCAACGTTAGTACAATATAGTACTGCAAGAAAAAGACTAGGAGTAAAAGCAGAAGAAAAAGCCTTGTGTTGTGCTGGTGTCGCTCGCGCGAAGAAAAAAATCATTATGCGTGACAACACGCGTGTCGCCGCTCCGGAAATCTCGAGAGCCGAGTGAAAGGGAATTGTACGTAGCCCAGTAGTAGTAGTAGTAGTAGTAATAGTAGTAGTAATAAGCTAATCTTTCGCAGTAGTCATAGTTCGTGGTTCTTGGTCCGCGACTACAGATTAAACTCGAAGTGTGTGTCAATCTCCTCCCCTCTTTTTCTCCTTAAAATAGGGCGGAAAAAATCCTAAGCAAGAAAGAGAGGAAAACGAAGAGTATATACATAAAGTGTGAGGGTTGGGTGGAAACGAAAAGCCCTAGCACGAGCAAGTGAGCAGGAGAGAGAGAGAGAGAGAGAGAAGAAAAAACAGGGGTAGTAATGATATGAGAGAAGGATGAGTTGTAGCGTGAAGATCTCGAGCAGCGGCAAGAGCTGGAGTGGTTCACAGCGTAGGATAAACGCCCTGACGGAGGAAAGCGCGCTGGCGTCCATAGGCTCGAGCACCAGCTGCCCGAGCCTGGGCCAAACGCAGCCGCATACGCAACAGAAGGTCATTCTTGCTCAGCTGCCACAACCCCAGAGTACGCAACTGCAGCAGCAGCAGCAGCAGTCGCAGTCACAGCAGCAGCAGCCTCAGCTGTCGCCGCGCCCAGCCAAGTCGATCGCCAGCAAACGAGGCGAGGACACCAGCAAACTGCTCAAATACATCGACGACAACGTCATCGGCAAGAATGGCACGTTCTTGGGTCCCTTCGGACGACGAAAAGGTCAGTTGTACTTTGCTATTTGTATATAGATATAATAATATCGTATATATGTATTGTATATGTAAAAAAAATTTCGTTTATATAGGCAAGTACAAAAATATATAACATACGCGTGTGCAAGTACGTGTGTTGTGTGGTATTAATGTGTGCCCTGCTTAGAATCTTTTTTTCACGAGGTCAATGTCGCTTTCGCGATCGAATTTTCATATAAAATTTGCTGTTGTTTAATCGTTCAATGACTTATTAAACGGATATTACATTTTAACGCTTACTTTTTCAGGTTATATTTTTTATGAAAGCTTAGAAAAAAAAAAATTTATGTATTAATTATCGGTAAAAATAATTATTGAACTATTAGCATGAATATATACATGCATATTGAAAGTTAATGATAATTTTTTCTCCGCTTTCTTTGTTATTAATGAGGCAATCGTGCAATAAATATGCGCAATTTTTTTCAGTCTACATCACTGTTATTTTTTGAGCGAACATTTCAATGATATTCAAATTCTCTCGACAGTCAAATAGAACACTACATATAAGTAACATTAAACGAACGCGTCGAACAACTTTCGAATTCATTTTTTTCATTTCGACAGGATTATCGTGTATTAATTTCAAGTAGAAGTTGGTGTATTATAATTTTGTTACATTTACATTATGAATATTTATACATTAATTTTGGAGCAATTTTTTTATTTAGTTTACTGATGGCAATAGCCATATCTCTTTTAAATTTAAACATTTTAAAATCGAATTGATCACCTTTTTCGATTTCGAGTTTATTAACATTTACAAGGTTATCATTGAATTATTAATTCAAAACATAAACTTGTTAATTTAATAATGCCTTTGTGAAATTCAACTAAATGTGCAATAAATGTATCAACAATTTTTATCGAATAAATTTATTTGAAAAAAATTGTTAATAATTGTACGTTTTCTTTTTGTAAAAATTAATTGATTGTCGATTTACAATCATGTATATCGTCCACACTTTTCTGGACTCACCGTTAAAAAAACAAACGCCTTAGTATTTACATCTCATTTTTATGCGCGACTCCAATGTCATTCTATGTTTTTGTTATGAAAAGTAGCTGTACATTATATTATGTTCAACATGGTTAAAGAAAATCTCGGGTTTATTTTTATCGAAGTTTTATACATATACATAGATATTAATCATTTTTCAATTTTTATTTTCTCTCGCGCCTAATTTTAAACGCTCTCGAACTAGCTCACACACTACGCGACTTCTTTATTATTTTTAAATGCAAAGAAAATGTAAAGAAAAAAAAAATAAATAAATAAATAAAATAAAATTGACACGGGCATAATGCCAAAGTTGAAAATTCAAAGTTTCACGCGTAAGCTTCAGCCTCGACTTCGAAACGAGGATTTTGCTTTTTTTTTTTTTCTTTCCTTGCTCCGTTAGCTCCACTTCGTGTACCGTGCGCGAAAATTTAGTTTCGAATTTTGCGCGCGTGCGAGAGCGAGAAAAAGATTGGTCTCGAGGGTTTATCGACCCTTTCACGCGATGATGTAAATTAGGTTTTCAATCTTCCTCGCGGGAAATTTCGCGTACTCGCATTAATATACTCGCGGCAACTATCGGCTCTTCGTAGATTAGACAATCTCAACGGGTTTTGCATGCGCTGGCAGCAATTGCGAGCCTCGAATAAGTATTAGGTTACGCGAGAGTTTATAAGTGTTCCGTATGGTAAATACAGCCGTTTCACTTATTAGCATAATTGAAAAAAAAAAAATTAAATTTCGATACGCTGTAAAATATACGCGAAAGAAATATATTTTATGTTTGAATTATTAAAAAAAAAAAAAAAAAAAAAAAAAAAAAAATACATTTCAAATTTTTAAATGGTTTATTTTTTGTAAAATATGTTCAAAGAATCAATTTATAATTGAATTCTCGATGATTAAATAAAACTGATCTTTTAAAATGAAAAAAAAATTTAATGATTATTATTAATCAATAATGAAAAGATAAAATAAATTTCCGATAATTTAGATTAGTTTTCCTAAAACTTGATGAAACTTTCAGTGTATGTATTAAATTGTACTTCATTCAGATATACATTGCATTTTAAAGTTTGCGAAAACATTTAAAATAATAGTCTCGTTAATTGTAGAGAAGTTCTTGAGTAACTTTTAATAATGTTCAATGAAAATTTATTACTTCGATGAATTATATTTAATCTGTCTAATCGGTCATGTTTAATTGAAATGTTATTTAAAATAAAATTTTCATATTTTTCTTTCTTTCGTTTATTACAAATAATTTGAATAAAAAAGGAAACAACATTGAATTAAAAAATCTTGACGATTTCTTTTTTCATTCTCCTATCAATCGAATAACAAGCGTCTTCTATACATCTCCGCGAAATATTTAGACAGCGCGTGTCATTATGTACAATAGTCGGCTGCCGCTATAGATAAACATCAATGTCAACGTTTTTTTACGCGCGAAAGTTAGTCTACGAGAAACAGAGAAAGATGAAAAAGAAGATGCAAGAAGAAAGTAAAACGCTTTAGATGTCGAAAACCTCGTTAATACGGCGATCAGATTAAAAGTTCGAAGAGCTCATTAACAATACGAATACAAGCATATATGCATATACGTGTGTGCGTACGACGAACAAATGCGGGGTCGTTTGTATTTTATTCATTTAATTTTAATTTTTTATTTATTTATTTTTTTTTTTCGTTTTCAAAATAAATCATTAGTTTATCAAAAATCAAAGTCTTTTTCAGCTACCGAGGACGAGGTGAATTCTTTATATCGCGTCTTCTAGGGAAATATCGTCTCGGGTATACATTAGACGTCATCGTCGTTTTTGACATAAATCGGGGACTTTGCCAACCGAAATCTTAAAGCCACTCTATACACTTCTCATTCCTTTCCCTTTTCATTTGCTGAATTGGAGCGTGCGAAGTCCTCGAAAACGATCAGTTCATTTTGTCTGTGTGTATTTTCGGGGAATCCAACGGGATAAAGCCAGCTAACGAACGCTTTATTCTCTCTCTCTTTCTCTCGTTGTGTTAAATTTGCAAATGCTTCTTGTACGTGACTTTTTTTTTTTTTTAGCGCTTTTTAAACAATTCTTAATTTTGATACGTCTTTTTATCCACAATTTCTTAGATTGTTTGAATCATTTATGCCGAAGTAATATTTATTTATTGATATATTTTTTTTTTTTTTTTTTTTTTTTTTTTTTTTTTTTTTTTTTTTTTTTAAGGACAATGACTGTTGACATCACTCAAAAGAATCAAATGAAAAATTACATTATCATTCTATTTTTCGATGATATACATTATTGAAATTTATATTACATTTATAAGATAAACATTGTAAAAAATATGTGCAAAATGAATAATATTGAAGAGAAAAAATTAATAACAACAACAAAATTTATCGGTGTACATTTTTGAGTCATAAGAAACATATAGTTGAGATAGCGTCGCTATCGGAGATAAAGCAAGTGAAGTAGCTTTGGTTAAGTCAAATTAATCGTTTTTGACACACGAGTGACTAGACGCGCTAATTACCAAGGCGTTAATTGTCGTATAAATTATTCAGAGTAAAAATACACGTTCGAAAAGCGAATCGAGACCCAAATGTTCTTCAAATTCTTACAGGACGCAACGAGACTCGAGAAAAGAAAAATAATAACACAAAAAAGAAAAAAAATAACGCAAAAAAGAAAAAAAAATTCGCGTGGATCTTAAAAGTAGAGCAGAATCGCAGCATCAACGGTTTATCTTTATCGGAAGCGAGTCATGCGCGTGATGTACCGTCATCGGTCGATTATTGACCGAACAACGCATTGTTATAGTCGACGGTGTTCTCGTTAGCAACGAGTGTCGTGTCGTCGAATGAAAAAAGAACGGATAGCTCGCTAAACTCGTCTGGCTTTTATGTTTTTATGCGCGTTATCGTCTAATTGTTTAGCGAGAAAATGTTTTTTTTTTTTTTTTTGAATGTTTATAAAAAGTGGCAGTCTTCTATTGCTAGAAAAAATTTGCTAGAAAAAATATTTGCTCGACAAATATTTTCAAATCTTTTTCGGGTAAACGTCATTGAGGATATGAACCTAAAATGATCGTCGAATCATACGTCAGTCTTAAAAAATCCAACTTATTATTTATATAATAATACGAAATCTTCTTTCGAATGATTTTCTCACATTTTCATACACGAGCGTTACATCGTAGACAAATCTAATATATTAGGCGCTGAAAAAATATCGTTGTAAATAATATTAAATTTATGATTTTCGTGCTTCTATTATCTCGTATGATTTATATCGACGGCGCAAAGAGAATTTTTCATTTTCATCGTTTTGTCATTGCTTAATGCAAAAGCAAGGTAAGCAATTTTTCGCGACTAAGTTACTTCCGACTATAAATTAATTTTGAAAATTATCAATATTTAATCAATAATTAACAAACAAAAAAAACAAAAAAAATAAATAAATAAATAATAAATAATAATAAAGTATCGAAATAGACGTGAAAAAAAAAAACAAAACAACAAGTATGATTGTAAAATATTTTTAAATGCGACCTCATTATTAACTCTTATCGTCCAATGTTAAAAATCGTACAAACATTTTAAAGAAATTCATTAACTTATTTACGTAATATCGCTTTAAAAATTCGATAAGAGGGCATTCAGACACATACCTACACATATGTGCATGCATGTATAAAAGAGTAGATATAACACGCGCTTTTATAACATTTTCTATGCATTTGCAAAAAAAAATAATGTCTGTATAATCATCCCTTCGCGTTCGCTTTTACTCGTAATTAGCTCGTAATTTTAAAATTTCATATTCATTCTCTCTCTCTCTCTCTCTTTCTTTCTTTCTGTATCTAGCTTTTCTGCCAGTGCATAAAGCTACAGAAAGAACCGACTGTGCGCGCGTGCATCTGTGTGTGCGTGTACGCGCAGCGACATGCACGATCTTATCACGTGTACTTGCGCGCTTACATAATTTTACGCGGGAGAACCGCCGGCGGATATTCTTCGACTCGGCGATCGTTGTAACGAAATGAGAGAAAAATATATATTTAATAATACGCAACACCGACGCTGAAGCAGCGTTGACATTCACGAGGAGGCCGATTATTTTACGCGATATGTTGGACGAGCAGAGAAAAGATTTAATCGCGAAGGTTTAAGGGCCTCGGGATACGTATTATCATTATTACGTTGTCTTTCTTGCGCAAAATTTCTTCGTTCGGGAAAGATTCCATCGAAAAATTGAGTTTCGTGCTGGTTATTTTACTTTTTCACTCGTTTACGAGAGTCGACTCTCCGTTCCGTTTAACGGGCGCTGCTTGAGAAAGGTCAATTTGTGGAAGTACGTATTTGCTCGAGGAAAAAACTAGACAAGCTTACGACTTATATTTATTGCCTTTGTCGATGTGCCCCACAGATGCAGTTGATGCACTAACCTACTAAATAATTATATATATATATATATATCTCGATGATTAAAAAAAACTTCCAGGTAAACGCTCTAGCTGTTAAAAGAAAAAAATATATATATATATTTATCATCGCTATTGGTATTATAATTTTAATAAAGTTCGTAAGGTTTTCGTCAAAATACATCTTTTCAATTTTTCCTATACGAAAATGCCTTTCTCTTTACTCGAATGAATGGAGAGAAAATTGTATATAGTTCAACGAACACATTGCGACACGTCGACTGTTCGTATACGTTTAATCGTACATTGACCTTATACAAATTTAGGAAGCAATCTTTATCGATGTAACTATATTCTGCATTATTTTAGTTTTTATATATAATGTTATTTATTTCAAGATAGAAAGAAAAACTTTTTAAATGGATCGCGGACGTAGAGAAAATTGATTGAAATAAATTTTGAATAAATATATATATATATATATATTATACATATAACTTTCATTAAATAATATAAAGTATAAAACTTTTGTGGAAGATAATTTGTGGCCAATTAAAAAGTCAATAATATATTGGTACATTTTTGTTGTACGTACTATTAAATATTATTTTTGAATGGCTTTAAATGTTACTGTAATACATTAAAACGTTCGTTACTTATTCGATATGTAATAACGTACAATAAAACGTTAACAATATATTGAAGCCACTATATAGAATTGGAAGTAATGCATAAAAACCTAAGGCGAATATTGCTATAATTTTCTTTTTTCTTTTTTTATTTCGATTTTAAACTATAAACTTAAATGGGTAGCTTGATAAACAATTAAGTTTATAATTTATGGTGATATCTTGTTACGTTTTGAAAATACCTTGTGCTAAACACAAGTATTAAGCTCTAAAAGCATCGAATCACATTACAAAGCTGTTTGGTAATTATGAAGACGATTAAAATATCAGTTTCGATTTGATTCGATACTTCATTTGTCGTGAATGGACATATGAGTTAAAAATTAAACATTTTAATATACCTATTAAAAGAAAAATATTAGTAACTGAAATTTAATATAATTTGCAGTTTAAAATTGGGAAATTAAATTTAGCTTTAAAGTTATTTTAATTGAAATCACGAAATAAAACATAAATAAATATTAAGTTAACAATGTGCTTTACATTACGATTAAATTGCATTATCTTCTTGCTATACACTTTTTGATTTTTTTACTTATATCTTTAATCTATAAATATTGAAAAAATCATCGATTTATCGTCACATGGCGGGTCGTGTTTATTTGCAAAGTATGAAATCGTTAAAATTTTTTTTTTTTTTTTTTTTTTTAATAAAAGAGCTTGAATCAAATATTACTCTTGTCTCTTACCCCGTTGATAAGCGATTTCTTCGATTTATCATTTGAGCAAACTTCAATTGCCGTTTAGCACAAATAAAGAAACGATAAAAATAAAAAATAAAAAAAAGACGTATACAAATTGAATCAAATAGCTTATTACGCATTCACTATAATATATATATATATATAGTATCAAGCTTCACAACAATGACATTGATTTGGATGTTACGACACTTGTGTACTCGTACTTACGCATAGACGTACATGCGCACACATACGTACAGGAATACGAGAATAAGGCTCTAGTAAGTAATGTGCGCGATGCGGATTCATATAAGGAATCGTACAGGGTTAACGCAAAACGATCAACTGCGAGACGCTTATTTTTATTCTCTCGCTCGTACCGCTAATAAACGGCGATACAAACGCAATTCTCTTTGTGTGTATACATATTCTTATTGAGGTACAAGATTGTGAACGTGTGTCGCCTAGTGCACATTGTGCGCTTATGGAATAATCGTTGAAATTAATCCGCCGGATGAATTCAGTCGGTCGTGCATTGAATTTCTTGATTCAATTACACTTGCTGCGTTGATTTACATACAGAAATAATTAACGCTTACCGATAAGTTTTTGCGAATTTAATAAATTTATTAAGCTCGAGCGCGAGCGGAAAGAAACGAGGAAAATCTCCCGCGGTGTGTGAGCTTATATGAATAAACGAGCCTGTAGGTATGTGGCTATGTAGGTAATAACGCAAGATACGAGATGCAAGCAAGGCCGTAGTTTATCTCGTTTGCGAAGAGCATCGATGATTATTTAATGATATTGCGAACAGTGCAATATAGTTTAACGATTTCGCTTGACTCGGACTCAAGCTATTCTCTGTCTCGTTTTTTTTTTTTTTTTCTTCCTTCGGCACGCCGTAAATATCTCGAAAGGTCAACAAGGCGCGAGAGAAAGAGAGAGAGAAGAATCGTTTACGCGTGGGCGATGAAACGCGACGGCTGCGATTCGCGAAGGGAGAAGAAAAAGAGAAAGATGGAAAAAGTGCTAATTTGGCGAAAGAGAAACTCGTGGAAAAGAAAATAGAGGACGCTAATCCTTCATTCAATTCGCACGTGTTTATGCCAAGCTCTTAAACAGCGTACCTTTTAAGATTTTTACTTACGCAAGTGTGAACGTACTTCTTAGATTAAACCGGTAATGAGTAAAATGAGATATTTGGTATGTGCGTATGCGTCGTTATTCGTTTAATTGAATTAGCCATGCCTTTTTTTTCTTTGATTAATTTTTAAATAAACCCTTATATTATACATTGTATATACAAGATGTAAAATGATGGCTCACAGAGTTTAAATCTTTAAATATCTTTGATTATCTCGTTTATTGATATTTTTAATTCATTTAATTATCGCTCATGCCAAGCGTTTTTTTTTTTTTTTTTTTTTCTTTTTGTATAATAATTTTGTTGAATCATTCGAGTGCACTATTTTTATTTTATAAATGTCATTGTACTGCTTTAACAATAATACAATAAGATGTTATCTTAAGTAAAAATAAATCTTAATTTTTATACACGCACCGAAGAAAAACAACAAAGAAGTTGGATAAAAAAAGAAACCACCTACAAAGTTTACATCTTTCATTTTTCGTTAACGTAATTCATTTTCCCTTTACACAAACGCGCGTGCTCGAGCGCGTACATAGAACCCGCCAATCTACAATTCCTTTTGACCCATCGTTGTTGGCGATCGTTTATTCAAATTACGTAGTAAGCGAAAACTTTCATAAATCCAATCTAAACTACGCAATCTAATCGTCGCTCACTCAAATTCATTCGAAAACAAATCGCAACGAAGTTAAAGAAAATTTCTGTTTCTTTCTTTTTCTCCTTTGGAATTTAAGTATATGTATATATATATATATATATATATATATATATATATATATATATATATATAATACATATACATATATACATTTGTTTTTAATACCAGCTACGAGCATGTACGTCATCCGAAAACTTCGCTCAATGATATCCCGCACGCATGCGCCATCGTATTTTTGTCGTCTCTTTCATGAATGTCGCACGTGTTCTCGTGTGTATACGCGGAGCTTTTTAAAATTTTTCGTCGTCGTTTCTCCCTCCTTAACCCCTCGTTGATTCTTTCAGCTTTCTTCTTTATACGAGTCTAGATACGAACTTATACGATTATATTACAAAGAATGAGAGTGGCGCTTTTTTCTCTCTTCCACTTTCTCACTGTCTGTATACATATATGTCAAAAATACAATTGCGTGCGACGCACGTAATAATAATCTACGCATTTAATAATCCACGTGCCCGGGATCCGAAATAATAAACGGCGTCAACAATCTCGATCGAGACCGTATATGTTTACTCGCGCGACGCTTTTTGAAGGCTGTCACGTGTTTGTGCTATAACAAACTCTCCTCCATGTGTATTTAACGAGTGTTCCGCTCTCGTGGCCATCGAGCAACCAACCTATCTTATACGTTCCGGATACTTTCTCATTTTGTTTACGCTATTGGCTCTTTCGAGTAAGCTAAAGTCAACTATACGCTGTGTCGTCCTCGTCATCGTTGTGCTCCCCAATCGATAACCTGTTCTCTCCCCTCCTATATCTTCTTTTCTTCTTCTCTGTCTTTCTACGCACCTATTTTCCTTTGCTTCTTTTAGTTCTTTTGTTTGAATGTATTAGGTTAGTCGAAGTTGGGTTATTCAATGTTTTTGCGTTTCAATCGATTCTTAAAGTTCGGTTTGAAAATTTTTATTTCCTTTGTTCGAAATTTATATCAACGTTTTTAAATGGTCGCGATTGTTTATTTTGTTTTGGAGCAACAAATTTTAATATGCTAATTTCGGAATTACAAATTTTTTTTTTTCGAGTATATATTTGCAATTTAAAAGTTAATTTTATGATAAAAAGTTAAATTTTAATGCTTTTGTCACGGGTATTCAACTTATATTTAAAAATGTACAAACGATAAATAATTGTCAACGAATTACAACTCACAAATTTACGTAAATTAAAAAAAAAAAAAAATAATAATAATAATAATAAAAAATAAAAATTTTATTTAAAAAGAAAATTGTATTCAATTCATAAAATATATAAAGTTGAAGTTGAAAATTTTATGTTCATTAAAATATTGTTATTCGGTCATATTTTTCGTAAAATAAACACGCGTTAAAAATTAAAATAAATAAAGAAAACGGAATAAAAAATTTTCATAATTTGAATTTTTTTCAATTCGAACGTGTCTCTTTTCATTTTGTATTGCCTTTAAAAATGTTTACATTACAAAATTATCTTTTATCGTTATATTTACTTTTCGGACATGTTTGCGCGAACGAGTCGTTATATAAAATCATCACCGTTCAATGAAGATTAAAGTATTTCTAAAAATACTTTTATTTCTAAACATTATTTAAGCTAAGTTACATTAAAAAAAAAAATATATATATATATATATTTTTTTTAATGTAATTTAGTTTATATATATATATTTAATGTAATGTTCATCCATAAAGAACGAAATTTTACAGCTGTATTTTAACATTGAAAGAAATAAAAAAAAATAAGTAAAAAATAAAGATAAAACATACTTTTTAACGATAGTAATTTCAGCACTGAAAAAGGAATATTGTCGGCTTGGTAATTGTTGCATATGCATGTATGTGCACTCGGCACTGAGGTCGAATTATCTGCAATATCTGCTTAGCGATGCACAAAAATGTATACGCGTACGCCTTGAAGGAAACAAATTAAACGCTCGAGCGTAGCCTTAAAGTCGTCGTATTCTTCAGTCTTCGACGGCCTTTTTGTCATACGGTAAAAGTCGTTAGCGCTCAAAAGTATGGTACCATTCATTTCCTTATTTTTTTACCATCGCGTACTGTAATACCTTTTTAATATTTGCAAACTGTCACGTTTTTAAAAAAAAAAATAAATAAACAAAAATGATTGACTACAAGTTTTTGGCATTCGATAAATCAACGATTGTATTGTACTTCAATATTACTTTACATTATTTTTTTGCTTAATAGTTGAAAAATTTTTATCTCTTTGTTTTTCATTTAAGGTTTATTTTTCGATGTAACAATCTTTCAATGTCAATAACTAGTTGTTAAGCATAATATATCATAGAAATTTTTTTATATTTTTTATTTAATCAGTAATTGATCTTCTCTTATATTTATAAAGTTTGATAAAATTTTTAAATATTAAATATTTGTAATTTTTATTTTATAAAGATTATACTTTAGAAGATTCGTTTTGAAAAAAGAAATCGCGTATATTGTGCTAATTTATCGATAATCGGCCCTGAAGCTTTGCGGATACGTATTCGCAAACACATATCAATACTTTAACCTACTTCTAATGTAAGGTACTTTTTCAAGGTTTTTCTTTTTTTAAAAGAAACACGCGGAAAAAGATAATGCGCTGAAAATTCTACGTACATACTACATACATGTTCGCGCGTATGGGTATATATATATATATATATATATATATGTATGTAAGTACGTACAATACATATATTTGTTGAATAGTACCGCGTAAAAATCCTTCGAGTATTTCCGCGTGAATTTCTCATTACCGTGAAAGGATTTTGAATTGCCTTTTTTTTTCACAGGTATACCTTGGGCTTCTCTAGTTCTTGAAAAATATCCTACGCGTATTTTGATTTAGCTGTTATTTTGTTTGAATTCGTTGAATTTTTTATTTTTTCTTTTTTTTTTTTTTTTTTGTTTATTGTTACGAATTGAGTCAAATTAATAAGTTACGAATACCGTAGGAAGCAAACGGCTTAAAAATGTAAATGTTTGAAATATTTTACAAAAAATAAGAATGTACAACAATAAATAATACAACTCTACGCAGTTGATTTTATATAAATAAAGAAATAAAATGTCATCGCGAATATAAATTCGTTTCAAATTCAAATCACCTATCGCATTTCGTGCCATTTAGAGGGTATCATTCACGCGAAAGCTAAAGCTTCCACGAGCAACGCGTTATCGATGTCAGGTGAAGAAAAAAAAAAAAATAAATAAATAAAAAAAAAAAAAAACTAAATATCCCTTTTCCGCGGCTCGCTTTTCGCTTTTTAATATATATCTTTACTCTAGCGTTCGCGGAAGACTTGGCGTGTGTCGATTCGATTAACGATGACGAGTCACGAGAACCGAACGACGAATCGTATGCGCGATTCGTATCTTTTTATTATATATTTAAATTTTTTAGTTTTAGATGTACATATAATAAGCTTCGAAAACTCGCACTGCGGTTGACTCATTACCATTGTAATATATAACGAGATCGTAAAAAGTAAATTAATATTCTTTATGAAGGAGAAGGGGATGGGTGTAAAAAGAAAAAGGCAATTAGAATTCTTTCGCGTCGGCGATCGCTGGTTGTACATAGCGGGCGTGGTGGCACGTACTTTTTTTTTTTTTTTGTTATGGAATTAATTAATAAATTAATTTCGATCGGCGCGCGTTGTGTACACAAGATTAGCGATTTTGAGAGAGTTGCGATGCTTCCTTCTTTTTTTATTTTATCAAACGATGCGTCGTTATATTTTTCGAATGGAAGGAAATTGATTTTTAGCCGGCACATTTATAACGGTAGTAAAGAAAATACTTATGGAGATATACATTCATTATTTTTAATGCAAATATATTTAATTGAATTCTTAATACTTATGTTATAATTTTCATGAAATCGATACCAACAACGTACAATATGAACTTGATAATAGAGTGAGTCAGAATGCATATAGAATAATTAACCAGTTGTTCAATGATTATTTAGTTGTATAGAGAATTTTCTTTCATATTAATGTATTGTAGCTTTAATCTTAACATTCACGTGAATCGTGAAATACGTAAAAGCTTTACTACGAATAAAATAATTGAAGAATAATTTGTAAGCCTTGATGAAAGCAGTAAAAGAGTGAGTAACAAACTGTTCTAAAAAGCTTTTGAATAAAATCTTTATGCAATATATTAAAAAATTTATCTTTCATCTTGAAGGCGTTTGTTATATTAATATAATTACATAAAATTACAAGCAATACAACAGACACCGAATTTGCAGTTATTTTCGTTAAAAGAACTCAAAAGAAGAAAACGAAGAAGAAGAAGAAAGGAATAACAAATACATATACGTTATAACTTTGCGGAACGGTTCATTCGGATGTAATCACCTTCGCAAAGTAAAAATAAAAATTAAAGAAACGAAAAATGTTACGGTTTAACATTTGCATTCTGCGAGGTAAAGGGAAACGCATCGTGCGTTAAAAAATAAAAAAAAAATAAAAAAAAAAAAAAAAAAATTTCCAAATGCATTTAAAATAGGCAACAATTTTACGACGACGACGTCGTCGACCGGCTTACATTGACATTCGTGTTTTCACTTCCCGCTCTCGCCTTTTTCTTTCTCTTTTTCTCTTCATGCTAACTGTATGTTACACGCACACATACGACATACCGTACGAGGCTTTTACTATTTGTGTGTCCTTGACAGCTGCCGCGAGAGATGCAGAGTATAAAACACACACGCACGCACACACACATCCGCACGCATACACGTACGAAGTAAAGTAGAGGACTTAGAGGCTTTAAAACACCGTGAAAAAGAAACTTACTATATGTACTACATGAACTTATATTTGTACAGTAAATAAGAAAAATTCTAGTACTCCTCTATTTTTTTCTCTTTCATTTGCGGCGCTGATTCTTTATGAGCGAGAAGCGATGTATATTTTATTAAGCTCGTCACCTAAGTTAGAAAGCTTTATCTCTCTATTACTCATTTTGATTCTAATTTATAGGCATGGCTTAATGTATAGTTGCAAGTTCAAAGTAAAAAAATAGTATAAAAATTAACGCTTACCCGAGATTATTAGAGAGAAAGAGAAACCGCGACGAGGAGAGAGAGAGAAAAGTTATCTCGTTCTCGAGAGCGCCCATAATAATAATGTATCGAATTCGATACGTTATTCTCACTTTTCAAGGCCGATCTCACGCTGTATACAGGAAATTACTCACACGTATACCTACTGCATTACGTGTTTAAAAAAAAAGGGGGAAAAAAATTTTCACCCAGCATTACGCAAGAGCGTCGTCATCCGCGTAATCATCATCTTCTTCTCCTCTCTTTTTACCTATATCGCTTTTTTCTCGATTTCTATTTTATTTTATTCGCATTTTATGTACATTTTTGTATATGCGTAAGTGTGTTGTATACGTGTGAGTCGAATCGGGGCCGAGAAATACGGTTTTGAAAGAGACCGCAGTCCCAATAACAAAGAGAACAAGAACTGTCTTTCATTCGTGCTCGATCTTCTTTTCGCTCGATATTTCTCTTTCTGCAAAAAATTATTCTATTAAAAAGAAAAAGAAAAGAAGAAAACGTTGATAAATTTCTATTAATTCCTAAATAATTTCATTTATTTGTTTAAACAAAAAGCTCAAATACGCACAAAAAATCGAAATATATTAATTTGTAATTGGCTTATTTATTAGTGGCACGTGAATCAATCGATAAAATGTAAAAATATTTGTCTGGAGCAGATCGGAGTGACCCAGAACGTTGCTATTTATATAATCCGATGAACAATAGCTTTATTTTTTGCTTACAAAAAAGAAGTATTCGATACTTTGTTTTCCACATATTATGAAATATTTATGAAATCTTTTATTTATCTCTTGTTTTTATCTTACGCTATTTTTTACGTCGTTAATAATATTCTCTATATAAATTTTAGTTTACACTGTAAATTTATAGCTAACAACATTTAATTTTAATATTTAGTAAAATTATTTTATTGCGTACATTCTGTGTGTAAACCATATCGTCCGAGCTTAATAAAAATTTTCTTTTGAAATGAGTGCAATGCGTCAAAATTGAATTGAATTAAAGATTATAAGCAATTGTTTCAAGTGGTTTTATATTGTTATCAATAAAATCGATAAAACAAATGCATAAATAGCGCATTAATAATAAATAATTAAAATGTTGAAATAAAAGTGTTTTTATTATAAATATAAGATAATAATTGCAGAAAGACATTTTTTTCTAGATAGCTAGCATATTTATCTATTCATTTTTAAATATTTATATAGAACGTCTTAAAATATTTTCCTTAGTATCAAAGTAATCGTTTTATATCGTTAACTATCTGTTCGTTAAAAATCAAGTACTTTGGTTATTACTTTTTAATCGATGCAGCGTAAAAAAGCTCGATATGACGGCGATCAAAAAGAATACGTATGATTGTACAAAAAGATTATAAACGTTTTAGTGACACGTGCGATTGCAAGGAAGCTTCGAAAGATCGAGAATAAAGAGCATATAAGTAACAATCAATTAACGAGGCCCGAGAGCAAACGTGCCGAGTTAGAGACACATATTTTACAGCTATACAATGCAACAATAAAAATGCGCGACGGAATAAAAAAAGAAAAAGAAAAAAAAAAAAAAAAAGAAGGAGAGAAAAAACGATATGAAATGCGCAAGGAGGAATTAAACGATGATGCAAAATGGAAATAATAAAAACGTGTAAATCACACGTATTGTTATATAAGCAATAATAAATTTTCTGTACGAACAATCGCGAAAATTATTTAAGCTGAATAAATAAGTTGATTTTCTTGCAAAATTAACGTTATTCTCAATTAACGATTAAATAATCAATCGTTTATTTTAATTATCTCTCATCGAAATTATTCAAAACCCATTAATCGGTATGGATCTGAAGTTTGCAACGTTAGAGTACAACGAAATCATTTTTTGCATTTAAATAAAGCTGCTAAAAATGTACAAATTATATTTAAATTCGTATCTGAATATTTGGTTATGCTATAAAACACTAAAACTAAAAAAATATAAATATAAGTTTTAAATAAAAACAGTTTTTAAAAAATTTCGTTGGACTCCAACGTTGAAAACTTCAAACCCATTAATAGGTTGTCTCATTTGTCAAAATAATTAATAAATATTCGATTAAAATTGTTGAATAGCGTACATATGTATTATATGTAATAATAAAACGTGCGATCATCGTAAGTATAAAGCGTAAAAAAAAGAAAAAGGAGAGAGAGAAAGAGAAAGAGAGAGAGAGAGAGAGAGAGAGAGAGAGAGAGAGTGTGTGTGTAGTGTAGTGTACGAGTCTTTCTGTTATAATTTGCGTGGCAGAGTTCTCTCAACGCACACACGCGGGTTTATTCGCGGACGTGACTCACAATTCGAGTCTCGACGCTGAAGCATAACTGGAACACGTGATACACGAGCGCTTAGTATATATACATGTATAAATGAAACGCTCTCTCGACTTACGTTTGTGTATACGCATATACATGTATATTATAAAAAAACGTACGACGATGACAATCAGCTCGTATAAATAGGTATACACAATATGCAACGAAGAAGCAGAAGACAGCGACGAATCCCGTAACTAGTACTTCGGCTGCGATAACACGTCGTGCATTTCGTAAAATCGTAAACGATGTAGGAAATGTGTGTACGTACTCATGGGCCGCATAACTTACCGTGCTTTCTTTAAAGCCGCCGCGGTGAGAGAGCGCGCCGCACGTGAATCGTTGCCAAGTTGTTCTCGCGCGAGTGAGAGCGCGCGCGGGAGTGTCTCTTTTACGTGTGTGTACGTGTCTCAAGCTGGCCGATTACGTAATCCTTCGTCGCTTTTCCGCGTTTAGAAAAACTCCAGAGCGATTGGAGCGCGCGCACGATAAACTTTCCACCGAGTCTGCGTGTGTGTTTGCGTGGGTATGTAGGAGATTCGGTGGGGGGGGGAGGGGAGGGGAGCGAGTTAATGTATCGATGCGAGCGCGCGAGGAATCGTGGAACGAGATATTGTTTTTTTGGCGATCGGCCAGTCGCGTGTTTCCATTTCGTCTCTTTTGTTGCTTCCGCTTCGTACGCCGCAAGTCACGCGGCTCTCTCTTTAGTTTCCATTTTTCATTTTTTTTTTTTTTTTTTTTTCATACTTTTGTCTGATTTTTAAAAAGATGGATGAATAATAAAAGAAGAATGGATAATTACAATTCTTCTCTTTGTCCTCGCGAATGAGGCCATGTTTCAATATTCATTTATTATTGAAGTTAATAATTCGGGCGATTAAAATTTTTACGGATTATTTTTATCACGCTCGTAACGTTTGTTTTTAACAAGACATTCCGCCTTGAAAATTCACGAGTCAAAATTGAATTTAACGCACAATTTGTATAATTTCAACGTACGCTGCACCGTTCGAAATGACAAGTGCGCGTCCTTTGGACAAAGATATATATATATATATAAACATGTATATGTATGCATGGCACTCGATTTCGGGATATTTATTTTCGTCGAAAACAACACACTCGAAGTTTATATTTATTCTAACAAACAATTCGTATGTAATGTGCGAGACCGCGAATGAAAAAAACTTCCATCAATCTTTAATGCAAAGGCGATAAAATTCTCGGTCTCTCGCGTCTTTTTCCATAGCTTTATAGAAAAGGATAGGAAAGAAAAACTTATTTTCATTCAAGGCAGACGGAAAAATTCTTTCCACCTCGCTGAAAAGAAATAACGCACAAAAACCTCGCTCGTAAGCGCGCATGCGGCAAAGAATAAAGCAAGAGAGAGAGAGAGAGAGAGGAGGGGGGAGGGAGGAAGTGAAAGAGAGAACAAAAATCTAAAGAAATGGAAGAAAAATGGAAGAACGAGTTCACGGCAGTCGGCTAATACAATCGATTCACATGTGTACGATGGAAATCGCGCAAAATTCCCGAGCGACGGCGAAGTAAACGACGGCGACAAATTATCGCATGCGGTTAATAAAATGGTTGTGTACGTGTGTACCGGGAACGACTACGGTAAGGAAATTACGCAACCATCGTCTCCGTTTCGCCTCGATGCGTTCTCTATCGCGAGCACGAATAGAGCGCGCGCGCGCGCGCGCGCGTGTGTGTGTGTGTGCACACGATCAGACGCACACCGTTATCTGGATTTCGCAGATATACCGCGACGATCTCGATCGTTTCGGATGGTACATTGCGCCGTTTCGTACTACGGGATTATTGCGAGATCGGAGAGAAGTGAGCGAGTTGTAACGAGGCTGTTATGTACGCCCGATATCGTTGGAATGCCAGATGCGCTCGAGATATACCGGATATATGGGGCAATAAAGAATCGATAACGTAATGAGATTGATATTTGTTTGTTTTTTAAGGCTTTCCGTTCGGTTGACTTTTTTTATTCGAATTTTCAATTAATATTTAAAGATTTCATTGTAATCGCGTAATTTTTCGTTAGTTTTATAAAAATGTTTTTAAATTATGCAAATATTATTGATTCATTTGTTATTTGATATACAATATTTAATTATTTTTTTTTTTTTACAATTTGACCGACATATTGGAATTCGTCGTCTTTGATAAAAACGACTGACAAATAAAAAACAGCTTTATTCGAGATTTCAATAATTAATCAAGAAATTCTTTATCACGACTGAAGTTTACTTTAATATTGATATAATGTACATTCTGATAATATTGAAAGTAGAATAAAAAATAAAGTTCGTCTCCTTTTGAAATAATTGTCTTATATTATCGTACTTAATTGATACTATGAAATAAATAAAATCGCGGAAAATATTATTAAGATGAATAAAAAAAAATAATTAATCATTTTGATAATAGAAATATTCAATAATTAATTTATTTCTATTATACAGACTTTAAAAAATACAACATGTTTGCGTGAAAACAGTTTTATCCAAACACATCACTTAGCTTACATTTTATAATTCTCAAGAATGTTCAAGACAGATACGCCGCGCTTTAATAAAAGCTTTTTTTTTTTTTTTTTTTACAATTTCTATTGATTATTTTTACACGGTTTGGCTATAAGTAAATTCTATAATCAAACGATCTAAATTTTTTAAAAAGTTCGCAAAGATCGTTAAAAAAGGTATGACGAAATTTTAACAAAGTCGTACGATAAAAGCAAGGCGCATAACCGCAAAAAAAAAAAAAAAAAAAAAAGAAAAAAGAAAAAAATCAAGTTTGCGTCAAAGTTACATACGCTCGAGAGCGTATAGTGAAAGGACTCATTCCGAGAATTTTCAATAATTGAATGCCACGTACGTATGTAACGTATAGCCTTGCGTCGCAGTGCACGCAAATGCATTATTCTGCGACTCGGGAAGAGAGAGATAGAGAGAGAGAGATATCGTAAAAGACAATCGGCGCGCGAATCAAGATGGACCTTTATTGAAATCGTCGCAGCAGCAATAGTCGTCTCCTTCGTTCTATACTCGGAATTGCGAGTACGTATAAAACTCCTCTGTATATAAGCACTTTTTCTCTCTCGCGCTCCTACATAACCGCGAGCGTATAAATAAATCGACCTCTGTTGCCGATACATCGACGATCTTTCACGACTTATACCTAACATCGTGTACACCGTACGCACACATACACACACACACACACACACACACACACACACACACACACACACACACACACACACACACACACACACACACACACACACACACACACACACACACACACACACACGCGCGCGCGCGCGCGCGCGCGTACATATATGTATATGTATGTGGACGATTGGAAGCCATTCATCGAGAACTTGGAACGAGCACGACGTATACGTCTATTACGAGCGACGAGCTCGATGCTAATGTTACCTACTTTTTACTTAACGGGAAACGTGGACTTGAAGAGGCCTTTTTTTTTTTTTTTTTTTTTTCATACCAGTCCAATTGAATTAAGGGCATGCGTCGTATTCTCAAATCTAAACGGTTTGTCGTATTTTTTCCCTCCTCTTTCTTCATTTTTTTTTCTCTTGTTCTTGAAGTCTTTCGATTATGTTTTTATTACTTTTTATTACAAAATTTTTTTAAATGCGTAAATGTTTTTCTTTAATAAAAGTTGTTTTTATTCGCCTTTTCAAAGTTATTTGTACAATTTATGAATTACATTAGCCACGGTATTTTTGTCACTAAATTAGTTACGATCAATCAACTTCGTTGAAGAATCAACGTTGTCGATCATTTCTGTTGTGAGCTTTCATCGGATTTACTTCTTGATACACATTCGATGTAATATGCGTTCGATAAAGACAATTATTAAACCGATGATATTTATATCGCGACTTACATTATTTAACTATTTCTAATCGATTTTTATTTCTTTTTTAACTTATTTCTTCAAACGTCATTTATTTTTTTATTGCATCGATGTAAAAGGTTATTTCCAGTTGCCTTGATAACCAATTAATTTCAAATACCTTTGCTCTGTTATTGAAATTCTCGCGTGTATCATCGAGTAAATTTAATCAAGATGATCATTGAAATTTCGCTAGTCGTTTTATTATTCAAGTTTGGAGCGTAATTTAAAAATAAGCTTTGATAAAATTTTTGCTGAAACTAATTATAAACATGGAGCTTTATTTAAACTAATTATAGACAGCGATTATAAAGTCTCGCGATGGAAAATGCAAGTTTCTATAGTTGAAAAACCGATCGATGAGGATAGTTTCTATAACCAAGCTATTTTTTTCTCTTAATTTTTTTATTCATCGATTGTCGAAAGTTCGCTCGCTCAAATTACAGTTGCCTTAGCGTTAATTTAAGTTTTTAAAATTACCTTTATTTTTCTCACTTTTCTTTCTTTTCTTTATTTCACACGACGCCAACACTTTCGGTAATAATAGTCGGCTCATAACTTTTGCGTCGATTCACTTTTCTGATGCGCATACAAACTTGCTGACGACGTTAAAATATCGATCGGCTAAAAAATTTTTGCGAATCGTATTACCGCAAGTGGTATAGGATAATTATTCGTTGCGCACTTAATTTAATCGGCTCTAAATTTGTTTTTACGGTACGGAAATGCTTTTTATTGCGTTTTATTTAATTGCGAACGTAACGGCACCGAACTGGAGTACAATGAATAATTTTAAATTTTACGAGTAAGATGATTACGTTTTATCGTTCCTCGAAAATCTTCTTTTTTCTTTTACAATTAGATTGTACCGTTCGTTTTTATTGTTTAAGCGAGTTAAAAAAATAAAAAAAAAAAAAGCTACCTTGTGATTCGTTAACTTAATAACTAAGTGTAAATATGAATTCTGTGCATTTTAATGATCATTAAAACAATGTATACATTTTTTTTTGTTACAGGTTAGTTCACCAATACTATTGAAATTTCTTACTGCTAAATGGTTTGATCGGTGAGTAACAAGAAATTATCAAATAATTTTATTTGCATTGAAGTGATCGGTATCGATAACTTCTGTGTTCTTACCAATTGTAAAAAAAAAATAAAATAAAATAAAAATAAAATAAAATAAAATAAAATAAAATAAAATAAAAACAATTTTACCGCTTAATAACATAATAGGAATTAAGAACTGACAAGAAAGCACACCCACACGTCGACATTTTGAATGTTTAAATTTGCAACGGTAAATATGAGGAAGATGTGTACACTTAATACGCGAAACAAGATTAACTTTCTAAAAAATAATCTAGGGAAGAGATGAGTAATAAAAATCGCGTGATTCTAGACGAGTGATTGTAATGAAAAGGAGTTATGAAGAGGCGTCGCTGTAGTCTCTCTCTCTCTCTCTCTCTCTCTCTCTCTCTCTCTCTCTCTCTTTCGCGCGTTCGTCCACGCGCGCAAGTTTTCAAGGTCCTTGAGCGTTCGATCGAAGCTGGCTACAGCAGCAACGGCGGCTACAGCTGCAGCTACGGTTTCTTACACCGTGTGCTTCGTATATCTATACCACCAACGCTGTCTCTCTCTCTCTCTCTCTTTTTATCTTTCTTTCTTATACTTTGTTTTCGTTGTATTTTATCCCCTAGTTTCGTGAGGGATATTTGTGTATATATATATATATATACACACTATCGTTGGAGTCCGAGAGGATTACGTCATTGACCAAATGTTTTATCATCAAGCGATGAATTATACGCTTGACAATTTTTCTCTTTCTCTTCTGCTCTTGTGTTGTTTATAGGTGAGAAGAAGAAGGATAGAGTAACTGAAATGACGTATGCGATATTTACTAGCGTAGAAAAATATAAATATATATGTAAATATATATTTTCAACAAACATATTTATTTCTTTTTTTTTTCCTCTCTTGACGTGATTGAGGATAATTAAGTCACAGTGCGTTCCTTTCTATATCTCGTAAAATACTCTCTCATTCTCTCTCTCTCTCTTTTATATTCATTTGTTTCGTGTAAACAAACAAGGCACGTTTAATAATGATTTCCTGACAAACGAAATGATAGACCTTGTATAATACCGTGCAAATGTGACTTTTGTCATCGCCGACAAAAGATTGCACATTCGCGTTACAAGAGCATTTTAACGCGATAAATATAATAAATGCATTCGGTTTAAGTTTAAAAACGTCTATGAGGCGTTTAATTATATATCCTCGCGAGACATACGACTTTTTCAATCCGATAAGTTTGCTATTGCCGAAAGCATCGCTGGTAAATTTTGCGAACTTTTTTCCTCGTAAGACAAACTAGTAAATTTACATTAGAAATTTTTATTGTAGATTTAGTTTAATGTGGGACACATACACATATGTGTATTCCGCGTATTTGTGTAAGCAGCGAGTAAGATAAAAATTGTCGAGCGAATGCAGATGCAGGTTTTATAGAGACTTGATACTGGCAGCTTTCGTTGCACTTAAGAGGCAAACACTTGTTTACCCGTTATTTATTGTTAAGCTCTCGGGCGTTTTAAATAGAACTTGAATACAAGATCGTATAACAGCTCGTAAAGCTTTTATCTATTAATTAAGCATGGCCTTTTTATATACGAGCGAGAAAATAGATAACCTCTAATCGACGGTAAATTACGAAAGAAAGTAATGAACTTTTCTCGATGTGTCACTTATCTTTTATTATACTTTTATTTATTTATTTATTTTTTTGCCTTTTGCAATTTAGCTCATAAATCTTTTATTGATTAAACAAGAATCAATTTTTTTTAAACGTTGATAGGTGAAAAAATAAATTAAACTTAATCAATTGCTAATAGTATACGAGAAAGAAGAGCAAGTTAAGATCTGTTTTTTTGTGTCACCTACTTTTTATCGCCGTTGGCTTTTTTTTTTTTTTTTTCGTTTTATTTTTATACGTTTTCTTTAAACTCGACAATGTACTGGAAAGTAATGGGTTTTAACAATTGTAATGGTTCTTTTTTTTTTTTATCGAAAATTCATCAAGTCGCGTTCCTTTTTTTTTTTTTTCATCGTTATTTTTTAATATTAAAAAACGAAGAGTTACCTTACCTTGAAAGTGAAAGTTTTCATAGATCTCAAATGGTTCTAATAAAAAGCGTAATAGTAATTTATCAACGAATAAAGAGCTCCTTTTCAAAGCTCGATGAAATAGTAACGCGTACACAAGCTACTCAAGTACGTATATAATTTGAATAACAAAAGAATCGCTCGCTTATGTTAACGAAGTAATACAAAAAGCGCTGTGTACAGTCAAAGGTTGAAGTTATATACGTAAATAAATTTAAGAACATGCACCAGGGAGGATACGATTCGTAGTTGCTCGCGCAGCGAGTGAAAGTGAAGCCGGATGGAGCTTGGGTAAATAAAATTCTCACAGTATACACGGGAGACACCGTAGCATTTCCTTTCTCGTTATTTTCTCGTAAGTTGTAAACTCGCGAGTATATAACGCGCGCGACTTGGTCACGATTTCAATGTAACGGCCAGCCTTGTGCCGCGAGATTAGAAGGGACATCCTGTTCGTGCTCGAAACGAGAGCTAGAGAGGGAGGGAGGTAGGGAGGGAGGGAGAGAGAAAGCATTATTTACATTTCTATGAGAGATTATTTTCCAGTTCACGACGAACTGTTTTACATCAAGCCAATCGTTTTCTTTATTATGCGAGCGTACGAGCGTTCATTATTAATTAGCAAAGTTGAACGCGTTGTTTTCGTGCGTTTATTTTTTTTTTTTGCGATTCGCTTTGAAACAAACAGTACACATGTATCATCGAGAGACGATTACCGCGTTAATTGCGATAAGATTAGATAATGATATTTTGACTTATCTCGATAATGGAACTTCATGAACAACGCGACTTCTCAACAGTTTCGATGATAAAACGAAAGCCCTCGATGGATGTTAGTCGTATGCTTGTACGTTTGAGTGGTTTTTATCGTTTGATTTTTATTAATCATACGGAAAAAAATATATTTATCTTTATAAAATAGTGGAGCTTTACTACTGTTCGATCTAACTATATGAATTAGCTAAAAATCGACAAACTTTTGAAAAGCAGTTGGCATACTCGATAACCCAAATATGTGGAAAAATTTTCAACTGTTCGGATACTAATCAGTTTTGAAGGAATTATTCCATGTGTTTATAAATCTTAATAAATTCAATTTATGACTATCTTCAACGATTTAAAAAAAAAATCCCCTCGTTTTCTATCACGTAACAATTTAAAAACAGCGTTAATTGTAACGATCGTCACAAACGTTTCATAAAAAGTAATCCGTAAGGCGAGCGTGCACGCGGCTTGTTTTCCATTTTCGTGAAAACTATAACGCGAAAAACACAAGAAAATGAATCGCGTTCGCGGCACAATATCACTTTCTTCCTTCGTTTTTCTCTACCCTACTTCGAGACAATGTATCGTGCGTCTTTGAAATCCGATAATACAATACACATCCGAGTGTATTTTCGTCCTTTCCATTTCCGCAAAACACATCGATTTCAATATCGCTTTCTGTATAATAAACAAGATCGTAATATAGATTCGTTTAATATGTAGGTATATAGTTGAAACTCAACGAGATATATATATAAAAAAATTCAAAGCCGTTTCGCTATCGTCGTATACGCGAACGAAATTTGGTGTGCACTTTCGCTGCAACCGAATTAAAAGTGAAACTAGGAAACTGCGTGCGTGTAACGCGCTGACAGGATATCGCGGCCTTTGACTAGCGAGGATAGAAAGTGATTTATACATATTATCTCGGTACGGTATATATGTGTGCGTTTATATATATATACTCTATTAGTTAGACGAAAATGTTCGCTTGTTCGTTTACGTATATGTATATCTTTATACATCTATACAATCGGGTGATTTTTCGATACGATTTCATATACCACATCGATACACGTACACAACGTGAATACCCGCGCGCGCATACATACACACACACACACGTCGTTAACACGTGCGATCGTTGATTAATTTATCGCGAATTGTTCGCGCACTCTCGTGTTTATGCACTCGGATGGGCAGCGCGCGCGTATGCAACGAGAGAAAGCATCGCTCTCGCGATAAGTATGCGCTGTTCTCTATTATAACGAGAGTTGTTTTGCATCGTGAATACATAATATCGCGCTGAATAAAGACCGGGATGGAGAAAGAATAATTTATCGATAGCGCTTCTGTGGTAACTCGAATAATCATCGTCTCGTGCGTTATCGCTAGATACCGAATATTTGCTCAAGATGTGTGCTCGAAAAATTTCCAAAACGCGTTAGAAAAATTTATTTTTACCTAGTCCCGGAAAACGGATACCGACACCGGCGATGTCTATTTCGAACGGATCCGCGCTCGCGCAGCGGTGAAGATAAGCGAGCATAGTAGTATAGCATCTCTTGCGAGTAACTAAAAGCGGGTGGGAAGGCGAGGGAGATCGTCGAGTGACATAGTAAAAATATTCGCGCTGTACTGAGTAGCAAGCAAGAGTTGAGAAGAGAGAGAGAGAGAGAGAGAGAGAGAACTTTGACGTCCGTGACCTAAAAATGTCTATCATGTGATCTCTGTGCCGACCACGTGCAAGCGCTCGAAACTCTCGGAGATTATACGGCATGTTATACACTGCGCATGCGCGTATATACCTGCGTGTCTGTATGAAAGTGTTCATCTCGCGAATGAACGATACTCGCAGTGCTCTCTCTCTCTCTCTCTCACTCTTTCTTCGGCTTATTTGGACATGTGTTCTGTCCTTTATGTATGTATGTATGTAGATGAGTAGAGAAATAGAGGAGTGTCGCCGCGCGTGAATTAATCACTTCTCTCGTCGATTCTTCAGACTAGCTCGTACATTTGTGATTCTTACCAAGGAGTGTACGTACGTATATGGTACACCTATGCGTGAGTGTTGAATCGTTATTTGGTATTCGAATTAGTATTACAAACACTTGAATGATAATAATTGAATCGGGTTTAACTTTTTCGAGTGGTTACTGAATCGTTTAACAATTCACTTTTGGCACGCCGCTGAATGAAATTTTCACCTTGAGCTCGAATCCTTATAACTTGGGTCGTTAACTTAGAAATTATTACTTTATTAGATCCGCGTTATGCTTTAATTCTAATTGTTATCGTTAATTTAATTGAAGTATACTCTTAGTGTCTCTTGAAATTGTTCACGTCGTTGATTTATTGAAAGAGAAATCGATAAAGATAATCGACGTCAATGCTTCTGCGTGTAAATATATGTATATATAATGCTTTGAAAAATTTTGACGAATTTTCGACGACAGTGTTATATAGTGTGACGGTAATTAAATGTCTGTTTTGAAATAACGTACGCTCGAACGTAAAATTACGATAAATTACACAAGAGCCATAATATCGGCTGCGTTTATTAATGGAATTTCGTTAACGCAACAACGAGTATTTTAGGCGTTTGATGTTATAAAATTAAGTTAAGGCAACGCAATCAAAAACTTCATATGCAATTATCCAACGTGGTCGCGTTACGAGTCACGTGCAACGGTTATGTACACCGTTATACTTATAATTTCATTCGCTCGTGTATACCTATGCAGTTTTTATCGGTTCGAGAACAATCAAATAATTAGAAAATCTTCGTTAAATATTATTTACAACTCGTTGGTATGAACCATTGTGTACTCTTGCGAATAATTTTCTCACCTGATATACCGAGCTTTATTTCCCAAAACATTCGTGAGTCATTGATTATTCAGCTGTATCAACCAGAAAAAAATTTTGTGTGCTCTCTTGGTAATTTTAAAATAAATAACCTGGCGAAAATAATCAGCGATGATCAAGCGATGGCGCACAACGAACAGGTAGCTTTATTTTTCTCGTTTCGCACGAAACGTACGAATGAAAGATATAAGACGAGGATACGTAGAAAAACGAAAGAAAATAAAAAAAAAATAACGAATTCGAATAAAGATACGATAAGATGCGCGAAAGCTTCTCGTATTCCCTGCGAGATCAGCGGATTTACGAGCTTTTTGCGTCGCGTAAAACGATTACGGACGCCGGAAGAAGAGCCGCGCGATATGATACATAGCGGAGCGATTAAATAAAAAAAAAAAAAAAAAAAAAAAAAAAAAAAAAAAAAAAAATGGACGAGCGGCGATTCGACTAATCGCGTAGTTCCTTATATTTTATCGCTCTCTAGAAGCTTCTGTCGTGGGAAACTTGGTTTTTTTTTTTTTTTTTTTTTTAATTTATTAATTAATTTATTTTTTTTTGTTTTTAAAAGCAAAATTATTTTGTTGATTGACTTTATTCAATTAATTTGAATGAGTAAATTTTATCATATGTTTTGAAGATTAGATAAGCATGCCAACGTTGTTAACGAATAATCGATTTTTAAAACGATTAGCGCGATCGAAATTCATATACTCGGTTATAAAATAAATGAATATGCATTCGTAATTTAATGGAATATTATAAAAATTTTTTATTAATTTTAAAAAATACATCGTTGCATAAAATGTAAAACTAAGCGAGCAAGAGTAAAAAAAGATATGAGATAATGACGAAGCATGTATAGCTAAAAAAAAAGAAACCTATATGAAGAAAAACAAAAGAGAGAGAAAAGATCCTTTCATTCGACAGATGTTCGCACGCGAGTCTCAATTGCTTTGGTATTTGACATCGGGAAAGACCAAACTTCTTCGCAACTACGTCATCGTTTATATATATATATATATATCTCTCTCAATACATACCGCAAATTGAACAAAATTCAATTATCTCCCAAACTCTTTTCTCTGCGTCAATAATACCTCACGTCGTCGAATGACGCTCGCGGGAGACTTTTCGAACCGTCCTCGAAGTACTAACGATGATTAATAAACATTAATCAATTTTCTAATTCGAATAAAGTATAAATAAATTAAGTTTAAAATAAAAGCATTAAGTATACGTATTCCGGACAATCCTTGCTGCCTTCGAACTGGCTCGATTTTTCTCGACGGGGGAAGTAACGCCGAGCGTACAACGCGCACGCGCAGAGTCACCTTTTATATCGTGAACGGCGCACCCTCGAATCAGCTGTTAAAAACTGACTTTCCTTTTTCCGCTAAGTTAATTTAACCATCGTTTGCATATTTCATAAGCAATGTTTGTGCACGCTTGGTACGAGAGCTTTTTTTTTTTTTTTTTTTTTTTCCTTTTTCATCCATTTTTTGTCGATGACAATATCTTTTATTTCTCTTACGCTTCCTCTTTATTCAAATAAACATAAATTTACACTTTGAACGGCTATTTATTTTGTTGTTGTTGTTTTTCATACGCGCACATTTAAAAATATACGAGGCTACAATCACGCGGGATTTGCCTGTGTGTAAGTAGATCAACGCGTACATGTGGACACTTTCTATTACCCGTGCGCTATATAGCGTCTATCGATTTGTAAGCAAGTCGTGCAGAGAGAAAGAGAGAGAGAGAGAGAGAGAGAGAGAGAGAAGGGGACGCATGAGCAGCAACAACAGTAACAGCGATAGCGACCTCGATGTGCCAGTGTACTAACCGAGAGTACATTAGCTCGATCTTTGCAGAGCGCAAGTAAAAAACAAAAACAAGTAAACGACGACCGATTGCTAAAAGCAAAACTTGTTTCGGATATATTAATCAGAGATTACATCTTTATCGGAAGGAAAATTGATAAGAAAGAGAGAGAAAGAGAAAGAGAGAGAGAGAGAGAGAGACTCCCGTGAAGTTTATTTTAAGAATTATTTTTACTGCTTTGTTGCATACACGTATACATATACTATATGTGGGTCGAAAAATTTTATTTAATTTACTTTCGGTATCTTTCTCGAGTGTACTATAATTAAACGAAATGAAAGTTTTATATATATATATATAACTTTAAAGGATTGCATTTAAAATCATTCTTATTGCTTTTACGTGTAATATTTGAAACTCGTATTTCATGTTGTTATACAGCAAGTGTCTTTGGAAAAAACTTTTTCTTTTAAATATTTTTATTCAAATATTGTCATTTATTATCTTCATAAAATTTTATAAATAATAATCAAATAATTTATTTGTCGAATCGATTATTTGAAACTCGATATAAAGCAAGAGAAAAGAACAAAAGAAAAGAACGTGTTTACGTTGAGTCGAGATCGATATACTATTTTTCTCAATCAACCGATTTGTACGGCTGCTCTGTAGGTGAATTCATAATGCATTTTACGCGCTCAGCTGATAGACGTATATACTTTACGCATATTGTATATACGAATGTACATATAGGTTAAGAATAAATGAATCAGCACGCGAATAGGTGTGTATATTAAGCGACGTCGTACGTGAAAACAAAGCTTTTCGTTATTCTTTGAACATTACGTAATCGACTTAGGGTGACTTATATATGCTTTCTATTCTCTCATTCTTTGCGAACGTAACATTAAGCGGATTAAAAATTATGTTTTCTTCAACATGTACACATGCTTGTATGTACGTGTATGTGTATATATTTATATATATTACATTGCATTAGCTCATCCGACCGCGTCCGCGTTGGTAATTTTAAATCAGGCGCCGCGTAGTCATTGTTTTACGTTCCACTCGAATTTTCCGTTTGTTATACACAGTTGCAAGCTTGCTTGCGTTTCAAATTGTATTAACGCTGATCGATTTTTTCCGTCGTATTCTCGAGCTTATTCTCAAATTACGAAAAGTGCACAATTATTCACATATATATATATATATTAAGAGTTGTACGTGAGTGTATATCTTGTTAAGGAAGCGTACTTTTTGGTTTCGAGAATTATTAATGTATCATTATGCACGATTCGAAAATGCTTTTTCTCGAAGAACAAAGAATATCGAGTATTCGATTTTTAATGATATACTTTATGTAAAAATATTACGTGATGGATCAAAAAAAAATCGTTTGTATAGTTTGATCAACTAGCTTTATAATTATCACGTAATTGAAAGAAAATTTTATCAATACGATTGAATAAAAAACTTTCACGGTTATTTATGCGACTGAAAAAAAATAACGCGAAAAAAGTACATCCACCTGTATTGGATTTCTTACTCGGCGTCGTTCGCGACATAGATATCTGCATTATTATTACGACAATCTCGCGTGTAATCTTGTAATTTTTCTCTGGGTGGGTAGAAATACAAAAAAAAAAAAAATAAAAAAATAAAAAAATAAAAAAATAAAAATGAAAAAAGAAAAAAATTATAATCTGCTGAACAGCCGGAAATTTTCTACGGAAATAGTTATGCACGTATCCATTAAACGCGTGGGAAGAAACACACTGGTCCATTGTAAAATTGCCGAAGGCTAAATAACTCGAGATACTTCGGTTTTATATATATGTATATATACATGAACGATTCCGCCAAGTGCAAACATATAAACCGAAAGTGTCGGTGACGTAAAGCGTTTCTATATACTGTGCGAGAAACAAGTCGCGCGCATGCTAGTCTTTAGCTACCCGATGCTCTCATATAATGTACACATATAGGATAATATATATATATATATACATACACGCGCTCACAATTACACACAGATACACGTGTATATATATATATATATACACGCCCGTGCGAACGTCATTTTCTTTAACGAGCACCTTTCTAATTTTCGCTTACCAAAACGCCGTATATATACCCACATCGGTGCACAAACTTATATATTATATTACACGCGCGTATAAATGTATATATTTATAGGTTTAATGAAGCTTTAACTTACTGGATACTCAACGGTGCACGTTTAATATAAAATGAATATGCTCAAAACCTTCGGCTGATTATATATCCGTCGTAACGAGCTCGTCGTTGAATTATCCTCTATATTTTTCCGGTGTTGTGTATACACACACACACACACACACATATGTCGGTGTATTTTCTAAAGGCACGTAGGCATGCGCGTATGTAATAAGGAACGAACAACCTGAAATGCATAAAGACTGTGCGTCGCGAGATAAATAAAGAAAAGTATAGACGGCATAAGAGGCGGAAGATCGAAAATGACGAACTTCCGTCTCGGTTCGGGCGCGCTTCCGGTACTCGAAAGACTCGCGTAGACTTTCGCTCTGCGAACGAATCAAACCGAGCTTTCCGGCTTTGGCGTGCGCTCTCTTACTTTTCGAGTGCATTAATTTTCTCATTCGAACGAGCTACGGCCGGTATCGCTTCTCTCTTTCTCTCCCTCGGTGGTGCATCGAACTCTGTGGACGATGGGATCACCGCGCCGGGGAATGCGAAGGAGATAACGAGCTGAGAAAAGTAAGAGACGTAGGTACTAAACGTCGGAGCAATCATTCAATTGAATCTTTAACCTCCCCCTCAAAAAGCGCGTACGTACGCGCTCTTCTTCTACCTCCGCTTCCGCGCATATTACATTGTACATAATTACAGTATTAGACGCGACGAAGGATGATCGAAGAGTCGGGAGTATAGCGCGCGCGGGTTTCCCCTTACGATGATCGCGCGCTTTCTCCTATCGTTGCGCGCCGTTTTGCGTTCTCACGCGAATTTCAAGCGTCGATAATCGCAGTGGAATCGAGGAAGTCGACGATGGATACGATTAACTTTGTCCGATTGTTGCGTAACTTTTTTTAGATTATCGATCGCGAAGTATCGCTGATTCGAGGCGTGGATTAAATTTGTTAATTTTTTTTTATATCTAAATTCATTAACCAATCGTATTATAAGATTTTATTGTTTATTTATTTTACATTAGACGTATACTTTTGTCGATTAAAAAAAGCATAAAAAATTCAAAAAAGTAATTAACGGATAAGAATATATGACACTAAATTTTAGATTTTTTTTTTTTTTTTTTTCTAAATGCAGGAATGAACAATTACATATTTCCTTTACATTTACCGAAGTAAAAATTTTTTTTTCTCTCTCTCTCTCTCTCTCGGTTATTAATTTTTTTTCTTCAATAAAATATTTTCCAGTTACGCAATGGCGCGCTAGTTAAATTAATCCTATAAAAAAATTGAAGCGTTTAAAGATAGCTTGTTATTTATAAACATAAATTTTACATTTTATAGTTTATATATAGTTTTATGCTCATTTTACCGAAATCTATACGAATATAAAAAGTTTATCGGCGATGCATAAGCTCACGTTCGCAAACGCATAGTACACAATGTCGACGGAATGAAAAAAAATTTTATATTTATATGTATATACATATGTTCGCAGCGAGTTTAATCAAGTTTGTTAATAATAAAGAACATCAAACGGAAAATCGCGTTCGTCGCGTGTCCACTTCTGAAAGTTGCGCTAGGGCGAAATTTTTGCGTTTCTACGCAGTAAGCGAGATCTTTAATTAGCCTTATTATACATATATGCTAAGATTATTTTCTTCTGGCCGCTCTTACTTTTAACATTTTACGAGGATTACGAATTTCGTCGACATTTTTATTTACCGTTAGACGTAATTATTTATCACTGAACCTTTACGTCATCTCATCGACGATATAAGATTTCATTTATTTAATAATATGAAACAAAAATTTATAAAACACGATTTAATGCGACAGAATTAAATCGTGGAAAATGTTTCCGCTTACAATGACACTAGGAGAAAATTCATTGTTTTTCGCATTGTGTGTATGCCAGCAAGCGCATAAATTAAAGCCGTGAATTGTTTCTTCGGAAAAATTTATGTTTTTAAGTAGAAAATGCACACCGGTTCCATCATTACGTAAACAGTAATGATTTCATATGACTCTTGAAAATTGATTGTAAAGCAATTTTTAATTCGTTATAATTAGATGCACGCGATTGGACGATTAAATATTTAAAATTGCCGTTGTAGTGACTAGAAAAGAAACATTGTATCTCTGAATAATGTTAAAAAAAAAAAAAAAATTTTATCGAATAAAACGATAAATTTTTTTTCCTCTTAAATTCCAGGTGGTAAAATAAGCGGTAATACTAACAAGCGACAGGTCGCAATTAGACGCTTGAATGTCATTTCTCATTTCGTAACGTTCCCTTTTTCCTTCTTCAATTAACTCGAAAAATCAAAAGTGTTACAACTCATGATGTAAAACGATTAAAGCCTTCTGACGTTAAAAATGTTAAATCTCTCTCTTTCTCGTTTAATCTTCGAAGGTTCGCTATTAAACTAAACCTATATAATTTCCGATGCTCTCGCAATCGCTGTCTTCGAATTGAATAAGAGTTCTTAAGCCGCGCAAAATCTTGCGTGTACGCGAAAGTTACGTATTAGCTTTTGGAATTTCAATCGAGGCGCGTGAAGTATCGACGCTTCAAACGTGACATTAAAATCGATCTCTCAACGAGTAAATTTAAAGAAAGAATATTCATTCTTAATTATATCTTCTCGCGATAAAAAAAAGTCAACGGTATTCGTCAATAATTAACATGGAAAAAAAATACGTATCACACCATATACTTATAGATATGTGTAGCCATAAGACGCAAAAAAAGAACACGCGAGAGTACGAGAGTTCCTCGACAAATAGAAAAGCATTCGTTCTCTAATTACTAACCCACAGCTCGCGGGTATAAATCAATTAGCAAATGCTAAAAAATAAAAAAAAAAAAGAAAGAAAAGAAAAAAAAATATAATAACGCACGTGTAACACGTGACGCGTACGTAAACGTTAAAAAAACATAACGAAGACAGACGACGAAAGCTTAATAGGAGGAAAGAAGGAGGAAATAAAGAAAGGAAGGCCTGCACGGCGGCGGGCACTCTTTTAACATAATTTAAAGCCGCGTCATTGAGAGAGCTGCGAGCCAGACCCGGCGTCGCCGAGCGCGTCGAGGAGAGTTGCGCAAACGCCATCGTCGTTTAATGTAAGACCGCGCGCGCACCAGAGAGAGAGAGAGAGAGAGATAGCACGGTGCACGATTGTAAAGCTTTTGGTTGTACCGGTGTGTGTGTGTGTGTGCGTGTGTATCGGAGCTGGATGCGATGCGCTGTTTTGATGTGTGCATATATATATATATAAATATATAATATACTTTTTTTTTTTTTGTTGCTATTGACTCGCGGCGTATCGAATCAATTTAAATTTTGATATTTTAGCTCTTTGTTTTCAAACTTTTTTTTAAAATTGTTCATCGATTAATTTAGCGATTGAAATTGAGCGAAAATTTGACATTATTTTAATTAAAAAAATATTTTATTATCGCGCTTTATCAGAAAGATGAAAATTTGTAATTATTTTTATCTCGATATGTAGATCATATACATGTTTTTCATTTTATTAAATTCGCTATTTGTATTAAGAAGACCGTTAAGCGTTTAAAATTTGTTTGACATAATATGTCACAGTTATAAGATAAAACTCAACGATGATGTTACGATTTAACGAAACTTTATATCCACACGTTAACTACAGTAGTTATAATAATCAGTTAACAATAGTAGTCATAATATCAATAAATTCAAAGAATTCGACGAGTAAGTCACACAGAAGTTAAAATTCTATTCATCGAGGTACTATGTTGCACGAGTATTAAAAGTTAATTAAATTTCTCAAATACTTCCCTGTTTACACATTTGCGCCACTTGCAGAATGACGGAATACAGCGACACTTTGTGTTTTAAAAAGTGTTATTAAATTCTTTCTAAATTAAACAAAATCATTACCGCGCGTTAAATCTTCGATATCGTATCGAAAATACTCTTTGTTAATATACTTGATACACATAAATCTTTATATATATATATATATATATATATATATATATATATATATATATATATATATATATATATATGGGGCTCAAGGTGATTATGGTATAGGCAAGGGTTGCAAATTTTCGTCGGAAAATTTATTATCGTATCAAGTATAACGGATCGTAATCAAAAATAACATCGGCTGTTAACTCGCGGTCGAGTGTGCTTCAAAGAAATAAAGAGAAAAAAAGATAGAGAAAAATAATGTTGACACGCGGATATTAGTCGTTGACCAATCGTTTACCTGTATACAAGCCCAGAAATTTGACGGTCGGACGAATGTTTATTTGAATTTTGCTTGTCCGCGCGCTAACGTTTATTTGCATGCCTCGTCGGAGCTTTTATATATATATACGAGAAAGAACGAAAACGACGCTTGATTTATTGCGTTACATTACAGCGCTGCGGCCTCGCGCCAACTAGATCGCGAACGCCGAACTCGAAAAAACTTTATCTTTGCCGAATAGATTTTTTTTTTCTTTTTGTATATTTTTGAACGGATGAGTTTTTTTACGTGAGAAGCTTTTTACGATAAACGAAAGAAGATGACTGTAATGCGACGATTATTGATTCTGTGAATGATAATTATGATTTTTTGTTATTGTTATATTTGCATATAAAAAAATATGTGGCTTACGAAACTTCGATCGAGTTCGCTCGTTACATGTATACGCGTCCACGTTATTTATTTTTAATCGGGCAAAATCTCAAACCAGCGATACACGTTTCACAGCTGATCAAAAAAGTGCAGGCCGTATAATTTTATAATAAATTACAAATTTAATAAACTCGTTCAAAAATTTTCAGCTGACTTTTATCAGAAAAAAAAAAAAAAAAGAAAAAAGAAACAGAAATTTTAGGGATAGTATACTCCAAAATTTTTAGAAAGCGTGCAATTGATTTTAAATAAACAATATTACATGATCATACTTTTTTAATGCAAATCAAATTGAATTGGTTATATTTGGTATGCGATAATGAATACACATACATACATATATTTATTTCTTGTGCTGTGCTCGTTTATATACACAATACATTTTTTCCCAGTTTCTTTGATTAAACTGATAAGAGATTTGAATAGTTTTTCTTGCGACGAGTTTGTTTGCTATTTAAATTTTTTCTCCGTAACAATGTTCCCTCTATAAAATGTAATTTAAAAAAGAAGACCGAATTTTTCCAAAATTCTTTTTTCTCGTAAAGTTCCTAAAAATATACGAAAACTATTAACATCAAATCAAAATTAACATTCACAAGCTTTAAAATAAAACAGAAGCCTAGGTCTATCTTTGATTACGTATACGTTATACAACGGCATAATAAAACATTAATAGACGACAGCTGTTCGAATAAAAAAGCAAGAATCACATGCAAGTATACAGACTGTTTGCGAGCCGAAGGAACGGAAAGCGGACGTGAAAAAGAAAAAAAGCGGGAAATGTTCGCTCGTCTATTTTCGTGCGAGTATTACATACAAAGGAAAATTCTAAATTAAACGAATTTAAAAATAAATAAAAAAAAAAAAAAAAAAAAAAAAAAAATGTACAAAGAAAATAGAAAAATATATACATACATATATTATGGGTGCGGGTGACGAAAAAGACATTTCTAAGTTTAAACGATAAAACTGCTCGCTTATCTTAGTTATTGAAAAAAAAAAAAAAAAAAAAAAAAAAAAACTGCAAACCATAGGAAGAAAAATACGAGCCGCGCGACGTACACGCGAGAGAGGCGAATCCGGTAAATTTCCACGCTTGGTACCGAGCCAGCGACAGTCACCGCATTGAAATTGGAAAGTTTCCATCGGTCTCTCTGTTAAAACGCGCACACGCTTTTATATATATATATATATATATATATATATATATATATTTATATATATATATATATACGTTCGCCGATCGCTCACCGAAAAGCAACTTTATAAAACGCGAACTGTGTATGTAACGTCGACGGAGCAATGCGCGCGGTTGTATTCTTAAATGCCGATCTGTCTGATGTATGCATATGCGCAAGAACATTTTTTATATTCGAAGTAACGATCCTTTTTTATTTCTTTATCTTTTTTGTTATTTATTTTTTACCTCACTTTTTGTCTTGCACGATGCGATAAGATTTGTTTTTGTTTGCTGAAAGTTAATCGATTTTTACGATATATCGATATATTGTTATTCAAAGTACGATTTTTGCTAACGCTTAGTTTGAATAAACTTGAAATGAACTTGATAAGAATAATAATTCTTCCGATAGGTATAGTATTATTTTTTGTCGAGATAAACGTTTGAAAAATAACAATTCGCGTTTTTTTTTTTTTTTTTTTCATCAATCGATGCGCGTAATTGATTTTTGAACGCAATAATTTATTAAAAACAACGCGTTATTGTGATTTTAAGAAAAATAATAAATATAAAATCGCGAATATTTATATTAAGGTTAGTTTATTGTACAAGATACACGGAGAAAAATTTCTAGGAATAATTGTTAAAAAATGTAAGAAAACTTACTCTATTAGTTTTGTATTCCGAGGACTGTCTCGACATCTTGCAAAAATTATTACATAGTGTAGTTAATTTTAAACATAGCAAATATTACTAAAATCCGTATCAAATATTGATAAAGATGTACAATAATTTTTGCTAACCAAGTATAGTAATTTTTCTTAAGCAACTGTAGTAATATTTCCTAAGCAAGGCTGATAATTTTTACTCTAACTTTATATAGAAAAAAATTTTACGGAAATTAAATTATTCCACCCCCCCTCTCCAGAAAATTTTTCTTCGTGTATACTATAAATTACTTCATCGTATCGAAATTAAACGTTTCACGCAAATAAAAGATAAATTTTTGGATAATATGCGTAACTTTTTGTTTCTGAACGAAAGCGCTTTGATTGTTATAATTATCGCAATAATTGCCGTTTTTTAATGATTTAAATGAATATTATCTTAATTCACGTGTGAAAATATAAAAACTTGAAAAAAAAATATTTTAACATAAACAAGTTTTATCGCTAACGTAACATCTTTTAAACTAACTTTTAAATATCCGCGATAATCATGAGAAGGTAAATAAAATTCCTTGGTTCATGTGCAATAAATCGACAAATATTTCAATGAGATTTTTTATATACGTAACTTTATTCAAGAACGTTCTCATTCATAATAATAAAAATATGTCTCGATAAAAATGCAGATGCGAATAAATTTGTTGATCTTTATTTTTCTTTTATTACATTTAAATTGACGTTTCTTACGAGAAAAATGCGAGGAAGTAATATAAATGCATCGCCGTACGTTGCGTAACGAGCATTTAAATGCATCAGATGCGGAATGTACAAATCATCGTTTAATGTCTGAAACGTTATAAAAAAAAAAAGTATCGGTATAGTATACATATAAATTACATTTAAATGAATTTTCCTTTACTCTACAATTTGATGTCATCTCTTCTTTATTGATTACAAACAAGAGACATATCTGCTTGAGAACAAAAGAAAAGAAAAGAAAAGTAAGAAAATGCGATTGAATACAAAAACAAAAGCTTCATGGAAAATGCCCGTTTTATTTTCCATGATAAACGCATGCGAAATTCCTGTCTTTTTGTCCTGCAACGGCAATTTAAGAGCATTCGACTTGAGCGCTATTCGTTTTTTTTTTCACTCTTTCTCGATCGGTAAACTTTACCGATTATTCAAGGTTCGAGCTGGATTTCATATTACGTACGAATTAGGAGCTTTGAAATTTTATTTATCGCATTATTTATTTTGCGCTTATATAGATATATATATATATATATATATATATATATATATATATATATATATGAATTATTTGTATTATTTTTTAAAAATATTTTCTATGACTTATTTTTAACGCGTAAAACGTGGGCTTGAAATTTTATTGGTAAACAAACAAAAGATTCTTTGTGTAAAAACGATAACTTAAAAATATAAATGTACGTTGATATGTCAACGCGCATTGGAAAATTTTAACGACTTCTGCCCGACGGGAACAATGTTTACAGTTGTAGCGCCAACTATTATTATTTGTCGCATTTTATTGACGTTCAATATATTTCTCAATGCTGCCTTTAAATAATAATTTAAAAATTATTATTTATTTCAACGTAACGAATTTTTCTTAATATGCTCTTGTTGAAAAATTTTTCGATCGATCCAAATTACGTAAAAAAATACCTCATTTCGATAAAATGCATCGACGACCGATTGTCGAAACGCAAATACATGCAAGATATCGATAGAATGCAACGAAAATAGATACAAGTCGATGATTATAGACAAAGTAAAATCAAGCAGAAGATGAAGCGAAGAAGAAACGAAAACTCATACTACGCGTTGTTCATCTCGGCTCTCATTTAGAAGCGAACATTCGTTCTATTAATACTCGCGAGTAAAACTCGAAGGAGGTGAGAGACGTTTGAACACCTACTTAAGACTCGTTATCGTCTCTATTGAAGAGGATAACTTGGCCGTCCAAGACTGTATTACCTGTAGGTCGCTTGTTTGCACTGCTTCTTCGTGTAAACTCGTGCAATGCACGAGTATAGATTGTGTATAAAGCTTGAATCTAGTGACGTTTGAAATTTTGTCAAACTCTCTGCAAACGAGCGTCACAAAGTCACAAGTCGAGTCGTTGAATTTGCGTCGAGATTTTGAAAATTTTAATTTTCCATGTTTAACTCCCGAAGAAGATAATTTTAAGCGGTGATTTGTAAGTGTATTATTGCGCCATTCGTTTTTTTTCTTTCGATCCATTCGAATAATTTATCTTATAAATTGATTTTCAAGAAAATAAATTTTGTTTCGCTAACATTCTTATCATGCCGTTTCTTATCGCTTTTTCACGATAAGTTTCTTAAAAATTGTTATATAATCTTTATTAAACAAAAATAAAATATTGCGTTTCGATAAAAATGAAAAAAAAAAGAAAAAAAAACCAACGAAAAAAAAAATCGTAATAACGTAAGAAAAAATAGACAACGAATCATCGGAGATTCTATAGAGTTGATGCGGGTTACGTAACATCAAATAAAAAAAAAAAAGAAGCAAGCAAACGAACGCGGCATGAAAATAAAAATTTTTTCGAGCTCATCGCGAACGCGAGCAAACGTTTCTCGGTAAACTTTGTCCTCGCGTGGGGCAAAGCTGTCAAGCATTAAACAAAAATAAAAGTGTCTCTCTTTTCGTCCGATTAACAACGCGTCTAGGAAACGTTGGTGAAGCTCCAATATTTGACTCATCCTTTTATCCGTTTATATACGTATTTCCTAAACAAAAGCTCGCTCGCGAACAACGCTAACGGCGTTAATGTATTCGTGTTTTCTATATATATATATATATATCTACACACACATGTATTAACGTATATGCGAAACACGAGCGTGTCAATGCAACCGATAACGCGATCGTCGTACGCAATTGCAAGATAGAGCGAGAGAGGGTGAGAGTTCGAAGGCTGCGACGGTATGCATGCTCTTGCGGCAGACACACCGGCACCACAACACGGACAACTCTTCTCTTATCTAATCGCCGCGAAGATTCACATCGACGGGATCAAAAAGACATCTTCGTGTGTGTGAACGTGAAACGCTTTTTTACTTCTCCGCAGCAGGAGAACAAAGTTCAAAATTCCATCGATTTTTATCGTAACATATATTTGCGCTTTTACGAGAATTATAAAACAAGAAAGAAAGAGGAAAAAAAAAAAAAACAAAAAAACAAAAAAAAAAACAAAAAAAAAAAAAAAACGCGATAATCGAAAAAGATGAGTATATATGCCGATCGGAGTAGACCCGGCGGCGGCGGCGACATTACGCGAGTTCTCTATGTTTACGTAAGCGAGCCGAGCTAACCCGAGCCGGTCGTCTCTCGCCTAACCGAATCGACGATATAAAACCGGTTGCAAGGGCCGAAATTGCACAATCAATTTGCTCTCTTTTTCTCTCTTGGTGATGCGCGCATGTAATAGACTCGGACTGCACTTGAAAGAGAGATGCTTTTATGTGCGTACGTAACTCTTCGCCGGTTGACTTACTTTTTCGTTCGCGCGTGCGAGGAAGGGAAAAAACGGATTTTTTACGTTATTTATTTATTTATTTATTTTTTTTTTTCAACCCACAATTAATTTTCTTTATAACGATAATTTATTAGTAATAAATGTGTCGATGTTGTTTTACAATAACTTATCGCTGCGATAAGTTTTTTTTATTTTTATTGTTATTATTTTTTTTTTTTATTATTCAAATTATGCCCGACGACTATAGAGAAAAAAAATTTAAACTAAAAATTTATCACTACTCGCGCGACGGTCGGACCTTTTCAATATTTCCTTTGTGTTTGTATGTATCCAGAAAAAATAATAATTACGATACTTTTTTTTTTACTTGATAAACTTTATCTATACATTCTCGATTAGTTTATAAAATTAATTTCATCAATTATTATGTTAATTACTTAATTAAAGTAAACAAAATTAAAAATATCGTTCGCTAGGTACTCCTAAATAAACGCGAGAGACATTAAAAATTACATACAACGACGTTAACGACGAATATGTTTCTCCTCGCTTTGTGCTTCATTTCCATATACGTGAAAATTTAATCTAATTGTAAAATGCATCAGTAAAATATCGTAAATGCAAATCTTTTACAGGCTTAAATATGCGCAATTCCAATGTTTATATAGCACAGCTGCTTCCTGTTGCCGATGTATACGAAAACAGACACCCGCGAGCGGCCTTTCGCTTATCACTCGCGTGCGTATACATATCCAGCGTATTGACTAGCTTTTGCAGATGTATTCGCGCACATATACGTATGATTGTTCGTTTATACGTATTCGTGTGTTATCGCGGAATACCTAAACCGTTTGGAAAAAATACGCCTGGGCTCGCGCATAACTCTTGATAACTTTCAGGCCGTGGAATGTACCGTCGTGATTACACATTCTCTCTCTTTCTCTTTCTCTCTCTCTCTCTCTCTCTCGCGCGTTTTTTCTTTCGATATATAATGTATCATTTGTTGAAAGCGTTGCATCTTTATGTGCTGTGTTTCCGTCAACGTTTATCGTATACCATTTTACGAATAACATCCTTCATCGATTTAAGTTACGCGCTTGTGTAAGGAGATACTCGTGTATTTTAATAAATAACGTACCACTAACGCTAGTTTTAAACATGGGCTCGGAGCAAATAATTTAGCTTTATTTTAAACATGTCGTGAATTAAAACAAGTTGATTATACTTTTGATCAAAATAAGGAAAACATTCGTTCAATCGGATCTAATTTCAATATCGTTATAAGTTTCTCATTAATTTAAATACATAAAGTAAACCGTAATTTAAAAAAAAAAAAAAAAAAACAAACAAACAAAATAAAATTTTGTACCGATTTCTTTAAAGAAACCACATGAAAATTCTACACTTCTCACCGAATAATGCGCTTGTTCATAAGTTTTTCGGTTAGAATAGAAAAAAAAAGCAGATTAGTCGGTTACTTCATCGCGCTTTTGAATACAAGCATATGTTAGTGCATAATCGCGCAAGAAATGTTACGTAAGACGCATAAGAAAAGCGTGACGGAGAAGGGAAAACATATATGCACGCGTCTATGTGTGTGCGTGTTGTATATTCAAGATACGAAAGTGAACAGCATCATTGGAAACTGTGCGATAGAGAGAGAGAGAGAGATCGATAAAAATTTCGGCCTTGACATTGTCCAGCAGTTACGTTGAGCCAGTGGGCTTGCACTGGTCACTGGCTCGCTTTACGCTCTACGCTTGCTTACGTAATATTTTCTCGACTTCCAGCCGGAATTTATGGACACGTGCAGCGGCCTACTAAGCTGGATAACTCGATTCGCTTCATTGTTATGAGCGTAATTAAGATTGCGCGCTTCTTCATTCTTCTTCTTTTTATTTTATCTTGTTTACTTCTTTTCAACTTTTTTTTTTTTTTTTTTTTTTTTTTCTCGTTTTTTTTTTTCCGCCCGCATGGAAAACGCGCGGCCGAGTAGTGCGCGCGATTCGCAAACGCGATTACGTTTTTCTCGCCGCGTTATAACCGACCGCAATGAATTCGTCTCGATCGTTCTGGCGTCTTTTGACGGTTGAGTTCGATTTGATCCGATTAAAATTGGTTGCGATCGCTTTGACCGATAATTAATTAACCTTGCTTGTTTTTAATCGATCGAAGATTTTTGAAAATCCACGACAGGTCGAATGAGCAAACGCTCGAGGAAGGTATTTAATTGTAAGCGTTGAAAATTGCGTAATCGCGAGTTCATTTATATTTATTACACAATATTATTATATATGGTAATTTGCATGACGTCACAACAATTGAGAAAATTTTCACAGAGAACAATTAAGATTACGCATATTTGTTGCCTCGTATACAATAAACTATTTTTTTCTTCTTCTATTTAAAATGCAATTATTACGTAAAGTAAGATACTTTATTACTCTTAATTCATCGATGCGATAATTGCGGCTTACGAAATTATCTGAATTATTATTTAATCTTTGAATAAAATTTTCTTCTTAACGTCACGATTTATAGCGCCGCAATTATCGATTAAAAATCAATTTCAATCTATCCTCTTGGATAATCAATTTTAAAATAGCCGTCGAGCATTTATTAAATGAGAGAAGAAAAAAAAGTACACAATAATTTTGATTTAAATTCAAGAAAAATAATCGTTTGATCGAATATATTCGTATAGCATATAATTTTCTTCATCCCAATAAAAAAATATCGCGCATTCTGCGTATAATCGGATTTTTATTTATTTTTACTAACGTCGAATAAAAAACATATATATACATATATATATATATATATATATATATATATATATATATATATATATATATATATATATACACGGAAAGACAAACAATAATTTCACCGGACGGCACATACATCACACAAAAGCAAAACAAGTAATAAACAGAAGAAACGAGTAGGTATTCTTCGGGGAGGGAAAAATATCGAATCTTGCGTGTACGTATACATACATATAAAAGAGAGACACGATAAAGAACTATTTTTGTCGAGGGCAATGTATATATTCGTGTAGGATTCTTCGCGTCGTATCTCCTCGTTCATATACGCTCTCGTTCCCCCGGCTTCTGTACATTATGTAGGTCAGCACTTCAAATTTAACTTCCCCATGGCGATCTACGCAGTTGTTATATGCCTATACATATGTGTATATACTTGCTGCACGCATGGAGGGTTGACGGTTTTTTACGCGATAGTTGTTTTTCTTCTTCTTCTTCTTCTTCTTCTTCTTCTTCTTCTGCTTCCGTGATACGGGGCCTTTGTCATTTGATGCGCGATGGATATACGTTTGTAAATGCGCAAAACGAACGAGATTATCTTTATCAACTGCGATTCTAAATGTTTATTATTAATTAGCAAGTAAAATGATATTTTTTTAGGTGTTGATTTTTATTGTTTAGATAACTACTGTATTTTAATCGTATATTATCACAAGTAGAGAATAATGTAAATTCTCACCGGGTGAAAGTATGTACTCTTGTTTATATAAATAAATTTTCGACGTGAATGTAACAAATAATCCTGTTGAAATGACAACGCTCTTTTATTTTCCATTCCAATTCGCAAACTCTAATACTGAATGGTATACTCATCATCGACTCGGTAATCGCGTTCATCGAGATGCGGATTATAAAAAGCGAAACGAAGAAAAAGAAAAAAAAAAAAAAAAAAAAAACATCGAGGCTACAAATCCGCGATACAATAGTTCAATCAATAAACCGAACGTTCGATCAGCGCGTACATGGCATATCTAATTGAAGCTGATGCCCGCACGGGATCGACCTTGACTCGTCTCGTTTATTGAATAGCTCGTGCTCGCGCAAAACGCTCGCTCGTTGGAATTTGCTCGCGGGAAAAATAAAAAAATGATAAATGAAAATGAATAAGATAAATGGAAAGAAAATATAAAAAGAACAGAGAAAAAAAAAAATATTTTATTTTATTGTATATTTGATTTGATTTTTTTTTTTTTTCTTTTTTTTTTGTTTTAGTCAATCTTTGTTACATGTGTGTTACGCATAATTATATTCGCGCGCGCGCGTGTGTATGTACATTTTTGACGAAGGACTCGATCGCATATATATATATATATATATATATATATACATATGTGAAAAAACGAAGAGGGGAAACGCGGACCCGCAGACTTCTATGCATGATTCATGACGATGGCCTTCGACGTGTGTGTAAGACGCTATAAGTAACGCCTCACATGTACTGCTATACTTTTCGTTAAAAAAAAAATTGCGTTCCTAGCACGTTAACTTATCTTATACATTTGTCGCTTACGCGTAAATAACGTCGAATTTTCAACTCGATTCCAAAATTAGCATTGTTGCATGTGCTATTTTTATACTCGTTATTATGTATGTATGTATATATATATATATATATACTAAGTATGTATAATGTTAGTATATATAACGTGCGCGGGCGCGTAAACGCGTCTTGGACACGGTTTGCCAGGCTTTGTTCTCGTTCCCGGTGGAAATGATGTTATAATGTCGAAATCGATTTTTAGAATTTTCTCGGATTTAAATTGGATTCCACTCGACGTAATTTTTCAAAGCGAGACAGATAATTATTATCTTTTAAATGAAAAATAAGATTTTTCTTATTTTTTTTTTTTTTTTTTTTTTTTTTTATCATCGTGCCAAAACTTGTTGCTGCACAGTTTAATTGGGTATACACTTTCTGGCAAATGTATAACGGATGCAGCGCAACAATTTATACAAATGCAGGATGATCGTAATAAAAATTCTAATTACTCGCGTGGCAGGCATAAAAAACCTTGACATCGAATCTTCTTTAGCGATCCACAACGAGATAACCCGGCCGATGAATTCGGTTAATCAAACGAAACAATTACATAATTGCTGTGCAAAGTCCGCGCGACCGTTTAACTCTTTTTTTTTGTTTTTCATCTTCGACGTCGCGAAGAGAAATAACGAGTGGAAAAAGTGGAGAAACGTGAAAACGCAATACAGTTAATCGCATTAGGTACGACGGTGTATGTAACTTAACAACGTCGACCATAGCGTTTATCGCATACGTATAAGAAACCGAAAGAAAAATAAACCAGAGTTCGACCGATCGACCGGTTGACCCTGATCCACCGCCCGGAGATAAAGAAAACAGATGGGTATCCGTTCTCTCGAGAAGTTATTCCATAACGCAGGAGAGACACGTGTGTTTTTAACCGACTCGTATAGAAGCCTAAATAAACGCATCGAAATAGAAGCGTAAAGTACGCGACGATTACGGGGCTTGAGATGTACGATTCATGTCGGCGTCGAAGTTAAACGATAAAAAAGATAAAGAAGAAAAACGTATAAAGTGGTACTATAGTATAAAGAGGAATCCGCGTGCGACATATCGGTACTGTATCATCGCGGGGTCAAGCGATCAGCGGAACACTCGAGGTAACTGGGTTAACTCCTGGTGAGACTGTATGTGCATGTTCCGTTCGACGTTCTCGTTATTGCCTAGTCAGCTGTACGCTGTTCGGTGTACGTTGGGAAGCTGGGACACTCCGTCTGCTCCAGATCGTTTGTCTTCTTTTCCTTTTGCCGTGCTGCTTCTTTTATACTGCCGACGACGACGACTACGACGAACACGACGACGACGATGTTCCTTTTTTTATTTTTTGCGAAGACAAGATACTTGAGATTAATTGTTTTAAAATTTATCGCTGCTTTCATGGGTCGATTGACGCTTTTGGTCTCTTAGAATAATTTTTAACACTAGTTGTGGAATTAATATTTTTTTTCGATTTTAAATTATCAATTTTATCGATTATAATTACAATTAAAATTAAATAATCAATATAAATTAAAAAAATATGTGTATATTTATATATTCGACTAAATTAATTTTCAATAACAATTATTAATTTCGTCATTTTAGAATTGTTAAGAATTTCGAAGTCGAATTAATCGTTTACCGATTATAATTAACATATTGTTAATTTTTTGGAATATGTTTAACGGGACATTGAACTGAAATTTTTTTTTTTTTTCTTTTATTTTTCGATGAAGAAAGAGTCAAAATTATTCACATAAACAAAAGAAGTGCGTATTTAATACTTTTATAAAAGACGTCATAAAAAATATCGGCAAAGCGGCAAAAAAAAAAAATCCCCCGCGCGAGTTCTTTGAATTTTAATGCCTCGTGAATACATTAATACCGCGTTACGAATAATTTTTTATTTTTTTTCTTTCGAATACATAAATACATTATGAATTTCATTAACGAACTCTATCCTCTACTTTGTAATAGCAATAATTTCATAATTGCTATATTGGCTTGTAAATTGCGAAATATATTTTGCATGAACATATATAATACCGCACGTTATTAATCGTTTTACCTTTAATTTTTCAACTTTTTCACGCTCCAAGAAAAAAGTAAAATGAAAATTCAAATCTTAGGGAAAAAAAAAATCGAAATATTAAAAAACCATTGCTTTGAATCAGCGGGTTATGCGAGCGTTGATTAACGTACAAAATGTAAGAACCTCGCGAAGAGAAATAAAGAAGCCGAGTCGATTTGACTTAAAGCGAGTTGAAAAGAGAGAAAAAGAATAAAAAAAAAAAAAAAAAGATTTCGCAAACTAATGGAGACCTGCGCGTATGCTAATATGGAAAACCTGCAACAAACGCCGGCACTCATTACTATTATGATATGAGCAAATTTATATATTCCAGTACTGTAAGTGTTACCAGCATTCGCAAAATAAACGTTGTTCATATGTTAACTAGAGGTCCAAGGGGAATATACAGGTGTAATCTTATTTATCGATTGGCTACTCGGATATCCTACAGAGAGAGAGAGAGAGAGAGAGAGAGAGAGAGAGAGAGAGAAAGAAAGAGAGCGTTAATCAGTTTTACTTCGAGGCAAGCATCTAGAGATATTGTTGAGTCAATTTAACGCGGCGTGTGGGCGGAGATGCTTTTGCGCAGAATCGCGGCGCCTCGTTTTAACGAGCTTTACTTTATTTCCTTCTTCTCTCTCTTTCCCTTTCTTTTATTTTTCTTTGATTTACGCGCAATATCTTTTATTTTTTTCGAATTTGAAACGTATTTTTTTTTTTTTTGTCTTCTTCTACCCTTTTTTGTATTTCCGTTCAAGGATATGTGCATTTATCGTAATGTAATTTACCTTGGCGTTTATTTTAAAAAATAAAAGGAAAAAAAAAAACAAATATTTCAGCGCAAAGTTTCTTGTACGCATTCGAACGTATAACGTTATTAATTTAAATACGACGTCGCTTTTACAAAGTAAATGGAACGAAGTTTATTAACGTGCTTTTAAGAATATCGAATTATAAAATATATTGTTTTTGGCGACTAAAATAACTCAAAGCAACAAATATTAAATTATATTGCTTTTATACAACGGTTAAAAGTAAAATTAATGCGTAAACTTTGTTCGTTTTTATTTTAAATATGAAAATTAAACATTGAAAATTCAAGCAAATGTTCTTGTCAAAGCAATAAAAAGTACAATGTGAAAATCTATTAATATAAAAATGTAAATATACCACGAGGATAATACAAGGATTTTTTTTTTTTTTCTTCTTCTTTTTTTTTTTTTCAGCAAACAATGTAAACTCTTGACAACTTTTAAATTACAAACCAAAGCATCGAGAAATTCTTCGCCCGCGCACACGTTGCCTTGGCACCTTTTTCTCACACTTTCTTTGCGTACATTAAACACACTAACCAAGTTTAAAATTTGCAATTCCGAAATAACTACGGCTCTTAAAGGGCGTGGATTTTTGCTCTGTTCTAGTTACTCGTAAATATGTTTAATTTACGCAATTTTTAGAAATAGATAAAAAATTATTAACTTTTAGAAGTAGACTTTATGTTGAAATAGTTTTTTTGACGGTAATGCGAGGCGCTTTTTTTTTTTTTATTATTATTTATTTTTATTACAAAAAAAAAAAAAAAAAAAGAAAAGAAGTCATTGTTTTTCGCTTCGATATACATATTTATATTTACTACATACACACATAGTTAAAAGCCATGCATTAAAGATTTGTTCTTTACGACGTTTAAGCTGGCAATCATCCAGTGCGAACTTAGCATACAGCCGATGGATCGGAAGTGTTTTGGTAATGTACAAAAATTTTCGATTCGAAAATAGCTCCCCGGGCTCAATGACGTCTTTCAACGCGACTTTAAAAATCGGTTTGTTATAAAAACTAGACAAGCCAATTAAGTAAGCTTGAAATTACGTATTTTATATTTTGATATCATTTCATACTCGATTGCAAACAAATACGCTTTCTCTGTCTCTCTCTCTCTCTCTCTCTGTATCTTTTCCTTTATAATCGAAAAGAGTTTATCAGTGGAAAGATAATGAAAGCGCAAAAGAAGAAAGAAAAATCGCTTAACAGTTTTTAAGAAAGCACGCAGTTAAAATATTCCGGATGCTCTCGGCACTGGAGCATACTACCCACAGCTCTCAGCCTCTGCTGAATCATCGCTCTCGATCAAGTTCACAAAAACAAAGTCAAACGTGACTGTATGTACTCGGCTCGGTTTAAAAACCATCGGCGCATAATCATTGCCGCGCTAGGTTCACCGTGTCATCGCGATAAAATATTATCGTTCGTTTAATGTTTCCGCCGTTGAAAAATTTGTAGGTTTCGAAAAAAAAAAAAAAAAAAAAAACCAAGCAAATAAATAAAAAAAAAATGCACGGTCCGAGCAGGGATAAAACGTTAATGATATCAAAAAGGAGACGAGGAATGACGAGATACGCGTTGAGTCAATCACTATTGGCCTATAATCTATCAATGCGCAAACATTTATTATTAAACAAATCCCGAGTCGATTACGTAAAAGCGATAAGCCAACGCAAGGAAAGATCCGGACGATGATGTCAACGCTAAATATTGTACGGCATAAAGACAAAGCCGGTTTCTCTCGATTTTATATAAATATATATATATATATATCTTTCGGTAAAAACAAAGTATAATGAAATTGAGTTACTCGCGTATTCACGATATAGGTATATCAAGAAACTCGCCGAAATTTTAAAGCCACGAAACGTATACGCGTATAGATATAGATAAAAGACGAGGCTACAGAGAGAGCAAAGAAACCCCTCGGTTGGACGAAAATAACAGCGGAAGCGACCGAAACTTTCTTTCGGCTTACGAGCTAAAACACATACGGCTCGTGTCTCGCGAAAAACAAAGACGAAGACGCTATATATCCGCAAATAGAATTGCTGGACTACATATACACACTCTTGTAGGTATTCCACGATGGCGAAGCCTTCGAAAGCCTTCGAGCTTATGTACCTCGTACGTATAAGTATGTATGTAATTGCGAGCTCGAGCCGTTGTAATGTATATGTGATCGGTTCAAACTGAATCGCGCGCAGCCTTTGCGTGCGGGTGTATGTATGTATGTGTGTGTGTGTGTGTGTGTGTGTTTATTTGTTTGTTTGTTAACGTATTTAAATTGTCATTAGATTAATTTGACGAAACGTTATCCGCGTTCATTGAAATACGTCAATTTATTAAAACGTATTGGTCGATGATTTTTAACTTTATTATTTTTTTATTTATAAAAAACTTCTTAACGCAAAATTAATATTAAAATGCCGTTATTATTATTGTTTATTTATTTATTTTTCAGTTGTATACTGCGATTATACGGCAACTGGACGATCTTTGCAGTTCCTCGAAGATTACATAATTAAAGAAGTCTTGCCGTTTTTAGGCGACACACGGGCTTCCACGTCTATATGCAGTTTACAATCTTCGCTGTTTAGGTAAGCTTACGCGTAATAAATATTACATGCGAGACAGCGTTATCGTTAATCCTAACAAAAAAAATCGAAACGAAGAGCTATCACGGTTAACGAGGAAACGATTTCAGCGTTTACGTTGCATCGACACGTATATATAGGAAAGTTCGCGATGGCGATTACTTAACAAAGAGGCAAAACGAAAATTTAGAGAAACGCCGCGGAATTTTCCATGGTCGTGTACTTACCAATAGAAATAAACATGTGCACCCAACATCTTTCGGATACGTAAAATTCACGACCCCGTCGCGTTCGTTTACGAGGTAACGCAATGACGAGAAGGGAGGAAAAACCCTCGCGTATATTATCCTTTGTTCGTTTAAGCCCCTCCCCAACACGTCTATTCTTTCTCCGTCGTCTTTGTTGCAACGCGCTTGTACAACGGCTCGAGTGCTCGAGTTTTCTTTGGCATCTGGGAGAAAAAAAAAAAGCCTTTGTCGTATGTTGGCGCATCGTTGCGTTTACCTGCGATTTTGAAGAGTATCGAGATATCCAATTTTTTTTTTTTTAATTTTTATGCTTTGTTTGAACTATGATTTATATTTATATACGTACGATATACTTTTCATTAATAATCCACATTTTTTTTCTTTTTTTATAAACCAATGTATTCGTATCAGTTGTTGTGATTATTGTCTTGGCGTAAAAGAAACATAAAAGATAGTTATTGTAATAAAACTATTATTTTATATTTAGAAACTTAATATTTCAATGAGAAATAATGAAGCAATTATTTGAATGAAAAATAAAAATTACATTTAAATGTAATAATGACTATCGCGTATATAATATAAAATTAATACGGGGAAAAATATTTTTTCATATTAAAATTCAAGTAATTTTTCAATAAACTCATGTATAGATTGATTAACTATTTCTTCTTTTTTTTTTTTTTCATCATAAACAAGCAATAACAGGATTTACTCGTTAAGATATTTTTAAAAATATTACGTAAATTATTCGTACAATAAATCTTCGTTCTTTAAATATTCTCAAGTTAATAAAATAACGCCGCAACTCGAGTTTTTTTTTTTTTTTTTTTATACTGTGCGCTTATTTAATCCAGAAAAGAGTATACGAAAATATTCCTATGACCGATGAAACATTGAATAACACGAGCAGGAACAGGCGCACAAAAGTGTCGCGTTACCGGTAGTAATCGGAGCAGTTCCCAGAGCTCGGAGGATCGCGGTACAAAGTTTTAATACAGTTGCATGGAGTCCTCTCCCCCTCTCCCCTCGCGCTCTTATACACATATGCATATGCGTGTATGACAAAGTGCACGAAGATTTAACCAAACGCACGTTGCAGACACGAAGCCAGAGACATTGTCCGACACGCGGTAGGCGCGGGCGAACAAGATGCCGTGTTGTTTACGGGTCAGGGTACCGCGGGGGCGCTTCGTACGCTTCTTCGGCACTTGGACCTCGTTACCCCCACCACCGTTTTTGTTGGGCCCTTCGAGCATCACGCCAACCTTAGGCCCTGGAGAGAATACGGCGTTAAGGTGAGTTGTTTCTCTCTCTCTCTTTTTTATTTTTATAATTATTATTATTTTTATATTCTTCTTGACTAAATAATAAGGCATTGGATCACAAAGAAAACGACGGAAAAAAAAATTTGCGACTTGTTTATATTTGGATAGATTACGCATACGAATGCACACATGCGTGTTTTTTATATGAGATGAGGAAGCCGGTTATCACAGTTGAAGGTCGAACTCGTCGCGTGAATCATTTGTGACTTGTGAATTCAATATGAAAAGAAGTATATTCTTTTATTTTTCGTTGGGCACGGATTTACGAGTTTTTGTAAAGTTCCAAGTAAACAAGCGAAGAATAATGCAAAAGTAATTGTACACGATTGCCGAGGCGCCAACTTGCCGTTAAATAAATTTTATTCATCTAAAGCTTATTGCTCGTATGTTGTATAAATAGTTTTTTTATTACTCGCGTTCTCGCGCAATAATTAATTTTTTCACCCGAGTACATGCATATGTGCACGTTTTCGATATAAAAAGATATTTTTTTTTTTTTTTTTCAGGTAACGTAAAAAAAATTGATGTTTTTATTTTTAATAATACATCTGAAATATTAAAGAAAATTAAATATAAAATTCGTCACGAAAAGTATAATCAACTATTAATTACACTTTTTATAATTTTATTAATATTTAAAATTTAAACGTAAAATTTATAAATTTATGCGCACATTAACTACATAATTAATTTGAATCTAAAATAAATAATGCATCGAATGAAATTCAATTGAAAAACAGGGAGATGAACTTTAAACGAAAACAAATTTTTCAAATTCAATTCTCACAATTTCCAAACGTTGCATTGTTCAATACTAAAATAAACTCTGCGACCCATTCGATGCTCGCGCTCCTCCAATATACAATCAGCTCAACCGTGTATATGCGATATATATATATATGCGATATACTAAATTTCGTTTTATACATTTGTTCGCATCCACAGCTAGTAAGAATAGACGAGACCCGCGAGAGTTTTCTCGACTTAAACGATCTCGAGCGTAAACTCGTAAAGGAGCGCACGGAAAATCCAACCTCGAAAATGATCGGGTACTTCAGCGCGGCTAGTTGTATTACCGGCGTACTCGCCGACGACGTCGCAACGACGCTTCTACTACGACAACACGGTGCTCTCAGCATCTGGGATTACACTTCTGCCGGTGAGTAATATAATACAAGGCTCGCGGATTTTTCGTCACCAATAGTTATCGTGCTCATTTTAAATAAAAAAAGATATATAATCTTATAGATATTACGTAAGGCTTCAAATATTTTTAAAATCTTTAATAATATTTGTTATTTCTGAAATGAAATAAGCTCGTTCAAGAATACATGTCGTTTACGGGAAAATCGATAAATATATCCTTATGCAGCGAATTATAAAATTGACATTTATTCGTTTAAAAAAATCTCACAGCGCCTTACACGAAAATGGAGATGAATCCGAATTTGCCGGGAGTGGGCGAGACGACGGTGCACAAGGACGCCATAATATTCTCCGGTCACAAATTCATCGGAGGTGCGCAGGCGCCTGGTGTCCTCGTGGCCAAGCGCTCTCTTCTCGGCGAGGACCTAAGTCCCGAGGACATGCGCGACTCCCATCGATACCTACGCGATCCGGAACTCCGCAACGAAAGCGGAACCGGGGGCGTCGTCGAGGCCATTCGTTGTGGACTCGCCGTACAGCTGAAGGAGAACATTACCCATCAGGCCATCGCGTCGCGACAGGACAAAATTTCGAGGTAAGATTGCAATTTAACGATGCCCGAATTTACGGTATGAAATCGCAGGTTTACCCTGGCTTATAATTATTGGTTAAATTAATGGAAAAAAAAAAAAACTTAGCGTAAAATAATCGATGTCATATTAATAAATCAGAATAAATGGTACGCGCAAGTGAGTAGTTACGAACGCATAAAATATAAAATATTGTTACAGCGAAAGAGAATGAAATTAAATATAATAATAAAATAAACGTTAATCCATCAACAGACAAGTCCTATCGCACGTGCGCACGATACCGGAGTTAATATTGCTGGGCTGCAGCTCGCAAAACGTCAAACGATTGCCGACTTTCTCGTTCATGGTGCGCCATCCTCGTGGCACCTTCCTTCATCACAACTTCGTTTGCGCCGTCCTCAATGACGTCTTCGGCGTGCAAGCGCGCGGCGGTTGTGCTTGTGCGGGTCGATACGCCCACGATTTAATGGGCATCGATGAGAAACTTGCGAAAGAATACGAGGCACTTTTGCTTCAGAGGTGCGTGGATATGTATACATTACTTTTATGTGTGTGTGTATAATATACGTTTTTGTAAATAATCGATCGAATGATTTTTTATTCGAAAATATTTTTTATTTATCTGTAAAAATATATTTAATCAAGAATTCAGTTTTTATAAAAATTTAGATAAAAAAAAAAAAAAAAAAAAAAACACAACGTTCAATTTTTTAGTGGCCAGAACGGGGGCAGCCGTGACGAAACGAATGCCGAAACCTTGCGACCGGGTTTCGCGCGTTTGACCTTCCCATATTTTATGTCCGAGGCAGAGGTAGCCTTCGTATTGGAAGCTTTAAAAATGGTAGCCACGGAAGGTTGGAAATTATTGCCACAATTCGTGCTCAATCCAGAAACGGGTGAGTGGCGTCATCACACGAACAGCGTTTTCAAAGATCGTCGTTGGTTGGGCTCGATACGCTACACGGATGGCAAAATGAATGCCTCGGAGCGACGTGTTTCCGGGCCCGGTGCCTTGCCACAAAGCCACAGCGATTGTTTACAAACCGCGCGCAATATCTTCAACAAGGCGAGAAAAATGGCCCAAAGGTATCCCATGCAAATAGACCGGAGTATATTCTTCGATCAGAAAGGCCAAGAACTAAGATGGTTCATGCTTCCTCACGAGGCTCAAGATCTGCTGCTTGGAAATTCACAAAACGTTAAGCAAATCGTGCCGTTTGACCCGGCGACCTATAAGCTCGCGATATTAGAGGCTTCCTGGTGAGTATTTATTCATATTAGAGCATATTTAAAAGAAAAAAATTATTAATTCAAACAAGATTAAATAATCGTTCTTTTAGTTTTGGCATTCGCAGATTAAACAGCGATGTGCCACGATCCGGTAATCCGCCAATTTCACCAAATTCGCCGCGTCATCGAAGCCTGCCCGCTCTCTCTTGTCCTGCAGATCTTCGAAAAACTCGAGGCCTTAATAAGTCCATAGAAATTGACGACGAAGACGTCAGTGTATTAGGACAGAGATCACCGGCTACTTGCCCAGGATCGCCTATGCCCACTATCAGGTTCGCAGTTGGCGAGGCTGTTACCACCGCTGCTGCTGGTATACTTGGTAATATATATTTTTATACTTACGTTTTTAAAAATTCAAAGAAAAAAAAAAAAAAAAAAAAAAAAAAAAAAAAAAATTAACATAACATAAACGAAAAGCGAAATTTATTTTTATTTTTTTAAACAATAACGGTAATTCAACCAAGCACTAAAATAATTTCATTACGACTTTATAGTCTTGCATTTCACTTAAAAAAATGTCGGTTTCCTTTCTTGAAAATATTATGTTGTGTAATTTATAGCGTCAGGTGACTTATAATCGCAAATGACTTATTGTTTCATTGTATGTAGATGCCTTAATTTAGAGATTTTTATTCTTTATAAAATTAGTATAATGTTTAACACCGTATAAATTTTTTTTTTCTTTTTTTTACATTCACAGTATTATCGATGATTTTAAAATAATTAATGGATTGTGATAGTGTCCATGACACTCAATTAACTATTTTAATAATGCTTTATCCAAATCTAATTAATTTACTTGTAAACAATTTTATATAATTTGAATGTACCATTTTTTAAATGATGAAAATATATGAAAAATATTTTAACAACCGTGTTATTTTCAGGTTCTAATCCAGTAACAGCGCGGCTTATCAATAACGAACATCAGCAGCCAAATAGTGCCAGTCCAAAGAGTGCAAATATCCTGAGTAAGAATACAGATTCACCAACGTACATAGGTCGCGCGCGTTGCAATTCTTTAGGCAGTACATCGAGCTGCCGCGCGCGTAACAATACCGATGGTACAAGCTCACCTGTGCCCATACCGTTGAGTCCGCAGACGCTTGCAAGTCTCGGCATTGCTACCGCTAATACGCAGATGAGACATCGACATTGCAGTTGCAGCAGCCAAACCGAACTCAATGGTTCCTTAGATTCGGAGCCAAACGACAGTCCCGGAAGATCCGCTTCGTCCCTTGGACACGTATCTACGACTTCACCTGGTTAGCTGCGTTTTCGCAACAAATATTCAATTTTATAAAAATAAGCCTTTATTAAATGTAATAAATTCATTTTTACTTGATGATTCTCAGGTGGCTCATGCTCGTCTTCCTACGATTCAGTCATTAATGCAAACCGTTTGGGTCATTCTTCGCCGATACTTTCATGCGCCATGAGTCACAGTTCAGAAGATGATTTACGTGCTTACCTCAAGGAAGTTATTAAAGAACTCGCCACAGAAATTAAATCGGAAATACGTAAAGTTATTTCCAAAGTCGACGACGCCTTATCCGAAAGTAGCGTCACTGATATAAGTCTTCATCATGCGCGGACTCTGGAAAAACAGCAACACCATGACTCGTTCTCAGCTAGCGACATCGCCGAATATCTCATGGAGTTCTCTAAGGAGATGGCCAACGAGGTCAAGTCAGAGATCAGATGCATGGTCAACTCCGTCGATGGACTTCATAGGTAAGCTGATTTTGCGGTCAAGGGTACCGTATTCTAATTAGTTTATATTTTTATTATTATTGTTATTTAACAAGTCATTTAATAATATAATTATTATTATTTTTTTTTATATTAGTTTATTTTGTTTTGATTTAAATGAAAAATAAATATTTATTAAATAAGAAAAGAAAAAGAAAAAGAAGGAAAAATATATATATAAATATATATATATATAAATATATATATATATATATATATATATAATTGATCTTCATTTTCAATGCTTGAAGACAAATATTGGTGATTACATCTTCGAATACAATATGAAATTTATTAAAGAAATTTTATAAATGGAAATCTTATGAAAAAATACCATAAGAAACTTTCACGAACTAAGAACATTAGTTTTTTTAATTTATTTTAAAAATAACGTCGGAAAATTTTAAATTAGGTAAATAACGAAAATTTCTTTGGTAAATAAAAAACTTTATCGTGTAGTGTGATTTAAATTTTTTATCAATTTAATATGATTCTTTCTATTTGTTAAATTTTATTAAAAATAAAATATATTAAAACATTTTTAAATAACAATTACCATTACATTCTTTCACAATTACTCTTGGTATATGAGATCTATCAGCAACTATCTTCTAACATACGTCAATCAACCAAAGACATTAATAAATACATTTGAATTTTTCAGAAATTCACCCGATGACAAATCTTCTTCCGGATGCGGATCACCAGCAGAGCGTCGTCGCATGATTCTTCCTACACAAAATTCATCACGACCATGTGTTTCTGCATTACCCGGTAAAGTTGGTGAATTATCACAACACGGCCGCAAAATGTCATCAGAGTGCTCGTCCGATGAAACGGTAATCTATGTAGTTAAGTCTACTCCAACGACAGAAACTCCAGGCGAAGTAGTAGATCCTAGTAAGAACAATAGTAACAACACCGATGAAGATGACGAAGGTGAGCATAGCGAACCCGAGAAAATTTTGCCCAAGATTTACTCTACGGTGAACTCAGTGAGTTCGCAGGACAGTGGCATTAATTTATCTTTTCATGAAAGCGACCGCTCGGTCGATGGCTCCATGGCCGAGCTCGGAAGGAGCAGTAGTGCAGAATCCAATTCAAATGGATGCTGCTTACGCCGACCACGTTTCAGTGGCGCTAGTTCCAATACGCTCACACTTTGCAAGCAGAATCGTGCGACGACCAACGATGATCTATCCGAGGACGACGAAATTTTCTTCTCCGCGTCGCAACAACACACCGGAAGTGATAATCTTACCGATAACACTGCAGAAGATTTACAGCAACTACAATCGGGCAATCAGTGGCATTGCCCACCTAAAAACATATGGAAACCTACGGTGGAAGCTATGCAAGAATTCGACATGATCAAAGATAATGATAGGGTATTGTTATGCTTGGCGGCCAACGGCAAGAGTTCCCTCACCCTTTTACACACTTTACATCAGTACAGATTTTATGCCAGATCTAAAGGTATTGATTTTGAAATTGGTGTAGCAAGTATCGCCGTAGGTAATCAAGATCTTCTCACTTCGATATCGTACCTGAAAGCCTTAAACGTTCCATACTTTTATGAGGAACTCAATAAAGAAGTTAAAGAAGATACAGTGGATTCAACGTCCAATCACAATGCGACAAAAACTACGGGATCGTGTACAAGCTTCTGTCAGAAGACAACACGAGCTAAGCTCTATGCTTTGGCCAAGAAAAACAATTACAATGTATTAGCATTAGGACAGAATCTGGACGACCTTACCGAAGGATTTTTGAATTCGGTTTTCAATAATGGCAAACTGAGGACGATGAAGGCACACTACTATATTCGAGAGCAAGAGCTCAGAGTTATTAGACCATTCGTTTACGTAAGGGAAAAGGCGCTTAAACAGTTTACCGAAAGTAAAAAACTTCCTATTTTCGCAGAAGTACCTGCAGTTGACGAAGGAGCTGTACAGGTAAACAGAAATTTTGCAAAAGTATTAATTAATAGTAAAGAAATAATTTATTTTAAAATTAAAATAACCGATATGAATAAAATGTATTCAATTTGTTTTAAATAGTATGTTTTTCGATTTTCACAGAAAAAAACTGAAGAACTCATAGGACGACAAGAAGTAATTTATCCTCGTTTATATTGGTCTTTACGCTCAGCCCTGCGACCTTTAATATCTGCTCAAAGTTTAAACACCGAAGGCGAACAACAACAAAAACGTCAGCAGCACAGGCGATCGCGTACTAATTCATTCAGCGCGGTGCCACTCGTCACATCATCATCCTCATTTCTAACGTCCAGCGCATCTCCAGCAGTATCACAGCAGCAGCAGCAGCGTATGGAAGACAGTGACGAAACCGATGAGGAACCCGTCTTGTGAAAATCAACTGGAGTCAACGAGATCTTGAGACGACGAAGTCTTTTCGCAGCTAAACGGCTCGTTCATGCCACTCGCAAGCACTGAAGATAATTGCGAGCTGCAAATTCCACGTTCGTTCAAATTTCCAGAGAGGTTTCGTTTATAAAATTGTATGGAATATAACGTTGTCAAGCGATAAATGCCAAAACATAAGAATCTCTTCCATCGTGCATTGTCGGTTACGTGAATGATTAATTGTCATAATGAATTTTTTACGTTTTAAGCTACGAACTTTTAAAGACCAATGTGAAAAATGGCAAAGAAAACGCGCCAGATAGATTAAATTGATGTACTGTAAAAGCGCTCATAACCGAAATGCGAAAAGTTAAGTTTTAATGTTACGATGTAATGATTTACAGATGATGCTGGGTAATTTAAAAAATTAACGTATGAAAACTTCGATGGTAGTTACTTTTAAGTTGCGGCATGATAAAAATAACGATAACAAAATGGAAGAACCGTCTGACAAAATATTTTCGAAATGTGCCACCGAGTGATATTTCTTTCATTGTAAATTTTCATTCGCCACATTCTTTTTTATATTTTTCTATGACAAACGATAATCGCGATTTCGAGCGTTTCTGTGAGAGGAATTGATAATGCGATTTTTTTTCTACATCGTCATTAGTGAATTACATTGTATTTTTAAAATTGTTTGTTCTTTTACATTTTTATTTAGTTATTTTAAATTTATTCATTGGTATGTGATGTAATACTTTCGCAAAATCTGGATGAAGTATGAAAACGACTACACTGCCCGACTTGCGGTATGTGCGAGTTTTCGTTAATGCTTTTTTTAACATGTGATTATTTTTATCAAAATTTATTTTTAGCCTTTTAATATAAAAATAAAAAAAAGTCCAAACAGCACGAACGATATTTAACTTATATTTGAGAGCACATCGAAGAAATGTCAGCATTTCTTGACAGAAAAAAATGTTATTTAATGTAAAAGATTTGTGATATGAGTAAAAAAAATATACATAATGAAAGTTCTGTTCTTAATAATTTTTACAGTAGAGTTGGCAGCAATAAACTATCTCAGAGGCCTTTATGTTTTTAAAAATGGATTGTCAAGAGATAAAGAGAGATAGGTCGTCTGCAACTTGGAAGGTTTATTTTTTATAATAATTGTAAATTGCACCAAGAACGGAGTTGTAGATGTTTTGACTTGTGAATGTTTTAATTCAAACTATGAGATGAGTAAAACTAAAAAAAGAATAACCTTCAATGAAAAAATATTGTAGCGTATCGCTTACATAAAATTGTACGAAGGATTTTTGGTTGGCGTTTTAAACGTAAAATAACGCCGACTTGTATTCTTTGATCAAAAATATTATGGTCCTTCACAAAGTTGTACGTTTTATAGCGGTCATGATAAAACGACAGCTTTATGATGTGATCGTCGCCCTAAAAAGTGGCATATTATTCTTCAAGTTTGTTGTAAATTAAAGCTCTTTTATTTGTTCAAGGACAAAAAGGAAATAATAATTTGTCTAGTGAATGTCAAATGACGAGTGTTTGGTTAATGGTCATAATAATAAAGCAGTATTCAAAGTATCAATAAAAATGTCTCATATAAAATATGAAAAGACAGGATGACAAGTTTTTTTTTTTTTTTTTTTTTTTTTTTTTTTTTTTTTTTTTTTTTTTTTTTTTGCGGGGCTTGTTATGCGCATTTGTTGTTCATGTACATGTCGAGCCTGTCGATAAAATAAATTGTTCAATATATAATGGCGAATAATTGATAAATGGTGCTTGCAACGTGAAAAATAATTGTACTACCGCTCGAGTTTAAACTATCGTTGTCGATCGGAAAAGCGTTATGTCGCGGATACAAAACGGAAATTTATTTTATTCTCTTTTTACGGATAGCTGTACAACTTTTACATAATAAAAGTTCCGATCGACGACACGCGTGTTTTTTTTCGAATAATTAAGTTCTCTGCGGCTGTGTATTGGCGTTATATAATAATAATAAAAATAATAATAATAACAATAGTTATAATAATAAAAATAATAATAGAGAAAAGAATCCTCGCGCAAATTAAATCGCTAAACGTCTATTTTTCTTTTCGTGCTTCAATGGTGTACATATATACATAAAAACTAACACTCCCATACATACACATATACACATACATATATATATATATATATATATGTATAAACAATATATTTTAACTTTTTTTTGCTCTTCTTGTAATTTTGAGCATGTAGATGAGTATGAATGCTTATGAGAATATGTGAAAAGTGTATACAAGAATATATATAGTTTATAAAGGACGTTTCGTGTATATATATATATATATATATATATATATATATATATATATATATATATATATATATATAACTATACTTAAGACGTGTAATGTATTGTTACCTTACAAATAATGTTTTAAAGTTATTATCAATATTTTATTTTTATTTTTCATGTTGTTTAAACGTAAAACATCGGAGCTCTTGTAAAAGTTTATCTATTTTTCGCTGTTATGATAAGGCAAAATACGTCTTCTGTGAATGATTCAATTTATTCGAGTAATGTGAAGGAAATTTCGTGAAAAACATGAAAATAAAAATTTATATTGATCGAAAGACAATGAAATTACAAAGAGTTTTAGTATGAAATGAATATTAACGATTAAATAATTAAATCACGATAAAAAAAAAAAAATAAATAAATAAATAAAATAAATAAATGAAGCATGTCGACAACGAATTTTCTTCCACGTACTTTATTGTTAAATGAAAATGATACATGATCATTTTTATTATGTAAGTCGTAAAAGCGCATAGTAGTAATTTATAATTGTAAACATTGTTCCACTTACCTGCTTTCCAAATGGGCCACGCGACTTTTTACATAAAAATTATGTCTTTATGAGAAAAGAGGAGAAAAAGAATAAATTTAATCAAATGTAGAAAAAGAAAAACGCGGTGTATTTTTGCTTGACGCTTTGCGCTGAACGGTCGAACGAAGATGGCCGGATATAAGTAAAATAAACAATTTTCAAGACTAAGCCTTTGAGTAATTAAGATGACGATTAGAATCTATATATTGTATATGTTATTAAGTAATGAATAAATGTAAGTAAATTAATTAATCGAATTGTGATGAACAAAAGATTTTTAAGCTCTACTTCGTTGGATCGTTGCTGCGCAATAAGTCAGTTTGTGTCAGATTATGTAAAAAAAAAAAAAAAAAAAAAGAAAAGAAAAGAAAAAAAAAAAGAAAAAAAAATCACTTACGAATTATTAAGAATAGATCTTATATTTTCTGAGAGTTATGAGAGTACTACGTTGTTACTGTATAGATATGTAAGTTTATTTATCGCTAATAAAAAGGAACTTAATAAAATTGAAGTTTTTAATGTGCTTACCTAAATCATTTTCTTTATATTCCTATTAACATTAAACAATAGTCTTAATAATAATAATAATAATAATAATAAAAATTTAATTTAATTTTATAAAAAAAAATATACTATTTGTATAATCATTTAAATGGAATGGAGAATTAAAAATGAATTAACAATAACGAGTGCTGCAGATTTACAATTTATTAGTGATTCATTGAATTTTTAAAATAGATATATGTCTATATTTATGTATGTATATTTATGGAACAGAGCAGAAATAGTCGCTTTTTAGTGATTTTATTTTAACTAGCATAGCGTTGAGAAAATTTTAGCCGTGAGCTGATTATCAGTCTTCTACTTAAATGATAAATATCGATAAATAATTACACATTTATTAAAAATTTAATAAATAATGCTGTAACAATAACATTAACTTGAATAATTCAGATTTGACGTTTCAAGCTGTACACACGTATAAATAAATAAATTTTTAATTCGAGTAAGAAATTATTATAGTACATCCTATTATGTATATGTGTATATAATATGTGTGTACGTGTGTAATATTAAGAATAACCGTAACAATTTATTTTAATACATCACAATTTCGAAAACCGACCATAAGAGAAAAGTCATTCGACTGATTGGTCGTTTTCGTATTTTCAGTCAGCAGCTAATATCGATATTTTCTTCTTTTTTATTTTTTTTTTTTTTTAGTTACTTTTTTTTTTTTTTTTTTTTTTTTTTTTTTTTATTTTGTTTTTTTTATTATAAATTTTAACTGCCGATTGTAACCTTTAATAATTTTTTTTTCTGAATATAACTTATGCGTAAAATTCTCATTGTAAAAAAGCATCTTTATGACAAAATTAACAAGTCAAGTTTATGATTATATGATATACATCTATACTTATATACCTATTGATTCAGATATTTGTAGTTTTAAATAAAGAATCTACAAGTATTCTATCATTATTTTAAACACTTTATTAAATATTAATTAAAAATAATTTAATTTCAATAATAATAATAATATTAATCAATAATTCGAACGTCAAATAGACATCAGCACAAACGTTTGTCACAAATCTTTTGAATAAACAACATTTTTATAATTTTAATACAAAATGTGAATGCAATAATAACAATAAAAGTAAAGAAAATCAAAATCTTTTAATTTGAATATCGAAGCATATTAAAAATGAAATTTTTGTGCCGGATGCGATAGAATACTCGTCGATCTTAATTTAAGATTAGGAAGCAGTCGAGGAATCAGCAGTCAGATAATTGTTTGATTTTAAATATGCATTTGATTTATATATCATCATCGTATTAAATGTGCGTATGCGCAACAGTCGAAAAGTCTTTTTTACGAAAAATGAGAAATTCAAATGATTTCTTTAAATATATGGGTATATATATACATATATATATATATATATATATATATATATATATATATATATACACATATGCATGTATATAGCATCTAGCAATTTTTTTATTTTTAGTTGAACGAGCTTCATCGCTTCATTTTATTATAATATACGTTTAAAGCTTGCAGATTAAGGTATAATTCAATGATGATATTTTATAACATACTTATAATTACGTATCGTAGATGCGATGGACTTTCTCACAGAGAAAGTCTTCGTTATAGAAATAATCAATATAAACCAATGTAAGAGAAGGACAAAAATTCATTCGTCGATGATAATTTTCCAGTGCACCGGAATATACATCTACATATCTATATATTTTGTCTTTTTCTTGAAATAAATTAATATTCTTGGTCTATATTATTTATATCCATTGTCTGAACGTGTGCATCTTATTTTAACGTTTACGCTCGATCGAGATGATCGAATTTTATTTTAAAATTTAACACTTACTACTTTTAATTTGACTTATCATTATTATAGTTTAATCTCAATTCTGTGAAGAAGAAGACGAAGATGAAGTAGAAGATGTTATTCATTTAATTGTGGTTGCTTTAATAAACGTGCATCATTTTTATTCCATATTACTTATTCATATGATTTATATCGTTATCACATTACATTTAAAAAGCAAGTTTTTATTTAAACATGTTGATTTTTATAAATTTAAACGCTACACCGCAAACATTTTCATCATAGTAATTTTTTCTATTTTATTTTTCCATTCGTTTTTTCCAAACACTGTGAACAAAGTTGCATTTCTATTCTTTTCAAGCGTAAAAATTCTTAAATTATTTTATACGATAAAAGTATACGCCTCGTATGGATAATAGAATTTATCGACTGTTTTTTTTTTTTTTTTTTTTTTGTTTTTTTTTTTTTCATTTTCAAAAATGTCAGTGCATACACGTATTTTATCTAATTTTTATGATACAAGATGATAGAGCGAAGATAGTTTGATTGCCTAATAGACAAAAATGTATTTATGTTTCCTTACAATGTTTGAAATAAAAAATTTCACTTTTTTATTTATCCAAGCAAATTCTTTATTTTTACTTGTCATTAACGCGATTCGTTGCCGTACGGTAAGGTCGTATCTTTTTTTTTTGTTCTATCCCGTATACAAATTTCGTCATAAACATTGATTCGTAAATAAAAAGCCCAGAGTCTTGTTGGAAAAAAAAGAGAGAAGATGAGAAACTTTAAAATTGCTTGTCGTAAACTTCAAAAGAAAATAATAATAATAATTATAATAATAATAATAATAATAATAATAATAATAATAAAGCTACCATAATCGAATAAACAAACGCAATGTAAATCGCAAATAATTTACAAAGTCATCGTTTCTACGTTCTAGATAATTTTTAATACCCCTCTTGCTTTCTTTATATATTTTTCTTTTTGTTTTTAAAATCGTTACAAGTATAGCGCCGTTAAAATTTTTGATAACGAAGAATCACACGTATGCATTTACGTACACGCACAATTGACGGCATTCCTTTTACGACTTTAGAATTTCGAAAAGGTTATAAATTTCGATAGTCTATACATGTATTTTTCGTAAATAATTTTTCACGGTTGAGATTTTTATGCTTTTACAAGTGCGTTTATTTGTAGGTATTACGTGTACGCGTTTTTTATAGGTTAGCAATTTGTTTTTATACGTCGATGGCTGGCTCTCGGTATACATTTCGTCGTTCGTTTGGGGCTCGTTTGTCGCATGTAGAACGCGTTAAAGCTACGTTGTTGATGATCGCGCGTTCTCTTCCTCCCCTTCTTCCTCTTCTTCGTATTCTTCGTCGTCCTCGTCCTCGTCGTCGTCGTCGTCGTCCTCGATTCCAGGCTCGCCCAACGCATGCACGAATTCTGAAGAGAAAAATAGTTAAGAATAGTTTGTATGATATTTTTTTTTTTTTTTTTTTTTTTTTAATACCACGATTCGTTGAATTTTTAATAAATTATTAAAATATTCGCTAATTTTTTTTTATCTGTTTTTATTATTATTATTATTACAGAGTGAAATTCGTATGCATAAATATACGATGGTATTATGTAAATGCAAATCATTTTTTAGGGAAAAAGAATGTGACGAAAATTTTCCTTCCTCTATCAAAAGAGCTTTCATCTCAAAAACTTATGGGCATATCAACGTTTGCCTTGTCTAGGTTCTTGAATTTATCCCGATTATCCATATAAGTTTTCTTAAAATTTCGCAATTCTCTTTAATGCTTTTTGAATTGCTTACATGCAAAGTTTTGAAAAGACATTTTTGCAACGTAATTCAAAGTAAGGTTTCAATTCGATTTTAATTGTTGTTCAAAAACTTATTAATCAACGTAACGAATTAACATTTTTAGTCTAAAATATAACGCACGAGTTATTTATTTATCTCAAAGTGAATCGTTACTTTATTTCCAATAAGCAAGGATTAGAAAAAATAAAAAGTCACGCATTCGCGCAAAGAAAAAAAAAAAAAAAGAAATAAGAAATTCAAACGTCAGAAGCATCTCTTTCTTTTTCCATTATTTATATATGTATTTTTTTTTTTTTTTTTTTTTTTTTTCATTCGTAAATCGAAAAGCACGCTTATTCGTATAAATACAGATATATATATGTGTGTACATATATATTAAAGTAACACACGTGTATTCGCGCGTATATACGTATAGACAAAATTCATTTTGCTTGGCTTCGATACATCGAGCTCGATGAGAATGAGAGCAAGAGAGAGAGAGAGAGAGAGAGACGTTTCGCATTCGTTGTGAAGTCACTTCTTTTCAGATCAAAGCTCAAGGATTGCCGATGACAAGTTTGCAACGTGAGATAGGAACGACGCGAAGCGATTGAATAAATAATAAGGTATAAATTTTGAAACGAGGAAAAATTTTTCTCTTACCATAGAAATCGATTCGTCCGTCGCCGTCTACGTCCACTTCCTTGATCATGTCCTCGACTGAAATTTTAAAATACAACGAATTAGAAAAATAACGAATGGAGATGTGACGGAATTCGATGTGAATGTTTTTATTTAACATAGATTGGTCGATCGTAAATTTTTGTATTATACATAAGGTATAGTCGAAATAATTTATCGATGCATATTATGTGCCAATACTGGTACATTTTCATTAATTAACATAAAATATATCGATGGTTTTCATTAAAATTCATAATGTAAATAGTAAATCGGTTGATAAACATCTTGTCAAGGATGATACAGTATTATAAGTGATTGATAAGCTAATATAACAATATATATAGATACATGATAAAAATGGTTAATAAATTTAATATTCATTTTGCATCAATTTAAATACCTCATCGAAATTTGAATTATAAACTTTGCATATACGAAATAAAATGAGTTATCCTTATTCAAATTTCTATTACGAATATTTTCCATAAGGTCTGACACTGGAAATCAGAATCATACCGCGAATCGTCGCAGCAATGATTATTTAATTATTGTAAAACTTTGGAATTTATCGACTGCGGAAGAGAAATGATTTCTACGTAAGATGCATAACGAATGATAACAATAAAGTATAGTAGTTTTTTCTTTCATTTTTTTTTATTCTTTTGTAAATACACGACTTCTATGATATAAAATATAATGCGTTTTAAATAGAACAACGTTTTATGCTTAAAAGTGAACGATGCGTTGTTTTTTTTTTTTTTTTTTTTTTTTTTTGTTTTTTTTTAATTTTACTTATTCAACCATGCACTTACTCTTCTAAACCCATTTCTTATCTTCGCGTTACGTTTAATTTCGTTATAAGTCATCGTTTAGCGTTAATCGATCCGCGAGCAAAAAATATTTTTCCTTTGTTCTCCCACAAGATTTACTACCTTTGCAAGCTCGATAATTTATTTTGAATTTATGGTTTGTATATAAATGCTCTCCTTTTATTTACTTATAAAAATCTAATCGTGTATTCTCGCGTTAAATTAAACGGAGTGGGTGATACGATATCGCCTGAAAAAACACTGTCTTATCGAGGAGTTTATCTAATAATTCATTCAATAAGATTGTATTCTAAAAAACAAAATAAATACATGCTTTAATTGTTGAATCAATAATAATAATAATAATTTAATGCTAAGAAAGTTTGTAAAATCCGTTATTATCAAAAAGTATTATTTTTAATTAATGAATTATTTATATAAAAAAAGCTATTGAATTATACATATAACGCTGTCACTTTATCAATTTGTATTTGCTGTTATTGACCTTTCAATTTTTATGCAAAATTTGCATAAAAAAACAATGTTCTTTTGTTGTTGTTATTGCGTGAAACTAATTAATTGGGATAGAAATTATGTGTATAGATTTTCCATTGTCATAATAAGTATAATTATTATAATAATTTATATTAAACGATTCTTGATTGAAATATCGATTTAATATGGCAAATCGAAATAAAGTTATTAACGAATATAAAAATGGCATTTTATAAACAAAAGAATTCTAATGAAATGTTATTCATATAAGAAATTAACAAATTGATAAATTTATTTATAACTTTTAGCGATAAATTTGAACGTGGCTTTTTAACCGACAATTTTTATTGTAATAAATTTTAATAGATTAATATGCGTTTTACAATATATTAACATAATGTTATGTTTAAAAATTTTTTCCGAATATTCGCAGTCAGGTGTATTATTTTAAACAAGTAGACTTGGCTATATATTAATGGATACAATATTTTATTAAAAAGTAATTAAAATATTTTTGCTTCATAAAATTAAAATTAAGAAAATTGGTTTAAAAGAGTCGCGGATGCTTTTTAATAATAAATTCGTCGAAAAAATTTTCTCAAATTTTTTCGCATATTCGCATGTATTATTATTGGATTTGCGTGGATTTAGATGGCATAAGTTTTAAAATTTGCAATTCAAAACGAATAAAGTTAACGCAAATACATATCTATTTGTATTTTATAGGATAATGTTTAAGTAACGAATTTCTATTTTTATTTTATTTTATTTATTTATTTTTCTTTTTTTTTTTTTTTTTTTTTTTTTCTAACGAAATAAAACGTAATTAAAATGATAAAATTAATTTATTTACGATTGATAAAAATATTCCCTTTATTTTGTAATTAATCGATCTCATTTTAATTATTATTATTATGAAATTAACAGGTATTTTTTTTATAATGCGGAAAAGAGGTTTGAAAACATATTTAAATTTTATCAACTTTTCAAGTTAGAAATCGAGCTGTTAAATTAAAAAAAAAAAAGTATAAGCGTTTTAAATTATTTTTTCGTACTCTAGTTTAAATTGAGTAGCGTTATCGTTATTTAATTTATAATTTCATCAAGGAGATCATACAACTTTTACTTTGACAAAAAAAACAAAAAAAAAAAAAAATCCAAAACATAATTTTCTAAATAAAAAGTTTAAAAAATAAGTTTTAAGCCGATACAGCTTTTGTTGCAGTTGAATATAATTTTTATAAATTTTCTTCAAATACAATAATAAGTTTCAACAATACGATAAAATCCATTCATAACGCAAAGTTAACTCCATTGTAACACAGTCTCAACTATTATCCACTTTTTAAAGAATGAAGAAAAAAGAAGAAAAAAAATAAATAAATAAAGAGCCGGTAAAAATAAAACGAAATAAGGCAAATTGTACCGCAATTTCCTTAGTAATCGTAGCTGAAAAGTCAAACGGAAAGAATCGATCGATAATGTAAGACTCGAGGGATAAAGTTAAAAAAAAAAAAAAAAACAAGAAATAACAAAAAAAGTTAACGAAGGGGAGAGGAATAAAGACGCGGCGTATTTACTTTCGAGACGAACTTTGCCGTCGCTTTTAAGTAACGCATAACGGTGCGTTCTTTTACCTAACTTAACGTGAATCACATCGGGCGCTTTCATATTTTTTTTGTGTTTTCTTTCTTCAATTTTGTACTTTTTTTTCTCACCTCGCGCGCATCAAAAGTCAAACGATTTAACCAAATCCTGCGAGAATTTTTATAATTTTTTTCTTAATAATGTACTCAACTATAAGCGAAAAAAACTTCGTCGAGTTTTATCGTTAATCTTTTTTGTTTCTTTGCCTTGTTTTTTAATTTAATATTTATCCTCGTCGATCGCTTTCAATGCAAATTAAATTTTCACAAAATGACGAAATTATATTTTAAAAATATTTTGAAGTAATTAATATTAAATCTGATATATTTAATAAAAAAAAAAAAAAAAAAAAACGTTGTAATTTTATTCGTTGAAAAAATTGATTAATTTTATAATTTTTCTCATGATGTTTTAATTTTTTAAAGTACGCTCGAGTTGTTTACATGCAATGAATTTTCTGTTCATTGATACAGCAAATAACGAGGTAAGATTTTTAGATAAAGGAATATTTCCTTTATCTGTATTTTTCTTTTTCATTTAACTTTTAAATGGATAACGAGTATCTTTAGAAAATACGGACATCGTTACTCCGTTTTCAAACATACTCTTCGAGAATAAATACAAGCCCAGCTTGGCAACGCCGTAATTTAACAATTTCCTTATCGAACAAAAGCTAATAGAATATATTAAAATTTTGTTCGTTATAATAACCAAAGACAAGACTCAAGCGGTATTAATTACTCACTTGGCAAACAATATCCGCGGCGTTTCGTTAATTTTATAAAGACATTATACGCGTAAAATATAGCGGCTCAGTGACGCGTTTAGCCTCGAACTAAAGAAAGTTCCGTGCGACTTTGTAACCGCGTTGGCCTCCGGCATAAGCTCGTGCAGAGTATATACGATAATCTTCCTCCCCGTCTCTCCCACCCCATCGCAAGTAAGGAGTATAAAAGCTGGCATGTAAGCGGCTGGAAAAGTTCGAAGTTCGGGTATGTATATAAAAATCGTAAAGAAAAAGAAATTTAAAGTCGTCACGGTACTCGGCTGCGTAACTTTTTATTCTCGCCAAGTAGAGTTTAAATTCGCTCGCCATTCAACGACCGGACGCTATTCGCATATCTTTCAAAATTAACGGCGAACGATTCGCGAATTCGTTGCTTGCATATATATATATATATATACAATACGTGCGGCGTATTGTGTAAGTTTCGTTTATACACGAGAATAAACAGGGATAATTTTACGCGAATATGCATATAGGTAAGAGCGCGTGCTCATGGAAAACGTATATACGAAGAGATCATCCGAGCTTACTTTCCTCCTCGGAGAGATCCTCCCCCAGACACTGCAGCACCGCTCGAAGATCCGAGGCCGTTATGTAGCCTCGATTGCGTTTGTCGAACACCTGAAACACGATTACGCTTATCATTATCATTATTATTAATATTATTATTACGATTGTATGGATACGGGCCACTGTGTACGTTCTAAGGCTAATTGGATTGGCTTTACATTAAACTAATCTTACATAGCTTGTACAATCGTGTCTCTTGTCTTGGCCGATATCAAGGGTAAGATCTTAGGAAAACGCTACTGCTAAGATAACGTAATCGTAATGATAAAACGACAATTTTAGATTTGAGTATCGCGTTAAGTGGCGCCATTAACGAGCGCGATAGTAAAGTTAAATTTTACCGTTTTTAATTGCTTCCAATACGATCCATGCACCAATACACGTGTATTTTTATTCGTACGTACTCGTATGTATAAATTATTGTAACGCGTTATATCTGCATCAATTTTTGTATAATGTTTACGCGGATAAAGTTCGCGTGAAACGAAACATAACGCTCGATGATTATTATACGTGCAATCGTAAAATCTTCTTCTTTTTATCGCTGTGCATTTTTTTAATATTCAACGTAACGTTTCACGATTATTGCTATGAAATAAAATGTAAGCTTATATAATTTCCTAATCTTTATTCATTACTTTTATTCTGTAATATCTTTTAATAAATTCGAACGGTTAAAAAATTAAAGAAAATAAAATAAAAATGATTTGTATATCATTTGGAATTTCTATTCGAATACGTTGAATCGACATGAAAAACGAAAAACAAACAAAAAAAAAAAAAAAAAAAAATTGAAAAATTGAAAAATTTATAAGAAACACAAAACTTGTTAAAAAGTGAGAGGATTGTACATGAATACAATTATAAATTTCCTTGCTACAAGTTTTTACATTTGTACAAGCTGTCCGTGTAAAAGTAGAAGAAAGAAAGAAAGAAAAAAAAAAAAACCGGTAAAATAAAAAACATTAAGTAGAACCGTGAAAGCGCAAGCTCGTTCGTCTTACTAAAACCATTAGAGAGTAATAGCAAGGGTAAGAGAGAAATCCGATTCGCATAGCAATTGCTACGCGATCCCCGGCGTTTTCTCGTCTCGTTCGCATGCTAACATCCCAACTTCGAAGTAATTTTATCCTCGCGTCCGACAAATGAGAATACGGATTCTCAGCTGCAGATCGCGCGAAACGTTAACTCATTGTTTATTTTCACGGGCCGTTGTTTTATTCCTTGAATTTCATTCGACGCCTAATTAAACGATCGAAAGAACGACGACGACGACGAACGCGCGTACGCTTACGTGCATACTCGTTACACATTTACGTACGTACGACGAATTACTCGTAAGAGCATTAGAGCTAGGGATACAATGATATTTCGTCCGGCGTCGCACGCGCGTACGACGACACCGATAGTCCTCGAGCAACGCGACACAGACAAGCGCCGTATGTATACGATACGGACGATTCCTCGGAACAACTGCCACGATCAAGCGGGCCGGATAAGCGAATTGGCTTTGGAAAATGGAAGGAGAATCGATGGACGGACGGACCAGTTCGCCTCGCGGTTACCGCGCTAGATACCGATTGATGAAGGACGCGAGGGAGGAGCGATTCGAAAGAGAGAGAGAGCAGATAGTCGCCGTTCGTCACTCTGTCTCTCTTTCCCTCTATATCTGTGCCCAAGTAATTTCACGGACCCGTAAACGTCTTCCGGACATTTTGTCCGATTGTATATGTATACGTTGAGAGGGAATAAGTGAGAGGAATAGAGATAATGAGAGAGAGAGAGAGAGAGAGAGAGAGAGAGAGAGAGAGAGAGAAAGAGAGAAAGGAGCATATTAAAGTCGAAGAAGAAGGGCTCGAGGCGATTTGGGGGCAATTGTGGCTCGTTTTACCTCAACTCTCGTTTTACTTTTATACGATACTTAAGGATATACATATATATATATATATATACATACATACGATTCGAAGAGAACTATTTTCTCTTCTCGGAAAGTTTGTCGTAAGTATATGACTCGCAATTTTAAAATCGTGCGCTGCTAACGGGATTTTAGTATTTTCTTGACAAAATTTATGTTTTTTGTCGGTCAACGACGTTGAGCCTGACTTGGCTCGAGTATACTCTGATTCCAATATTATGATCGGTGACGCTTTCAACTTTTGCTATTTTTGGATAATATTTTTTAACGTTTTCTTTCTTAATTATGTATAATGCTAGATATTTCACAAAGGAATATATTATATTAAATTATATATTTAGTTGATTATTGGTTTACCTTTATTGTCGATGAAAATAATTTATATTATCTGTACAGCTAATTCAAAGAGAGTGTATTAATTCAATTATATTATATAGATACATTTCAATAATTTTCACTATTGAAATTATCGATTGGGACACATTTATCTGCTTAAATATTTATTTTCCACGCGCGAGTGAACAACTTCGTTTTGTTTAAAATTTTGAAGGGATAAAAAACGAAGTGATGCCTATTGCGGCGTTGTACAAGTATGTATCTCTGAATATTTATTTTCATACTTGAAAAATACTTTTATTTTATAAGCAAATATAATAATTTAAAATAATATTTAACATTGCCTAGATATTTTAATTTAAAATCGTTGATTATTAACAAAATTACGAATAACAAGTTTACAATTCATATCGATATCATAGTATACATATACAAGAGTAAATATTTGTTTGTCGAAGATTCTTCTAGGTTTTATTCAATTAAAGACATTTATAATACTCTAATTTACATATTAATGTATGTTTATCGTTTGGAGTAAACATAGTATAAGCGTTGTTTTCCATATATGCTTAAGGTAAATGTATTGGAAGTTCTAAGAGTCTCTGAGAATAATTACAAGTTTAATAAAAAAAATTATAATTTATTAAATTTACTTTTAATCCGCGTATAAATTAAAATATTTTCTTCCGTTACAGTTTTTAATTAAAATAACTTTTTCTTTATCGTGTAAAAAAATAAAAATACGTTGTGAAAAAAAAAAAAAAAAAAAAAAAAATTAATAATAATTACGCACTGTCAAAAGTTATCAAAGTTTATCAGGATTGGTAAATTTAAAAAATTGTAATACTTTAAAAATATGCACGAAATAAGATTTTTCGAAAAGAATACAATTTACTTCGTAAAAAAGATTTTCCAAGAAAATCCTTTCGCAAACTTTATTATTTCCATTAAAACGTGTAATTTTTTTTATTACGGCGAACTCGAAAATTTTTCCGCGATGCGAAAACACAAATGAAAATATTAACAAGCTGAAGATGATAGAAGAAAGAAAAGAACAAAAAAAAAAAAAAAAATAGAAAAAATAGTATAAAAGAAAAGATGATTCAAAGTCATGTTCTTGTAAGTGGAAAAAATTGCGAAAAGGGAAAAGAGGAAACTTCATTCGAAGGATACCAAAAAGTCGGATAAAGAGAAAAGGGAAGAACGAAGCTAGAAATAAAAAAAGAAAAAAAGAATTGAGAGAGAAAGAGAGAGAGAGAGAGAGAGAGAGAGAGTGTGAGAGAGTGAGAGAGAAAGAGAGAGGAAGGAGTTCGGACGAGCATTCCGTGGCGTGTTTTTCAGGTAAAAGGTGAAACTGGAGAGTGAGAGAGTGCCTCGGGGCGGAAATGGAAAGCTGAAAAATCGTATATCCGTCCGGCAATCGGTCGTTTCTTTTCGCAACGGAACGATGCTAAATCAGTCGATATTGAAAGATCGATTGGCAAATGATATCGTCTTTTCGATTAACCTTTACGACGACAACGATGAAAATGCTTATATCCCCAATGTGTAACGCGTCATTGTTGCTCTATATTTTTTCTTTTTTATTCCTTTCCTTTTTTTTTCTTTTTCGCAGACACGGAGATTAAAAATCTTCGTACACAACTCGAGTACGAACGATACATCTCGCTTACTTTTTTTCATCTTCTTTTATCTTTCGATGTAATGCCGTTAATAAATGAAAATAATCTTAACGATTGAATTATTTTTTCGCGAAAATGAAGACGCAGATTAAAGAAAACGTTCAAAAATAAAACATTTTCAGATGACGAATATACAAAAAAAAAAAAAAAACCACGGGAATTTCAGTATATTTTACGCGTACGCGAAATCGAATCTCGCGCGAAAATCGCATATGAAAGAGAGAGAGAGAGAGATAGAAAGAAAGATATCGCTCGGAGATAAACGCAAGCGATTGCTTCGGCAAGCAATTCCGGCGTCCATTATTTCGATAATTGGGAAGAGTCTCTCCTACGCGCCGGGGTTGGACGGAAATCAATCGGGAATATACATCCGCGCTCATTGAGGTTTGCGGTCTCGAATGTAGCGTAATCAACAAATTTTCAAATTAGAATTTCAATTGTTCGTCTATTTTATATCATATTTATCAGTATCTTATATATATATATATATATATATATATACAATAATTGTTTTACAAAATAGAGATACATATATGTATATGTATGTATCTCTATTTTGTAAAACAATTATTAAACTGCTCGCGGGAATTTGTTCTGCGTAACGGGGGCGCGATTTAATTCGCAAATAATGATAATTTGAAGTATCGCAATTACGAAAATGTCTTGAATTTGTCGTTAACGTTTACCTCTGTTATTTGCCTATGGTGTTAAAGCATTTTCCGAATGGCAAGAAATATTGCGCGGGTATAAGTAATCCAATTAAATAACAAATTATCTGAACGAAAAAGCAGAGGTTTTCTTTCGAAAATATCTGTATATTTTCGTTACGCATTGTGGCTTGGTAAACTTTCTTACATTTGTTTGTATTATTCTTCTTCTGTTAAACTCAACCTAACGTAAGCTTATACGAAACTTATATACATACAGTAAACTTACAGTAAATTTCAACAAAATGTATTCAACCGATACAATTCGTTAAAATATTTTTATTGTACTAAATTTAATTATTCTAATCGCGTAACGCGATGAAAATCATCATTCGCCGTGATAAAAAATTAACCGAGCCGTTATTTCAATATCTTGAAAAACGTTCTTTATCGCTTTCGCGCGATCGTCGGAGCTAAAACGATTAATCGACCTCGTTTCGAGCTTCGATTAACTTTTGGTTAAATTATCTCCGGTGACTTAGGTTTACGAGCCTTTCGGTGTTTCCCAGACTGCGCGCGCCAGTTATTAACTCTCGCGTCTCGTAAATAAGTATACATCGCTCTAACCGAGAGAAAAGCATTTCGTCAACTGAGATTATACGACGAAATATAAAATTTTATTTAACTTTTACCTCGTCCATACTTTTTAATTTTTTTTTTTTCGTTTTTTTTTTTATCGAATCAATTTTTTTCCGCAAAGTTAATTAAAATACCGAGGGGTTCGAAATTCCGCGACGTGTCGTATCGCCATTTTAAAAACCTTGTGCGCGCGAACGTTTTTACACGTATATATACATATATATATATATATATATATATATATTTACGCCAAGAAAACGCGGTGCGCGTTTTAAAAAGATGTATATATATATATATATATATATATATATAACTTGAATTTCTCGCAAAGAATCCGAGCGACGTGAAAAAACTCTATACTTCGTGACAAAGAAAGCTTTCCCGCAACTCAATGGGAATTCACGTACGCGATATAAGCTTTCCTGCACATACGCGTATACATACACACAGATACATATACGAAAGACAATAAGGGCGGCAGAGCGCGACATAGATAGAGAAAGTCCATCGAGTAATTAAAGTAAATTGTAATTATAGGGTTCGCGGATCGGTGAACTCTCTCTCTCTCTCTCTCTCTTTCCCTCTCTCTTTCTCTCTCGTCGCGTATATTCTATCGGTTCGGGCGGGGTGTATCGTTGTGCACGTGTCGCGATTACCAAAACAGATCGAGTCGAGGATCTGCCGGTACACGGAGTACCGTTTGGAAAATCGCTCGTCCGCTCTGATTCGCCTTTAACTAATCGACGTATTGGCTTTCGGTGTACGTATTCCTATCTGTATAAATAACTTCCTTTATTTTCTCTCCGCTTTCTGTTAATTCTTCTTGTTTTTTTTCTTTTTTTTTTTTTTCTCTTTTCTTTTCAAATGGATTTGTCATGTAAATATTTGGAATGGAGAACGATAAAAATAATGTTAAATAAATAAATAGTAGCGCGACAACGAGCGGCACGTTATCTTTTAGTCGTTTGTTTTATCGCCTTTTGATTCGCATGTGGGTGTGTGTGTGAGGGGAGGGGTGTTCGGTCGAGGGGCGCCCGATTAAATAAATCAAGCGCGGTGATTAAACTTTCGAAAGTTTACTTACCTCTGAGCTTACAAAGGGTAATACGAGATACAATAAATTAAATATATATATATATATATATGTGTGTGTGTGTGTGTGCGTGTGTGTAAAAGATATTTCACGCCCATTCTTTTGAACGATGCTTTTAGATAAGTAATACGTAAAATGTAACATATTTTCGTATTTTTATTTTCTTAGTCTCGATACTATGATATACTATGTAAACTCAAGTTATTGCAGAATACTAAATCTCGGAGGTTAAATCTAAAAGGAAAGAATAAGAATCGGCTTTCGATCGTTTTATTATTCCTAGAAGCATCTTATTGCGATGCTTTTTCCTTCTATATTTTACATAGCGTATTTTTTCAATAACTCTTTCAGTTATTCGCATACTATACGTAAACCGGCAGATAGCGAGTCTAATAAGCTTCTTTAAGTTTTCTCTTTGAATTAGCTTTTTACTTTTTTTATGTTTTTTAAACATCTGTTGTTTCCATTTGAGCTTCTTTGTTTCGCTTGGTCGCGATTTCATATCTCAAAGTTTTTTTCTCGTTTCGTAGACGTTGTTTGAGTTAAAATTGGATGATTAATTAATGAAAGTCTCATTATTGTATTGTAAGTGTCGGCTTTTGCTAAACTTTTATAATAATAATAATAATAATAATAACAACGTTTTATAATAATGAACTTTTTAAACTATTCTTTTAAATTATTATTATTGTTTTTTTTTTTTTTTTTTTTTTTTTTTTTTAATTGTACATTAAAATAGTATCATCATTTTGCAAAAAATTAATGATGCAGAAAGTAAAAATTTTTCGAGATAAAGAATTCATTTGTAACTATTCTAAGGATTAAATCGTGACTTTTTCATTTGCGCAATTGTGTACATGTATATATGTGTCTATTCTTCATTTTTACATTTTGGTCAGATTTAAGCGGAGCAGTCGTTGTTGTATGTACTACACGCGCCCGAAAAAAATATTTCCACTGTTTAACCTTTTGTTCTCTTACGTACGTCATTGTTTTACTTGAAACTTTTCGATTTAACGAATGATTACGAAAATTTTTAAATGAATTAATTTTATTTTGTTACGTAGAAATGTATTATTTCGATAATTGCTTTTATAAAGTTCGTAAAAAGAGTATTATTTTTTTGAAGAATTTTTTTTCAAGAAAGTTTCATTAAAAAAAAAAGCATATTTTTTTACTTTCTTTGTTTTTTTTTTTTTTTTTTTTTTTTTCTAATATTACTTTCTTTAATTATTTACGGCATACTTTGTCTTGAAAACTAAGAAATTTTCTGCTGCATTATAAAAATTAGCTTTTATAAAAAGGAAAAATAATTAATCCTATAAATTAAGTAAGCGTAAATTCTGAAAAATTGCAACGATTTAAAGAACTGATAAACACTGAGTCGCATAAAACTGAAACGAAATAATCGATGAACTGTAAATATTTATTATACATTCCATTTCAAATATTATATTTTTTTAATTATTTCAATTCTTAAAAACCTGCAACAATCATCGTAATAGTGTGTAGAAAAAAAATAATAGAAGCATAAATTTTTGAAATAAATATAAAAATAAAGTAAGAATGAGAAGAAGAAGAAGAAGAAGAAGAAGAAGAAATATGGTAGAATTCACTCGAAAGCGTATAGCATTAAATTTCAACAGTGCAACACGCGACGTTAGATTTCTTTTTTTTTTTTCTTTAAACGCGAGAGAGAGAGAGAGAGAGAGAGGGAGAAAAGCGAAAATAGAGTCGAGAGTCGCTCGCGCGCGCGAATGGTCGACTCGCGGAGATTAAAATATCGACTTGGTAAGTACAATGCTCTTTCATCCCCCTCGTTACTCTTCTTGTCCTCGAGTTCCCTCTTGAGTTCGGCCTCGCTCTCGCTAAACTCTTTAACGTTCGGTGGGCGGATACACTTTTCTTACCTTTTAAGTCCGTCTCTCTCTCTCGTTGGAAAACCAACTTTTTCAAAATATATACATACGGATCGTAAATGTGCATGGGTATATATAGATATATTAACGTTTTATGAAACGACTGCGTTTACGACCGGTCATTCTTCTTCTCTTTTGCGGCGTTATTTCTTGTTTCTTTCGCGCGGTTTTTATCCAGAATGAAGACTAACTCGCGCCCCGCACTACCGATGTATTTTAATTTTTTTCTTTCTTCTTTCTTTCTTTGCTTACGTTTATTTTTCTTTTCTTTTTTATTTTCGGTTTAAAGCCAACCAGCTAAGGTAGTGAACAATTTCAAGGAAAGAAAAAGTTAATCATGATACGCCATTGTCAGCATATACTATGTATGTATATAAGGCCTCTGACTTTTTATGGAAAAGTTAGCTCATGGATGCTTTTATCCAAACGAAGGTTTAGCACCCGAAAGAATGTATCATTACATCGTAGGTGACGTATTATGTATAATAATAGAAATTCACATTATAATTTATATCACAAAATTTCGAACGTTTTATATATTAAACCCTAATCCCGTGTCGCTGTTTTCAGCACACATAAACCTTGAACATGGGTCATTCGCGTCCGCCGCTTATTTCGTAAGGAAAAATCTGAAAAAATTCGTAAGTGTTCTTTGGACTCCTAACTATGCGATAGAATTGTTGTCGGCCCCGAAAGTCTCTTTTTCAATAAATATTTTCATCAAAATTAAGAGGCATGCAGGCTGTTTACACAAACGACTGTTGACACAAACGACTTATATTCAGGGGATTAGGGTTATTTCTTAAATCGAAAAATGCAAAGGTTATTCGGCACTTTTTTGATAAAATTTTTACAATATTTTTATTTCGTAAATTTATAAGTTTAAATATTTTACTTTAACGCGAGTATTTCGTATTCGCGAATTTACAGGCAAAGCAAACGCTTTAAAAGGCTCGAGTTTTTTAACTTCCGTCCTTGAGAGACGTTTCTATCGATCTTTTTTTCACGCTACTTACACCTTTGCTTTGATCCGAAACCCTTTAAAGAATTTCTTAATGAACGTTATGCGCAAACATGCTACTATTCCTCTTTTTTTTTTTTTCCATTACAGTATCTCGTTTATTAATTAGGCCACTAATATTGATTAAAATAAACGGTGGCATGTTTATAATTAAAGGACTGTGGTCGACTGCACATCCTTAAAGGGAAAGGTTTGTTGTTCGTAACCCGACGATTACAACGCAATGTACGAACGCACAAAGCCTGATAATTATTTAAATACAAGCTCGCCGATTTGTTTACTAATCATTTAAATTAATATTAAGTTTTATTTCTTTTATTTAAATAATTAATCGCGCAGAAACATTCTGTAAATATATGTATGAAAATAATTGAAAAAAAAAAATAAATAAATAAATAATAACTTTCACGTTTCGTAAAGTTTTTTGTGTCAAAATAAATGAAAGATTCATTGATTCATTCAAAATTGTTATTGTCTATAATGCATCAAGATAACGTATTGTAAATTTTTGTTTCGCATGCAAATTTTAAGCAAGCCTTTGCATATTTCAATTTACATCATCGCAAGCGAACAATAACAATTTAAACGCCAGCTTTACAAGTAATTATTAACATTCGGGATTTTTCAGTGGCGCGGAAAATTATGAAAATTCTCGACTTGATAAGCTTTTATAAATTATAAAATTGCTTTCAAATATAAAATTTAATACCAAACACGTTTCAAAATATTTTCCTAGCGTAAAAAACGCTTATTCCATTCCCCTGAGAAATTTAATTTTCGTTTGTAAATAGAATAAATAGAGGAAGAAAGAGAGAGAGAAGAAAAATTCTCGAATTTTAAACCATTCGAGTTACCTGGCAAAATTGAAGTTTTCAGTGTGTATATCAAAAGCAACGAGTTCCTCTTCAATACCTCGAATAACCACTCCTCTCGCCTTGAGCACCATTAAAGCCTCGTACCTCTTTATACGTATGAAAAAAGGGAACGTCGCTCATCGTTGGTGGCTACTATTTACGAGAAAATTTTCTCTTTGCCCGTAAGCTTCGGGCGCGATGAATTTGCGACGCGTCGCGCTTAATAAAACGACGTAATACACATGTACTATAGAAGCGGCAGGTGTAGCAATTTATTACACCACGATGATTTTTGAATCTTTAAATTCAATAAAATAAATAAGGTAGCGTGGGAGAGAAAAAATTCGTTAAAGAAAGATAGAAAACTCGTAAAATAGCAAAGCTTTGCAATAAAAAAGGAAGGAAAGGTGTAAAAAAAAAGCGCCGAGTGCGCTATAGAGAGAGACCGAAAGAAAAAAAAAAAAAAAGAAATAAAAGATGAAAAGTATCGAGCCGACGAAAAAAGAGAAAGAAAGCGTTTGTTGTGGACAAAATCGAGAGAAGGAAGGGAGAAAGAGAGAGAGAGAGAGAGCGAAGGTGTGTATAGGCCAGGAAGAGAGAGAGAGAAAGAGAGAGAGAATCATTAGCGCGCATTGTGAGCTAGCGATTTGACGTACCTCCGTTCAAGTTTCTCTCCTTTAAAGCGACGAGTATCTTCGTACAGCGATTCGCAAATGTTTCGCACTCGCGTTAGCGCTTCAAAATTCTCTCAACGAGTGTAAAAGATCCTATATTCTACTTCTTCCGCGAAAAGCGAACATTAAAGAGGTGGATGCGGAGGAGTCAAAATGTACAAGCATATATACTATATACATACATATACACTGCGCTTACACGTACATTTTCTACATATTCGTGTGTCAAATTCCTATTTTTTTTTTTTTTTTTTTTTGTTTTTTGTTTTGTTACTTTCTTTCTCCGTTCGTTTTTCATTGACGATTTTATTGCAACAACGACGCGAAAAATGGACATTTCTTTTAAAAGTTTAAAAGTGTAGAAGAAAGGTGTCGTCGGTTGCGTTGCAAGTTTCGATTATGCGCGGAAAAGGAATGTAAAAGGAAGGAAAATTTTCAAAGTTTTTTTTTTTTTTTTTTTTATTTTTACTGTTTTAACAAGTTCTGGGAAAATTTGATTAGTATTTACAGGAAATGTGACACACGCCGATACCAAAGGAGATTTTTTTAAAGTTCTACTTTTTCCGGAGAATTTAAAATTTCTTTCGCGCGTTGTTTAAATTTTAAACCGTAAATTTTTACTTTCTTTTTTCTCATTTTTTAAAAAGTACAAATTTATTTTTCTCTTTCATTTTTCTTTTTATTTCTAGTAAAATTACAGATTCTAAACAATGATTCATGCACGTCCGGTCGCCCATGATTGATTTGCAGAAATGGTCGCGTTCGAGCATCGCATGAATCGTTCGCACGAAAATATTGAATCGCATTTTTACGGGATTGAAAATTCTGCATTTCATTATAATTTCCGGATTGCTTAGCATATTTTAAAAACAAAATTAACCCTGCTCGTTCGCTGGCATACCGTCTGGGAATTCGGTGCAGAAATTCAAAAGCATATTTTTGAAGTGGCGAAAATATGAAAAACGCAAATGGAATACGAAGAACCGAGGAATGGAAAAAAAAAAAAAAAAAAAAATAGAGAAATTGTCCCCAAATGTAAAAGCGAATAAAGAGAATGAAACAAGGCAAAGGAACATGCGAGATAAAGAACAATTCAACGTAAATCAAGTTGACAATGGGAGCGTGTAAAACGGTTGAAAAAGTCCTTCTTGTTCGCATGTTTACCGTAGCCAGAAGACGCGCGCCCGCGCAGTTGTGTTTTCAAGAGACGGCATCATAATAATGCGAAATTGAATCTCGCGCGGTTCACCGCGGTTATGGAGTTGATAGTATATACGTATATGTATATCAGCTCTCGTGAATTCTATATATATATATATATATATATATATTTTTTTTTTCCCGCGGGGGACAGTAGGCGATCGGCAACGCGAGCTCGATTTAATAACCGCCAATCTCGAATGTACACATGCACGTCGTTTATCGTCGAGATCCCGATAATTTAAATTCTTTCTTTAACCTCTCCTTGTATAAATATTTTGCGCATAGATGAATTTTCATTCGTCTTTCGCTCTCTCTCACTCTCTCTTTCGATCGACATTAACCGCCAACCGATGAAAATGCATCGGCTAGATATATACACGTGAAATGATTATCGGTCATCGATTTCCTTTGATTACGACGCGAAAAACATCTGCCTATGTCTGCCGAACCTGTTTGGTTAAAGTGTGTCTTTAATGCAACCAATATTTTGATAAAAACCCGGAATGATGATGGTAGACAAATTTTATTTTAATGAACGATACCGCATATTTGTTAATATGCAATTAAGTTAGGAAAACGAATTTACGATTTTCAGATACTTCTTTTCACCGTTAGAGTATTATCATTTTAACCAAATAAATGTATTAAGAATACCTAATTGTTTACAATAAAAAAACGTACGCGTTTGCACGGGAATTCGAAAATAAAAAAAAAAAAAAAAATAAAAAATCACCTTTGATCAAAACAACTGAATTATCCCATAAGTCAGTGATTTTCATCGTTTAATACGTAGGAGTAAAGGTGAAATCGTACGAAGCATACCTAAATCACATATTGTCATTTTTGAGAAAATGTGACGGAAAATTGTTCGTAAAAATAAATTGAATTGTCCGAAATAACGTTATTTCGATATACATATGCGCTCGAAAAGAGTTGAGTCAATAACGTTTTGGTTTTAACTTTTTAACGAGATAACATGCCTTGTTGCATAAAAGTAAATCGTTTATCAATCCGAAGACGATATTCTACGAAATAGTTATATCAACAATTCTGAAATAAAAGCTTTTTTATCGCTTTGAAATAACGTTAAGATTTTCCAAATACAACTGTGACTTTTAAATTTTTTTTTTTTTTTTTTTTTTTTTTATTTTTTTTATAAAATTTGAAAATCTCAACACAGTTACGAAAAGTTTCGTAGCCAGTGTGAAAGGCCGAGTTTGAAAAAACTTTAACGCGCGGGAAGCGCACTTATCGTACGGTTTTACGTTCGCGCGTATTCGCGTATACAAAGTAAGGTACGCGCGCGTTACGGGATTAAAATAAAAGTATATCGGAAAAAAAAAGATAAAAAAAGACGCGCGTGAATAGAGTAGCATCGGCGAATCGTTAATGCGTGAATTTTAACGGGTTAAAGTAACGTCGTTGATGACTATATAAAAATAAAAAAAGAAAAAGACTCCTAATCTTAATTCGCTCGTTATTTCCTCAAGTCTATTTGGTTCGAATATTCAATTTTTTTATAAATATGGTTATATCACGTATGTATTTAAATTTTGTTTTGTTTTATTTTTCTTTTTCTTTTTCTTTTGTTTTTTCTTTATTTTAGTTATTTTATAATTTTGAACGGCATTTATTATTTATAAAAATTGATTAAACGCAATTATTTATCATGAGACCATTATGAATAATTGATTCGACTAGCTTAGTAAGGACTCCAAGAGAAACTAATTAACATATATTCGATAAATTCCAATGCCAAACCAACCCATTGTCCTAACCAAATATTACCTCCTACGTCGACAAATAATTCATATCGTTTAATTTAATAAGTACTATCTTATAATAAGTATTATTTTATGCGATTGTTAAAATGTCACATTGTCACTTACAAGATGTTAAAAAAAAAAAAAAAAAAAAAAAAGAGTTTCTTAAAGTAATGAAAAAAAATTTTACATAAAAATACTTTTCTATTGCTTTCATTTTATTTAAAGTTTCATTTTCTAAAATAGGAAGATTTCCATTTCTATACTACACGCTCTATTTTTTTCTATTGGCCTTTTTACGAGCTATCTTTTCTTTTCTTTTTTTTTTTTTTATTGTATTTTATTTACTCATAAAAAACAGAGTAATTAAGAAAAAAAAAAAAAAAAAAAAAAGTAAGAAAAAACACCGAGTGAAAGTTTAATTCTATGCATACGTTACACTAAAGATTCACTTTACACGTATAAGAATATAAACAGGTTTTTTTCCTTCTATTTTATGTTCATAATGAAGAAAAAGAGGAGCTCCGATGGTTGTCTCTAAGGAATTATATTTTAAATTTGATTCCTCTATGCTTTGAATCTTTGCTTCTCTATTTTTTCCTAATTCATTTAAAGGCGCTTGCCGCACGGAAAACTTTATCTTCGTATATGTATATATATTCACACATATAGGTGTGTTGTGCACGGTTAAGTTACTTTGTTTTTCAAGGAAAAAATTTCCGATGCGATTAAAGGAAGCCGATTTATTCCGCCAGCCATTTTCATTAAAAGACTTATTTAAATGGCATAAAATTTATCTCATTTAATAAATAACGGAAGGCGATAAGTGACGAGGCGACGAGGATACCTTTTTTTTTGTTTTCTTTCTTTTTTTTTTTTTTTTTTTTTTTTTTTAAAGAACTCAATTTGATGAACGCTTTTATAAATTTTGCAAATTTACTCAGGGCGTAATATAATTTTAACGCAATATATTCACTGTCATCATTTAAAAGTTATTCCGTAAGAACGAAGCGGCGGAATAAATAATTCACTCGGTTTTAAATTACTTTTATCAGTTTATCGAAGTTTCATTCGATAAGTCACGTTGCGCCGGTTAGAGACAATTCCTTTGCCCGAGTTGAAACTTAAATTGGCTTTTACGAATTTAGGAATAATACTTTCGGAAGGGTATATATCTAGTTAAACGCAAGTACAGCCGTTGTTGCATATAATTGGTATGGAATCACTTACTCTAAAAGCGTCGCGAAGCTCTTGTTCTTCTTGATCTTGATCCGTGGGCGAAGATGAGCTCGCGCTGCCTCCGATGTTGCTGACTATTTCGACGAACTCTTCGAAGCTAACGTTACCGTCACCTGAAATTAAGTCGATCATTCGTTAAAATAATAAATCCGAGACTCGTTGCAATATTTTACGTTCATAATAATTTAAGAAAATTTATTGAAAATTTTATTATTCGTCGTACATTACTAGAATAATCGTAAAATTTAATAAAGCCATTAAGTGTAAATTCTAAAAATTCGACGCTTTATTTTATTATCTTATTTAATATAAGTCTAGGTACGAGAATGTACATGTAATTTGATTTACGTATACCGCCAAGGTTCATTTGTTCCGTAGAATACTCTTCATCGTGGAAATTGTACAAGACCGACCGACAATAGCTTCAAATAAAATTACTACGCAGCATGGCTCGATAAAACTTGAATTAACTTTATAATTTTTATTTTTATTTACCAATGGCTTTATAAACAAGTAACTCGTTCAATAAATTCGGATCAGACTTTCGCGGTTTACGCGCACTTTCGCATTTTTTTTTTCTTTTTTTTTTTCGTTTCACAGCTAGTTTTTTATTTATGATTATTCTTTGCAAAATTTTAATTGAAATAAAATGTCGTGTCCGTCTGCGAAAAATTATTTAAAGGCGCGAATGAAAATTGTTAATATATATATTGCTTGGTTGAATCTAGCTAAACTATGCTAACGTTTTATTAAAATTGCATTTAGAACAACAATGAGTTTATAAAAAATTAAATATAAATTTCAGAAAAAAATGTTTAAAAAAAATTGATGAAAAATGGTATCATTATATCGTCGCATTTATATTTCAACTAAAACATAATCGAGATATTTCGAGTTCTTTTTTACTTTTTCTTCGAACGCGGAATGTCCTTTTACATTCTCCTTTGAAATTCTCGTCCAACGCAGCAACTTTTCCTCGTTCCATTTTCTGCTGTATCCATCCGGCGCTTACCAAAACTTTGGATAAATTCCAACGTCTAGGGTCACTCGATGAAAGAGGCCACTGAACGAGCGTCCACCGACGTTGGTATATAACGTCTTCCAGTCAGCGATTTAATTACGAAAAGGGAAAATTACTAGTCTCACCTAGTCGAGTAGCCTTAAACTCGTTGACCATAAAATTTCTCTTTAGGTGACGTTAAGAGGCACCAACGATCGAAATCGAATGTTATATCTTTACGCGTTATTTTTCTTTCTAAAATTTATCGAATAATAACATTCGTTTTTCACAACTTGAAACTCAAAAACGAAACACGGCCTGTGCATCTGTATTTGCAAGGTGGAACTATCGAACTAATTGAGAAGTTTGAACTGGTTACGGATGGGGATGAATCGTGCGCTGTAACGATTTTCTTATGCAAATTGACCGCGGGTTTGTTAGCGCGGCATTGGAATTGCGGATATTTACATCGTCGCGAATGTCTCGACGATCAAATGTTTGTTAACAAAACGATTGCTCGGATAATGAATATCTTTTTGAACGTAATTGTCTTCGAAAAAAAAAAAAAAAAAAAAAAAAAAATAAGTATCGCATCGTCATAAATAAAAATAAATCTCATCTTTAATTTGTGTTAAGATAAGAACAACGCGTGCGTGTCATAATTTTATCCAAGAGGAATGTAAAGAAGGATTCAAAAAAAGGACGAAGACCCATTATAAGAAGAAAAAAAAGAAAAAAAAAGTAAAAGAAAAAAAGACAGCATCGCAGCCCTCGGGACAAACACGGAGGTGAGACGGGCACCGAAATTAGCTACCGAAAACTGAAGATAAAACGTAGAAAACGAGACGAAAAGAAAATGGGGGCGTAAGGTTGAAAAGTCGCACATTTTGAAGATAACGTAGAATCCAAGGAAAAATTAGATGGTTGGTTTGTTGCGGTACTTGACGCCGCCGGGCATTTTTCGCTCCATACATCTTTTAACGTCGCCTTTAAAGTCTACACACACACACACGCGCGCGCGTACACATATATATATATGTATAGATATATATACAAAGGATAAGCTTATATAGCTTTTACATTTTATCATCATATTATTTTTATATTTTATCATCTAGACTTTTAATTTGAGAACATAAAACGAGCTCGAGGATAATGGTAGCTATACGAGGACCAATTTATTTTCATTGCATTGTTAAGAAAGATTTTGATAAAGATAAGTTCATCGACTTTTAAAAGACGTATAGTTTTGGTCGTTTTGCAACCAGTATATGTTTCGTCTAAATCTTAAACGTTCGTTTTATTCATATTTTTGAATAAAACTTTTGTTGTGCAATTATTGTAAAACAAGCAAACGTTTATTTATCTCGATTGCGAAATGATGTTTTTTTATTCGTAACTATATCATAAACGTTTTACCAACGATACCGCGCCATAAAAATTCAGCTCGCGCGTTTATCCGTAATATATTAAAGACCATACACGTATATAGCACGTAGATGCTTGAATACTTCGTAAAAGCAATATTCCAATGATGCCGGCAAATATATACACATAAACGTAGGTGTCGCGCATCCATACGCAAGGATTCCATAAACGAATGTGTATTGTACGAGCGCCGAACGAAACTCTAAAATATGGAGCTGCCCTTGATATGTATAACGCGCGATACTGCGATTCTGCCTATTATATAGTATGCACGTGTAAGTGCAACGACAGCGATGGCGTTTTTTTTAAAAGTGCTTTTGCCGTTTCTCCCTTACTCGATCCCTCGATCTGTATCCGAGACGATTAAATGAGCTTGATGCCGGAGCGAAAGGGCGATCGTGCGAGTATGAATTTTATATTCTTAACTTGACATTGAATCGGCTTACGCTCTATACGAGATGTCTAAAGATCGCGTACGTCATATTTTATCTTTACGTTGGGACTTTTTTTATCTCGATAAACGATGTAGATGTGCACGCGGATTATTACGATGTTAAGAATATTATTCTTTATCGCAATAATTTTCCCCTTTTCTTTTTTAAGAAGACAGTAAAACTTTCGAATTATAATTACAAATATGACAAAATTCGCGGTCTATTTACCTTCCTTTATTTAATTTTAAATTACCCATAAGTAATTAAATTTAAAACGCAAATAATCTCCGCGTTCGTTTATAGAACCTTTATTGCATTTCAAAATTCTCCGGCGTTAAGACCGACTATATTCCGTTGCTTACCTTTTATTATCATTCTCACGGCGAAGCGCTTATTTGAGCCTGAAAGTTTTTACGCGGCAAATCGTTAATCCTTCGAATCCTTATTCTTTTACGGAATTAACCTTTCGAGAAATATTTTAACAATCAGCGGGCGAAATAATTAACATAAACAAACTCGAAAAATTCTTGAAAAATATTTAAATTCAACAAATTGTAATAATTGTAAATGTGATGTACAAGCGAGGACGATTACGAGGACAGCTTTAACGAATGAAAGCTGTCCTACATTCGGCAGGCGTCGTCGGAGCGGTCGGTGCGCTAAAGTTCGCTTTAAACCGTCGGCGTTTTCCGAGAATGGGAAAAGAGATGTCATAAGCGCCGGATGACACACGCGGAGTTCCAGCTCGTACGCATATATCACGCGGGAAGAAAAGCGTCTTTCAAAGCGCTCATTCGGAGATTTATCGAGCGAGAAACGTTCAAATATGCGAACTCGAACTCACCGTTTTGCAAATAAATTTTAAGCGAATGGCTCGCGTTTTCAACGAACGCCGTATGAAAAAACGTAAGAGATTCTCTGCTTCCCGATTTAACGCGTCTGTACTCGTTCTGCGTAGGAGGTAACGTTTTCGAGATTCATCTCTCGGCATAATGCCGGCGCGCGCATAGATATGCGAACGTCGAAACAAACGAACGTATCTCTGCGCCAACGATTCGATCATTTTTGATGATGAGCCTTTGAGATATATGTATACGTACGGGCGATGCGTATAGGGATGAATCGCGCGAGCGTTGCGTATACATATGCGTACAACGGAAGTTGAATTAAAATTGTGCTTTGTCTTTTTCATTTTTTATTTACTTGGTAAGGATGGGAAGGGAGCTTGTAAAAATAATAAAGCGGCCTTTTTCAGCTGAAAAAGTGTCGTTGATTTAAATAATTTTAAATTTGATTTTACATTTTAATAATTTTAAATGTCGATTAAATTCCAGTCGGTAAATATTCATTAGTTCATCGAGCTTTTATTTTACATTTATCAAAAGATTTTTATTGTGAATAAAAAAACGTAAATTTGAATTAATTTCTATCTTTTTTTTTAATTTTTTTTTTGGATTTTATAATTAATATACGTTGGTAGAAAGCTGTAAAGCGAATCGATTGCATTCTTCAATCGTTTGTAAAATCAAGTTTATTTGTTTAATATTGTAGCACCGCTGCAAATGATAAATAAATTAAACGGTCAATTAAAGTGCAAAATAAACATTATGTATTAAACATTCATATTGATAAATTAATAAATACCGGATGCATTCGACGACAATATTTCAACAATTTATTTAATTATTTAAACTATACGAATAGTTTTAATATCCTGAGGTATACGTATAATTGAAATATTTTAAACGACAATAGTATAGCGAGCGCGTGTTCATATTTATTTTCATTGAATAATTTAATTGAACAAAATGAAACGGAACATATACACGAACTCGACAGCGATACAAAGAAAAAAATGAGAGAGAAAATTGACAACTCAAAATAAATATAAAAGATAAAAGAATCATCGATAATTTGATTAATGTTTCGCGTAACTATGGCTTTTGCGGAGAGATAATTTTAGACTCAATCCAAATTGTACACTGTCCCGATATCGTACAAGGCACATGGAGGTCGAATTATGAGAGTCGCGGTGAAGTATATTGTTCAACAAAAGCGTTTATTATATATATATATATATGTGTGTGTGTAGTAACGACTGCGCATTTTGTAATTAGCGTTGATTATTAACCGCTTATTACCTATAGTAGGAAACATTCACAACGGCCATCGAACATCTTTTTGCCCTTTTATTTTTCCCTTAATTTTTCTTTCTTATTCTTCTTTTCCTTGTTCTTTTTCTTTCCACTCTCGGCTGTCCTCTTTAATCCCCTGCGCATTGAGTGATAAAATGAGTTTAGACGAGCTCGAAATATAAAAGGATCTCGTTGGAATAATTATGCAATCGGAGCTGTACAAGCGTCTGTTTGTGTGGTTTTTTTTTTTTTGTTATCTTCGTTAATTATTTTTCTTAATTACCGCGCGAATCAAGACTCGGCTACGAAGTTAACAATTGAACGACATATAGGCGACAAAACTTCTGGTTTTAATGTTTTATAATCTCAAAAACGATATCTTACGTCTCGTTGCAAATCGAGTAACAAATCGGCTTCGTGATAAATCCGTATTAAAATTTGCATTACTCTGTTACCTTTGACGTAACTCTCGATTTTAATTAAATAATAAAAATATCGTTACCGTCAAATCGCGATACGCCGATAATACGCTTCGAACTTTTTTTCTCCTGGAAATACGTACTTTTTATAAACCTATATTCATGTAAAACGAAAATAAAAGCGAATAAGATTAAGCAGTTGGTGTTAAGCGAGAAAGCTCCTACATCGAAATTCGCTTATTCGTGAACTACGTGATAAGAATTCAGCGTAAGAATAAACTTTGGCAACGAGCGAGCAATTTGTAACTTTATGCGGAGCTCTCGACTAACAATACCAAAATTTATCGCCCGTTTTAATTAAAAATTATTAATGTATTTTGTGTACTTTGTCGGACTTTCTTTTTATTTCGCGCGACGTGTGCGCCGGAAAATCCTGTACGACTTTGTACTTTTATCCTAGAATTTTTCACTTGTTATACATTCCGCTTGCTTGTTTAAAATAAAAAAAAAAAAAAAAAAAAAAAAACAAGAACCTCGTAGAGCTCGTTATATTAAATGAACGGGTTAATTTCTTCAACGAGTCTTTTCAGCTTTTATTACTTTCTTTAACTAAGAAATTTATAAGCAAATGACTTTTCTTTTTATGTTTTATGCGAAGTACTTGCGATGGAAAGTACGCAGGTTTTGGTGAAAAAATTAAATTAAACATTATATAACTAACAATATCCAAACTATAAAACTTAACGAGAAAGCCACAATTGAAGAAAATATCACAAAGTACGTTTGTCGATAACGTCATCGAGTCAATAAGTATAACGTATAATACTTACGACTGGCGAACTATTCGGCAAACATTTCACGCGACGTGACTTTGTCTCAATACGACCCGAAATCTTTCCCACTCCCATCGGTATTCTCATACCTTTCGAATTCCCTTGGGTAACATAAACGTCAAAATGCCTATTTCGCAGACCGCGTCATTACGTATATTTCTATAGGCGGAAACTTGTGTATAGCGTCAAGACCGGAGGACGATTTACCGAATGGAGTTTCGTCTTTCCTCGATCTACTATAAATTGGTACTTTGCGATTTCGGCACTTTCACGATTCCTCCACTTCGTATCTATAAGTATACGGAGAGAGTGTAGTCGTTGTATAGAGTTGAAGATTGGTGTTGTCGAAGATTCACGTGACCGATTATTCCAAGTTCCATCTTAGTTATTAAAGTTTATGTGCGAATGATAATCGTGATGGAATATTGGTGTGAAAATTTCGATTTCATTTCTCAAAATTATTTTGTTTTGGTAATATAAATAATTTTACAAATTTTTAATCTTTACAATAATAATTTACATTATTCCATGCAATATTTTTGACAAATAAAATTCACGCGCGAGTTCAAATCTTCTATTACGTCGAATTATTTTAATTAATACGTTTAGAGTATTTGGGACGGCTGTAAAATTAAAATTGATGAAATAACGCGAAATAGTTCGAAATAACTTGAAACGAATGACCCGTATAAAATTCGTTAGGATTTTATAAAAAGAAATAAATTATTTTTCACATTCGCAAAATTATTATTATACATATAACCAAATGTATACATATTTTAAAAAAAATAAAAATATTAAATTTCAACCGCTAGATTAAAAATATGGATCGTAAAATTTATATCGCAATCACGTCAAACATTTCAAATAAATTTTTATGCGAGCTCGAACTATTTTATCTTTGAAAAAACGATTATTTCAATTATTAATTGATATATAAACGATTGTTTATTCTTTACAAATATTTTATTTTCTAGAATTTAAGTTTGAATAACGCTCAATGGTATTTTTTTAAATTTTATTACGAGCACGAAGATAAAGCTTAAAAAATTTAGTAAAATTAAAATAGAAATTCCGAAAAGAAGGTTGAAAAATTTTTAAAATTTTTCACGCTTTGTTGCGGTTTTGTTATAACTGGGATATTATGCAAGAAATAAAAGTATAGTATAAATTATTACTTTTTTTAAAATCTCACATTTTGATAGGTTTAATACTTTAATATAATGAAACAAAGATATATCTAGGTATTTCTAGAAGGCTAAATATTTATAAATAGAGCTGGCAAATTGAAAGAATTGCATTTTAAATTAACGTTTGCTTTTATCTTAATTTGCACAATATTATTTAAATATCTTTGATCGAAAATAAAATTCGACTTATTGACTTTGTAGTATTATTATTACTACTCATACATATTGCTATTCATTATATTAGCAAACGTTTATACTGGAAAAAAATTACGGAGGTAAGTATACAAAGATTAATTTTTGTTACTTTTTTTAATAATACTAAATACAATTTTTTAAATTATACTTAAACAAGTTATCTTCAGGTTATGATGGAAAAACTTTAATTTACACATCGAAGATTGTTCGTAATTTTTTTTGTAATATTTTACCTTTAAAGATTATTTTAAAATTAGGTTAACTAACGTACGTTATGACATTATAATAACAGGAGATAGAATGTGTGCATCATAATGTCCTTAGTGACTTTACGTTCAAAAAAATATAAAATTGTATAAAAAAAAAATCTTGACATTTTAATAATAATTAAACATCTTTACATGAGAAAATAAATTAAAGTTTATAGATGAAATATTTGTGAATACTGCCAATATCGCAAGTACATATGAAAAACGAAATAAGCTTTCGAAAGTTTAATTTTTTTTATGACGTTCTTTCTCTTTCTTTGAAAATTTTATATGACTTAAAATATGTTTTAAGTGGGGAAATATGAAACTGAGACGAATTTTCGAACTCCGCAAAAAAAAAAAAAAAAAAAAAAAAAACAATAAAATTACAGATTAAAATTTAAAAAAATAATAATTTATCGACTAAATATCCATTGGTAAAGAAAAAAAAATTGCATTTAAAAGGTAATAAATTCTCAAGAATTAAATCCATCTCGTGTCAACAAATGCATAGTCATGTTAAATAATTTGCATGGATTAAACAAGCTATATATTTTCAAAGAATATAGGGTAGCAATGCGACTTGACGGCAAATTCGAGTGGTTCTCTCCGCCCTCCCTACTTGCCACCAGGGCGCTATCGTCCCTTGACCATACATTGTACTCTAAGCAATCTTACACTAATGTCTCTTAAAAATGAGAAAAAAAAAGCAAAAAATTAGATAAAGAAAATAAAACAATCGCAATTTTAAACAAAATTGTTAAATCGTCGTATTTAAGTATGCAAATGAGCGATCGTCAGTGGACGGACTCGTTTATCTAAATCAGCATGAAGGCAAAGCGTGAAATCCTTTGTCGACTTTTTTTCTTTCTCTCTATTTCCCTCTCGAGGCTTTCGTTTCGAATCCCTCCATTTTCACATCGTCATTCGCATATAAAGTAACGCTAATCAACGTAACGAAGGCGAAGCAGCCACTCGACGAGAGTAATATATTGCGTCACGTCGGGCGAATCGTCCCATAGAACATCGTCTTGCTCTTTCTCCTCTTTCTCTCGCTTTTCATTTTCTTTATTTAGCGCGGGATACGGAATAAGAAAAAGACGATGGAAAACGTGACTTTTCGATGGTCAAATAAGGCATAAAGTCCATACGGCTTAATGTAAAAAAAGAGAAAATTTTATGGGTGTTTCGCGTGCGCTTGAGAGACTCGAGATTTACGAGTTCACCATTGGGTTTACTATCGCGTTGACTATATATATATATATATATATACACATGTCTTTTTTTCAAGTTCTATTCTTTTCTCGGTTATTCTATACGTCCTCATCATCAACATAACGCGAGAAACGGAGACGTCAATTTCGTCGAGCACGTATTTCATGGCTTGCGATAAAATTAACGAAACACCCTTTCGAATTATTGCCACGATTTTACATTATAACGAAAATAAACGCTTTGTTTATTTACCGACATAAATATCTACGTCGACATTTAAAAAATTTTATAATTCAAACGTGCCGTTTTCTTTTACGACAAAAAAATTCTTCAATATGAAAAGAAGCGTTTAAAAAAAGAAAAGCGTTTCTCCGTATGGTAAACAAGAAATACTTGAAATTTCTCGTGCAAACGTCGTTTTCTTTCTCTATAAGAACAAACTTAATTTTCTCGCGTGTGAACGCAAGAGAGAGAAAGAGAGAGATTGAGAGAGAATCCCGTCGTAAGAAAAATAACCAGACGTGACGCGCACAAAAGCATAACGCAATCCGCACCCGTTAGCTCCTACCTTCTACCTTTTCATTTTTTCCAAGTATACGTTACACATACTCGAGTTATAAGTTAGCGTACAGAAGGTAAAGTCTCGGTTGTACGCAAAACTTACGAAGCTACGAAGCTGATTTTTTTTTCTCTCTTTTCGCGTCTTTGCATAATAGCGCGAGGTTAAACGCTTCGCGTTTACGTTTACAGCTTTACCGGACTTTTACACTTTTAATATTAAGGTCTTTGCTGCTTGACCGCGACAGATTGTACGCGACGTTGTTTACTTTGGATATTACATGCAAGAGTAAAAGAGAAGAAGGAAATTGGATGATTTTACGGATAATAAAATTTATAAGCGTTTTTAGTGGAATTTTTATATTCGGTATAAGAGATGGATCAGCTTAAAAGCATTGAAAATCAAAGTTAACGATTTTAGCTGCGTTCTTTTTTTCGTTTTAAATTTTCAATTGATTTCGGATTAATTTTTTTTTTCTATTTTTGATTTTGTTTTTATAAACAGAATTCCGTGAAAAGCGTTTTAAAAGTTATTTTCTGATAAATATAAAACGAGCCCAACGTACTGGTTGTTTTCAATATTAAACGATTTATTTTATAATTTTCGATCAGTTTTATTTGAATTATTATAAAATGAATCAAATATAAATTGATTACTTTTTAAGTTGTTTCCAACAAACGAATATACGCTCAATTACAAACGGATGTAAAATTGTGAAGTATTATCTTTTTCAAAACAAAAAAATCTATACATTTTTATTTATCAAATAGCAAACCGAAATTAATGAAATAAAAACAATAGTAAATATATTTATTAAAAGCAAAAATAAAAAAAAAAAAAAAAAAAAAAAAAAAAAAAAAAAAAATATAAAAAAAAATAAAAATGGCGATTACCGAACGATTTAATTAATGTCATCATATCAAATTTCCTCATTTAAAATGCGCGCCTCGTTCGTTTATAAAACTAAAACACGCCCCTAACGTATGTACACAATTACCTAATCACGTGGAATACTCGCAGCTAATATTTATCCGTGAACCTTCGTCGCATTCCTTGTTGCTCGCTAGCACCGATATTAAATATTTAGCGCACGTGCGAGTTATATAATACGATGATAGCTTTGAAACTCTCCTGTGGCTTATTTAAATATCTATAGGACTTATTCGCGTTAAGAATATGTCGCGTTTAATGGAGAAAGTCGCGTTAATTTTATCATTTTTTTTTTTTTTTTTTTTTTATATCCGAGAAATATATATTTTTTGCGTTATATTTTTTCTTCGCGCGCTACTTTTATTATTTTTATCGGCTATAATTTCGTTATCTTCAATCCGTTCTCGATAATTCATTAATTTTTTTTTTTTTTTACGCACGCGTACGGTTGTTTGCTAAAGATCGGAAAAAAAGAAATGGAAAGTAATTCGAATGCTGCGCGAATCGCGTAAGTTTGGAAAATTGCGATTAAAGTGTATACGAGCATTACCATATGATTGGTAGACGGATGAAATTATTCAGCGTTGCGCTCGGAGAGAAAGTTTATTTGCGCGAGTATTAACTAATTCCTGATAAAGACAGCTTTGATCAGGGCTTTGAAATTATTTTCTCTTTTAAAAAATATTTCCGTTTAAATAAAATAAACATTTTTAAAAATGTTCACCTTTCCTTCTCGGTTTGAGTTATACGCGATCGTTTTTTCGATAAATAAATTATTTAAGTAAACGTGCATCAACCATTTCTTAAATTAAATTTTAAGAACAATCTCATTTCTAATAAATTTCATCGAACATGATAGAGATGCTATTAACGCAAGTAAAATAAGTTACGTTAACGTTCGAGACGAAATGGATTATTATAAAGCTGACAGCGAATCGTCAATTTTGAAGTTTCGGTGAATATTTCACAAGGGAGCTTTTAACGGTGCTCGGATACGCTTTGAGAAAGTAAAGTTGCATTTTACGTTCAACGTACGAAGAAGATGAATTAACAAAATTTTAATAGCTTATGAATTATGTTTATAATTCAAGCGCACTTGACGGATTTTAAAAGAGTTAATTTGATTATTTACACGTCAGAATCTATTCGTAAATATTTAGATTGTAAATAAATTTAGCCACAAAAATTGGACATTTTATTTCAGATTTTTTTTTTTTTTCCCGTTTAACTTTGCACGTACATATTTATTTAAATTAGTAAATGTACTTTATTGTAGAATCCTTTGTATTCGTTCATTGTTAATCATAACAAAGAAGGACAATGCTCGATGTAAAAGTTTTTCTATCTCAAAATGATATTTCCTGCATATGTAGGTATGTCAGCGGTTGTTAAATTTGTCATTCGTAAAGGAGGGAAATATTTTAAGCGTACAAAATTTTAGATTATGTTTCGAAGAGTCGTTATTGAATTTCTGCACAATTAAAAATTCTCAACGAGAATGCGATATTTTCAAGTAAAAGATTTTAATTCAATAATAATACTCTGCGAATTACATTCTTATTTTTTTTAAACAATTCAAAGTAGTATCAATTGATTTATACAAAAAAAAAAAAAAAAAAGAAGTAGAAGATAAGTCGAAAACGAAATTTTTAATATTTATTCTACAAGAAAAAAAAAAAAAAAAAGAAAAAAAATATCTTTTCTGATCTATTTTGATAAATTAAAAACTGCAAATTTATCATTTTCCCATAGCGTAATTCCATTAAAGCTTTAAAAAAAATAAGTAATTTCAAAGTGCATATCGAAAAAATAGATAGTAAAAAATTGTCGGACAACCGTGAGCTTTTACATACAAGTATACCTACAAACGTTACAAGCTTAAGCTCGGATAATCGACTCTCTTCAAGTTTTTCCCGGAAAGGGAAAGGGGAGACGAAAGGAGCGAAGAGGCGGAAAATCTGCGCGAAGATTTGGCTCTCGTTACCAACCTCGCTTTCTCTCTCTCTCTCTTTTTCTCACTGTTTCGACGAGGAAGGCCTTGTATTTGCGACTGGAATCTTCGTCGAAAAGACGTCATTGTACGTCGAACAATGCCGATTCTCATTTCAGTGCTGGAACGATTGTAAAAGAAAAAAACGGGCAGGAGAGAAAAGGATACCTCGAGATTATAAGGAAGGAGAAAGAAGAAGAGTGAAAAGTATGGAATGAGAACGATAACAGTGATGACCATTCACGTGTGTATACTGAGCGGAGTGTAAGCGTTTAAGGAAGTGAATGTAAATAGAGAATTTTAATTCTCGTATCTTTTAAATGGAAACGTAGATCTTGGATGAAAACTAAGGAAGAGGACTTCAGAATCGATAATGCAGAAGACAAAAGTCGAAGACAAGTTAGAAAAACAATCCCACCTTGTTCCCAAGTGTTTTTACATCTATAGAACGAGAGATAAAGAGAAGAAAAGAATAAATCGATGTAAATGACTTGAATACACCGGATGAAATCCTTGAATAAAAGTCGTTCGAAAGAGTCCCGGTTAGATTTTTACTTGGCTAAATACAATTTATTGTAAGAGTAATAATAACATTTTCTCTCGTTTATATAAAATAAATTGAAGTTACACATATTCGGATTATTTTTTTTTTTTTTTTTTTTTTATTAGAATCGTAAGCTGCATTAAATGTAAATATACGATATTTACTGGAAAAAAAAAAAAAAAACGCGATACCTTTTGCCTGTTATTAAATTTCACTAATTCTTATGAATTAAACGTATTTTTTAAATGTGACTAAAATTTTAAACAAAAATAATTCTTTTCATTTTACATTCATTAAAAAAAAAGAAACTCGTAACTGTATCCGCAGTAACATAAATTTTATTTTTTATTTTAAAAAAGTATAATATATCGCAATCAAGTGAACTTTAATCGACCTTTCAAGCTAAAAAAATAAATGAAAAATCCAACGAAGCGGTGTTTATAAAATACCAAATTGCGTCTGCTGGTAGTATTGTATATAGAGATTCGTAAAACTAAGTAAATAGAAAATAATTTACCGCGAAGAAAAGCCATGCTTTAACAACGGTTGAGTACCGCGATTTTCATTGTCGGTCTCTCGAACTGCTGGCTTTTTATCCTCGAACAAATAAAGACGAAGGACGACGAGAGGCGATGTCCTTTGGTAAATTACTCGCAATTAGTTAATTTCTTGAAAATCACGGCGAATGATGAAATATTAGATTAGTTTTTTCACGACAATAATAAATCTCGGTTTGTCGTTTGTTTATAAAAGACGTCGCCGACGTCTTATTATTTTCGTATATATTATTCGTAATTTGCAGAAAAGAATCAACATTCGGATGGTTAATATTTTCAGGGAAAGAACGTCGCTGATACATCTAAAATGCAAAAATTTAACGAAACTAAAACGATCGGACTCGTTTACGTACAACCCCGTGCGTTTACGTTGCGCTTTAAATTGGTGAGATTTCGGTTCGAAATTAATGAGTCGCGGTTGTCGTAATTGTAGGAAACCTTGGAAACGTTACTCTCCGTTGCGCTTTAATACGAGATACTCGTACAGCTCGGCAATACAATTTTGTAGGAAATAACCGAGCGAATCGTTACGGTTTCATTAACTACCTAAAATTCGGGTATCGCGCCGCTCATTTTATTAATAAATTAAAATACCATACGCTCCGTTATCGCGATATATCGTAAAGGAAAAACTCGCGCAGGAGAGCGAGCCGCGCGCGATATACTTAAAACAAAGCGAGTGTAAGAATGTAATCTCGAATACGGGGCTCGATTCGACGCGTTATCGCCGTACTTTTCTTCAACGGCATACTCCTCGCGTCTTATATACCGTTTGGATCCTATATTCTCTTCTACCTCGCACCCTTTGGCCGCGATAAATTACAAGCTTTTCGATTTCGTTGATGCGAGCATTTATGTATATATATATATATATATACATAGAGCTCGGTACAAACACATCGCATCGTTCGTAGATTATTCCTTTCCGTTTATGAATAATGCATGCGATAAACTGCGGAAAGAAGAAAATAAACGAGCCGGCGAGCCTCGAGCTCTCGGCGTATAATATCGGTATGCAAGGGCTCGATTTTTAAAAAGCCACTGCCGTCGCACTTATCTCCTTCGTCGCAAAAGCGGTTCGATTAATACCGAGTCGCGTTAAACGTTTACTCGTACTACTTAATTTCTTAAGAAACGCCACGTACGCGTAACGCCACTTTAAGCGATATTGCTTTTAAAAGTACCAAAGTCTAATTCATGTATTAAAAAACTTTTTTTTTTCCACATTTAATCTATATAAATACCTTTGGAAATTTAAGGGATAAAAATTTAAACCCCATTCATCGATCCTTTCACGTGCAACATTTGCGATGGGATTAAACGGTTAGGATGAAGTATATGCGCGTCACTCGCAGACAAAACTCCTCACACAAATTACGCGTCAATCAATAATGGAACTTACCATCGATATCGATCTCCTCGAGCATCGTGCGAAGTTCCTCGGCTCTGGCGAACTGACCGAGCGAGCGCATGACCCTTCCGAGCTCATCCTTCGTTATCGTTCCGTCTCCGTCCTTGTCAAAAAGCCGGAAGGCCTCTCGGAATTCTGCGAAAACAAATCGATTCGTACTCCGTTATATATACATTTTTATTCCATTATGTGTATATACACACAATTGACACATACTCGGCTCTCGGCTAGAAAAAAAAAAAAAAAAAAAAAAAAAAAAAAATCGAGAACGCGACGACGTGCGACGGCGAAACAAAAAGCTCCGCGTGCGCGCAAAGAATCGAACGTGCAAAAATATGATCTACAAGCACGTTTCCGTTAGGCGTAAAAACATTGTTACGTACGTTAGCGTCGCTAGTATTGCATATGTATGCGACGGACTACTCATAACGTGCTTTCATAACGTTTCTATATGCTTTTAATTATTACAGGTATGAACGCGAAATAGTTTTTTTTTTTTTTTTTTTACTACGTAGCAATGAATCGTATCAACAATCGATCAACGCGTAAATGGATCTTTATTTACGGTATTAATATTTCGGTATATCAAAAGCTACGTTTCGCATGCGATTCTTTGATGCGTTGAAATTTCAAAGAAAAAAAAAAAAAAAAAAAAAAATTAAACTTATAAGATCTCTTTAAATATATACTTAGCTATAAATATGCTGTTTTATAAATATATTAAAAAGTTTTCATTTTTATGAATCGGGCAAATTTTATGTCCGTTTTTCATGCGAGTAGAGAGCCGTAGAGCAAACTTGTCGAAAACTTTTCCGAGTTTAAGTTCGTTAGATCTATCTTAACTTGAAAATGTTTCATCCTTTTATTTAACGATTTGTCATTATAAGATGTATATATCTATACTTTTTTTTTTCCTTATGAGTTAAGAGGATTAAAATTTAACCAATTTTTAAATATAATTATGCGTTTAATTAATTATTATAAATTTTATATTTAAAATTAATATACAATAAAATTAATATAGCTACGTTGTTAAAATAACGTTACACATCTTTCGCCATTAAAAAAGCTTGAAAGCTCAAAAACAATAAAATTAAAAAAAAAAAAAAAAAAAATTCATTATTGGGTATATAAAATTTTATACTCTACATAAGCGTAAAAAATTAGTAATGTAAATAAAAAAAAAAGTCTATAAATAAAATAAAATCGCAATAAGTTTTCGAAAATTAAAAAGTAGCGAACGCGTGCTTCGAGTCATACATAAATATATGTACCAACGTACATTAGACGTCGACATATATATATATATATATATATATATATATATATATATATATATTATCCGTGAATGTGGCTTGCGGCACGTACTATACATATAGGTGAAGACGCATTGGATGCGTTTAATGGCCTCGTTTCACGATCCATCGAACGTTCGTCGGCGCACATATACACGTTGCTGCCGGCGAAGCTGAGACATTGCGCCCACTGGAATCCACGTATGCACATATTTCTAGAACCTTCGCGATGCCGGAGGGAGGAAAATATAATGTAATCGCGCGAGATTCCATGAGAAAAATAAAAAGATTCTCATGGTAAAGGCTATTTTATTAATCGCTATACGGCGATTATTGTATGGCGCGCAGGCGTGAAAGGCTTCCCGCTTGCGATATAGATATGTATATCGGAGATCGGGTATATGTGTAAATCGTAAATATGGGTCTGGTATCTCGATTATATTTTAATGAGGATGATGGCGATGTTTGCGGGGATAATTACGCTTTGTTATGGCGCTCGGTTTCGATAGTCGAAGCCGTTAAATCAAAGTACGCGATAAATATTGATAATCGTTCATAGAGAGAAACGTTTGGCAATTGAATCACGTTCGTTCTGTAATTTAATCAAGGTTTTTTTTTTTTTTTTTTTCTTTCAATACGTTGTAATTGGTGGCGTTTTGGTCGTTAACGTGTCCCGACTGTACATAAAGACGTTTAAGTGGAATTTCTAGAAAATTGTATTTACTTTGTGTTTCAAGAATTTATGGTCTTTATCAAACATTCGATAAAAATTCCTTTTAAAACATAAATTATCGATATAAAATATAATTTCTTATAATAAATGTATGATATTAATAGTTTCTTTTAAAAAATTTATGTTATAAATTAATAAATGCAACGTGAATTTATTCAGTAAAAAGTAAAAAAAAAAAAAAAAAAAAAAAGAAAGAATGAAAGAAACAAAGCGTCAAAGTTACGTAGAAAATCGGTGTACTCTCTCAAATAAAATACTCAAAGCTCGACAATTCTCTTTGAAACTGGTCATTGCGCACTTCTGTCGTTCCTTTTGTTCAATTCGCACCGTCGAACGTTAACGAAACAATAAAGAAAACGACACTTTATAAGCGATTAACGGCTCGCTAGAGCAGATATAACAAAGTGCTTTGTTGAAATTTCAAACCCCATAATTCGCGGGACAAACACGAACAGCAAAGCCAATTCACGAGTGTGTGGATCTTGGATTTTAACCCTAAACCTCGAGCGCCGACACGCGTTCGACGACAATTGAAACGAGCTCTAGCCTTGTATCAACATTCCCTTTCAAACGTACTATAAAAGCCATAATTTCACTCTCTCTCTCTCTCTCTCTTTCTCTTTCTCTCTCTCGTTGTTGACCCGTTCACGTAACCCGTATAAATAGTGAGTAAACGCGACGACGCGAAGTTATTTAATGATATAAGAGCGTGAAACAATCGCGAGTAATAATCAGCGTCGTTTGACTCGCGTTATCTTTCATCGCCAGCGCATAAACATAACGTAAAATTGCCGGCAGATGCGATTTTGTTAACGTTACCCACTAATAACGAGTAAGAGAATATTAGCACTCGGTCTATTTGGAAGGATAACGAGGTGGAAAGGTTTGGCCGTACGCACAATTTGTACGAGGACATTCGCGTATTCCGAGCAAATATTGCTTTCTGTATGTGTGCGACGCGACGCAGGCGGCGTTGGATTTGCCTCGTTTTTAATCGATAAAAATTGAATTCCGCAGAGTTAAACAAAAAAATTGTTCTTTGTTGTTTTTGTTGTTTTTTTATTTTAGTTTGTTTTTTTTTTTTTTTTTTTGCAACACGTCAGCGGTCGAGATATTTTTATCGGCTTAAGTGTAATATAATCCGCTTTTTTAATTGAGTTGAAAGTATTCGAATTTATTTATCTATTATTTTTCTTATTTTATAACTTTGTACATAAAATTATGGATGTAATATTTCGTAAAATTTAACGACGTCATTGTAATTTAAAAAAATTTCATTAAAATCCAATATTTGGTCGAATGAATAAATCTTTTGAAGGTGAATACAAAACAGGTTTTATATGCAAACTAATTTCTGTATAAAGAGTAAATTTTGTATGAGTTCTAGCGTATTAACTGCCAAATTGTGGTTTAAATAGAAATTAATGATATGGTTGGTTAATATACGGATAAATTCGTACCCAAGTATTTATGCTAGATTTCGGAAATTTCACAGATATAATTTAAAGATTCACCGATAAAATTTAGTCAATTAAATTAACCGCCATACGACATATTATTCCGACGAAATTTTCGCCAAAAAATAAATCATTTTTTAACGTAAATTGTAATAATAAAAGAAAAAAGTGAGAGAGAGAGAGAGAGAGAGAGAGAGAAAACGTTTAAACGTAATCTATACAAAAGAAAATATCGAAATCAAGTCGTCGTTTACCTTTCATCTGGGCCTTGGTGATGTGCGGCTTTTTCAAGGCCAAGCTAGAGACGAGATGATCCGGCGAAGCGGGTATGGCGAAGACCTTGTTAGAGGGACCGGGGACGGAGTCAGCGGCGGCGGCGGCGGCAACGGTGGCGGCAGCAGCGGTTCCGCTCGTACCCGCAACCGCTTCGTACGACGACGTGGACGCCTGCGGCTCCGACGAGCCGCTGGCGCTCGGATACAGATGCCCGCCTAAGCTATGACGCATTGGACAGCAATGGTGATGGTGATGCTTCGATGCTTCCTTCGGTTAGTTTTAAATAATTACGAATTAGTTTTAATTTGTTGCTGGTTTAGTTTATTTTTTACGAGAAGGTTTACTTTCCCTTTTATTTTTTTCTCTTTTTCTTTTTTTTTTCTTTTTTTTTTTCTTTTCTTTTTTTTTTTTTTTTTTTTTTTTTTTTAATGGCGCATTTAACTCGTTATTTTGATTTTATTCGGTTTATTTTGCACCATTCTTACCTTGCGCGCGTGCAATTTACTTTAATCGAGAGATAAAATTTGATTACGCGTTATAGGAACGATATAAATAAGTAATACAATTTTGGTGTTCAATCTAAATGTAAAACTTTTTCATTGATTTTATGCGGTCGTCGAAGGTACGAAAAATTTAATCAAAGTTTTAAATAATATAATAAAGTGAAAGGCTCCTCCTTCCCCCTTTACGTGCCGATTAAATTTCCAATGATTCATTGAAATTTTATCAATGTGCGGTCGAATTTTGAATTTTTTTCGTAACCGGGCGATGTATAATATTTTAATGGATTTTTAATAATGAAATTGTTATATTATACACGTTAAATAAAAATATATATTCAAATGCCGTCTATACATTGAAAGGTAAACCGTTATTCCGTTTAAAATTTAACTTTCAGCGTTAAATCCCTTAGATTTATGCGTTCTTTGCATTGCTCAATCGTTAAATTTCTCAAATTTTTTACGTGATTGGTGAGGGTAAAAACGAATGTAAAAACGAATGAATAAGTTACCAAATTGTCGACGGTATCGACAAGCTGTTCCTTGATCTCCGGGCACTTGTGCTGAAGATCGTCGTGTGTTTGGGTGCCGACGCTACTACTGCCGCCGGGGCTGCTGGCGCCGCTGCTGTTGTCCTTGCCGGATAATAAGCGCGAGCTGAGGGGATCGACGAGAACCGATTTGATCGAGCCGACGATGTCCGAGGGCGAGACCGTCGATGAGGAGCGAGTCGCGAAACGCGAAACCGTCGGCCCCTCGTGTTCGCGCTGCTCTTCATCGTTGGACGCGGTGCTGCTCTGACGAGTCTGCAAAATTTCGACGTTTTTTTTTTTATTTTTTACTTTGTTTTTATTCTCTCTCTCTCTCTCTCTTTCTCTCTATCTCACACTCTTTATTTTCTTATTGCGTAATTGCAGCTTTATTTTTATTTAAATTGAGAGAAGTAACGGAAAGATGTTTTTTAGATTCAACAATATTATGGAACCTTGTGAAATTAGAAAATAAAAAAAAAAAAAAAAAAAAGAATTAAAATCATTAAGTAAAATGTTGATTAAAATAGCCAGATTATTATTTAACAATTTTGTATTTAAAAGTATTTCGCTTACAAATACGCGCAATAACATCTAAATTCGTTTTCCATTTACAATAGTTTCCCGATCAAGGAGAATATTCAGTTTGTGAGAAGTGTCGAATTTACATTTCATTGTTGATACAATTCAATTCTAACTTGAAAGTTTGAAGAAACTGAAGTTCTTCGAACTAAATTTAAGCGCTCGTATATGGCACACGAGAGATTAAAGTGATAAAATTTCTTTCTCTCTTTTTTTTTTTTTTTTTTCTTTTCAAGAAGTATTGGACGTCGATTGTTTCAAGCTTTGTTTAATTAAACCTTCGATTAATAAACATATGTTTTTTATTCTTTTTGAAAGTAAGTCTTGATAAATCAATTTATTGTTTTTTGAAAAAAACTGTGTTGGTTTTCTTACAAAAAAAAAAAAAAAAAAAAAAAACTATTTATTTCTTCAATGTAAACAAAAAATATATACTCGATTTGTAATAAAATTATCAAGATCGCTTTCCGCATACCATATTGCTCGATCGAGTGAGTGCATAAACGTTAAAGGAAATATTTATAAGTATATCGTTTCTTTCGCGTTTTAACATTAAAAAATGTATCTTCGAAACGATTTGCAGATAAATTTCTCCAAGGTGAGTTTTCCGAGCTGCTTTCGTAATTCTTTCGCATAAAAAATTTATCGACAACCGATCCAATGGTTGAAAAAAAAAAAATAAAAGAAAAAAGAAAGGCTGATTTAATTAAATTTTTGCTTCAAAAGCAAAATTAAATCACAGTCAGATATTGAATAATCTCGAAATTTTATGTATAAAGAAATTAGTGCTGCAAGATGAATAATTTTCAAATGGAAAAATTAACGACTAGATTTATAATCTTTCAAACGCGTGTGTAAATTTGTTGAAATATTAATTTAGATATCATTTTTTATAGTTTAATTGTTTAATAATTTAATAATTAATCAGCAAAAATTACCCCAATATATCCAATTAAACTCATGAATCACTCGAACAAAATCCCAAATTTGCGCCGTCAGATCGCGCGTTCCATAGTAAAAACAGTTGATTAGCCAAAGGCGACATCCAAGGCGCATCGAATATTCGTTTGTCGAGCACTACCGTTAAGAGAAAAGCCATTCCCAATGAAATTTTCAAAAGTTTTCCCGAACTTTCGTCATTAACGAAGCAAGAAGCCGAAGCTCGTTTTACTTCGGTTACAATTGCAATCGACCTCGAAGAAGAAGAAGACACGGAGAAAAAAAGAATGTGATAAGCGTAGAAGTGGAAACGCGTCGGAGAATTTAAGAAAAAACTTGAACGTTACTGTTTAAGGTACGAGTTTTTGTTAAAGAAATAGAAGATATTGTCGCCAAGTTATATTAGCGGGCGAAGGTGTAATATTACCGTGGAAAAGTAAAAAATAGTAAGAAACTTTTTTTTATATTTTTTTTTATTACGTGTATACATTAAGCGCGAATGTATTTTGAATTTTTAATTTTAAATCAAACTTTTTTATAGGCGTATAATTTTAAAAAAAGAACCGTTTTAAAAATTTATCAATGTTTATAATAATATTATGGAATTTAAATGGAATTTTGAATTCAAAATTTTCTGCACCATCATAAGTATTAAAAGTCGTATGAAAACTAGTTTCAGTACTTTGAATTTTCATCTTTTTTACTTAAAATGTATCAAGCTTATTATTATTATTATTTTTTTTTTTAAATTGTCGGAAAAGTGCAACAAAGCTTGCAAACGTTAAGACGCTAAGAGCTAGCATTTTTAAATATTTCCTCGAAAAACAAATCTTTACTAAATAAAAATACAGGTGACGCATCCTTAGAAAAATCGAGGAATAAAGGGTTGAAATCAAAATCGATCGATCGAGTTCAAGATCGCAAAGCGTAAAACGTACTTCGCGTTAATCCAAATAAAATCGCGGGCTTATTTTCTTGGAGCGCACGGAGGCAACGCGGATAGTATACATACGTCCTTGCGAGATTCTTTCTACAACAAACGTTCGCCGCGAATAGCTTTTCTAATTTTGTAAAAAGCCCATTATCGAGATTACGAGATACCCAAGCCGCAAGCTCGAAACGCCAAGATACCTTTAACGCCCGCGCACTATCGCGAATGCCGTTAATTAACAAAACACGACCAATGAAAATCTCCGTTACCGAGCGAATGTTGTTTTTTATTTTGTCTTTTTTTTTTTTTTTTTTTTTTTCTTCGCCCGCTCGCTCGCTCGCGTAACGCATTTCTATTTCCGATTGCCGTGCTGTTTTGCTCCTCTGCGTGTAAGCATCGACTGTATTGGTACAAGCACGAGGGATATAACGGATTTTATTATGCTCGTTCTTTCGGCCGAGAAGTTTCCCGTTAACGACATAACATGTACTCGCTTACGTACTCGCCGAGAAGAGTTCGATGGCGAAACTTATTCTGGTCTTTTTTTACGTTACGATATATACATATGCATGCATCAATGGCAGCATTGCTATATTCGAGTATATACGTGTAAGCGCGAGGTAAAGGTAACGAATGGCATTTTGCGAAACATTCAGAATTTCAACGATTCGTTACATCGCGATTCAACAGATTTTCTCGTGTTCGCGCTTAAGCTTGAAAAATTTATTTCCACGTATAAAACGCACGGATTAATAAATTTCCACGTTACGCGCATACGTTGGAGACTATGCGTTCGATCGACGTAAATTATCGTCTGTATAAAAAAAAAAAGTTACTTTCCAATGGCCGACGAGCGAAGAAAAAAAGATTGTATTAATCGAGGTAACGATGCCGAGTAAAATAAGAGGGAAATGAAGAAAATTGTGAGTAAAAATTACGCAAAGATTTATTTTTCAAGCTTTTTGAAAACATTATGAATATACGTGTATTATATAATGTTGTTGTAAAATTTCGATATTACAAAAAAATTTAATTACATTTGCTTTTTAATCAATAATGAAAATTTGGCAAAAATTTCGTATAGAAAATTTATAATCCAAGCTCTTATTAAACACGTATATGCGCAAATTAAACGACTTGGACACCAGTCGAGGAACGATTTGTCAAGATTTTCCTCGCCGTGTACGCAAGAAACGTGCGAACGTACCACTACTCCACGTTTACATGTACATATACGTATCCATAATTTGACATCTCGCGATGAAATAAGGATATATGCACGTGCATCGTTATTGATTTTAAATTCAGGTTTACGCGGCCTACACCTCGTTGTTTCTTGAGTACCGAAGGCCATTTGAAAATCAATATATACTGCCTCATATTGCATCGGGGGCTCAATTTTCCTATCTTCGTTGCTTAAGCGCGAATGTACCTTTGAGCGTGTGATGGTATGCCGGTAGGTGTGTATTAACCAATAGAACGACGCCCTGTTTGCAGTATGTAACAGTGGTACGTGTAATCGGAATAGATGATTTTCAGAGGCCCCGGAACTTTAATATTTTACCTTATGTTATTTTCACGCCAAGATAACTTTTTATCGTTGATATAGAATGTCTACGCGATCTAAGAAAAAAACGACGACGTTGTTTTTTTTTTTCTTTTCAGCGATTGTTGTAAATTTTATCGTAAAATTTAATAATAAAAGTAAAAATGGAAGGCATAATTAATTAAGTATTCGCCAATTGAGTGAGTAACGTAGACCATTCGAAAACTAACTAAAGATAGAAAGATATAAGAGAGATAAGAGAGAGAGCGAGCGAAATAAGAGAGAGAAAGAGAGAGAGAGAGAGAGAGAAATAAAGTAAAAGGCAAAAGTAAAATTGATTTAATATCGCAGTTCTTTAACGCCACGGCTGCGGGAACGCGGGTTGTATAGAAACGCGCACGTCGCTAGGGTTGCCACAGCTACAGGTGGCCGATTCAACCGAAGCGCATAGAGTAGGACAGTCGCATAGCGATAAGAGCAAAGAGAGAGAGAGAGAGAGAGAGAGAATGAGTTTTGATCGCGAGCTTGTCGCGCACTCAATGGGAATTGCAAAAAACGACGTTGCTTTTAATGCAAAACGCGTACGTAAATATTTTCGAAGTTAATTAATATATAAGATAAATTTTCGACTCGTTGTTGTTTGTTTGTTTTTTTTTTTTTTTTTTCTATTTTTTTTGAACGAATAAATACCCGAATTTTTGCAAATGATTACGTGATGTTTATGATTGAAATGTAAAATAAACGTTGCATCCGTTTAATGATATTCTTACAGATGTGTGCTACCTTATATACCATTATTTTACTAATTAATGTTTAATTAATTTTAAATGATCTTCTGATAGGTCAAACATAATAATATCAAAGCGGAAAGTACAAGGTAAACTAGTACACATGTGCATCGCTACATTAGTGCCGCAGTTATCATAGCAGTTCAAATGTTTCCAAAATAATTAAACTTACTTTACCATCCATATCATAATAATTAACAATTAGCAAGCAATGTAGCAATTTATATTAAACTTTATTGTTATAAATTTTTATTCAGAAACATCGTATCGTTAAAATAAGAAAATAATTTTAAAAATTGTGGAATCGGAAATAATCGTCGGTTTGCATATTAATTTCAATAATTCGTTAATTTAATAAAATATTGATAAACACAATATGCGTCGAATGAAACTTTCTCATCCGTTAATAATGTAAATACTTTCGAATACCGTCGATCAGATATGTCACGTTCCTTGCGAGATTCAAGCAATTATACAAAATGTAACTTATTCGGCTATTAGAAACGAAGAGACAAACAAACGACAAATACCGTAAAATAATGAATATTCGGGGAAATTTGTATTTTTTATTTTTCTTTTTACTTATTCTCGACAGGTAAGCTCGCGCGTGAATTTTGCGGGCATGCGTAAGTCACCGATACGATAAATTCCAGTCGGTGTTCGTCGAAAATAAAAAAAAGCGAATTAACGAAATTTAATAGTTGACAATGCGCATAACCTGTCCGCGATTGAATTTTCGTTGAAATTAGTTTTTCGAAATCGACGCGGATAACGGGACGAGTTGTCGAGTGTACGAATAAATCGAAAATTCGATTGTTTAAGCTTCGCCGAGTGCGAAGACCTTTCAATTTTTATTTTCGATGTTATATCGTGCGAAATGCATTACGAAGAACAATTTTGATTTATATATAAAAATTAGGTGCACGCATTTACCTACGTGTTTGGAAAATCAACGCTCCTCGAAGAATTTCGTTTTAATCGGGGTATTTTTCATTTAGTTAAGAATGGTAAGTTAATTTTAAATACTATTGAAAGTATTTAAGTATTTATAGGTATATCGTAGCGGTTGTGGATCAATAAAAAAAAATAGTTCGATCCGAATATCTATTCAATTTATTAGGTTACCGTAGAAAATAAAAAGTAAAATTATTATTAATTTTTCGTCCTTTGTTGAAGAAAATTTTATAATAAATTTCATATGAAATATTTCAAATTATATTGAAATTTTTATCATCATTCGGTAACAAAAGAATTTTAATACAATTGTATAAAATTATAAAATTTTTAACAGAATTGAATTTTAAAAAGATCGCGTAAATGTGTTCTTTGAAAATTACATTTTATTTTTATGAGGTCAAATTATTCCATTGAATTTTTAATTACGGCAAAAGTACTTAGTTTTTGTTACTCATTTTTATTGATATTCAATTAAAAAAAAAAAAAAAAAAATGCACAGTGTAACGAATAAAATTAATAAAAGTAAATAAATAAATAAACATAAAAAATATTATACGTATAAAGATTAAACTAATTAAATAAAATAAACGCGAGCATCAACGAGTGTATTTTAATGGTGATATCGAACTCCGATCAGCAAGTATCGTTACATGCCGAGGTTCAATAAACGTAATGGAGCGTTTCATTTAATTAGCTTCCTAAAGTATGATTTACACTGATTTTCCAATGTTGTTTTAGGCAGTTGTAAAGTAGCACAATTCATCAAATTATAACTTGATTGCAAATTTTATTATTTCCGTTAATTCGTGATTTTCTTCGATGCAATAATAGTTAAAAAATTTTCGTAATCTTTTTTATGTTTCTAAATTAAATAAAATCCTTATAGTAATATATTTTTTTTTTAGCAGTCGATAAAGTTAATTTAATTATAAATTTTCATCAAAAAGAAATAAAAGAAAAATTACAAATAACAGTTCGCGCAACTTGAAACAATTTCATTATACCAGATGGTAAAGTAGCCAAAAATAGACATCTTTATAAAAAGCCTCGCGAGCGATAACGAAAACATTTTTCCAAAAGATCGTTTGATCATCGGTTTTGCGTTATTTATTTACGTAGATGCACCTAGGAGACATTTCTGCGCAATTAACGCGATATATATATTGGTGCGAAACGCGAAAATTCGTCACACTCGAAATGAAAATTCAAATCAAGTTTAAAAGGGACGAAACAGAACAATATCAAACGTTTAATGACTTTTCCAATTACGTCGCACGAGGCGGCGCTTTTTATTTTTTATTTTGCGCGGCTTGTCCTAACGGTTGAAAATAGCCTCGTGTATTTCAAGTTACCTATAACGGATTTAACTTCGTTTTTTTCTTCTCTCTCTCTCTCTCTTTTTTTTTTTTTTTTTTTATTCCAATGCATACGCATACCAAACGATGACGACGTCGACATTCTCATACGGATCTAATAATAAGCCGTTGAGTTCATTCAAGTTAGCCTCTATTTTTTGTTCCTCCTCCTTTCTGACATTCTTCTCTTGCTTTCTCTCTCTCTCTCTCTCTCTCACTCCATTGAATTCTCTCGGCCGGGAGACGCGACTCGGCGTATTTGCTACTACATATCGTTGCACGCGTCGGCAATCGGATTTCCGCTTAAAATCGACGCGCGGCTTCTCTGAGTTAACGCTCGGATCGTTATCGACTATTTGTCTCTGCATTTGATTTGAAAGTCCCACGAGTAGTACTACTTCCAATGAGGCTTGATTTTTTTTTTCTTCCTCTTTTTGGCCTCTTTTCGTTTCTTTCTTTCGCCTTGTCTATACTCTTTCGATTTTTCAAGCGCGAGAGGGATATTGGATGGACGAATTTGAAAATACGGCGATCGGCGTTATTTATCGACTTAATGAGTTATTAAAATGAAGAATTTTTTTATTTAAAATAACATCCCTTGTATTTAAATCAAACATTTATACAGATTAAATATCCGTTAAATTATTAAATTATTGAATTTTGCATTTCTTTGAAATAATTATTAAAATGAAAATGAATCGATTAATGAGGCTTCTTATTAAATAGCACCGCACATAAGAAATTTTGTCGATAATTGCTTTTTATTTAAATTCCCTCACGTTTATTGTGTCGATTAACTTCCAAACGAAATTTTTATACGAAAAATTAAAATAAAATAAATTAAATAAAATATTAAAATATTAAAAAGCTAATTGATATAAAAATGAAGAGCTACTTTATTATAAATTTCTTAAAACATAATTTCTCTCCGCGTTGCATAAGAAAATCAAACAAAAGAAAAATAAAATATTCATTCAGTCAAGTCGCGTTAATCAAATCCCACCTTTTGATCTCTTTTCAAGTAGTACATACACGTGGAATAACAAATAGGTTCGCTTCCGCGGTGGAAAATTCTAGTCTCGTTTCGTTCGGTCGCGTAGAGAGCGACTTACATCTCGCGCAACATAACAATTACACTCGGCAAACATTAATTCTCGTCGCGCGCGCGCGCGCGCTCACATAACTCGAGGGTTAACTTTGATGCGCGCGTAAAAGCACACGTATATACACACATACACACACACAAACACACAAACACATATACTTTGTATATGCGTGTATGTATACGTGTATTGTCGAGAGAGTTCGTCGGAGGGATTCATCGATCTAGCTCTCGCATCCCTTTCTCGCTCTATTATGCATCTTCTCTAAATAGAAACGAACGATGAATATACGCGAATACGTACAAGTATACGTATACAAGAGCAGGAGACAAAGGGATCGCTCTCTCCCCCCCGCTGAATGAACCGCTCGCACCTGTATGTCGCGGTGTATTGAGCTCATCGGAAGATTCTTGTCGAGTATTTATTACGAGAATGAGGGAGAAATGACTGAATGTATATGTACATACATACATACATACATACATACATACATACATACATGCATACATATATATATACCATAATGGATCGTTGTCATGATTATTTCTTTTTTATTCTTTTTTATTTTTAATTTGCTCGTTGCAATTTTACGCGACACACGTGAATTTCAAAATTAAAGGATTCTATTGTATTTATAGAATGCATGTGTAATTAAGAAAACATATATGCATTCAGAAAGGGTACAACAGCAATGTTTGTTGAAATTATTTTTTTTGAAACTTTTTTTTTTTATTTATTGACAAAAAAATATTCCACCATTGATTTTTGTTATTAGTTTCATTGTAAAAAAAATTAATATCATAGTTTCACATTTACAACAGTTTCTGCATTCGATAGTTATCTCATCGTGTATTTTATTGTATTCTATAAAATGTAGATTTTTGCAGTACAAATAAAATAAAAACATCGATATATAGTAAACTGCTATTGTTGGACTAAACTTAATGTACAATTTTACGTGTACTTACACACAAATATATATATATATATATATATATATATATATATATATATATATACACACACACATATATATATTTATGGGTATGTATATGTAGTCGTGTTAAACATTTTCATCGTATTTTTTATCGGTCAATTAATTTATGCAGATCACAAAATTTTGAACAATAATATTACTCTTAGCTGTGTGCGCGCGATAAAATTATATCCGATTTCTACAACACCATGCACATACGCAGAATAATTAAAGCACAAACCCTGATCTATACTAGTATATATGTATATACAAAACACAACATTCGCGCTTATGATATATATATATATATATATATATATATATATATATATATATATATATGTATAAATATAGGTTAGCCGGTGCAAGGGAACGTATCGCGCATTAATTCATCAGGTTTCAGAGGGGTTAACTGTACTCTACGATATGGCTGTGTGCATTGTATGTATGTATAGACAGGCGTATCTTTATATAGCCGATGTATACGAAGCTCGCATATCCAGTCCGAATTAAAGTAACCAATAGAGAGGCGCCGAGTAGCCCGCGCATTAGATTTGTCTCTCGAGGGAGCAGAGGGCGGTCGAGAAGCACTCGCGGAATTTATAACCCCGTCGACAGGGCCGTGATAGCGAACAAATTACACGAGTCGATAGGTCGACTGGATGTTATACCTACGTAAATCTAGTAAATGCACATGTATGTGTAACGATAATGTTAGTCTCTTTTTTCTCTTTCTCATCCACGATGCGCGATATACATATGTAGATCGCAAATGTTCCCGACGTAAGAGTTTCACGATCGAGGCACGACAATTAGCGTCAGCCTCGTTCTTAAGCGACGTTAATGGAACGAACGTTTTCGCGAAGAGCAATAAGATGTACAAAGCGCGAGGTAACATCGCGGAGACTTTTTAATCGCTCGAAATTGATTTATCAATTTTCCATCGACGAGCAAAAGTGCTCGCGCACTTTGGTACCTAACCGTCTTTGATTATTGTCGTCGTAGGCGAGGAAGACGTGCGCCTTTTTTCTTTTATATATATATATATAATTTGTAAACGGTGAAAGAAGAGAAAAAATTTGATAAGCCCCGTCGACGTTTTAATTTAACGAGGTTAAAGCTCGTTTTCGCTTATACGTAATATTACGTTATTGTCGTTGTTAAAACGTTAAATTAAAAAATTTATCTTTAATTTACAAACGCCAGTTGTAATTAAAATGTCATTTTATTTTGAGGGAAAATAAATTTTCACGTAGCCGATAGGTAACACACGCGAAATTTAAAGATTCAACGGATAAGTCACGTATTATCGATTCCGATCTTACGGCAGGTACTAGAGTTTGCGGCGTAAATCTTTAAATTCGGAACGTATTATCTATAGCGCGCAAAAGTTAACGATGCTCTTTTTATCTGCTCAAACTTCTCTAATTACCAAGTTTTTTTTATGAAAATTGCCAATATTGTTGGAACGGGTTAATAAAAAAAGAAATGTTAAAGAAAAATGTGCGATAAAAAAAGTACGTGCACGACTAATTTAACTTTTTATTTGAAACAATTACGTTTAAAATTTATTTTAATACGTCAATCGTAAAAATATTATAACAAGCGATAAAAGAATCGGCAGCTACACATTGTTAACTTTATAAAAAAAATGTGAATTACTCGCCGACGACTATACAGAACAGTAGTTTTCTAAAGCATAATATTATTTTCGTTAAAAATTTATCAAGCTTGAATTCGAGAAATAACTTTATCGATAGGAGTTTTTAAATTGAAATTTTTTTAAAAGAACAACTTTCCGGTGTATTCTTCGTCGTGTAGTCGAGCTCCGAAAACTCATTCTGTCGGCAAACTTTGAATGATTATTTTACACGCACACTCAATCAAACCAATAGCTGTTGTCACAGCAACGCTCGAAAGGACGAAGAAAAATCTCGGCTGTTTAAGTAAGACGGCAAAAAGTTAACAGGGTAAAAGTTTGCGATACGACGAAGAAAAATGGCGAACTTATTAATTAAAAAAGCAAAATTAAAACTGAGCTGTATAATGGCTTCCTTACTCTTTTTCCCTCTCTCTCTCTCTCTCTCTCTCTCTCTCTCTTTCATCATCGTCAACTTTCTATCATTTCGCGATGCGTCGAACGCTCCGATTTGGCTGTGGGAAGGAAGAATAAGAAGAAAGGAGACGGGGAGCAGTCGAGACAGAAACCGTCGTCGGCGTCGAAATGATGATATAACTTTCTTATCTCGCTCTAACAGATTCTAAGTGGACCGACTTGAAATCGGATTCTAACTGGCAGCTGCTCACTTTCTCTCTCTCACTCTCGTGTATGCGTTGAACTATCTGTACGTTGATGGTGGTAGTAGTGTAGAGAAGAAGGTAGCGGAAAACGAAGCCTCGCTATCGAATTGTAATTCTCTTTCCCGCTTTCTACGCGCGTCATTTCAAAGTTTGCCGACATCTCGACCGTTAAATCGTCCCGATTTAATTGTTAGCATCGGCTTGACTTAAGGAAATGAGAGCGACTGTCGTTCCTCTACCTTTATACGTGTGCACTAATCTGTGCGCGCGCGTGCATGTGTGTGTGTGTGTGTGTGTGTGTAAAGGTGCGTGTGATCGTTAGAGAATGTAAATGTGTTCGGTGACCTGCGCCCAAATGAAATAGTCAATTTATTTCGTATAAGCTGGTTTACGCTGCGAATGAACGATCGTTTTGCTTTAAAGTTTTTTAATCATTAATCTTTATTTTTACACGCGATATTTAACAAAATTAATTAATACTCATTAATCGCGGTATATACACATATTTTAAATCATAAAATATTTTTCATCTTTAAAGAAAACTCATCCCAATTTAATTTTATATTTTAATAAGGTGACGTGCGATAATAATTATTTTTAATCAATTCGTAAAATAAATTATATATACTTATCGGAAAATATTTTTATTTTTTAAACTAACGCGTTAAAGCTTGAAATTATTAAGTTGGAAAAATATTTAATTATCGCTTAACCTTAATTATCAGTTTTACATGGTGGAAATAAATGTATATTTAAAAAAAAATAAATAAATAAATAAATAGAAATGTTATGAATTTATATGGGTGTAAAGTTAGAAATGATTATTTATATGTGCCTAATTTATCTATATATAATAAAGTATTAAATATAATAAATTTGACCGAAGTATAGATATGTTAACAACTTTATTAGCCATATTAATTAAGGAGCTTTAATTAATTGAAGTGAGCAGTAAAGTTACCATTAACGAGGATATTAGCAAATTAAATACTGTAAAATATTAAAGCTAAGGCGAATCACAAGTAGCAGTTTAATTTTAACTCAATGGATACAATATTATATGTTTAAATTGTATTTTTTGTTTCTTCGTATTGTTTTGTAAATAAAATAATAAGTAAAGTTTATTTATAGCTTATTTGATTGAAAAACTTTTTCGATAAATAATGTTCGACGCGAATGATTTCGTGTAATTAATATATATATATATATATATATATATATATATATATATATATATATATATATGTAATTGAAAGAATGAAATCTAAATATTGACTTTCAGAATTAATTTATCGTTAATGAATAATGTAGTAATCATATTATTATTAAATGTTTATTCGGGACTAAAACCCGAAGTTGAAGATGCCTATTATTTCCTTTATTATCTTTAAATTTTTCGAATCGGTGTTTTAGTTAAATTTCTAAATGTGAACAAACCTAAATAAATCAATTTTTCAAAGCCCCGTATTCGGAGAGTAGTAATCAAACCAAATCCCAAAGCAACCGGCTTGCCCAAAGTTCGTCAAAGTACACACGCCTATCCATTAACAAAAACAACAAGAGCTTTCCATCATTCTCTCTCTCTCTCTCTACTTTCATCTCTATATCTCTTTTTCTCGTCGTTCTCACAAGATAACGATCGATTTTCTTCCGCGAGTTCATCTCCTTCGCGAAGAGAAATTTATCGTCGGACTCTTATGTGTACATATATACAGTACTCAGTTCTTTCCGGTGCTATCTCACCGGAACTCTTAATAGTTCTTCCTGCTCACCGAGAGTGAGCTTCCACTCGGAGATGTATATAGATTTTCGCATCGTTCGTATCATCGCTTTCGTACGACCACATGTGCCGTTTGGATAAGAAGAAAAAAAAAAAAAAAAATAAAACAAAAAGAAAATAAGGAAAGGAAAAGAAAATAAAAATTAGTATCGAGGTAGACTCGCGAGTATCGCTCGGGAAATATCGCGTTTTTATCACGTGCAGCTAAACACGCGATATTATACTTTGTTCCTTCGATGCGCGCGAACGGCAACGGGAAAACGATTTAACGTCCAAGCGAAGAAAAAGTCCAGAATGAGACGCGGAAATGCGTCCGCTTTATCATACGGAAAAAGTAACTTTTATCGTATGTGTACATCTTAGCAGATAATGTTGCAGTGTACTTTCATCACTTAGATTTGATAATTGTTTTTTTTTTTTCTTTTTTTTTCTTTTTTTTTTTTTTCCTATTCTTGCGATGTTAGTATCACGGGTGTTTCTACGGTCAGATGAAAAAATACTTTTTTTAAATAAAAATTTAAATAAATGTTTATTTGGTTGAACGAAACAATGAAACATTAATAAATGAAAAGAAATGAATTTTCTGTTATGTTGAATAAATTTTTCGAACGCGTATAAATATTCGTATTTTATAGTATACATATTTAATATTCACTTAAAAATGAATAATATAAGATAAATTTTCAACTTAATACATTGATTTACAATTTCGATAAATTGAAAATTATCAGTATTTCCAAATAATTCGATGTACGCAAATAAATTCATTCTACATACCCTTGATTTTTAAATATAATTAATAAAAATTTTTACATTAAATAACTGAGGCGTGATTCTACGAAATACAATGACGTATCGAGCAATCATTAAAATGACACGCGTAAACTGATAAAAAATGTTATTTTTCTCGAAAAGTGCATTAGCTTCATTAAAACGACAATATTAAAATGAAAAAAAAAAATATATGTACGATTGAATTTGAATGAGAAAAAGTAAACGAGTAAAAAAAAGGGGGGGAGGGGGACACGGAAGTGCAACGAGTCAAGAAGCAAGAAAAGGGTTCGAATCATTGATACAATTCTCGTGAAAATTCAAGGAGCGCGCCATCGGAAAAGATGGATATGTCCTTAGTCGCTACCTTAACGTTCGCCTCTTCCAAAAGTGGTACTTCTCTGTATAACGGATTGATTGCTCTTTCCTTCGCGTTTACTCTCGCTCACCCACACAGGGATCGTACGTCGGGTAGATAAGTACGCCGGCGCTGAGGAAAACACGTATTCGCGCGGTGATTTGCGAGCGGAATAACCCATTTGGAAAATCCAGCAGCTTCTCTTTCTCTCTCACGCATTGCTATACACACAAGTAGAAACACACGTAAACCGTAAATCGAAAACCCGCGCAGAGAGTTCACCTCGCGTGCAAAAGAGCACGAAAGAATTTCTTGTTATTTTTATTTTTTTTTTTTTTTTTTTTTTTATTTTTTTTTATTTTTTTACATTTGCGAACTTTAAGAGTAAAGACGAGGCAAAAAGAAAAACGCGTGCACGAGGGAAAGCGCCAGAGCTTCGCGACTCTGCGTCGATGTATTTTTTCCGATCGAGGATGGCGAGCTGTCGCGAAGATTTTTAGAAAAGGATTACTTAGTCCGGATTCTACAGGTGTTAAATTGGCCGTGTTTTACGTTTGCTATTTGCTCTTGCGTCGTTGCGTTTTACCAACTGGATTTAGAAATAATTGGATGTGATCCTTGCTTCGAAAAGCTAATCATACGTTATTTTAAAATCCTGAATATTTTATCAGCTAAATTTCATAAGCTTCTTCAAGAGGCGTTATTAATTTCATCGATCGACGCGTATAGCGTTTATTCAAAAGCAAAATTGTGTAATTATTCGGCCGTGGAACTGAATAAATCTGTCATATATCAATTTACACGTAGATTTATCAATTCCGTATTCCCTTGTTCCTTAATCTACCGGGTTTATTATAAGACCGAATCGTTTGCCTAGAAACTCCTTTGAATGCGGTGTGAATTATAGCTATATGAATGAGATTTGTCGATTTATAACCTTGGCAATGAATTATTTTGGGACATTTAATGGCGCGATTCAAATTAAATTAATTGCTCGAAAATTAATTCTTTATAACTTATGATATTAAAAAAAACATTTTTTATTCATTATGCTTTTTGAAGTAATAATCAAAATATTTTTGTATAAAATTACTAGAGAAAAAATATATATAAAATAATGCGCATTTAAATTTCATCAACTTGATCGCAAAAAATTGTGAAAAATCCAAACGATTGTGAATACATTTTTAAATGGTGTTGCTATATTTAAATATGCATAAATATGAAACATAAAAATTTATCGAAATGTTGTTTCATTCATTTTACATTTGGCAATTTTAAATTTACATCGCATACGACAAAAGTTTGATATATTTATCGAAATGTGAAACAAATATCGCGGAATTCTTATTCGTTTAATTAATAAAATAGAAAAAAAAACAAAAAAAAATTTTTGAACGAGGAACAAAAAAAAGCTGAGACGTACTATTTGATATAGTCAAGTTTTCTCGTTATTTTTCGAGAGAGAGAGAGAGAGAGAGAGAGAGAGAGAGAGAGAGAGAGAAAGAGAGAGAGAGAGCGACGAAGAAGATACGATCCTCTTTGCGCGAAGGTCGTTTTCTATATGTGAAAAATCGGTTCTCTATTTATATATAAACCGATAGGATTTTCCAACATCGACTGCGTACATTTTTACGCGCGCGATGGGGATTTACTTGATTGAAATCGTTACCGAGAACTTGTCGTCTTGGCGCTTCTACATAAGCTCACTGCGCGTATTGCGCTTTTCTCTCTCGTTTTTTTTTTTTTTTTTTTTTTTTCATTTCATCTCGATGTTTGTGTATATACAACGCGCTCTTGTCTCTGCTTCAATTTTTATCGATGAGAGAAAATTGAAAAAGTGCCGATGGAAAATAGAGGATGAGAGAAAGAGTTCTATTATTGCAAGGATAAGTCAAACGAGAAATAATAATAATAAAAAAAAAAAAAAAAAAAAAAAGAAGTTCATCTAGTTGCAAATGGAGCAAAGGTGATGTGTATCAATTGACATGATTTTGCATACGAAAATTGAAGAAAGTCGAGGAATGTCGCTTGGATTGTAAATAAAGTGACGTTGGAGATCTCGAACAAGAGAATTGAATATAAATATACAAGTATCGCTGTATCTTAACGTAAAGTGCGAGGTTATATGAAATATAGTCCGCAAAATTTTTATTTGAGCTTTTGTTACTAAATTTTAATTTCGATCATGTCGATCGTAAAAAGTTATTATTATCAAAAATTATACTTCATTCGCGATGAGTCACTTAAGGGGAGGTTCTCATCTAGCGACCCAAAAATTACGTGATTTTCGCGATTTTTTTTCTCATGGAAGGAAATAAATAAAGTAGTCAAGTTTTTTGGTACTTATTAAGTATGTTATTAACTACTTTTAAAAATTTTTTTGAACAAAAATACCGAATAGTTTATTAGTTATATGCATTGAAAAATAGTCATCAAAAAAAAAGACACCTCCACGGGCGGCAAGGTAACTCATCCAATTTTTGTCTGAAATCAAAAAATCAAAGTTTATTATAAACTAGAAGACATTTGCTAGATCTTGAAAAAAAAAAATATTTTTTTGCACTTTTTTTTGCTCTAAAAAGTGCAATAACAATAAAAATAATCATTGTAAAATTATGATTTTAGGTCAAGATCTAGCAAATTTAATTACCTTTAAATAAAAAAAAATTCATCTCGATATCTATAATAGTTTTTGAGATATCTTGCCGCCCGTCTCAAAAAACATGGTTTCGAGAAAAACGCGTTTAAAGTTTTAGTACGCGATTTAGTACGTAAAAAGACGACTTCGGTTTTTTGACTATAACTTTAAAAATAAATTGAATTCGGCAAAACGGGTTTCACGAGCGTATTCTACGAGACATTTGCCAACTTTTTAAGCAAAAAAAAAAAAAAATCGATTTTTTGGTCGTGCTTGATGAGAACCTCCCCTTAATAAAACATTTTATATTTTTCATAATGAAATGTCAACGGTTATTCGCGCTTTTTTTTCTCGTTGTAATTCTGATTATAATTATAAAAATTGAATGATTATTATACATTTGCGCGTCTTCGTTTCAAAACTTCACGAAACGCGAATATTCTTATGATTCACGACTTTTGAAGAAAAATTATGAATCCAGTTTTCAAACTTTTTAAAGTACGATTTTAAAAAAATTATTTATACTTTTTAATTTACGACAGCTCAAATAACTAATCCACGACCGAAGATTGTGCATCTCGTTATTATCATAAGAAATTATTACCAGTTGATTTATCAACGTAGAATTTACTTTTCCTACTTCACCCACACGTAGGCACGCGCGTGCGGGCGCAAATAGTCACCCGCCACTCTTTCATTTTTAAAGCATTTAACGAATAAAGTAATCCACCCCTAAAAAACATAGTAACCCACGCGGCGTAGGTCAAAGTTTATCATCCTTGAGGTATAAATTCAACTTCGGACAATATTCCTCGCGTTGCGAAAATGCAACGTCGACGCGACGAGAACGCGACGAATATCTTTGTCAGTACGGTGCCATTGGTATGCATGAATGGACTCCTCGACGGATAGCTTATATCGCTGTCACTATTTACCATGAGCTACGTAATCTCTTTCTCGCGCGTATACTGAACTCGTTGAGCTTATACATACACATATATACATGTATGCTACAACCGTCTTAACTTTACACCGACGATGCTCTGTTTCCTCGTTTCTTATAACCTTTATTTCTCCTCCCTCGTCTCGTTGAGTTTGTTTTTTCTTCAGTTCTTTTTTTCTTTCTTTCTTTTTTTTTTTCTTTCTTTATGTACGTAGATTGATGTGTACACGGGTACGCGTGCACGTGTAGTGCAGTGAGGACTTGCCAAGTTTTTTCCAATTGTTTCTCTTTCTTTTTTCCTTTCAGAGAAGATAAATGTGTCAAGATACCATCTCTGCAATGGAGAGGAAGAGAGAGAGAGAGAGAGAGAGAGAGAGTTACAATAAACATTTGATGGACGCGATATTTAACTTGTTGGATAAACGTTAAATTTTAATTCGTTATCAATGTTACATATAAAAGTTACTTATAAAAGTTTCCAAAAATTCCAAAAGTGAATATTGAAATTTAACAAATTATATATATCAAAAACCGTGTTATTTTTTGCTTTAATTTCTACGAAAATTTGATTGCTGAAAAGTTAAAAATGTCGAGACATATTTTATTTCCTCAAAGGATTGTTTTCAAATTCAAATCGAGCGTCCAAGTTGAAACAATGAATTTTGATTTGATCTATCGAAAAGAATCGACTGTCTACCAAAAAAAAAATAAATAAATAAATAAAAATGGAAAAAAAGAAACATGTTAAACTTCTTACATTTCTGCAAAGTTTATATAACGGAAACGCATATGGACTCACCTCTTGCACACGCGACGACGTACAAAGGTAACAAAACGCCCTCGAGAAACGAATACAAAGAAGAACTAAACGTTAAAAAAAGGAAAAACAAAAAGCTAAAGCTCTCGACAGCAGATATTCAAGCGGGCAAGAGCGAAAATGCATAAGCGCAGGTGAGAGCTGAAAAGCCAGCGGGCAATACGTCGTATGAAAAAAGCGCAGAGCTGTGATAAAAATCTCGTTTGTCGTTATATACATAACACACACACACACACGGGGTAGTGAAATCGACGGCGGATCGTTTGATAGTCGTGCGAGTGGAAAAATTCACGCATAAATTCGCCGCGTTGTATGCCTCGTTGTACTTTAATATTAACACGGTATCATGTGTTACTTACCGTATACGTATACATTCGCAAGCAACCGCTCGGTCATCTTGTTTTTACGAAACTATGCGTTATACGATCCAACAACGAATGATTAGAATACGAGTATGTACGTCGACGTGTGAAAACGTGAGAAGAGTTCGTTAGTTAGTAAAACGAGAGGTAACGTTGGGTATCAAAATTTCGGAGATTGTCGCGCGGAGAAACGACGACGACGACGAGCGGAGGAAGATTTTCGGGATTCGTTAGCTCGAACATTACACGGATCTTTCGCTAGGAGTTGACATTAATTCGGGCTAACGTTTATCAAAGTTGCGAAAATTCGCGACAAAGAATCCGACGAGCAAAGACGGGTGCGTTTGTTTGTACGATGCAACTCGTTCTCGTAAATCTCGACGCGTTTTGTTTAATATGGAATTTTTATTTAATTACACGTATTTAAATAGAATTTAATCGAGAGATTTTTATGTAAAATGAAATTAGAAAAATATGAGGTTTTTGATAAAATTTTATAAGAGTTAAATTTTCATTTTTATTTGTAATCACAAAACTAAATCGAATAAATTATTCGTAAGGAAAGCCGATGTTTACAAAACTTATCCTCCATAAACATTTTAAATCAAAATGCAAAATTTCTTCTTTTTATTTCAGTTAATTTAAAAAATAAAAAAATAGCCTAAGTAGGTTCTTAAAAGATTTATAAAAACTTTCTGGATATAGATTTTCAAGTCGATTACGTTGTGAATAATACAAAAATTTATTTAAAACTTTGAAATTTAATAAGTTTATGCAAGCATGTTTTTTTTTTTTTTTTCAAATAAAAAGAAAATTACTTTAAATAATATTCTATCGTATTAAAAACAACTAATATTTTTTTTTCTCTCTCTAATGCTCATTGAAAGTCGAATCACGATGAACGACTTGGGTAAACTTTGAATTCATTGCAACGTACGCATGTTTTATACAACAAAAACTTTAAAGCTCGAACTTTTCGTAATGTAGATGAACAAACTGTATTGAAAAAATAAAATCTGTTTAGCTAGTTTTGTAAAAGTATAAAAAAAAATAAATAAATAAATAAATAAATAAATAAATGAATAATTAAAAATTAAAGAAAAAGGAAATTAAAAAAGAAAAAAAGGATTCTCACCGAAAAAACGATAAAAATAAAGCGCGTCAACTTGTACAGGAAATCGCAGATAAACAAAAAGTGCCGTTCTTGTCACGAAACATTAATGAAGAAGCGAGTTACGGCGCCATACGTACACAAATACGAGCTAGCTGCGCATTCGATAGTCGGTTCGTCGTGATCGGCTTTTTCTCATTAAACGCGAATCCGCGAATCCTCGAGGGGCGAACTCGCGCGAAAAGTTTAACCGAACGGTGGACGGTGCGTTTTACGCTATGTTACAACGTTTTATTCGCGGATTCGTAACTGAATACTCTAGCAGTCGTTAACGAAATTACGGAGGCGATTGTTCTTGTGCGGCGCGACGTTGTGAGAATGAATCTTTAATATACTTGGAGAAATCCGCTGATGATCCGTTTTTAAAGGAAAATAATGATTCTAAACAAAATTTGTTAAAAAAAAAAAAAAAAAAAAAAAACTTTTACTTAACCCTTTTTGCAATTTAATCTTAATCTTAAGTTCATGGACAATCACGAATGCGAGTTCAGCGGCATCGTAAATAAGAAAAAAAAAGCGGCCGCGATGATAAATTTTTTCATTCCTAATTGGAATTTAAAACGTCGAGGCACGATAAGGATACATATATGCGCTACCACGACGCCGACGACCTGAATTCTCTCTCTCTCTCTCTCGCTCTATTCTCTCGCGATCACGTAGCGAGGGCGAGCGAGCGAGAATTGAAGCGAGCAAGTATAAGAGAGTGGAAAGGAGAAAAAAAAAAAAAAACTGCGCTCGTCGAATAGGATCGTCAGCCTCGAAAAATGCAGCTCGTTCTCGTTCCGCGAGGCTGTGCCGTTTCCCAACCGGTTCGCAACTTCTATTTCTTCTATTTTCTCTTAACCCTCCCCCTTTTTTCTTTTTACCTCTATTCGCTACCCACTACCACTACTTTAGACTCCCTACCTCCCTTCGCCCCCCCCCGCCCCCGACACTTTTCAGATTTTCAAAGACGTATGCTCCACCGTGCCCATTCTCTCTTTTCCCTGGCTCTTCTTTTCTTGCGAAACGTAGCGGGAGGAGGGAGGGAAGAGAGGCAGAGGAAAGGAGTTAAGAACGAAGCGAATTGCCGCGATAAAAAAGAGCATGAGACGTTGAGTGTACGTGCGTGTGTGTGCGCGCGCGCGCGCGCGTGTGTGTGTGTGTGCGAGAGCGTGTGTACGTGCCTGGATGGTTTTAAGGGTGTGCGCGAGTGCTCTCTCGGGAAGAAAAGGCAGATTCTAAAGTCGTCGGAAGAGAATGCGAGGGAATGCGAGTATGAATGGTTCGATGAAAGAGTGCGAGCTCGAGCTCGTGTGCGAATTGATGTGAGAAGAGAGTTACTTCGACGAAGAATCGAGTATCGGAACGATCGTATAGATTTGCGTGCGTGTGTGAGTGTGTATGTGTATGTGCGTTGTGCGAGTGTGTATGTAAGTATATAAAAACGTAGGTAAAGAAAGTCACCGCGTTCGAAGAAAGATAGCGCACGCGGATTATATTCTCTTTTGGAAGGGCTGCATCGCGACAATGATTTATGAATGGATGCTGTTGATGACTATATTTTCGAGCTTTGAAAATGCGTAATTAATTGGACGCTTAACCCATAAGAAAGCTTAACGTGATCTTTTTTACCATTGCGTAAAATGAGATTAAAGAACTGAAATTAGAGAGCGATTATTCTCGCTTAATTATTCTAGCTAAGTAAAAGCAGAATTAATGTTTATTGTATGATATACAATAATATTTATTTTTTATTAGACTATCGATAAACAAGATCATCGCTCGTACATTTATGTTTTAAGCGATTAAATTAAAAGCACAATTTAAAATAAATAAATCAACGGCAAGTCAAATTTGTTTAAATGATGCACCTTCGCTTTATGACTCTTCACTACGTTATCAACGCCCGGCAGTATTTTACTTAAGTGTATCTCCTGGTTTTCGTATAGCATCGAGCTTCTCTTAAATATATATACTTATACATATACACATATAAAATTTGTCTTTAATAGTCTTTTAGCAACACTTTTCAAGCGCACTTCGAACCGGGAAAAACTTTTAACCTAGAACACTTTCGCATCGAAATGTGTGCATTGGCCTAGGAAAATTGCCTAGAGAGAGAGGGATGCATGAACATACATACATATATATATATATACTCAGAAGCGGTATACACACTCGAGATTCAAGCGAGTGCAAGCCCGTTAATTATTAGCTCGCGACGTGAGAGAGGGAGAGAGAGAGAGAGAGAGAGAGAGAGAGAGAGAGAGATATGGTAATACGTCGCCGAGAGGATCTACGTCGCGGAGATGACATTCGCGCACGACGCGCGCGAAACTCGGACATGCGACGACGACGAGCAGTGTATATCCTAAATCCTTCGCATGGTGTATCTGTCGAGTCTGTTATCCTTGCACGTTTTGGCGGACGAGATGAAAGGAATTTCAAAGTAGTTGTGTAAAGAGAATCACGGAAGGATTTAGAAACTTTACACGTATATTTATATATTTATAAGATCTCGAAAAAAGGACGACTTTGAGGATCTACTACTTGTCTTTACGTTGTTTCTTTTCTTTTTTCCTTCTTTTTTTTTTATTGGCGCTCTTGTGGAATTTTTAAAAGCGAACAAAATATGGCACTTGGAAAGTCGAGAAGATCGACGATGAGATAATTTTTTTGTTTCACTTAATTTGAAATGATGTCATAGTGAAGGTTTTAAACATTCTACGATGACTAAAGATAAAAATGAAATTTATATTACGGAGTATAAACGTAATAATGTACTAGTTTTTTCTTTTTTTTTTTTTTTAGTCTCAAAGAGAATATAAGCTACCGAAACATATTTCTTTATTAAAACTTCTCTCGCTGAGATCGAAAATTCAGAATTTTATTTAATCTTAAAATATATTCTAATAGACGCATATTGGAGATCAAGTTATGCAGTTTGGCTTTTAAACTTTTAATAAATTTCACGTGAGTACGTGAAATAATTCGTTTAAATCGATATAACCTTATTATATAAATTATTTTACACTTATTTAAATCGTTTATATACGATAAAACTCAATGCGCAAAAATTTTAATTAAACGTTAACGGGATCGTAAATGCATCGAAATATTCGTATACGAATACCCCAAAAACGTATATTAATTTATATTTTGTTTAAGAATCTCGAACTTTAAAATTTATGAATATCTCCTTATACGTGAGCTTGATTTGTCGCAAAACTTTATAAACGAACATGCTTTCCATATGCCAAATTAATAACTCCATCTCGTAATCGAACGCAACATTGCGAATAGTATATTTCGAAGAGGATGAAAAATAAACGATCCTATTATCATTCGAAAATCAACCGATAATTCACCGCGATGAGAAATCATGCAACTGCTCTTCTTAAAGTGTAAACTTCCACATTCAAACACGCGTGAATTTAACGTTAGAGGGAAGAGGAGAAGTCGAGATTTCTCGAGAACGAACGGCCGCTTTAAATATTCATTAAGGTAAATGCGCGGCGCACGCAACTAGTCGACTCTCTTCTACGCTCGCTCGAAATACCTTGTCTGCTTGTAATCTTTTGCCCGCGGCTCGATATATAATTAAGCGAAAATTTATGCGATTTCTTGTTAAATGTCAAAAAAAAATAAAAAAATAAAAAAATAAGACAAATTTGAGTACATATAATACATATAGTCGCGAATGGTGAATTTACCGTAAATTTACGGTCTTATTTCAAGATGTGCGCGCTCGTGCGTCGAAGAAAGTTGAATCCGTTAATGGAAAGATATTTCAATGCTCTCTTGCGAGATGTTACATTTCTTTGGCGAGATTTATATATTTGATCGAGCTAACGCAGCGAACTGAATCAAAGGTTGCATGTGCTGCACTTTTACAAAAATACGTTAAGATTGCCGAATTTTTCGTTAAGGTAACGCTTTTACCGAAACGTCGAAAGAAAGTCGATTTCGATTTGGTATTTTTTAAATTTTAGTTGAAATTTCGACAATTTTTCTCAAGTCGATTAACTAATATTGATTATTTCAAAGAAATTTTCATTTTACAAAAGGAATTTTCATTCGTCATTGTAAACAAAACCTCTGTTTTAATACTGCGAGCGAAATTTATGGTAATCTTAAAATTTTAAAGATTTGTTGAAATTACTTTTACCACGGGATGAGATATTGGACGAATTTTTATAAAGATTTAAGAGAAGTTATTATACTTCGTACAATGTCCTTAGATAACTGTAATTTTTACGGCAATTCTTCTGACAAAATTGCCTTCAACGGAACTGTTATAAATATCGCGCTATATTTAAAAAATAAAAAAAAAAACAAAGGAGTGTATGTTATATGAAACGATGAGTCAAATATGAATGATTTTAAAATAATTAATTTGTATGAATAACTTATATATATATATATAAAACCATCTTTATTTTAAAAAGGGATCTCAAAAAATCAATTTTCTTCATAATAAATAATCAAATAAATACTTTATTCGTTAAATAAACTCGTAAACAACCGCACGAGGAGGTGTGTACTCGGACGCATACACGTGCGTGCGAGAAAGACCTTGTTAACTTTCATCCACCTCGCGCCGTGTCGCGTTCGTATCTTTTTTTTTTTTTTTTTTCCTTAAGCTCGCACAAGGTACTCGAGTTATACAGAACGACCGAATGAGAAATAGAAATAGAAAAAAAAAAAAAAAAAAAAGATTAAAGCTCTTTCTTCCAAGCTCCGTCGGCTTACGTCTCTTGAGTCTTATCCGACGCTATCTAAAATTGTGGACGACTCTTAGCGGAAATAAACGCGACGTACTTGCTCTTTTCTTTATCTTTTTTTTTTATTTTATACGCATTTACATACGTACGAATCGTGAAATAGTCCTTTCCATATATTCATATATTTATATATTTTATTGTCATAGAGATGAAAGCTATAAGTTATAATGAAAACGGTCTATCTAATTACGACTTTTTACCCTACGAAGGCATTATTATTACCCGCCAATTCTATGCGAAACTCATCATTAACGTAACCGTTACCTCTGCTTATACATTCCCCAACGCTCAAACGATCTTTACTTTCACTCGTTCCCGTTCTTCTTTTATACTCTTCGATATTTTCTTTTTTTTTTTCTTTTTTTTTTTTTTTTTTTTTTTACTTTTCAGCGACTAATAAAAGAAAAAAGAAAAAAAAAAGTAGCCTCCGCTCACATATGTACGCTTCGTTAGAAGTTACCGGTGGAAAGAACGACGAGCAAGCGACGTCTATGATTAACGGGACAAATAGCCCCGAGTTCTTATAAATGCTCACAAGGCGAATAAAAAATTAACCACGTTGTTCCCTTATACTCGCGTTCTATGCGATCTCAATTGATTCGTTCTCGTCTTTTTTCTTAGCGTCCTCTCTCGCTTGAAAAATAAAATAATCTCATGATTTTATAGCTTTTGAGGTTTTAAAAATTAATTTGCTTATATACTGTAAATTTTTGTGAATATTTTTATTGCTTGGAAATATGCGATTAATTTGTAATATGATGATTATCAAATTATTATTTATAATTTTTAAATGTATATAATATATATAAATTAAAAGTTTATACAAGATAATAAAAATCAACGATATAGTTCTTAAATTAATTATTTCTTAATTAATAATATAAAAATTATATCGAATCAATTATTTTTTTTAATAATAATACGAGTTGAAAAGAAAAAATTTAATTTATTTAATTGTCGTAATTTTGATCGATGACATAATAATGATAAGTAATAGCTCTAATTCAAAATTTCGCAGCAAAATTTTTCAAAAAATAATATTTATTTGATCTCAAATATATACGTTTCATCAAAGTTTGTGAATTTAACAGTTAACGGAAAACTAAAATCATAAAACAACTGTTAGTTTCATCGCAAACCCTGACGTATTTCAACTTTCACGAATTGATGTCAATTACTAAAAGTATTTCCGTTTTTCTTCAATCCCGACGTACGTATTTCTTGTTTTATTTTATTTTTAATTCATAAAGTAAGTAACACTTGTTTGCTCGTTCTATTTTTCTTTAATCCAAAATTCTAGCATTTTTACGTTTGTATAACGTGCCGTTTGTGTTATAAAAATATTCCATTCGATAACTAAACATATATTTCGTCGTAAAAAGGTATAATAATGAGAGATTTTTTATACTTTTTAACTATATTCATAATATTCGAACAAATTAATTTAATCAACGTTGCGGTATTTATTCAAAACTATTTGTATAAACTCGAACGCGACAAAAAATTATAATACTCAATTACTGCACTCTACTGCAAAGTGAGAAAAAAAAAATTTTTCAAATACGTCATGCATACTATCCCAATAGCTTATTAAAAAAGTATATCCTTCAAACATCACAGGATGGTAAATTTTCTGTATGTGTGTGTGTGTACGTACATATATAATTGAAATCGTGACCACACGGAAATTTGAGAATTAAACACATCCTATGACATAGGAAACGCTTTATGGCTTTCGCCCAACAACTGAGAAATTGAGCTACGGTTGATCGATATATCAGTACGCAAGGAGAACAGTTGCACTCGTATACAAACTCGTGCACACACACACGCACGCACACACACACGTCTGTATGTACGCGAGTTGACGAATATTTGAAATATATAAATTTATATCGCACAAGCATTGCCCACATCATGAGACACGATTGTCGAAGGATACGGCACATCAACGGATCGTATAAAAATAATACGCGCGATCGGTTCTTTTTTCGCGCGCCCGAGCTCTTGTGCGTACACGCGAACGTTCATTTATTACGATTCTCTTTTCTCTTATGCGGACACAAGACGCGCTTTGTATCGTTTACAGCTATGCAATAAAACGCGCTTGTTTAATAGATAGATCTCAATTTGCGATGATTAATTTCGTTGAATTGATTATTTCAAGTTCGATTATTAAATGAGAGAAAAAAAAAAAAACAAAATAAATTTTGTCCCTTATTATTAAGAGCTAAATAATTACGTTGCATTTAAGTATTATCTTACATGTGAGCGTATTTTAAAATGAGACTTGATTTTGATGAGGGATCCATTTGCGCGCTTTGTTCATAACGGCGGTACAAAGTAAATATGCGAATGTAAAATAATAGTTGAATTTCAAGTAAAATTATACAAGAATAAAATAAACAAGAATATAATTCAACGTAATTTTTAAAAATGAAAAATATGTTTATAGCTTACGATAATAAGAAAAATCGATCGCCGATAATTATCTCTGTTCGAGGAAGAAAATAAAAAGTAAAATTTATTGGATAATATTTATTATTATACAAAGGAAATACATATAATGCGCGTCTTGCGGCTGTGAAAATTTTGAAAGAATTGACGCGTAAGAAGAAAAACGAGGATTAAAAAGGAACGACATAGCGCACTTTTTCAATGCACATAATTTGAACGATGTAAATAATGTTGAGTGTTCGAAGGATTTTATGTATTGCAAATTCTTTAAAAAAATGTAAAAACTTGATAAATTTCATTATTTTACAGTATTTAATAAAATATGTGCGTCAGTAGTTTACGCTTGAATGGAATCGAATATGACGTACATGGCGACAACGATATTATCCAAAGGTAAATAGTTCTTAGACTCCTTGTAATCTTTGGTACACAAAATCTTACGTACATAAGTAAGGCTTTGTTATTCGACGTTAAGCTCGTATCAATAAAGCATTATCGCAACGTTTACAAAAGTAAATCTTGCAATCGTTCAAATAGTTGTGAATCAATAAGATATTTGTCGTTTTTTTTTTTTTTTCTTCTTTAATAAAATAATCGATTTTAAAGTCAATGACAAAATTAAAATTTCTAATCGAATGCATTGTCGAAGACATAATTTTGAAACGAAAATTTTTCAAGTACAAGAAACGTAAATAAAAAAAAAAAAATGTCCGAAAAATGAAGGACATAATAAAAGGATAGCCAGAGCATACGACGGGAGTTAATATAGTTGGCGCGGGGATAAAGCGCGAGAAATCTGAATTTTTACAGCCTACAAATCACGAGCGGGCCAATCATTTTTCCATTCTTGTTATTTGGACGCAAATTTTTTTCCCATTTTTTATTTTATTTTCTTTTTTTTTCTTCTTTTTTTCATGCGCTCGATCGTCGTCTACAGAAAGACGAAAAAAAAAAGGAGAACGATTTTTTATAGTAAATCACTGAAATAATTCGTATGTCGAAATTTTAATTTAGCAAATGAAAAAGGAGATTTTGCAAGCATTTATTTACATTTGAAAAATAGTTTCGTCGAGTCCCCCCTCCCCCCCTCCCCCTCCCCCTCCCCCTCCTTCCCTTCTTTTAATATTCATATTGCTTTAATGTGATATTTAAATGCTTTTGGATTAATAAATGATTCCGAAGGCGCGGAATACAAAATATGCAAATATATTTACATACTTTGTTTAATATGCTTGTTTACAATACGGATAAATAAAATTTAAAGCATTCTCTTAATTATATTTTTGACCGATAATCAGCATAATAGGTAAAAATAAATAAAAACATAAAATTGGTCGCGTTTGAAAATAATTTATATTATAAATATAAGTGTTAAAGTAAAAATAAGAGAAAAACAACGTTTATTTTCGTAAATATTTTAAATATTTGCATTTTAAATTTTCGTATAAATTTAAAATTATTAGATTCGCATTGAAAAGTATTTGCACTTGGTATAGAAATGAAAATAAAGCATATTTCAAACGTATGTTTTAATTTTTATAATAATAAAAAAAAAAAAAAAAAAAAAAGCATTTTAATATTTATCGTGGCATTTAAAATATTTAAAATAAACGTAAAAATCGAACGACGAATAAATCATCGAAGATAATTTAATAGTTCAACATGAGATGAATTTTATTTCGTAAAATGCCATAAAATTAAAACAAAATAAAATAACGTCATTGTTATTGTTAAACTATACAATAATATGATTTTATATCGCGAAACAATAGACAAGCAAAACGCATTCAATTTTGTAATCGTGTGCACGACGCAAAACGTCTGACCAAATCCTGGCGTTTCTACTTGAAAACGCGTCTTGTCAAAAGTGTCCATCAATACCGGCGTCGAAAGGTAATTTCAACGCTCTGTACAGTTCGATAAAATTCGAGGGAAAAACTTTGTCAATTCCAAAAGCCGCTATCGCTCCCGTTTAAATTTTTATCGCGGTCAATCTGTCATAGTGCAACTTGAAAAATTGGTAAAATCTACCGCACGAATCTTTCCGTCCTTGATTTTTTTAATTTATTTACGCACGCCAAACGGTTGGAATGCAAAAGCCCAAACTGTGCAAGGAAATTACAGGATTGCGGACAAAGAAAGCAAAGATATAGATATACGAGTATAGAAGGATCGACTCATTCGCGAGAGGCACAGAAGGAATATAAGTCAGGCATAATGGAGTGCAAACACTCGGATAATTGTGCGCAATTCCAACGCTTTCTCGGATTCAGGACGCGTGCGTGGATCGGTGTGCCTTACGAACGAGGGAACGGAAAATAAAAGAGGTTAAAGTAAACACGAGAACGAGAACGAGGATGGACAAAGGCGCGCGGAGATTAAGCCGTTTATTTTTTTAGTAAGAGAGAGAAAGATAGCAAAAGAGAAAAATTATTCGATACTATTCTAGATGTGTCCTCCTTATTTTCCTCGTTACAATCGCTGTATTTTTATGTAAAACGTAAACTTGTGTTTCTTGTAAATTTTTATCGTAACTGGATTTCCACTTCGTGCTGTAAATTTTCGTTACGGAAATTCGAATCTTCTTTTCATTTCCGCGATGTCGTCGTAACGCGTCTCGCGATAAAAATAAATATACCGGCTGATTTTTCAAAATCTAAATTCGTTATCGTGATTCGATAAAGAGAAAGTTATACGAAAGGTATACAAATGACGCGAGAGTTAAAAATGTTGTTATTCGATGTGCGCCGTTACCGTAAATTTTATGCGTATTAATATTATTTATTATATTTAGGTATTGTATGTTTGAAGAAAAAAAAAAAAAAAAAAAAAGAAAAAAGAAAAAGAAAAAAAAAGAAATATGTCGCACACTCGTAATAATTAATTAATTTGAATTCGATGAAAATTCAACGCAAAGCGCATTATGTTTAATTATAAAATCCGTATATTCAAATGATTTTATCGCTTGTGTAAACAATACGAACAAAGAAATAATACAGAGGATGAAAAAAAATTTTTAACGTAACCAAATTTGACCAAACAACGGAATTACGTTCTCACAAATACGCAATATCGTTAAATCCGAAATCTCTTATTCTCGCGTGCGCGCGTGCCAAGTATTTCCACTCGTTTTAACTCTTCGAAAACACGGAAGGCAATTTATTCGTCGATTCGCTTTGACAAATTCTTACGTAATCTGTACGTTATATGCTTAACTCACGTGCACAGCAATGTTTTATTTATTAAAACCTTTATAATAAAATAATTCCTCTAATTCTTTGCCATCCCTCTCTCTCTCTCTCTCTCTCTCTCTCTCTCTCTCTCTCTCTCACTCTTTCTAAATAATCAAATAGTTTACGCAAGTATAAAAATAAAAGCAATACCATTTGGAAAAGAATATTTATTAACTAAACTTAGCGTAAAAATTTATCCAGTAGCTCGATATGTATAAGCGCGTCGCGTCTCACGATTCTATTATCAACGCTTTGCTTATAACAATTCATCGTTCGCTTCGCTAAATTCATGAAATTATCGATCGTTTTCTGCGCAAGAACAATTTCGTATAAAGGCATAAATGACGAGAACCAAAGCGCGCAATTTTTCTCGTCCCTTTGGAAAAATATAATGAGCGGAGAGTATAGGTATGGATATATATATATACATACGAAGAGAGTGAGTGAAGAGAAAATAAAGGATTTATACGCTATCTTCTCGAGCGCACCATTAACGGAGAAAAAGGTCCAAGACTTTCCGTATGTAAAAATTCGACTGTTTTTTTTGTTTTTTTTTGTTTTTTTTGTTTCTTTTATTTTCCCTCGGAGTTTATCCAAGCCATCCAATTTAGTGCGTATATAAACAACAATATCGTCGACGGTATCGCTACGCGTACGCTTATTTGGGGTTAGAGCGGACGACGAGTTAGCTGCCCATCGTCAACGGCGTTGTTAATTAAATATCCCAGCGACCTTTCTCTGGCTTTGTTCGATTGTATTATTTTACGTCTTGAGTTTAGCTATGCGAGCGTTGTGTTGGGGACGCGTTTATTTATTTATTTATTTTTTTTTTTTTTTTTTTTTTTTTTTCCCTTTTAAGCGGTTACGCAGCCTAAAGGTTATCGTACAACAATTTTTAATAAGTTTATTGACTTGAAAGCAATATAGTACAATTTCTTGTAATTAGTACGCGTAAAAGAAGACGTTATTTCATTTTGAAACGTATTTGTTGATAAATGCTATGGCAAAAGTAGTATACTTTGTATTCGTTAATACAAGTGTTTTTTTCCTGTAAGATCAATTGGGTTAATGGACAACTTTCTCGAGTACAATACTTTATCGAGTATAAGAATTACAAATTTTGAACGAAGATTTCAACGCTGACGAGAAAAATATGAATTATCGAGAAAGTACAATAAAATTATTTTGAAAATTTAAGTTTTTGGATTGAAAAAAAATTTCCATTACGATTTCATCAAAATGTAAATAATTTACGTTTATTTTAAAATAATTTCGATTTTTCATTACAAAATATAAAAATATTTTTTTTTTTCTTTTTTGTTTTCTTTATTTTTATATTTTTTTTTATTTTCTTTTAACACTTTTTTTTTTTAAATAATTTAAAAATATTTTTTGTACACAGAATAATCATCTGTATCGTACTCAACAAAATGGTATTATAAAGCCGATTTAGATTTAATTTAAACATTAGATTAAATAAAGCTTTTTGTAAAAAATAAATTATGATTTTACATTCTAAAAACAAACTAAATTCAATGTAAAATAAAAACGAAGAGCAAAAGCACCCACGCACGGAACTAGTCGCAAAAAATTTGCGTCTTTTTATTCGACAGATGAACATCATTTGTATTCTACTCGTACGAAAAAAAAAGAAAAAAAAAAATGAATACATATACACAAAACAATGCAACAAGCTCAGCCGTTTTTTATTTTTAAAATTTTGTTTTGATTTTTACATAGTGCTTAGTAATAACGGACAATGAATCGGTTCGTTAAGGGAAAAAGTTTAAGGAGAAACGAGGAATAAGGAGAGAGCGAGACAATTATAATATAAACTCACCACGAGCAGCTTGACTTTGTTAACCAGGTGGGAGGTCGAGAAAAACTTGTTGACGGCCGTCAATATTTTCCCTTCCAACGTGGCAGCGTCGCCGGCGTCTCGTCCTCGCGAGCATCCGGGCCCGATGTCGCCGCCGCCTCCCTTTCTCGACCACAACACACCACGTTCTCGCCAGTAAGCGTCACGCTTCCGCCTCTTGCGCCGCCGGCGCCGCTGCTGCTCTAGTCGCCTACGCTTTCTTCGTATTTTTTCCAAGCTACCGCTACCCTCGAAAACGACGCACACCTGTGCCCGATTTATTTATTCCTTGATTCGCGATTGCCGATCGTTGCTCGTGCCTCGATTTCTTTTACCCTTCGCCTTCGAGCTACTTCTTCTTCGTACTTGCCTCGTTAAACTTAATCGCTCGGGCACGTGGTGCTTCGTAAGAGATTCACTTCTCTCTCTCTCTCTCTCTCTCTCTCTAAAGTCCAACAGCGAGCGAAAACATGAATTTCCCTCCTTTTTCGTTATTTGCTTTAATTATTTATCTGAATCAAAGAGCGACAAATAAAGAAAGGGAGGAAAAGTAATTTTGGGGATTCTTCGACGAGTTGATATTTAAATTTCGCGTGCGACAGGTGAGCAGGGCTGAAAAGAGTAGAGGAGAATCGACCGTTGAGAGAGGCGAGTGCGAATGCGTGCGCGCGATCGGTTCAAGTCGCGGACTCAACGGCGACTGAGCCGCCCTCCACGCGGATGCTGCTGCTCGAATTTCGCTCTCTCTCTCTTTCTCTCTCTTGCTCTTGCTCTCTTTGAGTTGTGCGCGACTCGTACACCCTGTGCTAGTGAAGAAGAGAGGGAGGATCGTGTGCGGAAGCTGTGTGCGCGGTCGCCACGTCGCGCGAGAGCCCGAGAGAATGAACGAAAGGGAACTCTTTAGTTAGAAGAGAAAAAGGGTTATTATTGAAAAGTAAAAAAATAAAGAAAATGTCAGCTTTTTATACCTATACACTTTTTTGTTAGTTCGCCAGCTATTACTCTCTTTCTACGGGTATGTATATACTACTACGACGACCCTTGGTTTTTTTACTATTGTACTTTGTCTTCTGCTTTTAGGAAAGAGTGTTGTCGAGTTAAGGCGCATAGTAAACAGCGATATTTTCGACTCGTCCCTTGAGCAAGATAATTACCGTTGTTTCGCAGTTTTGCGCTACGTCGTGCGAAAATAAACGATTGGCAAGGATATCCTTACTAGTGACCTGTTAGAGGATACACAATGCTGAACGTTTTATTTTTATGCATTTTTATGTTCTCGATTATTTTCAAATTTTATTTATTTTATTTTTGCTTATTCGCTATTATACTTATTTTTTTGTAAAACATTGTAGTTTTTTATTTTTTTTTTTTATATTATAATAATTTATTTGAATTAATTCTCTCAATTGGAAAAATATTTTTATTATACATAAAAATATTTTTAAGATACATTTTTTTTAGTACACAAAAAAAAGAAAAAAAAAATGTTATCGAATATCAAACATAATAAAATTTATTTTTTTCAAAAAAGCATAAAATTATCCAAAAAAATTTTGTTAAAAAGAATAAATTTTCAAAAATAAAGAAAACATCTAATGCATCCTTCGTTACTGACCAATAAAACTGATGGGCAAAAGTTTTTAAAGTTTAACAATAAACAACAAAAATGTCAAATCTTGATACAACCGAATTTATTCTATCAAAGTATATTTCCCTTATATTAACCAAACTACTTTTGTAGTCAATTTTCGATAAACAAAAAAAAGAAAGCTTCTTTTAGTTACATATTCATTGCTCGTTAGGTTTACATATGTACGATATGATAGGCAACACTAGTTGCATACGTACGTTATATCCATTTCGTTTATGCGTGACCCAATGCGCGCTATCTCTGTCTCTCTCTGTCTCTCTCTCTCTCTCACTCTCTTTCTATATTTACATACCTATCATACGTTGTTTTCGATACGTATATGTATCGCGTTGTATTTATAACGAGGGCCGTTAAACGTAACGACAGAGATATACTTTTTAAATACAGCGAGTTCCGGCATAGCTAATTTCTTTCACGTTCTTTTTTTTTTTTATTTTTACTTTTGTTTGAAGCCGTACATTAGCGAACTCTAAAAACTAATCGTTTGTACTTTTTGAAAACGTTAATGATATTGCCCATTGTTTGACTTGTCTATATTCAACGGACTAGTTGTTTTATTCCATTTATTTTTTTGTTTTTTACGTTCTAATACTTTGAAGTAGTTACGTATACGTACTGATGAACTAAAGCAAAAACTTTTGATTAAAGTGCGAGTATATGTGTATTGTTTGGAAAAAACATTTTTAAATTTTAGTAAGTTTTAAACGTGAAAAATTCACAGTTTAAAAATGAGCGAGAAATTAAAAAAAAAAATTATCATCAAAATAAAATTATTTATTATCATTATTTTAAAATATTCGTTCGAGCAAATTAAAACATAAGCGGATGCTTCAAAGAACATTTATCACCAAATTTTGGCAATATAATATATAAAACAAACGGTCGTAATAGAGTACGACAAAACAGTTCCCATTTAATTACAAATTTTAATAGTCGTGAGTATTGCAAGCAACAACGACGCAAGAAACACACCTCATCCGAACGCATAACCGAATTCAGTTATGTATATATATATATTATAACCGAATTTACTTAGTCTCTTTTTTCTCTCTTACGTAAAACGTATCTAATATTGTTAGCTTGTGCAAATACTATAAATATTTTACGTAACCCTTTCTATCTCTCTGTCTGTCCCTTTCTCTTCATCTTTCTTTCCAGGATTCTTCGAGTTAGCGTAACTCTTGCTTTTTTTTTCCGCGACTGGAAAGAATTTCTCGTTTCTCCTCGCCTCGGTCTCGCTGCTTCTTCATTGGTTGAGTTTGTTCGCTGAGAGAAGTTTTGAAATCCAGAGAAAGTAAGCTGCGGTATGTTCATTTATCTTGAGGGGTAAAAAATTCACTCCGTCTTGGTAGTTTTGTCTTACAAGATAACTGCCATTACACATATAAATATATATATATATATATTTATATAATTTTTTTAATATTGGTTGTATATACTTGAATTAAAAAAGTTATAGACGTCAATTTATGTAACAATGCTTTATACTATAAATAATCAAAAATTTAAAAAAAAATTTCCCGAACGAATGATGAAAATAAACACGAGAAATATTTTCAGCCAGGGCAGAATTAAAATTTTTTATATTTTATTTCTTATGCAATATTTTTCATTAAAGAATCTAACGAAAGTAAACGATATATTAATACGTTACGCATTCGTTAGATAATTGCTAATCGTACGCTGGACAAAGTTAAATTTTTAAACAATTTGTGACGTACGTTTTAAAACGAACAAAATGCAACTTGATTTTAAATCGCAATGGCTTACGTTGCTTTGAAAGAATTTTGAAAATTTTCGTAATGCTTCTTGAAAACAATTTACAAAACTATCAAGCCAAATGTATCAGCATTTAAATGACCCACTTTATAATTTTGTATTAAAACAATAGCTCAGCCTACGATAAATGACACTTTAATTAACCGTTTAAATGAACCAAAGTTTCTTGTCTGTGAGCTCCGATCTGGATGTCCCTGTATGAAAGCAAATGAATATCTTGTTTAATTACAGAAACATTGAAACAATCTCTCTCGCCGCAAATATAAATAAAATACGCTCGAAATAGCGAGAGGCAAAACCGAATGGATGGTCTAAATATTAAAAAAAAAAAAAATAAATAATCGAAGTAAGTTTATCTTGCTTGTTTGCCATATTTGTTTAATATAGCGCTCGGATTGTGAAACAAGCCCTAATGGAATAAACGTAAAATCCTTCCTCTATTTAATTTCCTCTTATATGGAATAATATAGGCCCACACGAATCGCGAGTAAATTTTTTACCTCAACCTTGAAAACAACGGAGTACTCGTTGCCTTTACGTTCCGCGTATGCGCAAATTTCTCCTTAAACATTGTCATCGACATGCGCATGACTTTTTTTTTCCGCAAAGTTGTTTGGCAACTATCGTCTCTCTTGTCTTGGAGATGTTTACCTTTTCTGTCTTTTCTTCCCTTAGTACTAAACCATATACAGGTGGATAGTCTTGAAAGGATGGCGCATTCAACGTATAAATAGAACAGCTCTCTTGTTTTCAAGGGTTGTTCAAAAATTTATGCGAACTTTTTTTATTCATAAGGGTTATAATAAATGTCGGTTAAAGCAAAGTTGTTTATAACGAAACTCTAAGCATTGTTTAATGATAAATTTTGCAAGAGTAGCTAATTTTATTTTTGATTTATTAAACTGACTACAACATTTTTAATCAACTTTATAAATTAAATTAACGAGGTAATCGACCAATAAATTTTTCAATAATTTAATACAAGTTTGTACTTTTATTATTTGTCATTCCATTTATTATTACTGTCTTGAAAGGGTTGCCAGCAGAACTTCTCGTTTAACTTCCATAATTTATTTAACACAATTAATGAATATTAATTATTAAAATGAAAATAACGATTGTGTCCAGTAAATTTATTATTAATAAAATAATGGATTATTAACATAAATTAAAATTCGCGAATTGAAAACGATGCAACATTTATTATTTGATTGAAATACATCGTGTTATTTAATTTCCTTGTGCATTAATCAATTCATTAATTAATATATCGTGTGAACATTAACTTGTACATTAATCAATTTATCAATCACCGTATTCAAAAATAAAATAATGTTTCTTTGACCTATAAATTAATTTATGTTCGTTAAAACGCATTTGTAAAACAAGTATAATTTTACCTAAAAATAAAAAAATAAAAAAAAAATAAGAACTCAATAGTATCTCGCATGTTTTATTATTCTAAGATCGACATATCTACATTTTGCACGAGCAAGCATCAACCGGATAAAATCAAAATAGTTCACGAAAGAATGTACACATAATTCGATCGCCATAATTTCTGTGTTTTGAAAGGGCACACTGTTGTATTACAAAATAAAAAAAGAACTACCGCGCAATAATTATACTTGTTGCAAGCTTTCATTTTTCAAAACTCTGAACGCGACGATTTGTCGTACGGTAACGGGTATGCGAAAAAAGAATGGAAACAAAGGCAAGTATAGAAAAAAAAAAAAAAAAGAGACGTAAAGGTTAGCTTTTCTTCAAGGCTTTGTAAAAAGGTCGTGACAATATCGTGATGAAAGTCCTCCCTGACATTTATTTTTTTTTTTTTTTTTTTATTTTTCCTTTTTTTTTGTTGTTTATCTTCATCTCCGAGTGAGCGATTCTTGCTAAACAATCCTGATCAAAGCTGCAACGATTGCGCAAAAGAAAAGATATTCCCGAAGGTGAAAAACGAGCGAAGAGGCGCCGCTTATATATTTCAAGCCTCCTGCATATTCCGGTTGCGTGTATTAGTATGTGTGTGTGTGTGTGTGTATACGAAACACAACGCGCAAAAGACGAAGGGGAAGAAGAACTATCTCTCTCTCTCTCTCTCTTTCTCTTTCTCTCTCTCTTTCCCCGTAGTGCCCGCGACCCGTTGCGCGATGATAACGCGCGTCGCGACGAACAAAAGAGCTTCGGGGTATGTTATCTGCAGGACGCTCCGGAGAGTTATGTGTCCTCCCAACGGTGAACTTTTACCTTAGCACCCTCCCTTCACTCCCCCCCCCCTCCTCCTCCTCCTTTACATTATCCGTCTTTCTCTTTCTCCATCGAGGGCTACGTATATTTATCACGAAGAATATGCTAGCTTGCACCCTTTAGGGATTGGACTTTTCGAGACTTGCTTAAACATTACTCGAATGCTACGAGAGCGATTGACTTTTCTTTCGTTAATTATTTATTATACGTTATGCCGCGAGATGCGTAAACCGATTAATCCGGATTGGCCTAGCCCACGATTGCTGAATAAGTGTAACGGGCCTCGACCGCTGAGTAAAGAAATATTCGGTAGACATTATTGTAAACTACTTGTGTGTATGGCTTGTAATACATTACAGCGTTCTATCAAACTTTCATAAAAGATATTTCGAACAAGAAAAGGTAAATAAACGAACGATGAAAATATAAATTGTTGTTGAGAAACACCTCTATTATTTTAAAATAATGTATTAGAAATCAATAAGTACGGAAAATCAAAATTGCGAAGAGGTCAATATGAATTGGTCGTAAATTAGATATTGACACTTATCACAACGCATTTTTTCCTTAAGAAAAAGGAGGAACTCAAATCGTCGATCAAAAAATTATTTATGGAACTCGATTGATATTTACGATGGCAAAACACTAAACTGATATATTGACAAAACAAATGTCGTTAAAATCGTCTACCTACGTCGATTAACGCGCGTCGTGTTTCGAGTAAATTTATGTTTAAAATAAAAGTAAAAAAAACGATAAAATAAAGATAAAAAGAGCAAAAAACAGAAACTAACCAAAAGTAAATACAAAGGTAAGATCAAGTCGATTAATTATGACTTATGTCAAAGAACTGGTAGTTCTCTCGTTCAGAACAAGTACCCTGAGATGAAAGGTATACTTGAGAGGTTACTCTCTATCTCCGCGTCTAGCGTTTCAACGTCTCTTTGTTGACGATCACCAGTCGCGGATCATCGTCATCGAGAGTCCACTTAAGAATTTAACCGTCGACTTTATTTCGTAATCTATTGCTCTTGACAACATTTCAACTGTGAACATTAGATCGAGATTAATTATGTAATTCGATAAACATAGTTATTTGCAAAGAATTTATTTATTTATTTCTTATAAAACGTACACAGCGTAAGCTTTCTTTTTAATAAACGTATTCAAATAAATGTATTATTTACCAATATCAACGAAAAAAAAATTCACTCGTCGTTAAATAATTATAACTTCGGCGCTTGTTCATACGTATCGTTCGGCAAACGTCGAGCATAAATTATAACGCGATACGTGCGATAAAATGGATACGCTAAAAAGTTTCTCTTCTCGAGCTCCAATTCGAGGCGTAAAATAGCTACGGGGGGGGGGGGGGAGGGGACTCGAAAGGAATCGTTACGGCCCAGAGCTCGCTCATAAGTTTAAAGTTGATTTACAACGAACAGACGTAAATTAGAATCAGCAACGAGTGAGTTGTGAGCGAGTTGATGCGCTCTCGACGCGCCGGAAAATAAAATTAACAACGCGAAATGTACGCCCGCGAAAGTATGCGGGTGGTATAAGCATTCGTGCGAGATGCGTCGACGTTACGAAAATTAAGGATTACGCAAATTCTATTCTGGAGATTCGTGCATATATATATATATATATATATATATATATATATATATATATATATAACCGTATACGTGCGCTTTAAGTTGAGATAGTAAACTCGCGACGTGGTTTTAGATCTTATTAGCCGGAAAGTCTCAAAGATCGGGCGCGTGCATTGCAAAATTACGAGATGCAAATGAGCCCCTCAGACGTATAATCAATACAAAAACTTTGATTTAAATCTTAATTTTTCGATCATGGGCGCAAAATTTTTGCTCAACGAGTAATTGAGGTAAAAATTTTGTTTCATTCCTTTATTTAACTTATATGTAAGCATTTTTAAAATGATTGCTTTTTTTTTTTCGTCAGATTAGCAAACGTTAAATTTTTCAGATGCGTTTAAAATTCATTAATCTCGACGTGGGATCAATAAGTGTAAAATATTTATCCAAATTTATTAATCAATAAAACATTTGAAAGTTTCAAAGATATAAGTTAATCGATTACGTTGCTGAAGGAGTATTTGCTTACATTGTGTAGTACATTTGCGCAAAACAAAAGTGCAACGTAATTGTACCGGATGGAACATTCATTCGCATCAAGCTGTACAATAATTACGCGCGACATCTGTCATCGTCTCTTAATTAAATTAGAAACCAAGTAGTTTTTGTGTACGGGCAAAAAGAGAATGCAAGTGCAAGTATCCGTTTGCCGAATGTCTGATAATCAACCTCCTTGGATCTTTATGAAATAAATAAATATGAATTTAAACATTTCTTTGTGATGGTGTAATTTTTTTTTAAAGTATCGTTGTTCAATTGTTATCGAAATAGCAATAAACTGTCGAATTTTAAATACGATAAACTAAAATTTTAATTTTAATATGCAATTTACAACAAAAAAAATGATGTTTTCTGCGCTCAATCAACATTATAATCCATAGAGCAAGATTTTAATCAAGTGAATGATACGATAGTTTCCAAACTTGTTCGTGTTGACAATAATGAGTCATAAAGTTGATTTCGTAATATGAGTATCACATCAAACGATAAAACTTTAAAAATTTATCGTTTTTATAACGCGACTTTAAACTTAATTTCATTTAACTTTATTTTTTAATGCGCATCTTTTTTTAAATTTTGACGCAGTAAATTATTTTTGAAATTTTTAATTTGCTCATAATTTGTTTTCGCAAAATATTTTTACTATCCATTTTAATTAGGGGTTAATAAATAAACAGATTTATTTTTTATTAGAAAATAATATTTATTGTTATTGACGTAATTGTATATATATATATATCACTTTCTATATATTTTTAATTTTACCGCATCAAGTGGTCACAAATATCAAGTGCGCGGAAATAGTGCTGACATCTAGTTGAATTTGTAATAGGTACACGTCGATAAATAGTCTTCCTTCATTTCCAACCGGCGATAACTTTATTTTATATTCGCGGCGTATATATATATATATATTTATTTATTTATTTATTTAAACTGCATTTATGACATTCTCATGGTTTGAAAAACTGATAATCCTGATATATAAACTATGTTCTTAATAAAAAAAAGAAAAAAAAAAAAAAAAAACAGTAACTTCGATACTTGTATACAAAAACAAATAATTTAATGTTACTTATAATAAGAACATCTTTCTTAAATATCACTCTCAAGCTCGTGTAATACGCGCATAACATCAATCATTCGCGCAAACATTGAAAATAGTTCATTAAAAATTAATGATCCCTTTCATCGTTTAACGTTATGTATTAGCTGTAGCTGAGCGTAACGCAAGCGCCAAAGTTTGTTGCATCTGTATCCTGACATCGAGTTTTTTATCATCGGGTATTTTTCGCATGATCGGCAACAGCGATAAAAGAAACATCCTGTCGTAATCGTCGTCATCGGGTTTAATCCTTTGACTACTGCTATTCGTCGACAGCACATCGGGAAATTCATCCGCGGGCATCGTCGTCTCGCAAATCGACTTGGGAAATTGCGCGGACATGTATTTGTACGCGACTTCGTCGTTCGCTTCGTTCGTATAATCCTCGGATAGGTTCTCATGAGTCAAAGGCATCTCGTATTCCTCGATCATTTGATTGTTATCCGCTTCATGATCGTTTTCCTCGTTCTTACATTGAGATGCGTAATTGACCTGATGCTTCCTAAGCAACGAAACGCAATTGCGATAAAAATTTATTTTGTTTTTTCGTTTATATATATATATATATATATATTAGTCAATATTTATACATTACTAGTGAAATTTTTAAAAGATGAAATTGTAGATAAATTTACCTTTCGTAACAAAATTCTTCATTTGTGTAGATTTTTGATTAATAAGTTAATTAAATATTTCCTAAATGATTTTTTAACAACGTTGAAGAATAATCAGTCATTTTGTACTAGTTTCAAAGTATCTTTTTATTTCATATGTTAATAGAAAAAACAGTCGATTATCAATTGCATAAAAAACTTGAATAATCAAAAAATTAGAAAACAATATTCGCAACAATGAAAAATTCGCAAGTTGTTGATCAATTAATAAATTTTTTTTTTTTTTTTTCTTTTTAATTAATGTATGTAAATCCTTAAAAGTAGATAGTGTATTTAAAAATAATTTAACTTACTTTTGTCGTTTTTCAACGTTCGGCATGAGAAAAAGTAGCTGATCAAAGTACATATATTTTTTTCTTTTTCTCCCCGCAGGACTTCCCTTCTTTAGCTTTTGTAATTTCAATTCTTTCATAAAGTAATCTCTAATATTCCTCCACTTGCCTCTCAATATTTTTTCTGCAAAAAATAAAAAATAAGTACATAACAAAGTAATTATAAGTCGAAGGCCGCGTAACGTTCGAAAACTCTCCGCGCGCGTGTGTACATGCAGATAGCGCTTGCGCATCCACGCGTATACGTGTTAACAAGTCCTGAGTTGGCTCGTAAATAAGTACTCACCTTCGGTGTTCTTTTCCGCATCCGAGAGCGTACGCCACTTGGGAACCATGACATCGCAGACCTGATCCCAGGCGTTAGTTTTGGCCACGCGGTCGTTGTACTCCTCGGAGTTTAGGTCATAAATCGCCGGTCGCCTCTCGATCTCGGCGATGAACCTCTCCGTGTCGAACATGACGGCAGCGGGGTCCTGCTTCGAGTCCGCCGCCGCCGCCGCCGCAGCCGCGACGGCCGCGGCCCTGCGAGCACGTGCTCGCGACTTTAGCGGCGCGCGCTTGCCGATTTTTCCGGCTCTCCGGAGCTTTAGGGGTATCGAATGAAACGACGACGTCGTGCCGGAATACTGGAGCAACTTTTGGAGGTTAGGTAGCGCGTCAAGGCGGCCGCCGCTGCGGATTGGAGCTAGTAAGCGAGAAACGACACGAGGGAGGCTTGCGCGGCACTGCGGAGAAATGCATTATCCCGCGGCGGCCGCCAACGCCGCGAGCGAGCGAGAGAGACGGAGAAACGCGGCGGCAGTGGCGGCACATGGAGCAGTTGCTGCGGCAGTCTAGCGGCGCGGTGCGCTTGTTGCGGAGCCAGCTTCGCTTTTACGACGGCTACGCAGTCCGTCAAGCCGCTGTTTCCCCGTGTCGAAAGATATGCTTCTGCCGCGAACCGCGCAGTGGTTGCGGCGCGGAATTCGCCCGCGACGTTGCCAAGTTTCAATCGAATCTTTTTTAGTTCACATACGAAGTATCCTTGTTATGGAAAAATAATATCCTTTATGAAATTTATGTAAAGATTAAAATTTTTCATAAATTTCGCTCCTACATTTTACATACATGTTTTATATTAAATACTGTATTATATCTCATATTCTAAAAATATTATATATAAAAATCAGAATCGATAGATAACATTTATTGAACTAAATTTAACCTTTTTTAAAATTTGTTGTAGTTAAAATAAGTTACGAATGTATTATATATAAGAAAATTGTAAATAAGAAAATTATCTTTAACAGTAAATATAAAAATAACTATATATATATATATACATAAATATTAATTATGATATAATTATAACAATTCTTTCAGTGTTGACTTGTTAATTAAAAAGAAAATTTATCAAAGACAAATGTTTATCAAACTCAATATAATTAAATGAATTATTTGATTAATAAATGAATTATAATAAAGATAATTACTAGTATTTTAACATTCAAATGTACATATTTATTATAATATATTCGAAAGTAATTTATTTTTCAACATAACAACTACCGATGAGTTAATTTTTTTTTTTTTTTTTTATTAGTCTTCCAAACGTAATTTATGATGTTACTGATAAGATATGTAAATAATATATATTTAATTTTAATCATGAATTCATTAAATTGATTTAATTATTAATTGAAAGATTATACGTTTATCATTAGTATTGAATAAATTATGTTTTATTCATGATCATATTTAATATATTTTTTATACGAATCGTAAGTTGTGAAGTTTACAATCTTACATAATGCATATTTCAAAACTTCATTATTGCTTTGCGTGAGCAAGCGTCTCAAATATACTGAGTAGTAGCTCGATTATTTTCAGCATTTTATTTTGCATTACTAATAATAAATGTTAATTGAATAATTTTTTAAGAGTTGAGTTCGATAATGATAATTATTTATAGTTTGCAAAAACTTTTTCTCTAATCAATTGCTGCAACAAAATATAAAGAGGTAAAATGAAAAATTATTCAGGAAATTTGCACTCATTAACAGAACGATGGAATCATTAAAATTTGTTGAAAAAGACGAGAGGATCAAAAAAGAAGCTCTCTCTTTCTCTAAATCTCCTTGCCCCTTGCAATTACAGCGATGTACATTAAGAGTACGTAGGTTTCTTCTTTTATAATTTAATTGAGGACCAATCTAATTTCTCCACCTCACATTGCACACAATGTAAACACGTAAGTACATACATCGATGATCAAAACGGCGGCATTTCATTGAACTTTGCAACTCGAGGAAATGAAATCTCAAAAAAGAAGCTTAGTATAAGTACATTGCAGATGATCTATACACGCAATCGTCGTTTGAAGTTCATTCGAAGTACTTCGTCCTATTATTAATTATATAAAACGGCGCTGAATGCGCACACGGTATTTGAATGGGAAATGCTACGAAAACTCGACGAACGTTGCGATTGGTTCTGATTCATCAACGCGGGAGACGTACGGCCAATGGAAAGCTTGAGCGCGATATGGTTCGATGTGTCGGCGACTTTGCTCTCCTCGCACACGCGGTAACCAAATTTACTCTTTTTATTTGCGTGTGTGCATGCTAAAATGAAAATATCGCGTGTAAAAGTATGTAAGAGAGAGCACAGTCTTCCCGTGCTAAATAATTGGCATGAATTTCGCGATGCAGATAAGCCAAATGTAAACAACGTTGAAACGCGTAGGAGGCGGTTCCCAGTAAAATCATAAAAAGAAGTTTACGTTTGCTTTTTTTTCGATAAAAACGTCTCTTAGTGATAAGAATTCAAACACGAGTTAGGTAAATATATTAAAAAAAAACGTTTAAGTTGTACACTGAGAACTATATGTAATATTTTCCAGTATTGAGTAAAAAAAGCACGCAAGTGCAAATGGTAGGAATAAAAAGAATCGTCTATAATAATAGTAAATGAAATAAATATACATACAGTTACGATCATTGCAAGCATTCACATATGGAATTAAAAGAAGAGCAAATAGTGCGCGCGCAAAGGGGACGAAAACCACGACGACGATGATGCGCACATAGTTTAGAGTTTCAAATAGTTAAGGATTCGTTGTGTAAAAGAGAGAGAAAGAGAGAGAGAGAGAGAGGTTTATGAAGAGGGGGAAAACAGTCCAGGGAGCAAATAGTAGTGTGCGGAGAATCGAGTTTGCGGACAATATAGAGGAAAGAGAAAGAGAGAGAGAGTGAGAGAAGGGAGAGGAAGGGACGATTTAAGCGTGTAGGTCACACCGTGTCACTGACACGTATCGCAGACGCGTGTGCGCACGGAAGCCGGCTTGACGGTGCTGACATCCCTCTTTCTATCTCTCTTTCTCTCGCTTATTTTTTTCTCTTAAAGAGGTTTGTACGCCCATCGTATAGTGGTGCCGGTACCCGGCTCAGAATTTTGCATTTCAAGTTCAGTTAGAGCCGAGTGTCCGCGGTACGAACATCAACTTTAGCCACCATCACCGGATAAATCCACTCTTCTCGCAGCAGCAGCAGCAGCAGCAGCAGTTACCTCTTATTGATCCTTTCGAGTCTAGTCTATTCAAGGCGCTCAGTCTTCTCATCATCATCGCCATGCCCGAATTTCTTGGCAAGAGGTACAAGCTCGCCAGTAGCGAGAACTTCGACGAACTCATGAAGGCTCTGGGTACGTTATCGTTACAAGTATTTATTTTTTATTTGCACCTCTATCGTGGATATATATTATTTTTTTTTTTTTTTTAATGAAAATGTTTGAAAAATTTTGCGGTGTAATGGTTCCAGTTTTTTTTTTTTACTTATTTCATTGCGTTGTTGCGCATAAATTTTCCGCGCTAAAAAATTACATTCAAAATTTACTTTAATAGAAAAAAAAATGTTGCTTATTACCGAACGTAATTAAATTTCACTGTATTCATTATATCCATATACGTGCCTAGGAGCGTGATTTATGGCTTGTTATTTTGACGATATAATCGCCGTAGTAGCATCATTATAATACTGAGCAATCTTCTTGTACATTCATAGTTTTCAATTGCAATCACCTTCGCAAGGCTTAATGCACTGATAGATTATAAGAACCGGTTTTAACGCGCGGTCCCTTCTCTTCGAAAACGTATTAAGTTACTCCCACTTCGGCAGAAGAAACATGCGTACTTTGCAAAGTCGTCGAACAAGCTCCTGCTATTTTCCGTTTAACCTTTAGACTGCTGGTTTGGCGCATGTATAAACCAGTTGTACCGTAGTATTTTAGTGATCAAAATTACGACAATTCTATTCATTAATGCTAATAAAAAAAGATAATAATAATAATAATAATCATAATAATAATAATAATAATAATAATAATAATAATAATAATAATAATGATAATAATAATAAAATATTAAAAAGTATAAAAAATATAAAAAAAAATACAAAAAAATACAAAAAATAGAAAAAATGGAGCTAGATTACTTCCTACGTCGACGTCGTTAGCTTTTGGTATAGCCAAAGAAAAGTATAATTCTTATTTTTCGTCCAGATACGTTATCAAGTTTTTGTTTTCTAGATAAAAGTAGTATGTACATTTAGATTAATCTGAAAAATTTTAGTGTTGATTTGACGGTTTGTCAACCGTATATATAAAAAAAAAAAAAAAAAAAAAAAAAAGAATTATTAAAAATAAATAGAATTGTTGTATTGAATTTTTAAGATGATCATTATCAGCAACTTATTATATATATTATATAAATTTTATAAATCAATATTGATTTTTTTTTTCTAAAACTATTGTGAACTGATGTAAAAATGTGACTTTTATGTAATTTAATCACAATCATGATATCAGAACGATATGAAAAAGCTTCAATTTTTATACTAACCCGACCGTTCCTAGCCGGCCTGGCGCATATATGAGCCACCGGTGACCTTGAAATCTACACTAGACTTAATTAATGTTTTTATGCACAAACTATACCTTCAAAAAATATCGGTTTTCAAGAGAAAAATGCCGGCAGCCTAAGGGTTAAAATATGTATGAATTAATTTTAAATATTCGAACACACGATTATAGAAAGCTTTATTTTGGTACATTAATTTGATTTTTATTTGTTCAAATATTTTAAGTATCTAAAGCATTATATGCCCTTCTAAAAATATCTCACTGAATGAAATTGGTTTAATCGATTTGAATAGCATTATAGCAATATAATGTAGATATACAATAAATTAACCGGTTTTAATTAGAAATTTTCAGCAATATTTAAATAGATAAAATGACAATTCATTAATTTATCATTTGTCGACGTATTATTTATAGACTTCTTTACTAATTCCAATTGAATATGGGTACCGTTCGGATAACTACATTTGTTGAAATATGTCAGTTTTTCGTAACATCTCGCAACTAAAATTTCGTTTTCAAGTAAGAGAATCCGTTATGCATTATAATTACGAATAATGGAATCAATTTTAATTTATCAACCGAACGTACAAATAATGGTACAATGACCCACACGCATGATGGACGCATGCAATGCGAAAGTCGTTGTTCGGTGCCGCCTCAGACAGTCCAATTGTCAGCCAATTTAATCCCTGAATTCATCTTTAAGCGACGTTGATAAATTGTAATCACGATTGCTAATGTCAAACGAATTATTGGTGTTACTTCCACTTGTGCTATTTTTACCTTGACAACGTCTCACTAAAGTTCCTTCTCACGGATAGTCCGATATCGACTGTGAAAAATGCATCCGTCGATAACCGATGTTCCTGCATGTTTAAGAAGATGTACATGCACAAATACATAAAATGTGCAAGACGCATTAGATATTCTATATGTTTATTTGATCTCGGAATTTTATATTACCGGTCGCTAGTTTGTTAAACAATTATAATAGGTACCATTTGTAATTGTCACCAAATAATCGCTCAATAAACTGTAGATTGTTGCGATTATTATCGTCACGTCTGTCGTGTACATGGACTTTGTTCTTTTCACACGCAAGGTCGCTTTTTATCCCTTGATCTATCAATTTGATAACTCATGTGTGGTAATCTTCTTCTTCTAAATAACGTAAGCAAGAAATTACTTCAACGTATGTTTAACATAAAATATAGATGTGTATATGTATTTTACGGATTTTTTACATAATTAAATGACAATAAACTTTTATTACTGTGATCCAATGGAATCTTAATAATTAGTAAATTCGATACTTCTTGTAATCTATACCTTAGAAATTTTATTGAAACTTTTCAATTATATTTTGACGGATCATTTGATGTATGTTTATTTTTAGTTAATTAAAAATACAAGATTTAAACAAGTAATTTAAAACAATTTTAACCATTTAAATAGTTAGATTAATTTGCTAAGAATTACGTAATTGTATATTCAATGTTACATTGATTAAACAATTAATAATCGATGAAAAAATCGATCAATATAAAAAATCATTAATCATATCGACCTTCACATGTATATCATTGCAGAGATAATCATTGATTTTACTTTTAAACAGTAAAAATATTCCTAATTTCATAAATTTGATAAGGGATATTGATTTAATAAAATTGATAAGGGATCAAATTATATAAAATAATAATTTTTTTCATGTGATAATTATTATTTTATTGGTTAAATTGTAATTTTAATGAAGTTATCGTTAACGTGAATACTATAAACTTAAGTATTTCAAGAAGTATTTTCTACTTCATCATTATCAAAAGAGTCAAATCTTATTATTAATTGGAAGAAAACAGTCTTTTGAATGAAGTAAAAAAAAAATTAAAAGATAAGAAGACGCTTTCTTATTTAATTGAATTAAACTGTGTATAATAATAAAATTAATGAACAATATTTTAATTTCAATAATTTAATCTCATTAGATAGAAGATCAATAAAAATAAAAATTTTTTATTACCAATTTAAATTGACAATTTGAAACTTGATCTGTGACAGAATAATGCTGTTATTTTCAAAAATTATTTTCAATTTTAATGATCAATTGTAAGATCGACCAATTGTTACATTTTTTTTTTTTTTTTTTTTTTTTTTTTTTTTTTTTTTTTTTTTTTTTTTTTTTTTTTTTTTTTTTTTTTTTTTTTTTTTTTTACAATAGTCTATTTTTTGTCATTATTTATTTAATAAGCGCAAGTATCATCGTTTAATTTAACCTTGACAAGTTCTCGCATCTAAATAATAGTATGATATAATATAACCGTGTTCCTTATTACGATTACATTTGACATAAAGGTAATTTATTGAGCAGACTGTTTTCAGTCATTCATTCAACCGTATAATCAAAACTATATAAAAGCTAGAAAGAAAAGTCGTTATTCAATTGCAGGAAGCGGATGAGAAGATCCCGCATTTACTCAACTAATCTTCCTTTAGCCTGATTAAAACATATGTACTTGTCATATTCTGCACACAGTATGAAACAAAGTATATCTGCTTTTTTTTTTTTTTTTTTATCGTCTTATCCTGTCTTACTTTGACTGTAACGATAAGCACTTGTTCTGTAAAAGTTTGCGTCGACAATTCGTGAGTTCAGTATCATTGACTATAAAAGATCGATGAAAATGATTGCAGGCTCTTATAAATTGCTCGTCCGCTTGGCAACATCTTTCAGTTCTTGTTAAGGCGGCGGTAACGATACAGTTCGTAGTTCATTTAGTTGAGTTCAGCGTTTTTTATTTTTAATAAAAATGGCCGACTTTTTTGGAAAAAAATACAAATTGATATCCAGTGAGCAGTTCGACGAATATATGAAAGCTCTTGGTGAGAAAGATGCTTTGGTTTATTTTTTTTTTTTTTTATGTTAATTTGCATTTCAATAAAATCCGTGTCTCGATTCATGAATTTTTTCATATTTATTTTATGAATTTATATCTGACTATGATCGAGTAGATTTTTTTTTGTATAATCTTATTCGGAATAGGATTAAAATTTGGCCATCGATCATCTTTTAAAAAATAAGCGATAAAGTTTTTTTTTTCATATATTTATATGAAACTTGCATAATACATAAAAGATAATTTTAACTGTTAAAAAAAAAAGAGAATCTATTATAGTAAGGGTTTTATTTTGAGCTATAAATGGACTTTTGACCCGTATGCATTTGATTATTTTTAATAAAAAACGTTTTAGATTTTTTAAAGCTTTACTTTTGCGAAGCCTTTTGAAATGTAGTCGACGAATAATATGAAGAAATATGTACAAAAGATATAATTTTATGTTTTTATTTTCTATTAATTTATGAATAAACTTATAAATATAAACTTATTTAAACTTATAAAGTATAAAATATTCTTTGTAAACTTCCTATTTTCACCAAAACATAAAATTATTTTACTTGTCTTATCATTCTGGATTCGGTTACGTGACTCGACTCTTGAATATTTTTTCGCGAATATTCGAAAAATTGTGAATAATTTTATTTAACGCAGTAAATTTATTCAAAACAAATAGCCCGAATGCATTAATTATAAAAATAAAATATTATTTGTAACTTTCGTTCAACATGAATATTAGATTAAAATGTATTATTTATTTTTGCAGGAGTCGGCATGATAACTCGTAAAATGGGTGCGACCGTAAGTCCAGTCGTCGAAGTAACGGAAAACAACGGCGAGTACACAATGAAGACTCAAAGTACTTTCAAGAACTCCGAAATCAAGTTCAAGCTCGGCGAGGAATTCGACGAGGAAACGCCCGACGGTCGTAAAGTCAAAAGTGTCATTACGCTGGACGGAAACAAAATGACTCACATCCAGAAGGGCGAAAAGGAGACCGTTATTGAACGAGAGTTCACCCCCACGGAAATGAAAGCCGTGAGTCACACATTTTATTAACGCGTTTGTTTTACCGTCTTTTGTTTCACAAAGTTGTTTCATTTGAATAAAGATAAAAGTTATCTAATTAAAAGTAAAGGAAATTAATCGATTACGCGATTGATTTATTGATTTATTCTTTTTTAAATTAATACTTTTGTATTAGTATGATGATCTTTAAATTGTAAAATTAATTGAAAATTTTTTTAATTTTTCATTTAATATAACATGTATTTTTTTTGTTTCAGGTGATGAAAGTTGATGACATTGTTTGCACTAGGGTTTACAAGGTTGAAAACTAATTTGTATAAGGAGTTATCGTACGATTTTTATACAAGATTCATTGATATAAATTTCAAAAGAATAGAGGCAACGACGTAAAGAATTTGATGACATGAAGACTCATCAATTCAGCCAATTATATAAATAAATGTTCTTTATTTCAAAATTAAACCTCATTTCTTTGAAATTCAATTGTCTTCATGTGATAGAATTAAATACACTTGCCATGTTATAAATAAAATTTCTTAATTAAATTTAATTCCATTTATTTTCATCTTTACCTTTCGATATATTTCCTATCAAGTAACATCAACTCTTAATATATCTATTTAACTGAGTAATCATAATATAATTGAATAATCTATTTAACAATTATCAAAGCTTAATACGTTAATTTAATTTCCTGTTTCTCGAGTTAATATCATTGACTTGATTACGATGGTATTTTAATTGACTTCTTTGTATGTTTTAATAAAATTATATTTTGAATAACCCGCGCTTATATATGTGTTTTATTGTATTTGAGAAGCAGCTAACTTCAAACAGTAATGGTTCGCTCGCTGTAGTGCGGTCGCTAGCCGCGGCGGGCTTTCTTACCAGTCAGCTGGTAGCTAGTTTTGGAATATGCATTCTATTAATAAAGCTAGCAACGTGTGCGTTCTTCGTTCTTCTGCAGCAAAATTATACCTCTCTTGTGAAAAGTTATGACTTAGAAAATTTTATTCATGATTGACTTATCAATCGTTGATTGAAAATTAAACTCTCGATATGAGCGGGTCGTTAATTTTATTAATATTTAATAAACTATTTTAACGAAAAATTTATTCTTCGTCATGGTGAGAAAAAATATTTTTTAGTTTAAACGTTTTATTGAAATTTTTTATTATTTATAAATAAATAATTTATGTATGAAATATATAATCTATACTTAATTTATAAATGAAATTGTTAACTATAACCTCAAATATTGATGCTATTTTTGTTTGATTTTCAGGCTCTATTAGGGGCACAATTGGTTATTACACTGATAATGGTCAGTGTAATACAAAAATTAGGTTCCCATTGTTCAGTAGCAAAATGGATTTTGTGTTCTACAGGGTAAATGATAAGAAAAGTTAAAGTTTTTATTCCACACATCACTAAGTTGATATAATTAAATTATTTATATTTTTACAGATTAAAGCGTTATCTTTATCCAACAGATCAAGAATTGAGAAATTTAGTCGGTATTTCAAAAGAAAAGCATAAAAAAGGAAAACACATAGAAAATGGAAAAATTCCAGAAACTTTTCAAATACCAAGAAGTTTAGATATTACACTTGAGACTGCACCTGTTAATTGTCTTGATGTTATACATTTAAAATTTTATTCTGATTTTCAATGGCTTCTTGATTTTTCAATATATGGTGCAATTGTTTATATTGTGACTGAGGTATGTTTTTTAAAATTAAGCATTAATAAAAATTAACTAATTGTAAAATATAAATTTATATTTTACTGATGATTTAAAAATATTTTGAAAAAAATATTTTTGTAGACATATTTTACTTTATTGTAATAAATTTATAATAGATTGCATAGAATATTAAAAAATTTCTATATTTCTTAATTATAGATGTATAATAATTTCTATCCAATTAAAGATGAAATAAATTTGAGCATGTTGTGGTGCTGTTTGGTCGTAGGATTTGCATTGTATCCTTTTAATATTTATTTTTTATTTATTGACTAAAATTTTGTAGATCTTATGAAATAATTTCTTAACATTTCTTAGTAAAGTCTTGATTTTACTATGGGTACAATATTTCAAGAGCGAAGAAAGTATTGGAGAGAGATCTACATGCATTGTGACTGGATTTGCTTATCTTCTGATAGCTATGATGGTTCTCATAGTAGATGAAAATACTCTTGAATTAGGTTTAGAAAGTGCTTATGCAAGTTTTAATCATACTGCATCAATGTTTTTAAAAAACCAAGGTCTTTCTTCCAGGTACATGTGTTTATAATAGCATAATGATTTACAAATGTATCTACATAAATATTTTAATTTTATAGCGGACCAGCATCAAAAATTATTGTTAAATTTGTCCTAGCTGTAACTTGCGGATTTGTAGGTTCTCTTTTTACATTTCCTGGGTTACGTGTATCTAAAATGCATTGGGATACCTTAAGGTAAAAATTTATTTTAAAATGCTTGTTAATTAAAATAGATCAATTTTTAATATATCATTTTCTTTCAAGGTATCACAAAGACAATAAACTACTTCTTGTTCTGGCTAATCTTAGTTATGCTTCACCTCTTATACTAGCAAGCTTCTGGATTAAACCAATAAGTCGTGACTACCTCACTGTCAGAATTTTTTCTGGTATGACAAAACCATTGTAAGTTATTTAATATGTTTTTAAACTGATATTAATATTGAGAGTTTAATTAAATTTATTATCTTTTTAGAATGACTCCTTCTGCATTCGAGAGTATGAGGTTGATTGCTATAATTTTTGCAGTTTTTTTAAAGTTAGTGTTAATGCCTGTCTATTTACAAGCTTATTTAAATCTTGGTAATCAAAGGTTAGAAATACAAAAGAAAGAAGCTGGAAGAATTTCAAACATAGAATTTCAAAAAAAGGTAATTTTTTTACTTATTTAATGTACAAGCCTTTTATTACTCAAAATTAAATTTTTAATTTTTATGTAATACAGATAGCAGCAGTATTTTACTATCTTTGTGTTGTTGCATTGCAATATATTGCACCGCTAATCATTTGTTTGTATTGTACATTTATGTATAAAACTTTAGGTAAATAAATATTTCATAATTTATATATATATATATTTATTATTTTTTAACTTTCAAAAATATTTAGGTGGTTATAGTTGGGAAGCTCTGTATAAAAATATTGATACAGGAGAATGTCCAGCACCAGAGCCATCACCAGAACCAAAAATTTTCTCTGATAATGAAGAGAAGACTGTAGCACAGACTGCTCAAGAGTTTCAATTGGCTCTTAGTTCAATAAAACAGGTTAATTTATTTGTTATCAAATAAAAAATATGCTTATTTTGAAAATATAATAATTTATAAATCATTTAAAAAATATATTAAATTAAATTTTTATCATTTGATTAAAAAATTGAACTATTTTTTTTAGATACATGAATAATAATTATTTACTATTCATTTTTTAGATATTTACTACTGAAGTGTTCAGAGGTATTTTTGGATTAGCAACATGGTGGACTTGTTTTACGTTATTTGCCACTACAGCGATGGGCATGCTTTATCAAAGTTATTTTAGAAATGTTTAATTTTATTTCGAGTCACAAAGTTATTTTTGAATATTCGCACAAAATTATTAATAATAATTGAATAATTGATTATTTAAAATATTTGTAAAAATATTAACAAGACGCGCAAAGTGAAGCGCAGCAAGGCATCAAATTTTTCTATGCAAATCAGAAAGAAAAAAAAATTGTAGATAAGAAATTGAATGGATGCTTAATCGAATATGACAGAATTATTGAATCGTGATACTAAAGGCTTATTTTCATTATAAGAGTATTTGTCATTATTTAAAAACTTGTAAATAATCGTAATTTTATTAATCACCAGAATTTGTTTAATTGTTCAAAAAATTTTAACATAAACATCCATATTTGCATTCTTAAAAGTTAAATCGATTATGAATAAAAATTTTTCAAACTTGTAAACGATGTTTTATCATGTTTAGAAGATTTATTCTTAGAACGACGCTGCACTAAATAATAAGCGTATCAATGAATGACGAGTGCATTTCACTTATAATAATTCGCATTTTCCTTGATAAATATTAAAATAAAACCGGAGGTATTGCCCGGGACCGCAGACAAAACTGGTACGATAGATTCGAAAAGAAGGCACATATTGGTGTTAAGCTAAATATAGCTCACGCACGATTATTCCAGTGTCTTCGATTTGCTTGCGTGCGATTGCACACTTTCTAGATACTCCTCCCTTTTTAGTTGTGGCAATTTGCTCGCGCGCGACGCGTCCAATGGTCTGGCTTTATGTCGTATCGCCGAGACAACGCGATTGGCTACCGTTTCGAAGCTTCTCGAATTGAGATTCTAAATGTTTAAAAGAAGGCGCGGGAAGCTGCGCTATCCGCAGAACTTAAAGAGACTTAGCTACGTGCGTATCTCAAGCGACAGTATATACATAGCAGTTAGCTGTTATTAAACGTTATTTTGTGAGAAAGACAAAGAAAGAGGTGAGTGAACTTCTTTATTTTTAACCAGCTTCAACTGTAAAATAATTTTCGCGAGTGTGCCTTATTTAAACAAGTTTCCATACTTTAAAAGTGAATATATCAATTTTTTTTTCTTTTCATATTAACGTAAAGCGTTATGTTATGTTACGTTGATTACAGAAAAACATGCAATAAAACAGTCATATAGAGAATAAAGAATGTTTTATGTTTTTATACATTGAATAACTTCAGTTTAATAACGCCAAAATGAAATATTGTCTATTTATTTATTAAAATTTTTAGTTTTTGGCTTTTTAAATTATTGAAAGATATTTTTAATTTCATGTTTTGATTTAATTGAAAATTAAATACGCATATTTGTAAGTCAAATAAAAGAATTTTGTTCATATTAAAAAACGTTTAAATTTGCAAATGAAAATTTTATTAAAGAGGAAATTCAGCATTTATTAAAATGCTTTAAAATATATTTTATTTTCTAAGGTCAATGAAGGTCATACCTTACCGAACGTTCACGGCTGTTCATTTTATTTGCACCAAATTTTGAAATGTATTTTAATTTTAACTTTTTTTAAGGTTACATCATCTTAAATGTGAAACTATTGTTTTAAAAAAGATCAATAAAAAATAACTAAAACTCTTTAAAAACAAGAATATTCAGATTTTTATTTATTTTTTTTTTCATTAATAGTAAGCATAAATTAAAAGCACGTAAATGCGCACGTACGCGTTAATTAATTATCAATTATTTTCAGACTACGATGACTAAGGCACCTGCAATTGGTATTGACCTTGGTACTACATATTCATGTGTCGGTGTTTTCCAACATGGAAAGGTGGAGATCATTGCTAATGATCAAGGAAATAGAACAACACCAAGTTATGTTGCTTTCACCGATACAGAAAGGCTTGTTGGGGATGCAGCTAAAAATCAAGTTGCAATGAACCCGAGCAATACTATTTTTGGCAAGGATTACTATAATATGAATATTTAGCAAAAAGAAACCACCTCTATTTAAATCATAGATTTTAAACTTTTTTATTTAATTTGAATTTATTTAAAAATTTTATTTTAATTTGATACAATAAAACTATACATAATTATTTTTGTGAATATTTATAAAAAAAATGTTTAATAGTTAAAGATAAATATAGCTTTTCTCAAAAAGTCTTTTAACTTCTTGATTCAAATAAAATAATAATTAAAAATACTTCGTGTTTTAAATATCTATTTCACTAAATATTTATAAAATCAATAATTTTTATTTTCAGATGCCAAACGTCTGATTGGCCGACGTTTCGAAGATGCGACAGTTCAGAGCGATATGAAACATTGGCCCTTCACTGTAATAAGCGACGGTGGCAAACCAAAAATTCAAGTATCTTACAAGGGCGAAACGAAAACATTCTTTCCTGAAGAAGTTTCATCGATGGTTTTAGTTAAAATGAAGGAGATTGCCGAAGCTTATCTCGGCAAGAGTGTAACGAACGCTGTGATTACCGTTCCTGCCTATTTCAACGATTCTCAACGTCAAGCAACCAAAGACGCTGGAACTATTTCTGGCCTAAATGTACTTCGTATAATTAACGAACCTACCGCCGCTGCTATTGCTTATGGCCTCGATAAAAAGTCTTCCGGTGAAAAAAACGTCCTTATTTTCGATCTCGGTGGTGGCACCTTTGACGTTTCCGTTCTTACCATCGAAGATGGAATATTCGAAGTCAAGTCCACCGCCGGTGATACTCACTTGGGAGGTGAAGACTTTGATAATCTCATGGTAAATCATTTTATCCAAGAGTTTACCCGCAAGTACAAGAAAGACTTGGCAAGTAATAAACGAGCCGTAAGACGACTTCGCACCGCTTGCGAAAGAGCGAAACGAACTTTGAGTTCTTCGACCCAGGCGAGCATCGAAATAGACTCTCTTTTCGAAGGGATAGATTTTTATACATCGATTACTCGAGCCAGGTTTGAAGAACTTTGCTCTAACCTCTTTAGAGGTACACTCGAGCCCGTTGAAAAAGCACTGCGAGACGCCAAGATGGACAAAAGCCAAATTCATAGTATCGTTTTAGTTGGAGGTTCTACCCGAATACCGAAAATTCAAAAATTACTGCAAGATTTTTTCAACGGTAAGGAATTAAACAAGTCCATAAATCCAGACGAAGCCGTTGCCTATGGAGCCGCGGTTCAGGCTGCTATTCTCCACGGCGATAAGTCCGAGGAGGTTCAAGATTTGCTTCTTCTCGACGTGACCCCATTGTCTCTCGGTATCGAAACCGCCGGTGGTGTTATGACCACGCTGATCAAGAGAAACACGACTATTCCAACGAAGCAAACCCAAACTTTCACGACGTATTCCGATAATCAGCCAGGTGTACTGATTCAAGTATACGAGGGCGAGAGAGCAATGACCAAAGACAACAATCTCCTTGGAAAATTCGAGCTGACCGGAATTCCTCCCGCACCTCGCGGAGTGCCCCAAATCGAAGTAACCTTCGACATCGACGCCAACGGCATATTAAATGTATCGGCGGTTGAGAAATCAACGGGCAAGGAGAACAAAATTACGATAACCAATGACAAAGGCCGCTTGTCGAAGGAAGATATCGAACGAATGGTCAACGAAGCCGAGAAGTACAGAAACGAGGACGATCAGCAGAGGGAAAAAATAACCGCCAAGAATGCTTTGGAATCCTACTGCTTCAACATGAAGAGCACGGTCGAGGACGAAAAGATCAAAGACAAGATCAGCGATTCCGATCGCACGACCGTATTAAACAAATGCAACGAAGTTATCGCCTGGCTCGATGCTAATCAACTGGCCGAGAAAGACGAATTCACGGACAAGCAGAAAGAATTGGAATCCATTTGCAGCCCGATTATCACGAAGCTGTACCAAGCCGGTGGTGCGCCATCGGCTGGTGCTGCACCTGGAGGTGGCTCTGCTGGTGGACCAACTATCGAAGAAGTCGATTAAAATGAACGAGAAAAATACTCGTTTTTTTTTTTTTTTTTTTTTTTTTTTTTTTTTTTTTTTTTTTTTTTTTTTTTTTTTTACAGGCAAATTAAATTTCAACGTTACCGCTGTACCTTTTTTTTTTTTGTTTTTTTTTTTTATAAATTTTGTAATTTATAAGGAGAACCTGTAGTCAAACTTTTACAATCACAATTTAACACATTTTGTTCTTCTTTAAAAGTGCATATTTTACTAAATAAAGTAAACTACGTTCGCTTGATTATTATTAATCATAAGAAAAAAAAAAAAAAATAAATAAAAATCGTTACACATTTTGATTACACGTCCTCCTCACAGTATTTGTATTTTTTATGTAAACATTTTTAAATATTTTAATAAAGTATTTAATGTACGCTTAATGTAAACATATGCCTATGATCAATTATTTAATAACAATGATGAAATTAAACGTTTAATTTCCGATCACGTAGGAAAAATGAGCTTTATTTGCCCAACGTCTATATTACAATGTATCGTACAGTAAACATTCAAAATGGGCTAAAATGATAACGTCGTTTACATCGACTTTTTATAAACATCATGCACATCAATCTTTTCTCTCTTATCGTTTTTATCGGTCGTTACTGTTTTTCACGTTATTCATTTATTTTTCTTTTATTTATTTTTATTTTTCAATGCAGAACCTCTCTGTTTGATAATTTTTCTATCAAATAATTGTTTTAATGCCTGTTGATAACAACTTTTTACCGATTATTTTTCAATATAATTTTCTTCGTTACAGATTATCGTATATCATTAATTATAATAATAAACTGAACAATTAAACTTCTCTAACATGGCGTAGATGGTTTGAGACACAAGATTAACTCTTCAAAGCTTAACCGTGTAATAAATAATTTTTTTTTTTTTTTTTTTTTTTTTTTTTATATTTAACCAGTTATATATATATATATATATATATTTATTTATTAATTTGTGCCAAAATATCTTTACGTAAACAAACGCTATGGAGTTTTTCTCACTTGAAAAAGGCAGCGTATGTTATATTAGAACAATATCATCAATCGGTATTTCACGGTAACAGGAATTCGGTTTCTATAATATTATAAATATTTTATGAACGCATCTGATTTTTCTTTAGATTAAAAACCTGCAAGTGCGAAAATTATTTAAAAACTATCAAGATATGTTAAAATTTGTCAAATTTTGTACGTCCTTTTTTTTTTTTTTTAAACCGATAAAATATCTTAAAATTGGTAAAAATTCTATGTATGTATATTTATTTTTATTTTTGAAGTTAATTATCAAGATATAAGTTTACTTTTTGTTTTTCAATATGGCAAAATTTTAAAAAACATACTCGATTATGTGTAAGAGTGAAATTTGAATGTAAAGTATACGTATACTGGGGCGGGGTATTGCAAACAGGCACACTTTGGTAAAAACAATGACACAACAATCGCCTAATTATTTCAATTTACTTTTTTCTTTTTTTTTTAATTTGACCAAGGTCGATCTAAGTATACATATTTATTATTATCGTTGTTAAACAAAATTCTCTACTGTGATTTATCGACTAAACTTATGATCGCGACATAATAATAATAAACTCTGTTTCGCACTTGCAAAGTCTCCTTAGGCGTTTGTGTACGTGCATGTATATATGCATGTATCTTATCGAATTAAAATAATACTGCACATACTCAGTTGCCCGATACGGTAATGGGAAATATATATTTGGGATTGATAACGGTGTTGTGAGAACGCAAAAAGGCTAAATTTTTTAAGATATCTTGTTTTCTTTTTTTTTTTTTTTTTTTTTCATATTTTGTTTTAAGTGCCTCAACGCGAAGAAAAGTAATCGAACGACGTATAATAATATCAGCGCTTTTTTTTTTGTTTTTGTTTTTTTTTTTTTTGGTTTTTTTTTTTTTTTAATTTCTACAAATAATTTTCATAGGTACAATACGGACGTTTAAAGTTTTATCAAAATATTAAAACAGTGTAAAAAACCGATCGTGATCGACTACATCCGCACATATTCATCGTTTAGCGATAAAATTAGGCTTTATTAATAAAATTGCGTATGTATACATGTAAATAGTCACTTCATGAAAAGCCATTCCCGTATGGCGCGAGCACCGCGTTGGCGATGCACACGCGAAAGAAAAATAGAATTAATCCATTAATTACCATTCGTTCGTATAATTTTTAAGCGGCGTCCTTTTTTACTTTTATACTCGTTTCGTCTAATACGATTTTTCCTTCGAGTGTGCACATGTATACATATATTTATGGCATTGATAAAATTCACTCGAATCCTATATTATTTAACCTTTTGTTCGTTTGTTTTTCTTTTTCTTTCAAATTAATTACAGAACGGCCAGTGTGCATAATTATATATTGAAATTTTTCCCTTTTTTCACATTTACATTACTATTATTATAGACGAGATGCGTTAAAACATCGTAATTACGCATTGTGCCTTTTCGACATGGCATTTGTTGCATATAATCTTTGTTTCTTTTCTTTACCAAGATAAGAAGTATTATATATCGGATCCTGAGCGGCAACAGTTAATGAATCGATATGGGAGCAGATTCGTTTTTCGCAATTGTTTTCTCGTGGATGAACGGAGCAAATTGTATACATATCTAAATATACATGTATTATGTACGTGTATGTGTATTTATATCTGTGTACATGTATATATATATATATATGAGGTTATATATATGCACAAGAGTTTACTGAATTCATTTAGAGTCGCTGTGTATTTCAAATCGCACACAAGTGAACGCACGCGCGTTTGTTTGTTGCGTATGTAAATGTTTATTTTTGTATAAATGCATGTGTGCGTTTGTACATGTCTGTGTGTGCGTGTATGTGTGTGTGTGTGTGTGTATATATGTGTGGTTATAGGCGTGCATATATGTGCGAGTGTATGCGTTTGTATACGTGTATGTATATATTTATATATCGTGTTTTTACAATCGCACGTAATATGAATTTCATTTTATTTTATTTTTTTTTTTAGTTTTTTTTTTTGTTGGTTTTTTGGTTTTTTTCTTTTCAATTTAATTTTTCGTTTGCGGGTTATGAACGATAGATATCGGCGGATGTGCAAGGTACGGCGTCGCACTCGAAGAGGGGAGTGGCTGGCTCATTCGTCATGGCAATCGTCGTCGTTGTTGAGCTTTTGATTTTCGCGTTGGCGTCGATCGCATTGACGTTGCTCGTTGTACCGGATGTCGTTGGTACTTGCTGGAAATTGAAACGAAAACGAAAGCGTTTAAACGAGAGACGACGACGAAAACGTTTATTTTTTTTTTTTAGATCAACGGAATAATTATATTGAAAAAAAAATAAATTAATAATAATCACAATGAAGTAAATAAATAAATAAATAAAGAAGGTAAAAAGGAAGGAATATTAATAACCTCGTTATAGAAAATTTCGGTTGCCTCCTCGACGGATGGGAGAAGCTCGTCGGTGGAATGCGGCGTCCTCGGGCTCGGTGTAGGCGCGACCGGTTGTTGATCTCGCAGCTGCTGCTGCTGCTGCTGTTGTTGTTGCTGCTTAAGCTTGAGCTCGACCAGCGCTTGACGTTGCTCCTTCTCGTTGCGCTCGCGCTCCAGACGACGGGCGCTGTAACTCTTCGCCGAGGACGTCGAGCTGTGCAACGATGCCAGACTTGGACGACGCGAGCCTGTTGAATTTCACAGCAATGGAATAAATTTAGCGGTTATTTAATTTTTTTCTTTTCTTTTTTTATTTATTTATTTATTTATTTATTTTTTTTTCATATCTCACAGCTCGTTTCGATTTTCGTTTCTAATTTTGCTTACGAAATTATGTGGAAAAAATTCATTGATTGAATATTATTGAAAGCAAGCTCGAGATAAAGTGCGATTTTTTATCGATGCTATAGAATTTCGCATGTCTTTCAAAATGATATACTTTTTTTTTTCCATACGATTTATTTTTAATTATTTCGAACTCTTATATACTTTTTACATAGAAATCTTTCCACGTAATTTTACGTAATTAATGCTAACTTTCTTACATTCTTAGTTTATATCGTATAAAAAAAACATAAGTATCGTTATTTTATTAAAAATGCATCATTAAAATTACAATCAAATATTTGAAAAAGTTGTTACGTGAAAAAAAAAAAAAAAAAAAAAACAAAAATAAAAAGAAAAAAGCAAATTATAATAAACGACTGCACATATATATATATTCAATGAATACGTGATAAAATTTTACGTGCTAAAAATAATGCGATAAGAAGCTACGTTTCATGACTTGACAGATAAAAATATAAATAGTTACGATAAACATTCTCTGTTATTATTAAATTTATTTTAATAAATTGCAGTAAATATTTAATGTACTTTCTTTTAAATTATTTGTTTTAATAAAAATGCAATTGCGCCGTTTTTTAAATATCAATCTTAATTACTTTTTTCATGTTTAGATTGCAAAGCGACATTATAATCTATTTAAGTATAATGCAAAATAAAAATATAAGAAAGCCACATTTTTTTTTTTTTTTTTTTTTTTTTTCTAATATGTATAACATTCCAAAAAATGTGTCATTATCATGCGACTGCTATAAATATATTTTATGAAATTTTATTTTGCAAGTTATTAATCAAATTTTAATTTTTCAATTCATTATTACTGTTATTATTATTATTATTATTATTATTATTAGCTAATCTAATGTTGCTTAGGCACTTATCAATGTGAACGGATAAAATTTTCTAAATTCATTCTATATTTAATTTTTTTTTTTTTTTTTTTGTTTCTTTTCATCAAATTTATGCTTAGAATCGTAGAGTAGTTATTTTTATAAAGAATTAAAAAAAAAAATTTTATTTTTCTTATATTATGAAATTTGTTTAAAAAAAAAAACACTATATGGCTCTAAGCAATCACGAAACTATATCGCAATAATAAAAATTAGCGTGTAGCAAAAGCACCAAGCGACTGATTGCTCCAGCATGCTTTATTTTTATCTATAAATATATGTATACATTTATAATATTTATTAAATTTTTAGTGCAGCGTGTTAGCTAGTGTTTATTTTAACGTACTTTGAGAGTGAAAATTTCTTCAATATAAATAAGATTCGCGTGGTTGTTTCTTACCACAAAATCGGTGAGAATTCACAGTACGTGTGTTTGTGTGAATAAAATAAAATAGTATATATATTTATATATACCGCTGCCATCTTGCTGACTCGTAAATAGCAGTCTCTTGAATATTTACATTAAAAAATATTCTTTTGTGTTTATATTATGATTGATATGAAAACCCTGTCTCTTCTCTTTAAGGTTACTTCATTTTCGTTGGAATTGAAAAAAGGACACTTAAATGATCACAAAGGCTTTGTTGTTGTTGTTGTTATTGTTGTTGTTTTTTTTTTTTTTTTTTTTTTTTTTTAACTCGTTCAACATAAATACATATTGTCGTATATAGTATCCCGGAATAAAAAATCACAGAGTTAATTATATGTAATTATAATTTGCATTATAAATGTCAATAATTGTGTTGACTAGATGTTGTACATAAAAGCGTAGCATAATTATTATAATATTTATTGAATAATAATTAAGTATGATTAAGTTATTAGCAATAAATAAACGTTTAAATTTTATTATTTTAGATATTTATTTTTTAGATAAAGATTTTATGTAAAATATAAACGATAGCTAAGTGAATTTAAGTGAACACGAAACACTGTTGTGATGTATCTTGGCTATAATAAAATAAATTCGTGACAATCACAAAGAACACATAAAGCTGACATACAATAAGAAATGCACAGAGCCTTCGATATTTACTTTGAATTAGTTTATGTTTGAAATTATGAATATTGTTCACCGAATAAGTATGCATTAGGGGTGAGATAATGATAAATTTACAAATAAATCCTTGATTTCTTTGGATCCTCGTCACCTTATTACAATTACACATAACTCTCCTCTTTATTCCCGGGAAATACGTATAGGAAATGAAAAACGAATAAAATGCCCGACTATCGAGAAAGCCTTAATCATGAATAATTAAATGCATATATATATATATATATATATATATATATATTTATATATATGTATAGAATACATTTAGCGGCAACAGAGAATCACACAACATCGAAAATCGTGACACTGATAGTAAAAAGGATTCGACGCGGCAGAGGATATTTACGGGATGGAGGACGTGTCGCATCTCGTATTCTGAGACGCGAGAAAGAAAAAAGAAACAGTTAAAGGGAGAGAGACAGATAGATAGGCAGAGATAAAGAGGGAGATAGCGTCAGAGATATGAAGAGAGGAGGCTGAGAGAAGAGTAGAAAAAGAAAGAGAGAGAGAGAGAGCGAGAGAGAGAGAGTATGAAAAAATAGTGTTAGAGACTGAGAGAGAGAGAGAGAGAGCGTTTGACGTGGTGGGTCTACCGAGGCCGTCGGACGATCCCTCAGCGACGTCGCTGAGGGCCCGTCGGTGCTTGCTGCCGTTGCCCGCGGCCTGCGCCGGGATGGTCGTGGCCTGCCGGTGGCACGATATCAGCAAGATGGCGGCGGCTCGGGCCGCACCTGCACGCGAGGCCGGTACCAGTGGGCCGCGCGCGCTCCCGCTGTCACCGCTGCTCTGCTTCCGCGTCAGGACGCAGCTTATCGTGCCCCCGCTCCCACGCTGGGACGAGCGCGAGGATGGCCTGCCGCCGTGAAGCGTCAGCGGTATACCTGCGCAGATAAGGTCATAAACTCCATCGTCAAGCCGTTCGTTATTTCTTGTTTTGCCGGTTTCTCTAATTCGTAACCCGGCTCCCTCTATACGCGACCCTTATTTCTTTATCATTCTAGCTTCTTGTTCTTTTTTGTTTTTTTTTTTTTTTTCATTTTTCTTTTGATATTTTCTTCATGTTTACCCCCTCCTTTTTTTTAATTTTTTTTTTATTTATAGGTTCGAAACGCGGAATAAAGATATTTCGTTAGTCTTACGTTCAAGATTTATCGAGGAGATCTATTGATCATTTCGTAAACTATAGGGATGTATGTATATATATATTTAATTTATATTTCTAATTAAACGAAAATGAATGAAAATAGATCGCGACTCGTACAATTAATAGCGTCGTTTACAGTGAAGGAAAATTTTTAGTATAAAGGATTTGTTACTTTTTTCTCAATAGATAAATTTAATTGATAGATGTATGTATAGAAAGGATTTAGTTTTTTTTATGAAGTAGATAATACCGAGTACTGCAAGACATTCATTCTCAGCGTATTATTAAATTTCAATCCTAACCAATAAAACCAAATGCTTCTTAATTATTAAAGTTGCTCTTAAAGTTTGCGACGTTGCATTCTTTCAATGAAATTCTTTACAAAACAACAGACACTATTATTATTTTTCTTGTCGCGAAACGATCGAGTAAAGAATTTTAACATTTGGTTTTATTATATCGTTGCGTATTGTTTAAAACAAATATATATATATATATCCAACGCGATAAAAATGATACAAATAACATATTTGAAATTTTCATGCAAAATAAATAAAACACCAACATAATCTATTGAAAAAATTAATGTTTAACTCTTAATAAAGTACATTTACTTCTACTTAACACGACTATTACACAATTTAGAATTATCAACAAGCTCGTGCAAATATATCCGTGAATTTTCGAATAAGTGTCCATTTAGAAAGCGAAGCTGTAGAATACAGAGAGCGGCTCTCTCTCTCTCTCTCTCTTTCTCGAGAGCCGTTGAGAAGAGTTTTAACACAATGCAAACGCGCGGCCATTTAATACCTATACAATAAGCGAAGAACATGAAGCCAACTCCATACAACGAAGACGTTGAGTCGTTTTACGTATATCGAGCTCGAGACAAGAAGATTAAGCGGATTCTCGCGGATGAGTCTTACGACACCGGGACCAGGATTAGAGCTTGGTTGAGCAAAGGAAGCGAAAGATGGGAATCTAAACAAGAAATCCTTTAAGAAATCGCGAAGGACTCGAATAAACTTGTGAGGTTATTATTGTTTAGAAAAATCTAGTAGTGAAATTCTTGCTAGTTAAATAAATTAGCGAGGTAAACGATTCGAGTTTAACGACGAAAATAAGTAAACGATAAAGGCGCTTGAACGAGCCTGCTCTTTTTTTTCAATACGTATATAAAGGGAAAAGTTAAAAGGGAAAAGTTTAAGCGGATGGAAACTTGCCAAAAGTGGAAAAGAAGAGAAAAGAAAAAAAAAAAAGTTTAGCAAGCGAGGAGTCGAAGTGATGTAAGTCTATGTAAAAGTGCTTATTAATTTTCATTTTGCGAAAAAGATATGTAGAGGTTTGAAATAAAATAGAAATGTCGCTGATGATTATTTCGCGTGAAACTTTTTATGTTAAATCATCTTATCGCTTTTTATTGTTCTCGAGCCTCTTATATCTTAATAATAATTTTCATTAAGCGTCTGCAGATAATTATCCGGAGTGACTTTTATCTTCGACGCGACAGAATTTGTTTGGTGTAATAAAATTACATTATATAAATTTATTATATGAAACGTGTAATTATAAAGCCACTTATTTTTATTTTTATTAAATTAGCAATTTGTTAAATTTTAAAACAATATAATTGACACTTAAAGTGAAGAGTTTTTAAATATTTTTGTAAATAATGTTTTCTCTGAATATAGATTTAAATTTTTTTATTTAGAAACAAATAATGCATAAATAAAAGGGAACATTTTTTTTAAATTTTTATTTTCTTTCTTTTTTCTTTAATTACTTTAACGAAACAAATATTTTTTTATGTTTATTAACTTTTTCATTACGTTGGATTATTATTAAAATATAAAAAATTTCTATTTTGCGAATAAAATTTATAAAAATATTTCATTCTCGTTTCTCATGTAAATTATTTCAGGATTTGAATAATGAATGCCTTGACAGGTTGAAAATGAATGAAACTAATACATATACGTATATCAAGATTATACTTCTATAGTTATAATTATTACATTTAGTTAATATAAATTATGACATAAGTTCATAAAAACACAAAGTTGGAATGAAATTTTAGAAGATAAATAAAAAAGTTCTCGGAGTATGAATTGTAAATTCTGAAAAATTTTAAATCTGACACTATATATTACATTTTAAATACACCCTATTTCCAAATAAAATATACTCGGAATAAAAATGTGAAAAATTTTACAGAAGTATTACGTATAAGAAAAATTTACAAATAAAGAATTGTCAATGTTGAATACCTTATGTGTAACAATAAAACACTTCGCGAACAACATTAAAGATCGATAGGAAGGCTATACGTACACATGTATTCTTATATATTTTATATATATATATCTATAAGTATAAACAAAAAGATATATATACATATATAAACGAGGATAAAGGCATACGTACACATACCTGTGTCGCTGGAAAAAAGCATGGGTGGGGCGTGACCGGCGTTGGCGTAATGTCGCGGTCTGGTATATCGCGCCCGGCTGAACAGCCTGAGGACGAAGCAGATTAGGCCAGTGAACACGGCTATACCTGAGGCGACGCCGAGCAGCGTCGGCAGGTCGGTAGATATCAGCACCAGATCTGTTGTTTTGTTTTTTTTTTTTTTTTTTTTTTTTTTTATTTTTTTATTTCAAAGCATATATTAACGATTCGTCTTCGTTATGATATATAAATTATTTTTTTAATTTTAAAAATATTTGATAAAGTTTTATAAAATGCGAGAAATTCGAATAAAAAAAATTGAATAAAAAAAAAAAAACAAAATTAACATTCGTCCGATAAGATATAGTATGTACATTGTAGGCTCGCCAAAGTAAGTAGATACGCGCGGGATAGATCAGACGCATCTGCAAATACTTGACATGCATTCGTTTCATAGAGATATAATCTTGAACCTCAACATGTTTCAATATATTTCGCGTTTAAAGAGGTTGAGCTACTTTGAAATTTTTCGACTTTGCACTTTTTAAGATAAAAGAGTTCTCGAGTCGTACATTTTTAAAATGAAAATTTTTTCTTTAATACGCTACGTATTCCTCTGTACTGTGCAAAAGAATTTTAAGAATATCTCAAGAGTTTAAATATAATAATTTATTTATTTTATTAATAATCACATTATTGTTACAAAAAAAAATATAACGTTTATTAAATAATAAGTACGTATTATTGTTTCGATCGATTATTTATCGAGTATAGTACTTTTTAAATTTGATTTATCGTATTTTCAATTATTAAAATAAATAAGCGTATTTTTCTAATAAATTAATTATTCGGAATAACTCATTGATAAAATATCAAATCGACACGCGTAAAAATATTTTTCCGCTAGCAAAGGATATGAAGCCGATATAAAAGGAAATAAAATAAAATGTCCAATGAAAACCAGCAACGTTTGAGTAAGAAAGAATGCAGTACAGAGTGGCCTGTGCAATTCTACGCGATCGAAACGTTGCACGGAAACGTCGTGCATCCAATTCGCGCTCGTCTATTTACCGTTGGGAAAGAAAGCTCTCGCGCTAAGTTGTATTGAAATCCGCAGCTATTTCTCTCTATCCCATTCTCGTGCTCGTAACAATCGTCCTCGTGCAAGATCAACTTACTTTGGCTGAATGAGCCTCGAGGCTTTTTTCACAATGTACAACGCGCACAATGTAGTTTAAAATCGATTTAGCGAGAAATTAATCATTACGTATTTCTATCTTTATTTTATGTATTTGTTGAAAAAGGAAAATTATTAAAAAAGAAAAAAATTTATACATAAATTTCTACTTTATAATTTTTAAATAATACTGCAAAAGAATGTAATTAAATAATTTCCTTGCACTTTAATGAAATTTTTCAGTTATTATTCATCATAAAGCGGAGTCACGTATATAAATAAAAAAAAAAATTTCTTTTCGATAGACATTTTATTTTCATCGTTGATAATTTTTTTTTTTTTTTTTTGATAAAAATTTCAACGTAATAAAAATAATCTCACGGTAAATTTTAATTTTAACCATTTGTTTGTCCAAAGTAAAAAAACTCGAATTCAACGTATTTACATATCTTTTTTCGCGCGATTAAATCGAGAAAACAAAAATGAATATAAAACGAATAACGGAACTCGACGCGATTTCGATTCGATGGCATTTAACGAAAGCAATTAGTCAAGGTATACACGTGTTTGTTTACATACCTTTTGCGCAAAAGAGTTTTTTATTCGGCTTTGAGATAGCGACGCGGTGATAACCAGCCTCGCATTCGCACACGGCGTTGTGCTGTACCTGGGTGCACGTAGAGTGCTGATCCGTGTAAACGCAGGTTGCCCTGTACAGGCATTGTTCGCCGAGTTTTTTCGCTGCGAACATTATTTTAACGTCCTTATGAATGAATTTTAAACGGCAAATGGCAATTTATGATTTTACATCATAGAATCTTGGATATATTTAAAAAAGTCTTTTGGCGTAAATACACCTACCTATATATGCATCCGAAATTTTACTTTTTTTTTTTTTTTTCGGGATTAAAATTTTAACGTTACTTGGCAACTTACGTTTGGCACATCCTTTCGTAGGCCCGAGTTGAACGGGATACAGCTTCTCGCATTCGCAAAATTTCGTTTGGGGATCGCAAAACACGTGCTGTAACGTCGGATTGCACGCGACGTCACAAGGCGAGCCAAGGTACTTTGATTTTTCTGAAATTTCGATAAGGATAATATATATATATATGCACGTGTATTAAACGAGAAATAAAAGATTTCAAATTAAATTGCGTCGACGTCTTTTGTTTACGGCACGCGCGGATTAGCTTGCACAATTTTGCCGATTAAATGCGAAAGTACGACGAACTTAATTTTATTGCGTATGGACGACGTTAATTTATAACGCTTATTTCGTTTTGTAATGAAATATGCAGCCAACCATGTGACTGAAGATAAATATTACTACAATGATGTTTAAAAATACAATGTAATGTAATAAATTTAGATTGCATTATAAAATATTATATGCTGCTAAAGCCATCTTTTAAAAGTTAAACTTCTATTATGATGTCGGTAACTTAACGGCCTCAAGTTGGCAAATTTTCAATTCACTTTATATATCTCTTATTTTATAACGACTATCGAGTTTATATTGGTTAGATTATTAAAGCTTTATCTGTGAAATTTTTTAAAAAAGTTTTTTGCATAATCTATTTTAAATTCAAATACCTTGCACTTCGTATCTCTAAAAAATTTTAAAAAATGTCAATTTTTTAATGTTAAAAACAAAAAAAAAAAAAAAAAAAAAAAAAACGAAATCAATATTTATCATCGAAACGCATAAAACAAACGAATGAATGGATAAATTTTAATTCGAAAATTCGACTAGCAGATAATCAGGGACATTTTATAGAACAAACTTCAATATTATTTTTAGACACTAACTATGTTTTTTATCTAGAAAGCTTTATTAATCTTGGCCCACGTGGTGTACATCACAATATAGGGATTGGCTTGTTTTATCCATACGGAAACCCTTACATAATATATCGATTTTAACGACCGCATTTTATGAAAACGTATACGTAGTGGCATCGCGCCCTTCGTTAAAAATGCAAAATAAAGCACCCAAGTAGAACTTCGCCGGGATTTTACCTTTAACGAGAAGGCATTGAGTAAAATTTTCATTCGATCGGAAGTTGACGGTAATGTATAACGATACGTATCGCGCATTAGTTCATTCACCCTGACGCGCTTTGAAACCGTGCGCGCGTAATCGAGCGATTTCCTCGCTCTCCGTCTCGCTTTTTATCTTCCGTCTTCTTCTTTCCGCGTGTTATCGTCTATATATAAATATTATCGCAGCTTCTTGGGAGAGAATAAGTTAACATCGCCGTGGAATTTGCGATGCGCGCGCATCTTTTCGTCAACTCGACGACACTACCGAGAAAACTTAACTCCTCGATTAATTTAGCGTTACGCGCGTACGGAGCGCATACGGAAAATTGAAGAATATAACGATAAAGAGAAAATTAAAATATGAGAGGGACGCGACTCGCTATCCACGGTTTTTCTCTCTCTCTCTCTCTCTCTCTCTCTCTCTCTCTCACGCGTGCATACATGCACACGCGCGAACGCGTACACGGGCACGTATACACATATACACGTGCGCGCGTGCAGAGAACGTTTGTTAAAATCAATACTCCGGAGTGAGTTAACGGTGACGTTGCCGCCGCTATCGTTGTTACTTTGCAAACTCAGCAGCACGTGTGATTTTCTTCTTTTCTTTCTTTTTTTTTTTTTTTTTTTTTTTTTCATCACCTATTTTCTTCGCGACTGCTTTCGATGGCTGCTACCGCTCGCTCGATTTTATTTCGGTTCGTCGCGCTTTTTCTGTCATTTCCTTTTGATCCGACTAAGTTTCTGCTTTATTTTTTTTTTTTTTTTCTTTCTATTATACCTTTTCATCTTCAATCTCTCTACGTATTGCGTTGCGTCGTGAGAAAGAAAAACGAGAAAAATAAAAGAGACGAAAGTAAAGAGGAGAAAAATGCATTCGATCGATTGCACGCGTAGGTGCGTTCATTACACCGTTAGCGCACGTAATAAGCCAGCTTATTGGCGCGTCCATTTCAAACTAGAGACGCTTTTATTGAATTTCGCGCGTGTGTCCGAGCGATGCGAAGGCTCCTCTCAGAGATCGAATCAATTTTCACAGCTGTATATCTCTCTCCCTCCCTCTCGCTCCCTCTCTCTCCCTCCCTTCTCTCTCCCTCTCTCTCTCTCTCTCTCTCTCTCTTTCCATGAATTATGGATCCAGTTCGAGGGATTTAATTGATACGACGATTACGTTAAGCGACGATTGTACGTGTGACCCTGTGGTGAAGTCGATAAGAGATCGCTTGTCGTCCTGATAACTGAACGGTATTGTATACCAAGCACTCGAGAGAGAAAGAGAAAGAGCAAATCGATGAAGTAATAGTTTGTAAGAGAAAGAGAGAGAGAGAGAGAGAGAGAGAGAGAAGGACAAAGGAAGAGTAAACTTTGCTCGCGTAATAAGTTTTCTCGTAAAACTTCGATGCACTGTGTAAGATGGAAAGAACATGTGGAAGAGAAAAGGAAAGCTCTTCGAGTGAAAGACAAGCTTATATCCGATTCATTGTCTTCTCAGTTAATGACGTATATCGAAACGAGCAGTTACACATAAGAGTATTGAAGTAAAATATAGAGCTTCATCAAGGCACTTACGATATACGCCAGAGTTTTCCTTATCGATCGGCCCTTCGTGCCTCGGTCGCTCTCCGATGTTTGCTTAAGATAAATATGACGTACTCGAAATAAACAAACATCTCTCGCAGACAGCCCGTGTATCTTTCGGTTTTTCCTATTAAATTTTACGACGCGACGCGCCCTCGTTTATAATGCACGAGTAGAAATGACGCCTTTAGTATTTCTTCTTTCGGAGTATTACTTTCACTCGTTAAAATAGCCGAAAAAGATTATCCCGCAATTCATTCTCGATCACACTTTGTTGGATGACGTTCGCAGCATCGATGGTGAAGTAATAAAATTCTCTATTAAAGACGAAAAGATTAATTACAAAAAGATAAATTACATCACCGCGTTTTAATCGCACAATTTTAAAGACAATCGGGGAGTTAAAGAATCCATTATTTATTTAATTCTTTGGCCGATCGAACGCTCGCTAATAATAAAACGTGCGCTTCGCGTCAGTCGAATGAAAATTTCGCCACAGAGTATCTTTGGAAAACACAGATAAAATGCACTTAGCCGTAAGATAGTCTAAACGACGAGCGTAGATACAAATCCCGGCGCAGCCCGTCGCACGCGCGCCAGCCGTTGACGTTAACCCGAGACAAACGCCTCGCGGGTGTCATACCTGCGGTGACGTTGAGCTCGTCGTATTCGTCGTCGAATTCCTCCTCGGGCAGCTCGTCGTAGATCTCGAGTTCGATGTTGGAGCGCGAGGAGGAAGGATTCTCGTCATCTCCGAGCAGCGCGCGCCTAATCCGCTCCCGTTGGTTATCCCCCTGGCGTTGGCTATCCCCGGGCTGCTGAGGTCCGCTTCCTACGTGGCAGAACGTCGGTCTCAAGGGCAGAACGAGGAGGCAGGTGCAGACCAGCAGCCAGCAGAGGCAGCAGCAGGACAGTCTCAGGGCGAAGGGATGTGCGCTCATCGCCCCCACGGCGCGAGTCAACCCCCGAAACCGGCCACCGCCGGCGCATCGACATTTTCCGCCGACACCGAGGTGGGAATCCTCCCCCTCTCCTCCGAGCCGACGCCGTCGCCGCCGTCCGTCGCGCCCCCGCTTCCGAGCCGTCTGCGCGATGCCCCGTGCGCGCGACGCTCAGACGCCCGAATTCTCACGGAGCGCTACCTCGCGAGGGAGTCCGGAGTCTCGTCGCTCTCCGACAACCCCGAGAACTCGTTGAGCTCTCGTTGCTTCCGCCGTATAGAGCAACTTAGCCAAAAGGATGAATTTCCTTTGATCCTCTCGCTCTTTTGAACATTTTCGGACGCCAGCCGCGATCGTTAAACTGGCGGAACCTCCCGTATTTCGTTTTACTTAGCCATTCTGAGTAACTAATCGCGATACTTTGCATAACTTTTTCGCGAAAAAAAAGTCCTCTTAATTGATCTGGACTTTTATCGGCCACGGTTACGCAAAAATTTTGAAGTACATTTTTTCTCTCTCTCTCTCCCTCTCTCTCATCTAAATACATTACCGACATTGTACTAAGCAATTATAAATTGAAAATTTAAAAATAATTGTTTATCTTTATTAATCATTTGAATTTCAAAATCGTTTTAACTTACAGCCAATATTCGGATTTAATATTGAATGTTGACTTCAAAATTTTTATAAAAGAAGTTTATTTCATGAATATGAAGAGAAATAATACTTCATTATACAAACATGGATATTGTTCTTATTAAGCGCAGCAACGATTATGACGGTCGGACAGCTAAAAAAAGATATTTGTAGGAAAACGGGATAAGTAAAAAAAGCGCTGGTTTTACTTTTTTGATGAAAAAATGAAAGAATAAGGTTGAAATAAATTTAAAAGATATATAATACGACGAAATATCGTGCAAAGAATTTTAATCGATGACTTGTGTAAACTTCTAAATTTCTCGAGATATGTGAAGAAAAAAAATTCAATTTTAAAACACAGTAATATCGCAATAACTTGTATCAACAATTTTTTTTCGTTAGAAGTATGATTAGATTAATAATAATTATTAAATTAAATTTAAAAAAATTAATTTATTTAACAATGAATTCAATTTTCAATTTAATTTTTCTTTATTTTTTTCTTTATTTTTCGGTATTTTTCTTTATTTTTACCGCAATTCAATGTTTTATTTTTTTAACTTTAAACAATTACCCTGTATTAATGCTGCATGATTCGCATGAATGTTTAACGGGCTGTCATTTTCGTGAAACTTTAAAATTTTTATTTTCAGTTTATTAAAACATTGCTTTCATACATTTTTTTTTTTTACTTTTCTTCATTTAAGTAAAATTATTGTTTAAATAAAAATAAAAATGAGTTCATTAAAAAAAAAGGGATTGAATTAATTTTAATTCATCAAATTTTATTCACAGTTATAAACGACAATATTTATTTCTATAGATTAACACTACTAATTATCGGTTTATGCTAAAATTTTATTGTTTCTATGCGTACAAAAAAAAAAAAAAAAAAGAAACAAAAAATTATCCATACATGTTGAAATTAAAAATTTTATTAATAAACATTGTAATTATAAAAAATAACATAGGTCTACTTATGAAAATGCTGTGATATTACGTCAAAAATAAATAATGTATCCGTCAAATTTCCGTTTTATAAACTGACACCAGAATTTTCGTTTTCAATCAAACAATCTTCGTCGGGTCTCTTAATTGTTTTCATCATTTCTGCAACTGAAATGTAACATGTCATTAGTTACGGAAAATAATAAAATTTAATAATTCTTTTTTTTTTTTTTTTTTTTCTCACGTTTATTATTACACGAAACGGTAATCGGCTTACCTATTGTCTTTTCCCTTTTCTTCCTTTTTATGTACAATATAACGGCGGTCGTTGTTGCCATCAGAAACAGTATTGTCATAATCGAAGAAACAAGTACGGTAATGTTTACCGTAGCCTTATATGTTTTTGCTTGAACGACATCGTAGACATTACACCGAGAGCCTTAAAATAAAGTTTATTAAACGTTAAATATGGGTTTCGAAATAATTTAAAAGAAAGCAACGATTCGTACCAATATTCATATAGCAAGTAAAATTCGATCGTTCCTCGTCGAGTTGTTCAATGCACTTTGTCGTATTATTTATATCGTTTAAACATTTATCCTTACAAATTGGTCCTGACCACGTATCCTCGAGATTCATCAGATTTTCGGTTTCGACGTAAAAATTCGATCTGAAAATTTTTTTTTAAAATTTTCTCCGAATCATTTTGTTATATCTTAAAACTTTAACGAACCACATAGATAGATTAATAATACGTCATCAACGATCGTCTTACCCATTAAGCTCGGAAAAGATCTTTAGATTCGCCGTAACGACGATAACGCAGTGGCTCGGCTCATCGCAGTACTTTCCAGTCCAGCCATAGGGACAGCTACAAACGCCGGTGTCTTGTACACAATTACCGTGTTTGCACTCGGCGCCACAAGCATGAACGCAAATAAAATTTCCTCGAGTGTCGTTATCAGGGATATAATACTCGTTGCATTCGCATTTTTGCGGCTCGACGCACTCGCCGTTCTCGCAGCCACCCTCGCAATGCGGCTTACACGCGGTCGCGTTGTTGGCGAACGCAAGCTCGTAGCCATCCTATTAAATCGTAAACATTTTTCGTATTTGTCCCTTTGTCCAAAATTTTTTTATCAATTTATTTATTAAGTTAATTTTTTTTTTTTTTAAACTCGACTCGACTTACCACACATGTATCGCACATCGAGCTCGACTCGTTGCAATAACCGTTCTCGCATTCGCAAGCGACGATGCATTTTGAATCGTCGTCCGTGGAATTTTTTTTCTCGTAGCCGTCGTTACAGGTGCACTCGTCCGGAGCGGTGCAACGTCCATTGACGCATTCGTTGTTACAAACGGGTTCGCACATAAAGTTACTTCCTTGTGCCAAACGGTAACCTTCGTAACACGTACAAGTATCCGGAGCTGTGCAATTCTGCAATCGTAAAGATAATTTAATTTAAATTTTATTTTATTTTATAAATTATTTATAAAATTATAATTGTTAATAATACCGACTCCCATAAAACAAGTCTTGGTACATATTGGTTCGCAGGATGCGTTGGCATTTACTGCCTTGTAACCATGGTTACACGTGCAGAAATCCGGCTCTGTACATTTACCATTTGTGCAGGAACTGTTACAGTATGGTACACATATGTGTTTCCATTCTCCTTTTGATGGAACATACCCATTATCACACGAACATATTTCTGGTGCAATGCATTTCTGAGAATATTAAAATTCATGATTAATGTTTAATTAATGCATCGGAAAATATCGCTAATTAATTGAAATATATTTAATATTACCGCGTTAACACATTCTTCGGTGCAAATAGGCTTACAAATATGATTACTATTTTCCTTCAATCGATGACCCTCGTGACACGTACAAGTTTCCGGTCCGGTACACCGGCCATTTTTACAACCGTGTGTACATATTGGCTCGCAGGTAAAAACATCGTCGTCGAAATCGCCGTAACCTTCGTGACATTTGCAAACGTTTGGCTCTACGCAGTCTGAGTTAACGCAATCTCTGTTACAAACTGGCTTGCATTCGATCGTATTTTCGGTATCCAATCTCTCCACCGGTAATCTTGCGTAGCCGTCTATGCAACGGCAGATATGAGGTTCGACGCAATATTCAAGATCGGTACAGTTGTTACAAATTGGCACACAAGTAAAACCGTTTGCTAACATACGGTAACCATCCTTGCATTTGCATTTGTTTGGCGACGTACAATCGCCGTTTATACACTCGTTGAGGCATATCGGTTTACACGTGTTTAATAATGGATCCATTAAGTAGCCCGCGTCACATTTACAATGTTCCGGACCCGAGCATACTGCGTTCAAACCGCAATCCCTACTGCAAATAGGCGAACACATATTATTCGCTCTGATTGTTGAGTAACCGGCACAACATACACTCCTTTTTTTATATATCACATGATTCTGTAAAATATAGTTAGTTTGTTTTACTTATTTATTATTTTAATTAAATTAGAAAAAATAAAGATATTAACTACGCTAATCTCATTGAAAAAAACGTGTCCGTTGACCTTACCTGAAGTTTATAATTTATCCGTGTTTTGTATTTAGTTTGTCCCAACCAATTTTTTGTACTATATAATTCTTCATAAGGAATGTATTGGGGTACTGTTTCACTGGCCGATTGAAAAAATATATTCACATACGTAATTAATAATGATTTAAATTTAAGAATAAATATGTTAATACTTTATACCTGTATATTTCGGTACAATTAGCAGGAATAAGCAAAATTTGTTCAGTCAGTGTTATTTCACTTACAATAATCAAGACAATTATAGCAACAATATTAAATTTCATGTTTTGTTATTCCGGCGCAAGCCGAATCAAGACTGTCGAGAATCATCACCGATGACACGAAAAAAATCTCCCTTCATTGTTAGAATACGATTTCTTATCGTCCCTGACGCTGACAGCATTTATCAGCAGGAAGCTCTCGAGTATCATTGAATACAGACTTCGTTCTTTATAAATTAGGATTTAATAACATGTAAATGCTCATAGTTGTTATTTCATTTTATTAAGATAAAAAACATATTTTTACATTAATAGTTTATTGTATATTGTTAAGCAATTTAATATTCTATGTAAATTATTATAAAATTAAAAATGTTCGCGGATATCGTTATATAATAAAAAAATTTTATTCGCTTAACATTATCTGGTAGCCGGAACGCATTTTTGAGCTCCTTTTACACCGAATTCCTTGATGAAACCTAGATTGCAAATGCAAAAGTTTGGCGCAGAACATACGCCGTTGAGACATCCACCATAGCATATGGGCAAACATTTGTTACCGTATGGATTTAACGGATCGTGACCGTATCCACGTTTGCACGCGCATTGATTTCTGCCAACGCATTCGCCATTGAGACAAGGAATATCGCACATCGAGCCATGCTGATTAGCACCAGGAATATACTCGGTCGTGTAACCCCTACCGATACCATCATTTCCTGGATGATTGTACGTATCGTAAGGCTCACGCAATCCATGAGTCAGACTTGGTTGTTGATTGCTTCTTTTTTCAGCATCTTCGTTTGTAGCCCGATTATATGGATCGTAAGGTCTATTAATTCTGTGCGTTGGATTTGTTCTTTCATTCGTAAGTGGTCTAGTGTTATGAGAAGGATTATACATTTCATCATACCCGTAAGACAGTTCACCCTCTGGATATCTTGAATTATGATTCGTTCCTGGCCTTCTATATAATCTATCATCATTCGGCCTATTAGGACTAGTTTTTATACCTTGTGTTTCAGCAAAATTATTCCTCAAACGTGAATCTTGCGCTACGGTTATTTCCTGGGCTGGATACGGTCCGTGTAAATTGTAAGACATCTGCGACCTATGAGTTTGATCACTTCTGTAAATTTCAAAAGGACCACTTGATTTATGTAGATCTTGCCCTTGATTTACTCTACGATTGTCGTGTGTGATTTGAGGATTAGATGCCGGAATAGGCTCATTAGGATCGTAATAAATATAGATATCATACGGTCTTTGCGTTGTTGGATTTACACTTTGTGTGCCATGAAAATTTTGCGCTGGGAAAGGTCCTTGCGACGGCACTGGTCTTTGTGGTCTATAAGATTGATTATTTTCGTAAATATTGTGTGGACTATTTACTCTAGTCATATCTTTCGTTTCATTCAGTCGTTCAGCAGTAGGAGATTTCTGTGTCGTGTACAGTGGATCATATGTTTCACGAGGGCTATTAAAATTATGCGAATCTTGTGGATATGTTGGTAATCTTTCTGCAGGAAAAGGGCCCTGGCCTTGAGATGTACGCGTTTGATCGTGTTTGTAATTATAAGGACTATTTATACCAGTTGGTTGAGGATTTTGTCCTTGTGTGAAGCCAGAATTTTCATTTTGATTTTTTATTTCATATGCATTATTTTTCTCATTTAATGCATAATTTCTATTTTGAGTAATTCCTTGCGTACCGTGCGCTTTATCAACCGGTAAATTATCATAAGTTTGATTTATTCTTCTTCTTGAAGTATCATTTGACCCTTGTATTTGACTCGTTTCCAAAGGCCGAGTCGAATCTCGATGTCCATATAACACGTCTGAAGGAACTGTTGTGTGCTCAAATCTATTTTCATAAGTTTGATTGGTTGATATTTTTGTGCATTTTCTCAATTCATAATTCATAGTAAAATCTGGATTACATTTACATATATCGGGTGCTACACAATAACCATTTACGCATTCTTTTCGACATTGGGGAATGCATGAATCATCAAGCATTTTGAGATAACCGGGCTTGCATGTGCAGATATTCGGGGAAAAGCAATCGCCATTCTTGCAACTATGTGGACATTGAGGTACACATGTCTCCTGATCATTTGGAGGATTCACGTATCTGTATTTACAACAACAAAAAAATATTGAAATTTTATTATCAAAGTTAGTCTAAATAAGAGGAGTTATTATTTAAATATCACGAGAAGAAACAAATTTAAAAAAACTGATTTTTTAAAAATCTTTTCTGTAATTTAATTTCCATAAAATTTTAAAACATGTTGATATAAAATTTAGTAATATAAATTTTCATCCATAAAAAAACTTGTGTTTTTATAATTATATCCTATATCTTGATAGAAAACATTACGTACAAATAATTTATATTGATTTTCCATTGAAAAGTATAATAAATAAATTGGCAAATTAATCGTGTAAAAAGCCTCAAGTTTCCGTATTCGCTTTGTCTTTCGCTTTATCTAAAACAAAACAACCGAACTTTATCGAAACCACAAAGTTGCCGATAAAGTATTCTCGCAAAAACAGACACCGGACGGTAAACTTTCTATAAAAGGGAACGATAAGCCGCAGGCATGAAAAAATAAAATCAGCCTCATACGCACCCGGATTCACAACGGCAAACACCGGGTGAAACGCACTCGCCGTGAGGACAGCCACCCTCGCACAACGGCTCGCAGCTCTGGCTCTCGTTCAGATAGTAACCCGGACGACATCGGCATTCCCTCGGGGCGACGCAATCGCCGTTTCTGCATCCGCTCAAGCATATCGGTCGACAGATACCGTCGATCTCCTCGTAGCCGAATTTACAGGTGCAGATGTCGGGGGAGAAGCAGTAGGCGTTCTCGGGACAGGGTCTGCGGCACAGCGCCTTGCAGATACCGGCCTCGGCTCTCCAGCCGTTCTCGCAAGTGCAAATGTTGGGTCCGGTGCAGGTACCACCGAAGCAGCCATCCTCGCACCGAGCCTCGCACTTGTCGGTGTTAGAGTTGAGTTTGAAACCCTCGCAGCAATCGATTATCGTCACCCAACCTCGGGTGTTGCTCTGCACAGTTTATTATTTTTTGTTTTTTTCTTAAATCTATTATTTAACGTAAGATCGTTGAAGTAAAGTTAAGAGGTAGAGTTAAAGATAAGCTTCATTATTTGGGATTTTAAAACAACATAAGCTTGAATAAAATGCCGACTTTGAGGAAACTATCTATGAAAGAAGGTAAAGCTTTTTCTACCAGCATTTTATGCACAATTATTATGGCTTTAGTGACGTACTTAACGCCTACTTTTATGACTTCGCTTTATACACATCGTAACGCTTTTAACGCCGCGCGCTCCTTTCATTTTTTACGAGGGTTGCGTAATTTGTGTAGATCGTTGCTTGGATAATATGTTTTAAAATTTTAATAAACTCAAATTGTGATATTAAATTAACGAATGCTGATAAAAATTTATGATTTATTAAAAATACCGTTTTTACACCAACTTGTTGAGAACCTGACACCACTTTGATTGTGCCCTGGGAAATTTTGGCTGCTATTTCATCATCAAATCTAAAAGCAAACAAAAAAAGGATCGTTTTGATACTTTTTTTTTCTTTTACCGTTGTTGAAAAAGTCGAGCGATTTTATTTATCATAATATATTATTCTAAAAGTAATAATTTTACATGGCGTATTATAAATAAACAGTGCGTATATTAATAATTAAATAATAATAACAGAATGTATAAAATAATTATCGAATACGTAAAGGATTTATTAAATTTTTGTACTTAATAATTAAAATTGCATTAACTCGATCAAGGTTATCGCATCAATCGTTCCGTTTATTCCGACCATAGAAAATGAAAACACGTTTTACATAATCCATTTGCCGAGGCTTGTTATTGAACAGGTTTTCAATTATATACATACATGATTTTAATTAATCACTTGATTGACTTTGTATTTAAATTTGTAATTAAGATGTGACGATTTTATTGCGATCATTTAACTTTCGATAATGAAGTTGCAAAAAATAAATAAATAAATAAATAAATAAATAATTTATATATTGTCGATACTTGCGCGATTGATTTATTATTACACACTCACGGAACTCTTTTGTAACAGGTCCCATTCTCTTCGGCTGTAACGCCCGCGTAATTCGAATTTGAAGTCGCACCGACGCTCAAAAGAAAAGATAGGATCGTTAAATAGAAAAGTAAAAGAATCGATTTCTCGGTCGACATCTTGCCTCAATAAATGTGCTTAATCTACTGGCTCTTTCTCACTCCCGTTAGAATTTAAAATTATATTTGTCAAAGTGAGATGATTCATTGGGAGGTTAAGAGGTCAAGATTCAAAGTGTAATTCTGATTAATACATTTGATTCCGATAATGCATATTTCTAGCTCAAAATGCTCAAAGCTGAAGATATGTTGTTCTAAAGCGATTCTTTGCTCGAGAGTCTCGTGCGTAGTTTTCTCTCTTTCTTTCTTTCTTTCTTTTTTTTTATAACTATGCGCATTTTTAACTATAAAAATTATTGTACACATAAGTATAATGAAATTTTATTTATTCAAGTATAAAATTTTTATCATTTCTTAAAAATGAATAATTATAATATAATATGTATAATTACAGGAATATTTTATACATTACCATTAGATATTATAATATTATATTACTAACGCTATACATAAATTATAATTAAATGCATCATAATCACATTACAATGTTTAAAATTTATCAATAATCGTACTTTTCGATTGAACTTATACATGGTAATAGCGAGAGGGATAATAAATATAGCACGCTCACTATTCAGTACATCGAAGTCGCGTTAATAAAGAATGAGGACGCAAAACTTTTTATTCTCTGTAAATACAAACGCTCCAACTACGAGAGTATCAATCATTCAAAGACAATTTTTTAGGGCGATTACGTTAACGCATGCTAATACATAATATTTCGCACAGTATCGTATTAGATTTGCTATTTACTTTTTCTTTTTTTTTTTTTTTTTCTTTCTAAATAAAGATAAGGTGAAACGCGCGTATCAAAGTCTTTTCTTGTATTATTATTAATTTTACTTTATTTTATATTATTCGAGTATCATCTATATCAAAAGTAAACGATGTAGCATTCCGTCACTTGTGAATATAAAACATAACTCGGCTTTGGCCGTTGGTACATAAAGACGTACTCTCTCTCTCTCTCTCTCTCTCTCTCTCTTTTTCTCCCTCTTTCTATCTCTTTTTTGTAATTCTCTTTCTTGCATGCGCGCATAAATGCATAATGTAATAGTCGAGCGCGACGCAATTTACTTTATTAGATTACGCGTGCTCATACGTACTAGTACGTACACACACACTTATATATATATATATATATATATATACTTGTATATAAAATATATTAAATACGTATGTAAATACCATTAGCGGTAGTTCGATAAATAATGGATCTCGAAATCTCCTCGAGTTCAAAAGAGGATAATTCGCCGAAAAGTTTCTCACGATCGCGCATACGTCTATACATACTTATATGCACACATATATGTACATATATATATATATATATATGCAAACATTGAAGGTATACCGACGATGTAATGCATCGGCGGTGCGTGTGTAACCGATGGGGAACGAAGCCGATTGACGTGTGAGGCAATCGTAAAAAGGCGCACGAGCGCACCGCTGCTACGCCAAGTTACTTCTACTTCTTGCGCTACTTTTCAGTCTCTATTATCTTTTCAGGTGCGCGAAATAAAAAGAGAAGGAAGGAAATAAAGAGAGAAAGAGAGAAGTATTTTATCCTTACTACAACGATATATATTCAACGAGATATATGCACGAGGGATCAGCTAAAAATCTATCGTCCTTATTACATACCTATACTTAGAAATTTTTTGCGCTTATTTCATTCATTAATTTGTTTGTTTTTTTAAACGTCGATAATAGGATAGATGTTAAGTTACGCGGGAGAGAAATAAACTCGAGATTTATAAGAGAGATTAAAGGAACGATAGCTCCCGATTGTTGTTTGGTTCTTATCACAGATAAGGAAACGGATCGATTTTCGGGAGCGCGCGCGCGCGCGCGCGTTCGGCGCGTTTTATATTCTTGCGTTTTCCTTCTTTCGAAATCACGTGAGCTTGTTGACGTCTCCGCTGGCATCGACTCCGCCGAAATAAAAGGGAGTCGAGAGGGGTATCTCGTCGTACACGTGCTCCACTTCAGCGTTCTCGCAATCGAAGCCACCGACGCCGTTTCTGTGTGAACACGATGCCGGCCTGTCGTAGTGGCTCTCCAATAAATCTGTTGAGGCGAAAATTTTAACGATGATTTATTTCGTTGTACGTTTTTAAATAACAAGATTCCTTATTTCAACGTACCCTTTAGCATTCTATTATTAATGTGACAATTGCGAGGGGTTTAAAGAATTTTTCAATTATCGATGTCGATGATTTTTCAAAGATCCGTTAATTTAATAACGGATAAATATACTATACTTAGTTTTATCGATGTAAAATGAAGAGAGTGAAAAGAAAAATTTAAACAAATTATTTCTTAATTAATATTCGACATTTTAAAATTGGAAAAATTATCGTTAGATTAAACTTGTAATGTACATTTTAGGTAATAGTTAGGTAATACTATCTATAATAAAAATATTCGGGCACATTGAAATGAATGCATTATTAAATAAGAGTTAAAGAAGAAAAGATAATTTATGAACAAAAACGAATATACACGTTAAATTCACAAGATTGTAAAAGAATTGAAATTAAGAGCGTGATTTACCCCGCAAATTACTGGATAACCGAATACCAATAGTCACAGTTCCATTTGCATATTCGGCTGGCCTTTCGTCGAATGTCAACACGGCGGAAGTTGAATCCGAGCCTGCATTATAAACTGGATTTACTCTCGTCGAGTTACCTAGTGAAAAATAGATGAGAATACGTTTGTGCATACAAATCGACAAGTAAAAATCATTACATGTTTAATTTTAAAATTATAATTAAATTTCGTTCGTTATATCTAAATTGCAAAATTATAATTAAATTTAATTTCGTTATATCTGCATTGCAATAAAAATATTAAGTAAACACGATCGCGATCGTATAATATAAAAGTTTATAAAATACCACATACGCGGAAGAGTTCCGAGGCTCGCGTCCAGGCCCTTAACGGATACGTTGTCCTTATCGTTGAACTGCCTCTCGACCTTATCCTGATTGTAAATCGATAGCGCGGCCTTGAGTAGCCGAGATCGCACGTGAAAGATCGCGAGAGCGGCGATCGAGGTGAGGCCAATGGAAATTATAGCGCCTACGACGATCATCGCCGCTACGTCGATCGGTATCGCGGATATCGATGAGCCCGATCCACCTGTCCAATAGATGTATACATATACATATACATATATATATATATATATATACACATATGTATATAGTATTCATAATTTTTTAATTTTTTTTATTAAAAATTTTTAAAAAACGTATCATTAATTTTTCTTCTCATTTTGTTTGTTACATAATATTAAGTAAAAGTGCTTTCGATGCGCCGTGCAATAGCGCGATTACTCTTTAAGATATTATTCGTAAGCGATATCGCGTTTATGGAACGCGAACGAGAAAATATTTATCGTTTTGTATTATTCGATTCGCTGAATCGTGGATAAGAAAACAAAGAGAATACGGAAAACTAGAAACTCCGTCGCTCTCGATAATGCAAGTAATATTAATGCAAAATTGTGAGAATAAACGAGAACGTCTGTCGAGGATGTGTTTATCGTATAATATTAACTCCGTTTTTTAAAAAGATCAGTATTGATAAAATATTATCAAAATCAAATTCTAATCTTATAAATTTTTGTTGAAAGTTGAAATTTTTCTTTTCCGTTCTATCGAGATTAAAATCATGATTTTTTTTCGCGACATACAATCATCATTCAACGGAACATTTAAGAAATTCGCATTAAAGAGAAAAAAAAAAAACATATTTCATCATTATTTTTTCCACGCAATTTAAAAACATTAAGTGCAGTAAAATACACCAGTGATTGTTGACTTGTTTTGATTTTGAAACATAAAAAAAAAAAAAAGAAAAAAAAGCATATGTAGAGCATGCGGCACTATGGCGCCACAGCTACATAGAATTGCGTCTCTTATCATTCAAGGTCACCCGATGATAAATTTATACATACAGCCTCGTACTTTACATTTGCGTTGAAAAATTGTGCTGTAGCTGATTTATTTACGATGGTTATTTCATTAAACGCAGAGCCGCTTAGTCACAGTTAAATTAGATTTTTGTGACTCATATATATATATATATATATATATATATATATATATATATATATCGAGCGTAAATCCCAGTTTGAATATGTTTCCGATGACTTAATCAACGAAAGCTTACATAAATTTATTAGAATTAACTAAATCTTCTAGTTTATTGAACATTAAATAGAAAATTTATTTCATTTTCACGATGCCAATTAAAATTTATTCATCGCGAAGCCGTAGGCATAAAAACGTTATGTAACGAATCCATGAATAATTTTATGTAAAAGTATATTAACGAACAATATCATATTAAAATTAACTAGATCGACATTAATTTAAATTGCTTTCAATCGTGAAAACTAAAAATATTGATCGATGTTGTAAATAGAAGCAACACACCCACATACACACAAGCACACACGCATAAATTATTTTCCAACGCGATGGCCTACCTAAGCTAGAAAAAAAAAAAAAAAAAAAAAAGGAAGAAAAAAAAGCTGCGCTCGTGGAAATCAATGTTCGAGCTGCATAAAACCGGCATGTCGCGCGTTAACTTTGAACAAATGAATTATATCGGTTTCAATGGGCCTTGATTTATTCGAAGCTTTTATTTTCTCGTTGTTTTTTTTTTTTTTTTTTTTTTGTTCTTGAAAATAAAGGTCTATTGTCATGTATGTTTAAGTTCACAGGAATATCGTGATTTTTTACGATATCGATAAAGCATATTATTGCCAATGTTCTTGAAATAATGACGAAATAATGTGTTAATTTTGAGATAGGTTCTTTTAAAACAAAATTTCGAATGATTATTGTCGATGTGAGCTTTAAGAGCTATCGTTTAATAAAATTTAATTGATATTTGAGGAAAGTTTTATACGTTTGATGATATATTTTTTTGAAGTTTATTAATTATTTTTTGTTTAATATATTTTATTTACGATAATCCCTTATACATGCATTGTGAATCAGATAAAAAGAGAAAATAAAAATAGCCCGTTTACAGAAATAAAATACATTTTCTTTATTTAAGAATTTGTGAAATTCTGGAAAATTACATAGCTTACTAATCAAATAGATTTTATCTTTCTGCAATGCTTATTTTCTTCCATGAAATTTGTTTTATCGCGGCAAAAGTGGAAATTTGTTTGAGCAATAATGTGCAATAGACAAAATTAAAATTTTTTCCGACTTATTTTCAGAAAAAAAAAAAAAAAACATTTGAAACGTAAAAATTTTTTAATAATTCAATAGCAGAGAAAAAAAGAAAAAATAATTGAAAAAACATTAATCTTAAATCCATTATGTCAAACTTCCATTTATCTTACAGCAATCTAACAATATTCATAAAACGATCCGTATTATAATCACGGAAGAAAATTTAAAAAAAAAAGAGAAGGGGAGAGGGAGAAAAAAGCAATCGGAGTACAACGTACGACGCGAAAAAAGATCGATGCACTCAATAAAGGTTTATCGCGTGCGGTATATACACGGCAACGAGGTTAATGCGAGTGCAATCGAAAAAAAAAAGAAAAAAAAAAAAAAAATGCGGCGAACCTTTGTGAGTAGTTTTAACGTAGTCAGTCTTGGGCGAGACAATGACGCGAAAGTTGGAATGACGGTCGTCAAAGTCAAAGTCGGCTTTATTCTTTCTCTCATCTGCGTCCGGCTGTGAAAGTTGATTTCCTTCGATCGAGGTTGACTTTGGCGACGGCAACGGACTCGTCGAGCGTTCCGTCGTCCCGGGCGTCTTCTCCATCGTTTTCTTCGTCGAGAATCCCTCGGTCGTACCGATACTCTGCACCGGGATCATTTCGTCCGGTAAGAGTCCTGGCACTTCCACCGTTTCTGAGTCATCTGCGGCATAAACGGGAGGCAGAGAAATTTGTTTAAATTAACGCATCTCTTTCGTCGTCCGTCTCGAGTTCTGTGTTTTCAGCTTGCTTTAATTGCCTAAACGAGCCTAATTTATTTTTCAGGTTATAATTCAATAACGGACTTTATTCCTTTTTTTTTTTGTTTATGAATAAGTTTACGAGTAAGATGTGCTGCTTGCAGAAATAATTGATGTGAAAAACTTTTTAAAATAATAAACATTTGTTTTTGTTCTTTTATTAAATAAAAAAAATTAATTATACTACTATATATTCTGTTTCTATAATTATAATATGCATGTATGCTGCTATGGTATTTTAAATTTATAAAAATTTAACGATCCTTTACTTATAATGAATAATTTGTCCGGAAATACTTTTATGCGTTGTCCGTGAGAAATTTTATGTGCGTTAAAAAAGCAAAAAAAAAAAAAAAAAAAAAAAAACGGAAAAATTAACACGAAATTGAGGAAAGTTAAAAAATGAAATGCCGGATATTGATCAAGGTAAGTTGCAGCAATTTTATTTGAAATTGACGCGAATCATCGCGGTTAAGTATGAAAACGAGTGTGTCTGTAAACAAATTAAAAATTATTGTCTCAAAGCCTCGAGTTTTATCGAATATTTCATTACGCCAATGCTATATCACTTTAACATAAAGACACTCGGTAAACTTTAATGATCTCGATTATTATGTAACAATCTCGTCCGATCGGTATAAGTTTGTTTTTTTTTTTTTTTTTTTTTGTCAACTCGTGCACAAAATTTAAAAGGAGCACTACTCGACACCTAATAAAATTTTAAAAAGTGAGACATTTTTCAATTTACGCAAGAAATTTTAAGCGAAGTTACATTAACAATCGTATAAATCTTATTTTCACGCGATCGCTTAAACAATAAAAATTAATAACGATCGATAAAAATAGTTTTTATCGATAAATCATCATCGTTTTAACAATATCTAATCGTCCTAATCCTAGAAAATAAATCTTTAAGGTCGAACGCGTAAATAATCCCTAAAACAAGGTTTACGCATATACGTACTCTCGGTAACCCTGGCGAACACGACCTCCTTATCAAAGTCGACAACGTCGACGTAATCGGTATTGGCAGTCTTGGCGGTAGCGGCGACCGGTACTAGATTAGCGGATATACCGGACGCCTCGAACGGATCGATCGCCGAGGCGGCGTTACCTTCCGAGTCGACGGTGCACTCGCCGGTCTCGTGATGACATCGAGCCAGCGGATTCTCGCAGAGGCAGACGGAGTTGCAATTCTCGCCCCATTGGCCCTCCGGGCACTTGTTCTCGCACCTGAAAAATTAACGCCCGTTCTTTTTCTACTTTTCTCTTTCTTTTACTCTCGCATGCATAGCTTCTCGCTATGTAAACCCGTGCGCTCATTTTCTTTCTATTCTTCTTTTTTTTTTTACTTGTCTCTCTCTCTCTCTCTCTCTCTCTTTCTCTCTCTTTCTTTTTCTCTTCGGTCTTTTTATTCTTTTAACAAGGTAAGTTTTCTAACATTGTTACTTCGTAATAATTTATATGACTGCAGTGAGCGCACATTTTCGTTTTATCGATGTGTAATTAACAGTTTCGTTAAGGCAGAAAGAGGAAAAAAAAAATTCATTCCCAATGTTTGGATCGAGCTGTGCATTTTATGAAAATATCTTTACGATACTTTGTACATTTATACCGATCGATTATCATTTAAGGCTGTTTCCTTATGCAAATAGAGTAATCGATTAAACTTTCCATTTGAGCGGTTACTTTTAAATATTATATAATGGAATCGGGGACTTTTTTTTTCGTCATTTAAAAAATAAAAGTAAGCGCAAATAAGTTGTAAATTAATTTAATCATTTTATTTTTTATATTATTCACATTAGTAAATTATAATTATTTCCTCAACTACGAAAAAAATAATAAAGAAGTCTAACGCGTCTCTTATATCGTACAAAAAATAAGAAAAAAGAAAAAAAAAAAAAAGTGACATTCGAGTACTCACCGAGATCCGGTCCATCCAGCGGGACACTCGCAGTCGCCGCTTACAGGATTACAGCTAATTTCGCGTAGACAGTTGCATTCGTTCTCGCAGCTTCGTCCCCAAGTTCCCTGTGGACATTCTGATCGCGAGAGAGGCTATTTTTAGAATATATCAAATCGAATTGTATTCGTATATCGATGCGCATGCATACACACACACACACACACACACACACACACACAAAAGCGCGCCCGCGCGTCTTAATTACTTACTTGAACTGAGTCTAGCTTAATTACCTGCTTAATTGTATGTTATATTTTGAAATTTTGCGCAAGCGCATTATGTGTATATATATACACAGTGTGTCCTATGGAAAACGGAACTTTTTCAAAACATCGATTTACATTGGCGCCACCTATTGGTGGATGTTAGCAATTGAAAGGTCTATTCTTAACTGACATCCTGTCAAAATTGTATGACATTTGGTTCAATGGAAACCAAAATATCGCGCTCAAAGTGACAGTGTGTTTGTGGCATCGGTCGAAAAATGAACTTCGAACAAAGAGCAAGTATTAAGTTCTGTTTTAAACTCGGTAAATCCTTTACTGAGACGCATAATTTGCTGAAACAAGTTTATGGTGATAATTGTCTATCCCGTACCAGAGTGTATAAGTGGTATAAGCGGTTCCAAGAAGGTCGTGAAGACATTCAGGACGACGAACATCCAGGTCCTTCGAATACCGTGGTTACTCAAAGCAACATTGAAAAATTGCGTGAATTTATAAAAAATGAGCCAAAATCTTCATTGCGATACATGGAAATGGAATTGAATATGTCCAAAAATTCAATTCATCGTATTTTGACCGATCATTTGAATCTACGGAAGGTGTGTGCACGCTTTGTTCCACACAAATTGACCGACTACTAAAAATTGCTCCGAATTCAACATTGTAAGGATTTGATTTAAGAGTCAAAAAAGGACCCAAACTTGAAATATTCAATTGTGACTGGTGACGAGACATGATGTTTTCAATATGATCCCGAAACCAAGCGTCAAAGTGCTGAATGGAAGCACCCAACCGAGCCCAACCGAGCCCAATCCGAAAAAAAGTCGTCTTGAAAAGTCAAAAGTGAAGACAATGTTGATTTGTTTCTACGATTCGGACGGAGGGTATTATTCATCGTGTATTCGTTCCACCTGGTCAAACGATTACTCCTGTGTTTTATCTTGGTGTTATGAAGCGTTTGCTCAGCCGTATTCGTCGTGAGCGGTGGCCACAATACCGTGAAAAAGGGAGCTGGCGTTTGTTGCATGATAGTAATGCCCCGTCTCATCGATCGAACTTGATCACGGATTTTTTGATCAAAAATTCCATTTTAACCATCAACCATTCACCGTACTCGCCGGATTTGGCTCCGTGCGACTTCTACTTGTTCTCCAAATTGCACTTGCCTATGAAAGGAAAACGTTATGCCGACGTAGAGGCCATCCAAAGAGCGACGACCGACATACTAAAGTCGATGGATAAAAATGATCTCAAAAACTCATTCGATATGTTAATTGATCGTGCAAAACGTTGTATTGATGTGGAAGGAGACTATTTTGAATAAAATAAATGAGATTTGCCGGAATATTGAGTTTTTGTCTTTATTTTGAAAAAGTTCCGTTTTCCATGGGACACACTGTGTATATAATAAACGCGAAAGTCTAAAGATCCCTTCCGCATTTTGCACTTTCGACGGCGCGGTTAGCGCTTGGGCTTACTTCGGGTAATGGTCCCTCACGTAATACTTGAGAGCGCGCGTCGCTTTTATTTTCCGTTTCTATCTTTTTCCTTTCTTTACTTTTCTTTTACGTGACATAAGACACTCAAAGTCGGAGATTATCATAGTTGGGCGGCGACGCGTGACTCGCCCCAAAGTGAGACGTTTTATTTTTCGTGTTATTTTTTATTTTTTTCGTCTTTTTTTTTTTTTTTTCAAATGAAATTTTAAAGAAAACTCGACGAGAATAATGTTCGTTGTTTTTATCGACGATGAAAAAGAGAATTTAATTGATTGATCGAGCATTACTAAACTCGACGTTTGATAATTTGTTCGGCCGTTGCGCGATCGGTATGCTCTTCAAATACGAGTCGATAAAATATTTTATCGTTTTATATTCGTTAAATTGTTTTGTAATTTTATTTCAAAATAATTACAGTATACCGTAATATTATAATAATATCCGCATATTAAACGTTAATAAAAAATTGTTTTTGTTTTACATTATAATTATATATATTTTTTTAAATTATAATTCAATAGCTCGGTTGTGTAACTTATATATGTATAGAATTAATCTCGACAAAATATCGGTCGATATATTTTCGAAAATGGCCGGAATAAGTTAACGACGACAGCTATAAATCAAGCCGGTAATTCACTTTAAATTATGAATTCGAGTAATAAATTTAAATTCGTAAAAAGCGCATATACTCTCAATAACGCGTGCATTAACGATAATAATGTTTTCTTAATTCGACGTTTTCTTTATAAAAGAGAAAGCTTTTTAAAAAGATGCGTCGATCCCCCCCCCCTCCCCTCGCCCTCGCTCAATATTATATATTACCGAGATAGTTAAGGCGTTTACTGTAAGCGATTACGCGATTATATTATATCGGTAAATAAAAGACGATCGTATAAATAATTGATGGACAACGCGCGTTTTTTTCGAATCGATTATTTAGCCCGCTTTATAAATTTTAAACGCACGGCCTTCTCGATTCCAATCTACGGGGCACTATAATCTCGCTTTTAAAAAAATTTTAATTCACACGCACGTAGAAATTATTTATCGTTATATTGTTTGTTTTTCCATTTATCACTCGTAGTCGCTTTTTCGCGACTCTCGAGCAACAATTGTATATTAGCGTGAGCGGTCAAGTATATGAAACAAAAGTATAAAGAAAAAAGAAAAAGAAAAGAAAAGAAAAGAAAAAAAAAAAAAAAAAAAAAAATGATAAAATCAAGTACTTACCGTAAGCGCAATCCTGTCCTTGGAAACCCGGATCGCAGGTGCACTGGTTCGGTGCGGTGCAAACGCCGCTCCGGCACTTTTTACAATAGGGCACGCACTTTGCGTCGGCGCTCGCGTTACCAACCGGCTCTTGTATCGTGTAGCCTTCGCAGCATACCGGGACGCTCTTGTATTTTACTTCCGTCTGCCAAAAGGATATATACATATAAATATATAATGAAATAATTGACAAATAAAAAAAAAAAAAAAAGTCTATCTTTCTTTCTTCTTTCGTTTAACGATCGAATCGAATTAATCTTTATTTTACGATATTCCTACGTACGTTTAAGCGCATACTTTATCCTTGTATACTTAAAATTTCATTCTCTTTATATATATATACATATATATATATTTTTTTCAAAGCATTTTTTACAAGCGTAAATTAAAAAGTGTGAAACAATTTCGTTTGGGTCAATTAACTTGTATGTTTTGATTTATGAACTATATGTATACGCGCGGTATCTTACGGTGAAATTGAAAAATCTTATTTATCAGTAATAATTATGTTTTTACAACTCGACACGAAAGCGGACGATACAAATTTATTGAGATGAGATAAATTATGCGTTATACGTGTTATATAAAAAAAAAAAAAAAAAAAAAGAAAAAATATAAAACATTAATCAAGTAACCATTTGAAGAAAATTAAAAGTACACAGTTTGCTAAAAAAAAAAGTAAAAATTTCGTCAATTTTTATGAAACGTTAATTTAATAATAATAATATAAAAAAAAAAAAAAAAACGAAATAGCAGTTGCAAAATAACAAATCTATTAAGTTTTAACAACAAAAGTAAATTTTATATCGAGTATATCGAGTGTTTAAAAAAACTATGACATAAATGGAATCCTGTATCCTCGCTATTCGCTTTCGCGTGACACGTTTGTTTAGCGTCGCGAAGTAATGAGGAAAATATCAAAATAATATATATACAACACCTTTTTTTCTTTTTCTTTTTTTTTTTTCGTACATTAGTTTTAATCATCGCGACAAACGCTTTTTAAAATACGCACGCAGTTTACGCTTACGTGTTAGCTAAGTATCGCGTATAAACGATAAATTACACAGGTCGATCGGCTCAATCGTCGGAGCGAGAAAAAAAAAACTCGTGAATTTATTTATTTATTTATTTTTTTTCTTTTCATCAGTCGTCGCGTCACACAACCTTTATTTTTTTTTTTTTTTTTTTTTTTTTTTTTTTTTTACCATATATGCATAACGAGGATGTAGATATACGTTGGGAGGTATGCGTTTAAGGTAATAAGCTACTTTCAACCTGGAATTTCGTTGACGCAATACAACCGTGGCTATGTATCGATTGTGCAAATAAACGATTTTAATTATTGTAAGATTCGCAATGTCGAAGGAGAATGGAAGTATAACGTTGATTAATTAACGTCTAGTGATTGTACGAAAGTTAAAACGACAATTGTCGTTTTACATTGTTATAATACATTGATAATGTTTAAAGGGTATAAAAAAAAAAAAAAAAATGTAAAAGCAAAAATCGAGAGAAATAGAGTAAAGTATTATATATGTATTTGTCAAATTTAGAATTGAATGGCTTACTAATTTCCAAAGCGAGAGCGTCGATTTAAAATTTTATTCACGCAACGCCTCGCGAGGATTCTTATAATACCAGCGAATTATCAACAGCTGTCAAAGTAGCTTACATGCCCATGCGTTCCCGTTACGTATATCTTTACAATAGAAGAAAAGAAAGCTATTTAGCGCGGGTTTTTGCAGTTCTTTTTTCAATATCGATACACAAATCGTCGATACGACTTTCGTCGCAACTTCGTCGCTAAAATTATATAATCTTTCTTTAAATACGCGACCGTTGCCATTATAATTTTTCAAAATATTTTATTTTTCACTTGCGCTTATTATGTTGGATAATAAAATGTTTGCGATTGTACCGATTAATATTAACTTATTATACATGTGGTGTAATAAATTTATGAAACGATCGGCGTTTCGTTATGTAGACCTCGAGTGTATGGTTTTTATTTTTTTTTTTTTTTTTTTTTTTTGTAAAAAAAAAAAAAGAAAAAAGAAAATTGAAAAGCTGGCAATTACCATTAATTATATAGTTTTGTGTGTGAAATTTGAAAAATGTATTTGATTATTACAATGTATTTAAAAAAATTAATGATTCTAAGTTTTTACTACTGTATTACATTTGTTTACATAAATAAATAATGATTTAATCCAAACGATCTTGAAACAAAACTTATATTCAATCATTTTCGCGAATTACAAAATCATAGACTTATCGATTACGAAGTAACTTGTATGCTTATACGCGTATATTTAAATTAAAAATCAAAATAAAATATATTACTTGTTAAGTAAAATTTTATGCTAGATTTATATTTTCTCCAAGATTACAAATATTCCGCTGAAATATTTCAATCGAATAAACCGAGGCCGCACAAGTTATTCGAACGTTTCATTAACCGTAAGATGTATTTTTCCTGCATTAAATTTCGAATTTCTTTTTTCATAAAAATGTGAAATTTCTCGCCTCCCCTTGTATTCATTTAAGCGGTGAAAATTCGCAGGCAACTCGCTGGAAAATTCATTTATTTATCGGATAATAATGCACTTTATCGTATAATCAGATTACGCGTCCTGGAAATCACTTTGTCTGAATGAAGTAATGCTATATGCGTATATACACATATATATGCGTATTCATACGCGTGTACGTATTCACGTTTATATTATAGGCAAATGATCGAGAGTTGCGCAAATATTCGAGAGTCTTGCCGTGTATTACCAAGTGTATTTAAACGCGCGTATGTACGCGTTTAGTTAAAGTTATGCGACTGAATTGTACACATATAAAGAAAAATATTCACAAAGAGAGCGTAAAACGTTTTAAATAATTTTTAAAATTCGAAATGGATGCAGAGTGAATGATTAAATGTGATTGTTATATTTTGGCAATGCGATAAAATTTTTAAACATCGGAACGAATTTTCTAAACGAGTCGATAATTTCTTAATAATTTTCGATTAATGTAAGATTGGTATCATAATAGAAAATAAAATATAATTTTAAAAGGACTTGGTTACATTAATTTTCCTTGCTTCGTAAACTTTTGTTGTAAAATATCTTACTGGCTTATACGTACTATAAGTACAATACTGCCTATGACAAATTGGTTTACCAGCAAATGCTCTTATGTACCAGTAAATGTATAATGTATTAATTATATATCATAAAAAGGATCTTGTTCGCGGCAGTAATAATGAACTAGAATCGTATAAAATTCTCTTGTAAAAGATAAAAGAGAGAGAGAGAGAGAGAGAGAGAGAGAGAGAGAGAGAGAGAGTGAGAAAGAAAAAAAAGTGAATGAAATATGTGAATTCTTCCGGCAGAATAGTTTGGTAATTGCTTTGTCTGCATATAAATCGAATATGAAAAGAGTGCCAAACCCGTAAAACTGATGTGTCTGTTTCGAATTTATTTGGCAATATCTATGATTCAAATATTCATTGTTTTTATACTTTACAAGATTTTTTTTTTTTTTTTTTTTTTTTTTTTTTTTTTTTTTATTTAATGATTCTTGGAATAAAAATATTCAAATAGACTAAATTTTTATTTTCATATCGATGGTAATAAAAAAATGTTCGCAATCGATGATCTAATAATACGTGTAAAAAAATCAATTAATATTACCGATCCCTTTTTTACAAAATGCTAAAAGTTTGATTAATTACGGAACGATTGATGTGAAACATTGTTATCGCGTGTATCTTTAATCGAATGATTAGAGTCTAAGCGGAAACTAGTTTTTCCTCGTTATTTAGAAATAGCGGCGAAAGTTGGAAATTATCACAAAAACAAACATTGCATAAACGTTACTTATTTATATATTATAATTTAAAAAATCTTAAAGGTTCCATTTAATAAAGTAAAATCCCGATGAAGCGAGTTATAACATAACTTTCTATCGTTACCCTTACATCGGAATAATACCTAATGGAAAGTAAATTAGTCTATCAAGATACTAAATTAAGGTAACGCACGGCAAGTGTTTATTTATACAGACACTTACGCATACGATTACGAGGGTATATAAATACATATATGCGCGCGTTCATTCCTACAAAAGCATCGAATATTTACATAAAACACTTAGATATTTTTGTTAAACGTCGCCACCAAACAAATATAAAGCTTTTAAAGCAGAACCTTTTTTAGCCCTTAAAAAGCCTTTTTTAATCACGAGTTTGTTAGTGAATTTACACGAGAATGAAGAAAAAAGTATTTTTATTGATTTCTTTTTATTTTGACGCGCAAAACGTAATTTTTGAAATGATGTTGGCATTTTCAAAATAAAGTCAAATAAATTTAACCTTTATATTTATTTATTAATTTATTTATTTCACTTTTAATACGCTTCTTTATAATTAAAAATCTTTATAATAAAATCAAACGAAGAAAAATAAAACAAAATTCGTATAAAAAAGTTTTATAATATGCGTTCAAACTCTAACGCAAAATTTTTTGAATATTTCACCGATGTTACTCTTACAAAGTCGTTTGTAGTTTTAAAATGCTAATAGCATTTCGTCTTTCATCATTCGTGGGCAAAAAAAAAAAAAAAAAAAAAAAAAAGTAGAAGGAACCCAACGTCGCAGGTGTGATACGGTCTTGCTAGTGAACGAGTAGCGCACTACTCGATAAAATTCGATGAGAAAGTTGGGCACGGCGTCTCGTTCTTTCTTTCTCTCTTTCTCTCTCTCTCTCTTTCTCTTTTTTTTTTTTTTTTTTTTTTTGTTTTTGTTTTATTTCGGTTGCATTAACGAACGTAGCAAAAAAAGAGAAACAGAGAGAAAGATGAAGGACCACGGGAAAACTCGTTAAATTCAGAAAACGTTCGATTGTCTTAGTAACGTATGTATAGAAATCGCATCGTCTTCGAGATTACGCGCTCTTCTCGGCTGAGAAATATTCCCTCGTTACAAATTTTTTGCTTCGGGTCGTGGCAACGACGAGCCTATATACTCCGCTCGTTCCTTTACCTCCCTCTCGCTGGTTCTCAATGGTTGAGCAATATCGCAGTAGCTGCAGCTGCAGATAGCTACTTACTACCGTCGAAGTTTGCACACTTCGTGCATACGTTAATATATACGGATAGATGAAGGAGAAAGAGGAGGAGGAGGAGGAGGAGGAGGAGGGAACAGAGGGTGAGTATAGTTACCTTCATTCGCCAGCGTTCGCGCAACTCCGTGCGAGTCTGAGGACAGCGCGGCGGGATCTGCAGACACCAGGCGAGTGTGTGAATTTCCACCGGCTCCACGTATTGTTCCCGCGACGTCACCGTGTAGCTGTTAATTATCATACCATAATGCGATATCCTGTCTTTATACGTATGTGCTTACGGAAATATTGGTAAAAAAAAACAATAATAATAATAATAATAATAAAACATACAACGATCGACGATATTTTTTCTTTTTCTTTTTTTTTTTTGTTTTTTTTACAAACTCTACATATTTACACATATCGTATCGTCGTCGTGTTTAAAAACCGCGTGCAATTTTTTTTTTTTTTTTTTTTTTCAACGATAATGGCTTCAAACATTTTTGAAATTTTCGAACTGCAACCATGAGCCGTGTGCATATATTTTGTTTCGTTAATTTGAATGGAAAAGTTTAGCCTGTGCTTGTGCCAATTTTGTACGAATGAAATAATATTCCCGTAGAAACTTATTGTATTATTTAAAAACTGGGTTAATGTATTTATGCATCGTAGGCAGTTGTTACGTTTATTATTGTTGTAAAAGTTTTTAAGCCGCTTAATAATAAGATGTCGAACTAATTTTATCCGTTGACGAAAATAATCCATCACAATATGTAAAGTAAATTTAATGATGTTTTACAATGAATTATTACAACCTTGAATTAACCAATGAATATAAATCATAATGTTATTATAATTGAAACTTTGAACATTTTAAAAACACTGTGTTTCATTTAAATATCCATTGATTTAATCGATGACCAATATTTAATCCTTAAAAATAACAAGCAAAAATAAAAAGAATTTAACTTTAAATATTTATACGACGAATTTTCAAAAAATATGAAGCTCGAAGGAAAAAAAAAAAAAAAAAAACGTCGCCTTATAAATCCTTACATTCAAATGTTCTTCGGCTAAAATGTACATATCATTTTCAATATTCGCACAAACAATAATCTTACGTTATTGTGCGAATGTATATATGTTAAAAACTTATGATTTAACATAATAAACTACGGGATAATTATAATTGCGTCACAAAAGCGCGTAACAATGATTAATTTAATGAAACGCATTTCTTTGCATGCTCGAGTATGTTGCACAGATATATGTATATACGAACAATCGTTGCAACGAGAAAATAATAAAGCGCATCGGCACTGGAAAAACACTTATAACGTAAAATTTTCTCACGTCTCGTGTATACACGCGTTTGTTATAGGAAGTATATACTTATCGGCACGATATTCTTGTAAATTAAAAATTATGCTCGTTAAATAAAAATAAATAAAATAAGAGTAATCAAAACATGCGAGCTTATTGTTAAAAACGAAGCTTGAAGCACTTACCTTTCCACTCGATGGCATACGTGTTCCCCGGTAAGGACGGCCGAGAGCCTTGGAAGCAACGCGAGAGCTATAACGAGGAAATCTCGCAATCGGCTTTGCACGCGTATCGAGCCCATTTTCTTTATCCCTTATCTATTCGTTGATTGGATGAGGCTCTTTTTTTCTTTTCTTTCTTTTTCTTTTTTTTTGTTTTTTCGTGCTCGATTGATATCCTGTAATCGATAATGTATTAATTGATCGTTTGTTTTTTTCTATCTTTTTTATTTATTATTATTATTAATTTTTTTTTTTTTTTTTTTTTTTTTTTTTTTTTTTTTTGTATAAAGCTTCACCACGTGGCTTTGGAATTTGTCGAAGGTATAATTATTTACGAGCGTCCTCTTGACTAATCTTAATACGAGGCGTTTATTAATAACGAGCTCAATCACATTTTTCTTTTCTTTTCTTTTCTTTTATTTTTTTTTTTTTTTTTTACACGAAAATCGAAGACTTATATAAAGTACTGCAAGACGCGTGTAATTAAATTTGAAAATTTCATCAAAGACTCATTACTTATTACAGTAACTAAACGATAATATGGTATATCTTTCGAGGACGTTTTGGATCAAGGTAAACGTTCTCAATGTAGTCAAAGTCGCAACAAAAGTAATAATAATTTGTTACAGCGTATGAGGTGCACTTTGATTTTCTACGATTTCGTAAGTTCGTTCGTTTTTTTTTTTTTTTTTTTATTTCGATAAAAATGTTCAAGTGTCGCAAACGAAATTAAAGAAAAGAGAAGAACCGATTCTCAACAAGAGTGATTCGCTTTAAAATAAGAAGAAAGATAAACGTACGAGAGAAAGGATTAAAAAATCTACCCACATACCATATGGTACTATACATAAACGTACGCAATATACCTGTGCGGTTAGGTTTAAAAAATGACTAAATCGAGTAACGCGAAATCAATCGTGATTCCGGATGTGTTCCATTTGGCGATGCCGGTGGTTGCGTCACTGCTACCGATCCCAACGGCTGCATCTTCGTAAGCTCTTTATCCATCGCTGTCTCGAGTGGCAATCGTCTGAAAGTACGGCAATGGTTACTTTACACATGTGTAGATATATTTATAATATGTGTATGACCAAGCATGTGCATCTATGTATGTATGCGTACGTACGGGTCGTTCGCGATCCCGGCGTCAACGATCGCCAAGCGTCGAGCGTATCATTTCATATAAATAAAACGATATGTGCTCGTATCTAATGTCGGCTCTTTCCTTCCGTTATTATTCTCCTCTTATTTTTTATTTTTTTTTTTTTTTATCTATTTTGTTTTTTCGCCTCTGGGCTGAAATAAAATGGGGAATAAAAATAAACGTATGTTTTAACGACATTAATTTATGCTGTTAAACCCGCACTGATTAAGTATAACAGGTAATCGCACGGATAAAACAATTTCGTTTCGCAACTGGTCAAACTCAATGTATATATATATATATATATATATATATATATATACATGTAGGTGTGTATGTACTCGGTGTCGTAATAAGATAAATCAATCGTCAATGATTGAATTTGTCAGCAAGAACAATATACTCGGGAAGATAAATCGACGAAAGCAGTTGCCTTTGTATCTGTACTCTCACTCTCTCTCTCTCTCTCTTTCTTCCGCGACTAATGTTCTCTCACAGGTGTTTCGGAATCGAATTTATGCGCAACGATCGGTGCTAAGCCACCACGTCGCTCGTCGTTCCTCGCTTTATATGCGATTTCTAGCCGCGATATTTTCGTTGATATTTTTTTTTTTTGCTTTCGAATTTAATTGCGTTAATTTAATATCATAGTTGATATTTGTTTTTTTCTTCTTCAAATTTAATCTCATTTTGTTTTACGATTGTGTATATACTGTAATAATTCTTTTTCTTTTTTTTTTTTAACATTTATGAATCGTTTAATTTTAAATTATCTCATATTCAATTGAATATAAAAATGATGAAGTGAATTTCAAGTGAAAAATTCGACTTATGCTGCAAATGATAAATGTATGAAGATATAAAGTTTATGAAAATAATCATATATTAAGATAAAATTAAGCGATAACAAAAATAGGCATTAAATTGCCGCTTATATCCGTTCAATCAAGTTAAATAAAAACTAACGCAATAAACCCTGTAATCGAATCTGCTAACGTTATCTTGTTATAGGTCAGGTTCGTTTAAACTCTGTAGGCATACACACACACACGCGAGCGAGCGAGCGCGCGCGCGCAAGAGATATATATAAATACATCAAACATCGAGACAATAGAGTTTCGTCGTAAAAAAAAAAAAAGAAAGCGATATTTCAATAATGCTACGCGAAACCTACATTCCATACGCATTAGTAAAGACATAGGTCGAGGCTAAACAAACGACGAGCTTTCATTAAGAGGTGACTTTTCGGCCGACGCTATATGTTATATGTGCCTCGAACAATTGAGACTTTCGACGCGTTCGCACGATTCCATCGAACGAATTTATTAGTTCTGCGAAAGATGTTTATATTTATAATTTTTTCGACGAGAAAATGTGTACAACGTATATACCGGGGATACTCAACGCGTTTATTATATGCTTAACGTGCGTATAAGCCCGGAAGTTATTTTATTTTTTATTTATTTTTTTTTTATTAGCCTAAACTAACTCTAATGTGTTTTATATTGAGCGATATTCTCGTAAACTCGTGATTAAATAACTCGTTTGGCGGGCTTTATACTTTTTGCGGTTTTTATTGGTTAAGGAAGTTTGAATGTGGTTTATGTATAAGGGTCGTTTTGTTATTAAAATTTTGGAATATTTGACGTTAAATTTTAATATTATCGAAATGCATATCGAAGTTTATTTATTTTTAGTTGAAAAATTTAACTAAATATACGAAATTAAACATTCATAGCATAACTTTATTTTACAAACGATAATGAAAAAATAATAGTTTCTTGTAGTAATTTTGTCACTATTTAATATTATATTATATTATGTATTATTCAATTTCAAAAGAAAACTTTTTTAAACTACAATATATATTTAGATATGTTTCTATTCTAAATTTAAAATTTATAAATACAATCTAATTTTAGTTGCCATTGATTATTTATTCGTTTTAATATTTTAAATTTCTAAAATAATATTAGTAGAAAATATAAAAAAAAAAAATAGGTATAGATAATAGAAAAAAAATTCAAGGCTGAAAAATTGTTTTCAAAGTACTTTACTTTTTAAAACATTTTGAAAAATTTTTATTAAAAATTATGATTTACTATTCAGCTCGCAACGAAAAAATTTGACAAACTGAGACAATACAAAATACATGTAATACAATGAAGCTTTTAAAAAATTTGAAAAGAATATTTAAATTTCAATTTTTAACAATTTTTTCATTAATATAAAATATTTGTGCATTGTATTCGAGAAATAGATAATAGTAATTGTTTAGAATTTTAGGGAAGACTAAATGATGACGGCTACTTTGTCCACTTATTTATAATACAAATTCCAAGATTCATGGCAGATTTTCGGCATGGCAGATTGATGTAAGGTATTGGATAATTTTTATTTTATTGATATCATAACATTTTACAGCTATTTTATAGCTGTTTAAATTAGAATATATTTACTAGAATAAAATTCTAGCCATTAATTGACTTTTAAATCCTGACTATATTATAACTAATATAACATGCCACAAATTGATTTGGAAAAACAATTTTTAATATTTGAATTTCTACCATGGCTAACATGTAACTTTTACTTATGTGAAATTCTATATGAAAAAGTATATCTAAATTGAAATAATAACATTTAAATAATAGCAATTTTGTCATTCCTTTTATTTGTTTATATTAACTGATATTAAAGTAATTTTTATTGTTATTCGAAAGACTCACTAATAAATACTGTAGTTCAAGCGTAGAACATTTATTTTAATAAAACAAAAATAATGTTTTCAATGAAATCTTGTATAGTTTTCTTACTAGTATAGTCATCTTGTACAGTCATCTTTTCTTACAAAAATTTCATTGTCCAACCAATCTATATTTTTTCATAAAAATTTATGTGTTCAAAGTAAACAATATGAATAATTTTTCCTCAAAATTTTAGCCTTTTAACTAAATTTTTCGCTGTTTAAATAAAAAGAAAAACGTATTTTTAAACTTATTTTTTACGATTCTAATAAAATGTGAATTTGACCTTTACGGGAAATACATATATCAATAGGTTTTTTTGGATCTAAAATTTTTAATTTAACTTTTTTTCGATCCGACTTATACTTTTCGAATTATAAGAAAACTATAAGTGTAATCACGAAGTATCAAATACATTATTTGAATAAACAAGATTATATCAAATAATATTAAGCGTTAAATAATAATTATGGAGTGTCGATAATAATTAATTTAAATTGACAAGCATTTTGTAAAAATTAATAAAATGTTAATTCACGATCTAGCCAATGCTCAGCCTATCGAGGGATTTATGAACAAGTTAATATCTTTGAATAAAATAATACTTTATGTATGATAAAGCTTTGTCGATTAAAAATTTATAAACTATCTCTCTAGCGCAATAAAAACTCACGCTCTACATACATATCTATAAATTATTGTAAATACCATACAGGATATCAAGATAAAATTGGACAATTCCGTATAAATATCTGGCCGTGAGCGATACAGTCACGAATTTCAAAAACAAAATTCGTGTCTAATTCTATTACCGCAAAATCGCTCTTACCCTCCTCTCCTTTTTCCCCATTTACAAAATTCAAACTTTTTAACGATTACGTTATCGGCGATTGTAACAATCCTGTTCAAGCTTAATCGTATAATGTGGCCCTCGGAGCAAATTTTCCTAAGCAAAATTCAACTCGAAAGTTCGCGTTGTTGCAAACCGTCACGCTATCGGAAATCACCGTCTTTGAATCGGCAAAACAAATCCGGATAAATAACGAGGGATCGATTAAAAATCGAAAAGACTTTTAAAAAATTAAAAGTAATTTGGCAGTTGATCAATCGACAAAGAGAGAGAGAGAGAGAGAGAGAGAGAGAGAGAGAGAGAGAAAGGAAGAAAAAATGAGAGAGTCGTTATGTCACGAGAGGTCATACGTCTTACACTTACTCATGACGTATTTATGACGTTTCAACAGTCTCTCTATTTTTTACTCGAGTCTTACACTTCGCATTGCGGGAGACATTCTATACACACACACATATATATAACCTTGCAGTCGAATTACGTCATACACGCGTTAATCAGCTCTAAACTCTACACGGATTAGCGCACGAATGGCTTACTCGGTATACCACACCGGCGAGCGATTGTTGTATATCTTTGACGGCTAATTGCCGGCAATCACGGGGCGATCGGTTCCAACAAGCAAGCGTTGCATTGCTCTCGTGCTCGGTTTTGCGAGCGCTTTTCCGTTTTTCGCGGATGTGTTTCTTTTTTGAGATTTTTACGCGACGTGTCGATTGCTGGTTCGCTATTGTTTTAAGTTAAATAAACTATGTATACGTATGATGAATGATAATAATATTTAATAATTAAAAAAAAAAAAGTGTATTTTAGCCGTTATTTTTTCAGCTTTAAAGTAGGAATATTATTGTCATGAAAATGTTTCAAAGACTTTTGGAGTACTGCCGTCCATTTACTCATTAAAACGTTCACTCAAATGTAATTATGGTCAATTGGTATTATTATGTACATATGTATACATATAAAAGATAATCATCAAGTACTTTAAGCCGTTCGTAAAAAAATAATCGAATTTTTCACAGTACTGTTGAAACTAAACAGTCGCGTATAATGACCGATGCAATATTTCAAAACGTTTCCAAACGAGCAGCTTTATTTCAAACAATCGATCAACCGAATTAAAATGTAAATGCCACGAGAATTAGTACGAAAGAATAATTCATTTCATACCATTTCATTCGTAAATGAACAACGCGAAAGGTCAAACAAATTTGATCATATAGAAATTAATGAATCAGAAATAAATGCGCTGTGTGCGTGAAACGAATATTTTTCTTTTTTTTTTTCTTTTCTTTTTCTTTTTTGTTAATAACGCTTATGCAACTTTATCCGTCGTTCAGCTCGTTAACTGTACATGATACGAAATAAAATTCCTGCGTGTGAAGTATCGAATAATCGAATTTCCAACGTCGTTAAAGTCATGCATTTACCGATCGCATTAGTTAAAGATTCTTATGACACCCTATCTCTCTCATATATATATATATATATATATATACACTATTTGATTGCATTGAGAGGACATTGCGCGGGTAGCGCGACAACTTTCGAAACTACTTTCGCACAAGCGTAAACAGCTTTTTGAAGATCGATATTAAAATCGAAAACATACACAGACACACATACACGCACAATCGTTGCACGCGCTAACCTTCGCGACGCAATTTCGACAAATTATATATACGTGCAACGTCACGATATTTTGCGTATAATCAAAGGTAATGAATTTTTAGAAATTTATAAGACGAAAATTTACAAAATTCGTTAAACGGCGCAACGCTGACGCTTGTGAAATCTTAATGACACATCGTATGTATACGTTACGAGCGTTTATACTTTGAAATAAAATAAATAAATGAATAAATTAAAAAGAAATTAACAAATTAAAAAAAGATCATTCCGATTACAAAAAAAATTACGCATGACGCGATATAATTTCAAGCGAGAGTTTACATGTGTAGATAGATGTATATAAATTCTCAACAAAATTATTGTGTAAGATAAATAGATAGAGAAATAGGAACGCCGAGTTTAATAATGTAACATACAGGTATACATACCTGACCGTGTTCAAAGGGCGAGAGAAAACGGAAAAAATGCATCAGCAGTTAGTTATCTCTTTGGCGACCTCGCCGAAGGGAAACGTCTAAAAAGCGAACAGCTTAAACGCCATCCTTTCCAAGGTGCGGCCCTCGCATCGTTCAAATCGTTCGGGCCAAGTTCGCTGCCGACGCGTGTTGCATGTATCCCTCCCCCCTCCCTCCCTCCCTTCCTCCAGTGGCCTTGCGGAATCTCCACGGCTCTGACGTCGAGCTTTCTTTTTGGCTCTCGTATATTATACTTATTTATCTTTGCAACACTACTAAGTACCGCAGAAATCGATCGGTAAACTCCAACGGCTGACTTGCACAGGCGATTGGCTCGCGAGACGACGAGCTCGTCGAAGACGAAATAAAACAACGATACACGATCGATCAAAGTATCGACGATTAACTTTGAATAAAATCGAAGAAAATAAAGAATGAAAAAATAAAGAAAAAAAAAAGCACTCGATCACTTTTGAATGAAGAAAGAGATCGACGACTTGGAGAAAAAGAAAAGAGGGAGAAAAGACGCGCGGGATGTGCGTGCGCTACCGAGGCCGATCAGAAGTGCTGACTGCCGGCTGCCATTTCGCGATCTCGTATACAAGGGCCTCGTGTGTCAATTGACGCCCGCACACACATACATATACACACACGCGCGCACGCAGGCACGCACGCATTCTTTCTCGAGATACGTACACGGATGCGCGCACACAGACAATGGGCTTCGAGAGCCCCGACGACTGCGACGTTGTCGACGTTGATGGAAGGTACATGCACTTTGCTTCGTCGTAAACGTGCGTGTGCATGTGTCTGTGTGTGAGTCTGTGTGTGTAAGTCTGTGTGCGTGTGTGTGTGTGTGTGTGTGTACGTGGGCGCGCACAGACGATCAACTTACCCACGAGAGACGAAATTGATATCTGCCGTGGATGAGGATCTCTATACACTTTTGCCTCGTTTATTTACCTCTGGTGTTATCGCGCTTTGCATCATTTTTCATATTGATATATAGAATTATTAAATACCTAGAGGTAAATCGAACTTTATAGTTATGCTGGCGTGGGTAAATTGAGAAAGACGATCTTTGAAATAATTTATCGGCATCGTTAAAATAGTAAAGATACGAATAATGATTATTTATAATTATAACAACAATACTTAAAGCTTTATACAATTTTATGACGAATATATGAAACCCAACGTATTTATTTAAAGGATTCCATATTGTCACATTTATTTTACAATTCACAATGTAAAAAAAAAAAAAAAAAGAACAAAAAAAATTACACAGCTCGACTTCCTAATTTAATGATACATTAAGCGTAGCGGAATATTATTTTCTTTAATTTTTTTTTTTTTTTTTTTGCAAACTCAAATACTACATTTTGTAAGTTCCTTTTACCTCATCGAATAAATACAACTGAAATATTCGGTTACTTGTTCTCGCTTATACCGTAGCCATAAATTATCCCGCAAAATTTATTTCGATGCGAAAGCACAACTATATACGTCTGCGATATAAACGATATGGTAACGTTCCTTACATAATTATTATCGAGCGTTTATTACAATAACGATAACCTAATCGTGTATTGATTATCGTCGTTCGCCGCTTTGAAATTAATAAACTCGCGGCAAAGCGCGAGATTTTAAACGCCGTATTGAATGAATAACTTTCTAACGCGAGTTTAATATATCTCATAACGAAATCGTATACTCGGATTTCCGTCTCTCTTGCGATTGTTTTACTCTCCACTCCTATTGCGCAAAGAAATCTCGCGCGACCGAACGATAAATCTTTAGAGTAAAAAATTTTTAATCTGCGGCAACGTGTGCCGATTATATATATATATATATATATATATATATATATATATATATATATATATATGCATATATTCAAGTGTAAACTTTTTTCTCGCTCGCCGCGTGCTACGCTCGAATAACGCGAATGTGTCGATTCGCGACTCTTGCATACGTATACATATCTTACAGAAAAACTTTCACCTAGAGCGACGCACATATACGCTCTCGATCTATGTAACTCTCTCGATGAAATAAGGAAAGATCGTTTCATCGAGGATATGGAGATTCTTGGAGTCGTATGACCGGAGGATGAGAATTCTAATTGAAAATTATACATTGCACGGGTGCGACGCTGTACGAGAATAAAAGAAAACGAGACGTGAATTTTCCGTTGTTGGATAAAACGGTTTGACGATAATTTTAAGCCGGGATAACGAGTATAAAAGGACTCGGCTGTTTAAATGCCGAAGCGCGTTAATTCTGTTATGAAAATGAAAAATTTAAACGCGGAAAAAATGTACGAGTTTGAAAAAATAGTCCACTTGAGGAAGTTTGGCTTTCTCTTAAATTTTTACGTTTCCTTTTTTTCCATTTAGATATTCGTAATTTATTTAACTGAGATTACGTAAACATTGGAATTTAATGAGTTTAATAATTATACGAACAAGATTTTTTAAAAATTCAAGTTTTATTTTATGTCGATAGAAAACATTATAGACAGCATAGAATAGTTCAATTTGTTTTTCCTTTTTAAGTATTCGATCGCGTTATTAATTATTTTAACGTACGCATAACGGAATATTATTCTATGAAAGATAATTTTTTCAAATATAATAAATATATTTGACATTAAATTGAATCAAAGAATTTAATTGGATTTGTGAAAAGAAAAAATACCGAGCAACGTTACATAAAAAAAAAAAAATTCAAAGTAATTAAACATTATAAAGTCCAAGGTATGTTGCACGACCGTTTATTTTTAATATATAATTACGTAAAATTAAAATTACAGAAGTTTAATTAAAAACGAAATTTTCGCAATCGTAATGACGCAAAGAAAAAAAAAAAAAAAATAAATAAATAAAAAAAACAGAAATCGAAATAAATTTTTTTCCTTCTACTTTTTATGTAGATGTATTCATATACACCACCTAAGCGCCGTGTCACTTTCACGCGCGAATCTCAACGAGCAAAACTTTGAATTACAAAGCGAGCCAAAGCCATTCAACCGGCGAAACGAGACCTGCGTACAAGTACGCGTGCAGCTAGACGACTCGAGTTTCATCTTTCCTCTTGCAACTCAAGGGCTATATATGCCTTTATTATTTTTCTTTTTTTTCCTTTTTTTTTCTTTTCTTTTCTTTTTCTTCTTTTTTTTTTTATTCTTCGTGCCTTCTTTATAACTCACGGCTTAATACCGCGGTCTATTATCGTGCGCACGTATATGTAAAACAAGGGTTAGGAGGAGATGGAGAAGAGAGCGACTCCCTACGAACGTTTTTGCTTTATCCGCGCATGCGGTTAACATATATATATATATATAGAGAGAGAGAGCTATGCGCATACCTCACCGAGAGTATTGAAAGGTGAGATATTGAAAGATCTTTGAAGTCGAGCCTACCGGAGAAGAAGGGTCGTAGTACGTTCTGTGTATGCGTTTGAGAACGTACTCGACGAGATACACATCTTTCTCGATGGTACTCGAGCTAAAACCGCCAAGTGTGCGAGTTTGCCTTTTATTTTTTCGTTTTTTTTTTTTTTTTTTCTTAAGTATATTGTACGTGATGCGATAATAATTGTTCATGTGTGCTTTGGACTTGAAATCTGAAAAAAAAATAAAAAATTGTCGATTTATCGGTTTCCTTGTCATCGATCTTTTAAAAGATTGTTCGTATTAGATAAACAAACTTTAAATATTATCCAAGCAATGCTAAAAAATTTTACAATTAAAAAAAATTTTTTTAAATTTTAAATATTTAGCGTGAAAAGCATAGACGCGTCGTATAATTTAAATCCGTAAAATAAAGCGTGAGAAATCCTCTTAAAGGGAGGTTCGTCGGTAACGTTACGTTTCCGTTACGACGTTTTCTAAGTGGCTTGGCGGTCGGTCGGTTGCGTATATCGGGTGCGAAGCCCGTATACACGAGCGGGATGATTAAGTAGTCGGAAAGGTGATGATTAGCTCGAAAGGGTCTTTAAACTCTCACTCTCTCGACTCTGACCTTCGATTAATTAAGGCCCAGGTTCACTAACTCCCTGAGCCATCCTCGACCTCCTGTGCCCGACACTTTGATCTAATAGATTGTAGGCTGCTAACGTATCGCTTTTTTCTTTCTCCCTGTTTAACGCTCGTTTAAACGAGAGTAATGTCGGATACATGCGCGCGCGCGCAAAATAGGTAAATATGGCTTTGGGATTATAATGCATTGAAATTATTCGATAAAATTTAAAACAATGACTTTCCAAGATATTAATTTTAGATTTTATCGAAGTAGGTCAAAATACACGGTATAGTTTTAAGTAATAGATTGGAAGTTACAGGTTACAAATTATTGATGTGATTATATGTAGTCTATATAATATTATCCGCTTTTACCGACTTTTTAATTTTTTTTCTTTTTTTTTCATCCGCACTCAATAGAGTATTAAAATAAGGTCGTTCTCATAAAAGAAAACGATCTTCTAACAAAAGAATTATAATTGCAATTTTCACTAGAAAATGCGTTTTTTATTTATTTATTTATTATTATTTTTCTATTTTTATCGTAATAATTAAATGAAATACCATACAATATATGCACAAGTCACACGAATTGAACACGATACGTATGAGCAAAAAAATAAAAATCGAATAACAGCGAAGCGTATAAAATTAATTTTTTTTTTTTTTTCTTTATTTAAATTAATAAATAAAATTGAAAATAGAAAGTTTCCAAGAAATAAACATTTTTTATCAATACTATATTCTTAAATTTCTGTACGAAATTCCATTTTATTCGATTATCATATTTTCGATCGATTGTTTCAAAACGAAACGCGTATCCCTTATAATCGACGCATATATCCGAAAAAATTAACGTACCAATTGTACGTACCGAAAAAGCCCAACTGTCAAAAATAATAAAAATACTAAGTTAAAAAATATAAAAATAATAAGTTAAAAAAGACAATAAATTTCCGGAGCGCAGATCGACGAGTACATACGAAAACAAAAAATAAATTCGCAGGGTGCGCTAACGCACGAGAGAAAGAGAGAGAGAGAGAGAGAGAAAGGGAGAGCGCGAAATGTGACGGCGGCTTTCTTTGCTAGATGCGCTCACGTACGTGCTAGCGTTCCAACCACATATATATACATATATATGTATTCATACGTAGCATTGAAGAAGGACGCAGTTCCGCTGCGCTAGCAATGTCCGCGCGCTCTCTTCGTTCTTTGTCGTCCCCTCCTTCTCTTTCACGTCGGCCGTGTAATTGAATGATTGGGACGGGTATAATCAATTTCATTGGGCCCCCGACGATGCTGCGCAGCGACAGCAGGAGAGCCTCGCGCGCTTACCGATGCTGCACTTATTTGTGATTTTCAACGAGCTGCACCGGATATTCCTGTCACGTATTATGCCTTTCTTTCTTTTTTTTTTTTTTTTGTCCTTTTTTTTTTTGACTTTTATTCTTCTATGCCTTCTTCTTTTCCAGCGCTCTATTACCGCAGCTACCGGGGAAGAGCTCTTACGATCTATCGCGGGCTTGTTTCAATCGCAGCATCTTTTCTTGCTCTCTATTTTATACTTTTTGCTTTTATTATTCTTTATATCGTAGCTCCAAATAATTTTGTATACTTTATTCGATTGTTATCGTTTTTAGTCGGCCCCGATAATGTGTAATGTAATCGCGACGCGTTTAGCTTTATATTTTCGTACTTTTATTTTTTTAACGCTAAAGTTTTTTTTGCATTTTATTCATTTGCTTATCTCCTTTTGAAAAATTCTTGGTATTTAAACGACGTTTAAATTTTAAACTAATTTTTTTAAAAAACCAAATATACACAATGACGCTTTCAACAGCACTACGTTTGTGTTCCGAAAGTTCTAATTCACGGTGCATTATGTAATTACATTTCTGAATTAAAATTTGCAGTTGTATTAAAAACATTATTTACAAGAATTATATACTTAAAATTTTCAATGTATAATTTAAAATGCAGCAATAGATAATTGGAGTATTTTAGAAAGCGACGACAGTTTTTAATATTTCTATAATTTTTTAATATTTTAATACCGAAATAAACTTTCTTGTGCTCGATATTCATATTTATAGGCCAAGAAATTTCTAACGAATCTCTTAATTTTGACCGATGTACATTTTTTTTTTTTTTTTTTTTAACTTATAATTCACGCTTTGATTTACTTTAGGTTACGCAAGGTTATTCTTATTACTATAATTTTCATTTTCAACAAAAAAGAAATCATCGCATTACGATTCGCGTTAAAAAATACACGGGCGTAAAGCGTATCCAACCGAACGAAACACGAATAACGCGCGTTCGAACGTTTAATAAAGTCTAGATTGCGTTAATATTTTTGAACTAAAAGCAGACAAAAATTTATCGCTCCGATCGTGTGCGTCAAAACAATATTAACCGCTCAACGTAAATGATAATAGTTTCGTAAATCATAAAAATCCTCTTCGCACCTATTCGATTTACCTTCTTTAATAAAGATCGCAAAAATTTCTTAGGCGGACAATCGGTGCGGTAACCCTATAAAGACTCGACACCTATATCGCGAAGAGTGAATGGGCCGGTAACGACGTTTCAAATGCGAATCGAATAAGTAGCCGGTGGATCGCCTCGAATATCTCGCGGATGTAATCCATTATGTATATATATATATGCGCCGTAAAGAAAACCGATATATACGAATGCCTCGTGCGTTTATTTCATAAGTAACGACAAAGAAGACATACGAAAAAAAAAAAAAAAAAAAGGAGAACGATCGGGTTGCCGCCGCGTCGATCGAAAGCTCCGTGTTTTAACGATCGATTACGAAGCGGCTATGTACCTCGAGAGAGCTCTCGCGTAGTCTCTTTGAAAGTCAAATGCGCCGTCTTTTTCTTTCGCTCCTCTCTCGAAAGGCCTTGCGAAATCGACTGGCTCGCGGACTCTCGGCTTTTCTCACGGAATTCACAACCAACGCGCGCGAAATATACGTCGCGCTCTTTCTTTCTCTCGCTCGTGTAAACAACCTTCGCTAGAGAAACAATTGTTTTTTTTTTTTTTGTTTTTACAAAAGACCTCGTCTTAGCGTGCGTCGCGAGATGATAGTTTATGCACGCGAAGTTAACGAACAAGGGACCGTCAAAATTTTTTTTTTTTTTTTATTTAAGTATCTCCGGACGTTTTTCCACTGCTCGTTTTGTCCTCTCGATCGGCGAGAACGATTGCGTTCAATCTTTTATAAGGAACAAAGGAGACTTCGTTAAAATTAGCTTGCTCGATGTTGTATGTACTTTGAAGATCCGGCATGCGTCGTGCGAGTCTTTTTTTTTAAAAGTCCACTCGAGGGCGATTTACGGTTAATAGTCCTTGAGAAGGTTAGCTTTTTCGACTCTTTCACTTATTTTCTTTGTAAGATTTATCCTTTGTTGTTATTTTTAATTAATGATCACAAGTAGTGTAGGATATTTTACACTTTTATTTTTATGTACTTTATCAACTAGATCGTAAAAATTTATCAAATTTTAATCGGATTATCATATTTGCAATGAAATATATATATATATATATATATATATTTAAAATACTTTTATTTTCAAATAGATAATTTTTGCGCATGGAAGGAAAATTTACGTTTCATGTTTAAATATGATCGATTCTATTTTATTTAATCGAATGCTTTATATTTCATGAATAATAACATCAAAAATTTAAAATAGTCAAGTTAAATTCGTTACATGAATATTCGACCACTAAAATAAAAATGCAAATATTGTTAAAATTTTATATAGGTTTCGATATAACATTCATTAAAATAAAAATGTAACACTTTTAAAACGTGTTACATTCCTCTCTCACTCACTCTCTCTCTCTCTCTCATTTTTTTTTTTTATTTACATTCTGCATAAATTTTATGGATAAGTGCGATATTTATGAACTTTGAAAAACAAGTATCGTCTTGACAAAAAATGCATAATGTACATTATAATTGCATAAAGTAAATTTTTATGTATCATTATTTACTCGATAAATAGAAAGAAAGAAGATAAGAATCCAAGGATACCCATGTTTAATATAAGGAAAATTTTATTTATTATATATAATACATATAATACGATATACAACTTTTACATATGATAAACTTTACATAATTATAATAAACTAAATCAGTATACATAGACAACACTTATATTTACAATTAATTATCTCTAATAATTATAAAAAAAGAAAAAATATAAAAGAATTTACTCCTCCTTTTACGTCTAATAACTCAAGCTCATTGGTATATCAAAGTCAAGTGTGCGCGACTCGGTGAATTCTCGACTAAAGTAAATTTCATACGAGAAAATATTTAAGTACCAAATGTATATGGTGAAAGCATGTCGCAAGTTTCGTTTATGGAATTCACAGCAGTCATTACACTCGAGCGCGCGCGAGTATAGCGAGCGAACGAAAACGTCTTCGAAAGTATTACGGAGTAGTGTTGTTTACGAAGAGAAATAATAAATTTCGTACGAGTTTACGGCCTCGTTCTCTTTGTCGTCCTTAACCTTTCGTTCTCGATGTGCCAAATCTAACGTGACTCCAATCTCTCGTCGTTGCATGATGAATTAGCCGAGATAAAGGAGCGAAAGAATTTCCACGTCATACGTTTGTTATTATTACGAGAGCGAGAAATTTTATCGCAAATTTTTGTATATATATATATAAATAATATCATATATATGATATATATGTATGCGTAATCCCCAGGTAATTATGAAAGAGGACCAAGAGCGCTAAGTGGCTCTGGGATATGTCGAGCGCGCGACGTGACACGAGAAATAAAAAAAAAAAAAAAAAAAAAAAAACAAAAACATTTTCAACGATAAGAGTCGCCTCGTTTATTACGTTGAAAGCTCGAGTCTCCGATTAACCGAACTCAACAATGAAAATAAGAAAAAGAGAAAGAGAGATAAACGTGTCAACCGACGTTTTGCAATCGATGGTTATTTACGTTCACGCGTAAGCTCTTAATAGCTCGTAAGCGAACGACGTCCGTTGACGCGCGCGCGCGCGCGCCCGTGTGTTTGTGTGTGTATGTGTATGTGTGTGTGTGCGTGAGTTCGCTGGATGGAAAATGGTCGTAGAGAGAAAGAGAAAGCGAGATAAAGCGAGGAAGAGAGATACGTTGGAATAAAGTCCTGTGTTACGCTCGATTTCCGTCACTCAACTCTCAGCGAAATGAAAATCAATAATGAAACGCGACAGGTCGTAACGCTCTCTCTCTCTATCTTCCTCTGTCTATTTCAATGTATAAATATATATATATATATATGATCCTACGTTTTGCACCTCCTTTTCTGTATAACATATCTACGTGAATATTCGATAACACGAGCCTGTAAGAATTGCAAAATATATGAGAGCAACTTGGATTCAAAGGAGTTTAGAGACTTTCTTAATCCTGTGCACTTATGTGGCTGTGTACGTATGTTTCTAAGCTGTAAATACTCTACCTAACCCTATATACACATACATTATAATGCATTCCATATATGTGTATGTATGTGTCAACGAAGAATTCAATTACGATTTAAAGGCGATCATAGTCAAACGGTTCAATGACGAATAGTATTTATTAAACAACTCTTTACAATTGCAACGCGCGTATATATTGTTTACGTGCACATGACGCAGATAACACCGATAACAATAATGTGTAATCAATGTATTTAATCATTTTCAACCCGTCAAATGCGTGATGTTTAAGTCGTTGTATAATGACGTTTCTTTCTTCGTTTTTTCGTTGCGTAAGACTATTATGATAATATCGATGCTCGAATTTATTACTACATTCTAAATTAATTGAAATACAATTTCATCGACGTGCGCTCTTATAAATATATAATAACTTTAAGATTTTGCCTTTATTGCTAAATTTTTAAGTACATTTATTTATTTCTTTCAATAAAAATTTATAAATCATTCTTTATGCACTTTATTTATCAATAAGCTTTTAAAACAATAAGTTTTGATCTCAAATTTCGTCGGTAATGGTGCGCGTGCAATCGAAAAATTAAACGAGCTACTCGATTAACGAATTAAGTTTCAATAAAATTTTAAAAGACGAATCGCCCATCTGTCTAAATTTAAATATAATTATACAGATACACAGTTTATTATCGGTTTGTTATCTTTCCTGTTGTTTTCATTGTTCTCTCGATCAAAATACCGCGTCCTTGACAGAACGAGTTAGAGAAACGACTCCTGTAGCGTCAGCTTTTATACGTTATAGAAAGAAAGTACAGCAGTAATGCGTATATACTATGAGTATATCGGGAGTTCCGGAACGCGTGTCGTATCGCGACTCTGAATTTTTTCTCTCCCTCTCGACAAGAGAAAGAGAGAGAGAGAGAGAGAGAGAAGTGTCAAGGAGTGTAAGCGGTGAAAGTCTCAGCTACATTTGCTTACCGGGTATGTACGCGATACGATTGAATTAGACATACGACTGGTGCCATTGTCGTTCGCGTGCTCGTATTATTTCTTTTTGCTTTTTTCTTTATTTCTCTCTCTCTCTCTCTCCCTCTCTTTCTCTTTCATTTTTTCTTTGTCGTCTCTCAATTTTTTTTTTCGCGACTTTGCGCTCTTTCAATTGCACAAGTCGTCGGGGCAACTCGAGCATAGACCAGATTTACGGAATGACTGTAAAGAACTCGAAGCGGATTTCGTTTGTCCGCCCGCATGTACGTATGTATATATATATGACGTGGTAAAAATGGAGAAAGGAAGCGTTGTATACGTAAGGCGTAGACGTTGCGCATGACGTGATATTAAATTGCGGTGAAGGGATATACAGTCCCTGTACATTTGCGGACGTAGGTTAAAGAAAGGGATTTGTGGACGTTGTATCTATACTTGATCCCTTCGTTGATAACTTGACGTTTATGTGGTCAAGTAGATTTTTTATGAACATTCGTCATAACGTTAAGTTGTTTGATTGTTGATACGTTGGGGATATTTGTTTACGTAGGTAAAATTGATATGTATATGTACATATCAGTCGATTCATTACAATGAGCATTTTAATTGCAAGACAAATTCGTTTCAAAATTAATGTATAAATTTCACATTTGAATATTATTTGCATTTTAATGCAACGATTATAATTTTCTTTTCTTTTCTTTTCTTTTCTTTTTTTTATTTTTTTTTTTTTATATCATCAAAGTCCATAATTTTCACAAAATTTTTAAAGCATCTTCGAATCTACTACGCGATGAGAAATAAATTTTAGAGAGTTTAAAATGACTTCTTTTCCCGGTAAAAATTAAAAATTTAATAGAATTTTTCACCCTCTCTCGCTTTATTTAAAAGCATCAAATATAATCGATCGGATTAAAATACTGTAAACTATAACGAGCATTAATCCACTTTATTTTAACTAAACCTCTATATAATTAACAAAGTACTCAAAGAAAAAAAAAAAGAACAGATCTTCGCGGAGGACGTACTCTATATGTTTCACTCTATAGGTTCACCATCTCTTAATAATTTAAGAGAATCCGTAAAGGGAGTAACCGCATTTTAACGGCCCTCGAGTATGTTATTTTATACATGTGTCTATAGAAAATTTAACGACTCGCGTGTGTATGTGTATGTTATGTATATACGTTTAAATAGGATATGGGATTCTTAAAAACGACGATCTTGCGACAGAAATAATACCTAATGTCACGATCCAAACGCTATGCGCCAGTCGCTCCCGACATTTCGATGCACCAATGAAATCCACGTGCGCATTGTCGTCTGTGCGTAATTTTTCGTACGTAATACGCGTATACGTTTACGGATAGGAGGTAAATGTAACGACGCTTTTCAACTTTAAGAATCGCAGCTGTCGTTGATTTTAATGAAATCGAGATGCTTCGTGTCTTTCTTTTGGTTATCGAAAGATAACGATCGATACCGATCACGTAACTAGTTTAATATAGAAAGTAATTTATTTGAAGAATGAAGGCTCTCTTTGAAATTTTTCGATAATTGTTGAAAAAAAAAAAACAAAAAAGAATAAAAGAAAGAAAAAAAAATATAAATTAATTTCTATTTATTATAAAATATATATTTACAAATATAAAATTAATAAACAATGTAAATTATATCCCAAGAATAAAAAACTTTCGCGCTCATATGCAGAGCAAAATTGTTCGAAAACACTTGTAGCGCTGGAATAGAACAACGACATTATAAATTATTCAAATCTTCGTCACTCTGTGTAATACGTAAACCGGCTTTCTCGATTTCGCTTTCACGGATAATACACGTACATATATATATAATCCCAACATTGAAATATTCGCGATAGATACGTACGAAGGAGGTGGAGAGGTACCATACCATATCCGTTACAATCGCGGCTGGCGCAACGACGAGCGATACGCGATTGTTACCTCTCGCTTTTATTCCTCTATGTGTAACGAACGCTTCGCGTCTCTGTATGTGTATATTGTATCGGCGTTGACACAGCAGCGTTGCGTTGCCCATTTATCGATGATCCTTATTGAAGGAAGGATAAGGCCAGGGTCAAGAAGATGAGCGTCGCCGATGTACCGATAATTGCAGTTGCACCGTTATATAAACCGCTACCGTATACTTGTAGACCTGCCGTTTCGATGCTCCGCTTGCAGTAGTCTCCGTCTGAAATTTATTGAAATTTTTTTTTTTTTTTTTTTATATAAACAGTTAACAAAATTTCATTATATATATAAATTGTGTAATTTGTGTAACGAAGACACAATATTGAATAAAATAATTACGATGTGTCGTTTGAAATTTTATTTGAATTTCATAAAAACGTATTTTATAATAAATATCAAATTTTATAAAAATGAACAAAATAAAAAAAAATAAATAAATAAATAAAATAAGTATACGAGCAAGTTTATCGAATCGTTTTGTCTCCGCGGTTAAAAGACGAACGTCGCTTCTCCTAACAGATACACAGACATACATACTCGTACATTAGTAGGCCACATTAAAAGCAGTGAACGAGTTATGTCCTTAAAGCTCGAGCACGAAGAGGAAAGACAATCCGGAGTGCGCGGTCTTTTTGCAGTAGTAAATTCTCTCTCTCTCTCTCTCTCTCTTTCTATTTCTATCTTTCTCTCGCTAGAACGCGCGCTTATGCATTACTACGATATATACATGCGCGAGGAGATTCAAAGAGTATAAAATGAACGGTATGTAGCCGTACAGACGTTTAGAAGAAGACTTATGCAACGCACCGCCGCTCGATTTCTCACGCACATATACACTCACACAGTAACGTAACTTGTACGTGGCACAATGGCCACGCGGACATTCGTTCATAATGCAACGAGCGTTAGTTGGCGCGCATCGGCGCGACCCATTAATCTCAACCCGGTGAGCCTATTTATCCGAGCTACCGGGTTTCTTTCATTTTTGTAACGAATGCCTTGCTTCTGTATACTAACACCGACTGTCTTACGAGACGTTATTTAACATTCTTGGTGTTTTCTTTCCTGCGAATGATATAATTGAGTCGTTAATTAAGAGATTAATGGTATGTAGAACTCGATTTAATTGTATAGTTCTTTTATTTTTTACATTTTCTCCATTAAGAAAGTTACATTTTTAATATTAGCGTTAACAACTTTGTTAGTTTGTTGGATGATCAATTTAAAATAAAATAATAAAATTTTTAAATAGAATAATAATTAAATTAAGTCAAGTATGAAAAACTTATGCAATATATTTAAAATAAAAATGAAATACAAAAATTATGTGTTTATTAGTATATGATTTTTATTTTACCGAAAGAAATAAATTAAACAATTGTTAAAATATATAAATTTATCAAATAATAATAAAATAAATAATTCGAGCTTCAATTTTCATTAGATACGTATTTCCAACGCTCCCTTTTTATTTCGTTAATAAAATCAAAGCCATAATGAGCATATAATTATACGAAGATCGAACAACTTTCTCGAGCGTGTAACAAGTTCAATAAATATTCGATAAAATTGTGTAGCGAAGCTTGAGCAACGAGAAATAAAAAAAAAAAAAAAAAAAGAGCACCGGACTCTATCTTCGAAATCGAGATAGCAAAGTTTGCGGCGCGCCGACGCTATGAACGGCAACGCGAATAAGTAAATGCGAACGAGAGGAACTAACACACGCGCATGCACACGTACGGGTATGCGTATAGTAGCAGCTTGCGATCGTCGATAGATCGCATCCGAGCGATAAGCAACGATCGTAAAGAGGAAACGAGGAAGAGAAAATTCGAACGAGCGTTATACATGCGTTTAAATACGTACTTATATACCACGTATATATTTAATAGAGTTAGCGTACACAACTCGCGTTAGATCTACGCGATTGGCAGCGGTCCAATCGTAAGCGCGAGTTTTACTCACTCGGAAGCTTCGTATATATATATATATATATATATATATATATATATATATATATATATATATATATATATATATTGTACGTTGCGTTAACATTCAACTGTACAGCCGATCTAAAAAGCGAATCATGATCGTCGCTAAGAAAATTATATGCCGATACGGTAAACGGACAACTCTGTACTTTTTTTTTATTTATTTTTTTTTTTTTTTTTTTATTTATTTATTTATTTATTTTTTACATATTTAATCGAACTATCGTAACCGATACTTGAATTTATGTAAGCGCTTCTCGTTGGGTAATCCAAAAAACCAAAGTGTAAAAATGTGTGTGCACACGTACGGGCATTAAAAAATAAAAATTTGCGCGATCCTTGTGAATGTACAGAGGCGTTGGTAAGGTATATCGGTAAGTATGTTTGGCCGATTATGTCATAACCTCTTCGGAGATAGTCTGGCTATCGAAGCGGAATAAATGACTTTATTTCGAGGATGAGAGATCGCAATTCGCCTAGCGGTTTGATTTACTCGATAATTAGAAAGGCACGCGGCGTTTTTCTTTCTTTTCTTTTCTTTTCTTTGTTTTTTTTTTTTTTTTTTTTTTTTCGTACTCATGTGTGTAAGTATATACAATTTTCCGTTGTCGTAAAACGATAAAGAAACGAAGGAAGATGAATATGCGCAAGCGATTATTTAAGTATTTTGTATACGACGTAATCAATAAATAATTAAACGGTCCTACACCGTCTGCTTATGTATCGAAATATAAAATGATTAATAAGTTTAAACGAACACGCGTTACTTTCTCGTTCATATTTCAAGCGCGAAATTAGAAACTATAAAGTATAATTTTACGTCTATATATATATATGTATCGAGCTCGAGTTATCTATCTCGACGGATCGGCTGACACGAACACGTGCACTGAGAACGGCGTTTATTTAAGGATAAAAAAAAAAAAAAAAAAAGAAAACAAATAAAAAAAAAAAGTAAAAGGGAGAAAAAGAAAAATAAAAATAAAAGTTTTCGCTCGTTGTAGCTGCGGTTTTTCGAGAATGTATATATGTAATATAAAAATTTATATTTTGTATCTAGATATATATATATATATATATATATATATATATATATATATATTTACTCTCCGCGACTTTGGCTATAAATACATATATATATACGCCAATACGGCGTTAATGTAACGAGTAGATCGGCGTCCTGTATCTTTTTCTCCGCAATGTCCCCGAGGTTTTTTCCCCTTTGCCACGTAATTTCTTATCTGCGTTCGGCATCTGTATATATACACACACACACACACACACACACACATATATATATATATATATATATATATATATATATCCATGTACTGTATCATATCCCTTTTTGACCCTCTTACACCGCGATCGGCCTTTTTTCTTAAGCTTGCCTCTCTCTTTTTTGTTTTTTTTTTTTTTTACTTTCTTTTTTGGCATGCGACGTATATGCCGAGTTTAGCCGGGATAAAAGTAGCTTCTACGGGAAATGAGAATTTATCGTTACGTTGGTCATCGAGAGGAGCGAAGGGACATTTTTTGTAAACTTAAGCAATGAGGAATTTTTTAACTTTCGTGGATTGTTTTTCTGCCTTTGTTTGTTTGTCTTTTTTTTTATTGGCTTTATATTTGATTCGTTTACCAAATGATTCTTTTACGACTTATATTACCATACTAACTACATACATCGTACTACAGCATATTATCATCGCATTATAATATTTAGAGCTTTATATATTTGAATAAAAATTAGTAATAGTATCGATTTTGTTTTATTTACATTTATATTTAATTCGTATAGATTGAATATATATATATATATATATATATATATTTTTTTTTTTTTTTGGTATATGCACATAAAAAGCAACTACTTTACTTTATTGCCGTGATTTTAATTATAAAATTCCAATTAAGTTTTTTTTTTTAAATATTTCAAGATAATAAATTTAATTAAAAGCATCGATAAAATGATAACTTTCCTAATTCCAATTAAGTTTCCTTAACCACACATATATTCTGCAGCGCGTCTTTTAAACGTTGTTAAACACGGAAGGATGAAAGAAGATAGAAAGCCGTATACTAATTTTATGAATGAAACGATTAATTATTTATCCATATTTATGGATCCGTGAATTTTCTAATCGAGTTAGTTTAATCCACGCTTGTTTATTTAATTTTTTCTACAGCTTTTATCTATATATTGGATTTAATATTAAAAAACGAATGTAATATTAAAAAAAAAGAAAAAAAATAAATTTATAAAAAAAAAAATTTATTTCAAATCAATAATTTAAGATTATGCAATGTCGCTAAAATATCTTCGATAAAAATTTTATAAAACAAAAAAAAAAAAAAATAAATAAAAAAAAAACTTTCTCGTAAAGCCACGATTTATATTGTGTGTGTTTAATTGAACTCGAGGGAAGCACGTGAACCATAGTCGAACGAATCCTTTCATTCCTATACACACACATCCGTAAAAGGCTTTGGAATATGAACTCGATGAATCTTGCGTAGAAGCAAGTGCCAACACCTGTAGAGATAAATCGAGCGGCGAAGCGAAGAAAGCGAGAGTTTTGTCACTATAAGCTATTTAATTGGTCGAGTTACCTCTCGCTGGCGAGTATACATAATCGAGGAAATAAATCCCCTCTCCCTCTCATTAATCGGCACACCCACTCGACGTAACGTTTACTCCGTTTTGATTTCCATAATTTACTTCCGCCAGTGTGCAATTTATAAGATGTGTAAATGTATGGACTCACGACAAAATACGTGTAATTTCATGTACTTGTTTGTGTGCATATGCTTTTGATTGCCATTACATACCATAAGTCCAACCAACGAATTCGTTCGTTCTAAGATTTTCGCTTCGCAGCCAATCTTCCAAGGGCTGGAAATATTCCCTTAAGGCGGATGGGTCCAATCTCGACTCACCCGTCGCTTCCTGTAGCACATCTTGCCAAGGTATCGAAGATCCCTTTTCCATCAACCTTCTGAAAATGAAAAAAGTGAACGAGAGAATGAGCTTATGTTTACTCGAATATTTAAAAATAATATTGTTGGGAAAAAAGTTTACGCTTGATATTTTCCATTTAGCTTACGTATATATTACAGTTTGGAAAAACTTGCTTTGAATTAAATTTGAAATTTATTTAGAAAAATTTTTAAATTTTAATTATGACTTGCATCATACTTTATCTTTCATCGCTAATTTAAGAACATTTATAGAAAAATACACTTGCTACGTAAAGACAACTTTTTTTATAAAAACTTGAAATATATATATATATATATATATATATATATATATATATATATATAAACAAACCGATATCAATGAATATACTTAGTCAATAAAAAGATAAAGAAATAGGTATAAAGTATTTCTGTAAACATAAAATAAAATCCATCGAAATGAAAAATAAAAAAGAAATTCCAACGGGTGAAATCAAATTTCCATTATTCGCGCGCATCGATTTGTTTGCAATACAATAACGCGCGACCGCGTTCTTAGTCTCTAGTAGTACACGTAAGCCTCGAAGAATATATCTTAAGCGCGATGTACGAATTTCGATTACCAAATTCGCTCGTATACGCGCGAATGAGGATAAAAATTTGTTCCACCTTTGAAGACTTGAATAGTCTTATAACTCGCTATATATGATTGGATGGAAAAAGTAGGGCTTTCAACGCAACCGATATATATATATATATATATATACGTATGTATACCGTTCTTCCTTTTGCGCATATGTACACGTATCTTATACATACGCAATACGCAAGCGCGCGACACGCGTTCTAATGTCCTCGTACACGCGCGTATCCGGAACTCATCTTATTCGTATTAACCAACGTTTGACCCTTTTACTTTTCTCCGTTTCGTGCTTGCACGTACGTACGATACATTGTCCGGAAGAAACGTCGCGTTACGCCTGCATATTTTAACACTGCGTATTATTGTCCTCCTTTTGATTTTTTTTCTTTTCGCTTTTTTTTTGCGAGATATATGCACGAGTATATATACGTATACAAAGTGGATATTATGTCGAGTGGCTCGCTAGCGAGAGAGAAACGTTGAGAGAAACGGAAGTGAATATTTCGTAGTGCGTCTGACACTGAATTTTCTCGGAATAATATTAAGGCTCTCGTTTATTATATACTATTTATATAAAGCTAATGCTATAAGATATATAACACTGGCATGAGGAAACAGTGAGAATTGGTTAAACGTTTTATGTATGGAACTCGGCTTGAATATGTGTAGAAAAAATTACGATGGTGTTCAAACTCGACTGTAAATACAAGAAAGTTGTTGAGAGAAGAAAATAATAAAATGCTATATATTCGACTGACGTATTCTCAAAGCAGCCAACAAATTTGTTTATAAATTCTTAAACCGTAACTTTTACGTAAATTATAATTAAGGCAGTTTATAATTTACGTTAAGAATTAACAAAATTTTAAAATTCCGTATCACAATATAAGAAAAAAAAAAAAAAAAAAAAAAAACTCGTGACTTTTACTCGTGAGTCGCCAAAATAAAACAAAAATAATAATAGTAAGCATTCTCCTTTAGTCATTTATTTTTAAGTCATTTCACGGCGAATTATGTCAAAAAAAAAAAAATATAAAAAAAAAAAAAAAAAAAAAAAAACTTTGCTCGGCAATTTCTGCTTTACAATGTGTATATATACCGCATCGATTGTTTCAGGTTTAAAAACCAATTTTATGCAACGTAACTAAGGCCGATAACGAGGCTTATAAAAATTATCAACTATTAGAGCTGCTCATACGCTGCTTTATTTTAAATTAAAACATCACTCCAAATGTCTGTGAATAATATGTCATTACGCGTCGACAACGAATAATGGTGTGCAACAACAATTCCGAAATATATATATCCTCGCGTCCGGACGAATTTTGCGCAACGATTATAGAAGAAAATGGGCTATAACGCGAGAGTCAAGTCTGCGTGAGAACCGGACGTCGGATCGAGAAAAATCTCGAAGGAATGTCCGTGTCGCCTTATAGTTTGCGCACGCGTATAATTTATATTGACCCGCTCATAATTTCCGGTGTAAATACACATATACATATGTACGCCGCTCCATTCTATAAACACGTGTGATATACACACACACACACACATAGATATATATATATATATATATATATATATATATATATATATACTTCATAGCTAAAAAATCGACGGCGAAATCTGGCGCTCTATATGAGCTCGCAAACGTGCCGTGGTGTAACTCCACGCGGGATGCCGAAACACGTTTATACGGCTGTAAGTGTATAATGCGCGTGCATCGGTTAAAGAGTCCGAGGCGATTACTCACTTGCTCGATGTTTATAAGCGTTACATCTCCCTTTCCGTACGACTTTTTTCATGTGTGCACTTACACATGCGTATACGTATAAGGGGCTAGGATGTACACACGCGAAAAAGAAAAGAAAAGGGGGACGTATCCATTGGAGCGAGCGATTTTACCCGACGCGTATTACGAGTAGGCAAGCCGGACTACCAAGCATAAGCTCGATCGTTAAGCCGTAAATTAATGACCACGCGATTTCGGCCGACCGGCAAAGGGAAGTTTGATCTAAATTCGTGTTACTATCTAACTTTGGCGACCGTGTCGTTTTGGTTATACAATAATCGCTGTAGTTATCATTAGTTTTTTTTTTTTTTTACATATATACATGTATAAGTACTCGTACTTACGAAGGGTTACTTAGCTTACGTAGATGACTTTCTCGAGGTCTAATTTTCTCGATGACTATAAATTCTCATTTAAATATATTTTCGATATATCTTACGTAAACTAAGTCAGTACGGCGTTTGTTGTGCGTTGTCCGCTACGCGCGTGCACTTTATATCTTTCGTTATCGATTGCCTCGCGTTTTCGTGGAAATAATTATTTTTCTGCGCGAGATACTCGGTAACAGCGACGAGATAAACAAACTTTTTACCTTGACTCCCAGGAAACGGTAAGATTTAAATCGTTGATCTACTTCCTGTGTTGGGTGCCGATTGAATCGGGAAAAAAATATTGCCTGGAATAAAGCGCGGAGCTCGCGGTAACAACTGCATTACAATTTACTTGCGATTGCATGAAACTTTAAGCGAAGAAAGATGAATCTAAATTCAAATGGAAAATCTTAAAGCGGACAGACATTATTTATTGCACTGACAATGTACAGTGTATATACAGTGGATCGATCTTATCCCATGTAATGCATTTCATAATACAAGACTAACCTTAAGCAAAATTTATTAAGTTTACGTTAACAAAATTACGTTACGTTACATTCCGCAGTTTGTTCCCACATGTGCTGTACCGTTTGCAAATCGGCGATTTATACGTAAAGTAAAATCTCATCGAAATCTAACAATATAACGTATAATGAAGAAGGAATATACGAAAAAAAAAATGACACGCGATATTCTCTGCAGAAATAACGAATGAGTCGCGGTAACGTCAGCCGTTCACCGTCAAATACGAAGTATGCATTATATTTACTCGCGAGTAATTCAGTCCAAACGCCAGCAGTTAATTACGCGCGGCGCGCGAGCTTTCATAACATACCACCCGGCCGTGTGAATTATACCGCGATCCCTTACATTCGTTAAATTTTGCGTGCGTTACCGTATGATTGATCGATCGAGGTTGTAAGAACGTCGACGTTAACGCGGGATAAGAAGTTACACGCGGCGTTTGTAATTATCGACAATTTGCTTTTAAAAATTCGCCTCGATTGATTTTCGCACTCAACGACGGCTTTGCCTCTATTTTGTCGTGATTTGTCGTACAGCAAAGAGAAAAAGAGAGAAAAAAAAAAAAAAAAAAAAAAAATTAGAGACAAATAATTAATTAACGCACTCGTATATCGATTGCACTTGTTGGACTTATCCAAGGCCAAAGTAGATTACGTGTAAAACTCGTTCCCTTGCCTCTGCCCGAACGAAAAGATGAATGTCCGAGTGGACTTGCGAAACTGGTAATGGCACTGGGTTATGCGTACGACGTTCGATTTTAACGGATTATAAGTCAAACGTGCTTTTCGAGTGGACCAGATAATGACGCGATGCAACGCAGTGTGCTTATATTATGTGGGTCGTAATTCATTTACGCAAGAATACGGTAACGTAATTTAAATATTCGAGATGAATAAGGAGCGCGTGTTTTTTTTTTTTTTTGTAAAAAAACGAATTACAAGATACGTATAAAAAGTGCACGGTATGCAGCCTTTCCTTTCACGGTCTTTGAGATTTAAGCTTTCTTAATTTTCGATCGAAGACGCAATTCAACGACACCCACGTAATTTTCACGGACACCCGTAGGTTGCGCGTATCCTCGATCTTTTTCCTTTCTTCGATGCATCTATCATTACCGCGCTTATAATTCATCGAAAAAGGCGATAGATTAGCGACCGGGCTAATTCCGGTAACACATAACGGAAACACAAAAGTGAAAGAGATAAAAGAGGGTAAGGGAGTTGTGCGCGAGTACTATAATCCATATAAACGCGTATATCCTTTTCATTTTCATAACGTCTACTTTCACACTCGTAGCGCTGCGGCTTCGATCGATCGCGTAATCTGGCCAAGGCTAAACCTACGGAGAGCCGTTTACGAACGATATATCTAACCAAGGTTATATTATTATTTACCCGTCGGTTGTATATATGAGTATACATTAGATCGGTAGTGTTAATGTCGTAATGAACCTTTGAAAATCTCCGGTGTGTCTGAGTTATCACCGTAACATATTTATGCGTTTATCGCGGAATACGTGGAACAGAACATCGACGACGACGACGACGACGAAGACGACGAAGACGACGGGAATGTTAAACTATACGGTATGTATACCGATTTGATCTTCGAAAATCACAAGATGTAGTAGTATGCACGGATTCGTTAAGTACGACTCTGGGTAAATGTAATATCGTCTGTGGAAAAAGAAAAAGGGTTAGTTAACGAGCGAGCACCGATTTATCGTTTGATTAGCGAGAGTACAGTGAATTATATGAGAAGCATATTTGTAGAATATTTCATTGACTGAAATTTATTTATGAATAGATATACATGCAATACTTCCGTTAATTTAAAGTTTTGCCGTCTTAGATAAAATTGTACATACCGGTCATTATATCTTATGGCAAAATAAAATTTAATTAAGGGTTACGAACAATTTTTTCTTTATTTCTTTTTTTTTTCTCTTGTTCGTAAGATACATCGATCTTACATATTGCGTAAAATTGACTTTTTATTTATATTGAGATGTTAATGACTATCTATTATTTTAAATTGATACCGGTAATACGAAATCGATGTAATGGTTTGTTGCGGTAATTCGAATTAATGTGTGATAACGTTAATTTTTTCCCAAAATTTTAAAGTTCCGCTCATTTTAAAAATTATATACCTTTTTTTTTATACACGTTAATTTGAGAAAAGAATTTTACCATCGAATTACAAAGTCGCTTTGTATTAAGTAATTACGAGATATTGTAATATAATTAACGTTTAAGAAATACGTTATTTTTAAAGAACACTACGGTATTAAGTATGCAACCTGTATACCGCAATCGGAATTTATACTTATGTATTTCTTTCAATGCATATTTATTAAAAAATTAATTTGTAAAGTCATTTCATCGTAAATCAATCGCTATCGCGCCCCGGCGACAAGTATAGAAACTATTCGAATTTACCGTCAAGTCGCATCGCTACCCTATATTCTTTGAAAATAGCTTTTTTAACCTATGCGAAAAACTCAACGAGAATTGTTTAATATTATTGTGCATGTTTTTTTACAAAAGTTAGCGTTTAATTCATGAAAATTTTTAATTACCTTTTAAATGCAATTTGTTTTTTTGCAAAAGGACATTTAGTCGATAAGTTATTATTCGAAAATTCTTCTCGCTTCCGTTTTTCCCCATTTAAAACATATTTTAAGCCATATAAACTTTTTGAAAAAAGTGAAAGAACGACATCATAATTGTCATAACATTTTACCTACTAAGAAGTTTTTTTTATCCTACTCTCGTTTACTTTAAAATTTATTAAAATTCAATTACGATGATTATTTTAAGTATATTAGATTTTTACGACTTCTTTATTGAAAATTTATTTAATTTACGCACAAATTAGTTATTTATTAACACAGTTGAAACATGAGATTTATTAAGTGTAATTTTACCTTCGAAGCACGGATAAATTTTACTTACGTAACAATGCACATTTTATCGTTCATTAAACGACTGAACGATAGATTTTATTTAAAGTTTAATAGATTATTATTATTTTTAAGAGCGATTAACAATAAATATGCACCGCACAGACCTAATAACCCACCGTTGTTGTATCAACGGAAACGAGTTTCGTCCTTTCGTAAAAATTTTTGTAATCTACCTCGGATGCATTTAATCATGCGCCATGTGCATGCATTTCCATTTCAATAAGAGCGGAATCCCACAATAGAATGCATTCGTTAATTAGAATTAACGTATATGCACTTTTTCTTATATACCGCTCGGAGATATTTCTCCTTCACTCACGCAAAAACAATAACCTGCCGCCTGGAAAATCAAAGGCGCTAATTTCCCAGTGCTCTTCATTGAATAATCTCGACGAAATCGTTTCTCGAAAGATTCTCACAAACATTGCCGCGCAATAAAATGCGCGGACTTTCTCGATCGGTTGATTTATTCGACCGTGTTTAAATTTGTTGGCTGCCTTTTCTTTTTCTTTCTTTTTTTCTTAAATATTTTCGACGATTCACCGTTATAACGAAGGCAACGTTTCGTTATGCGGTAACAATTGTAAAAATAACGGAAAAAAGGACGAACGCTCGTACACGTGGTAGACGGACCGCTTGACGATAACAATATTGCGAAAGGGAAAGGAGAGTCGAAGGAGGTACGTAATATAATATAAAGTGTATCAATTTTGCGGCCGATCCTCTTACGCGTATATGTACAAAGATCCGTTAATTCGCTTTGACAAAAAAGGCATATCTCATTCTCGTTTGCTCTCTCTCTCTCGCACACTTTTGCTTACACGTTTTTCTTTGAGAAAAATATCGACGTTCGTCATCGTCGTCGTTACACTTCTTTCACATTCGGGTCAATCTTCTCCACCGTGCGGGATGTGTGCGGTCGAAGCGCGCGTTACGTGCGAAAGGGAAATTGCTCGCCGGTAGTAGGTTTGATTTTTTTTTCCTCGTTTATTATTAGTATTTTTTTTTTTTCTCTTTTATTTATTCATCGTATATAATCTCACGCCCTCGACTCTTATTCCGGTTGACGTTTTTCATAAGGAAATTAGTCGCCCAACCAGGTTGGCGCGAAATATTGTAAAAAGCGTTCGCAGTTAATATATTAAATTGATGCATTCAATTGCAATGACATATTGAATTTTTTTTTTAATAGACGTATGCTTTGTTACGTTGATTATTTCTTCAATTTCTTATTTATTTCAATTTCGATGAATAAAATTAAATCCGAGTAATGATATTGAAAATAAAACATAAATTCAATAGAGATTGAATTTTTCAATTTTTAATTTAACGGCATTTACGTATGAAGATTGATTTTTGAATTGGTAAAGTGATTTCGTTCAAAATCGTATCAAAATTGAAATAAGTAGAGACTATTAAAATTTTACAAGTCATTCAAATATTTGATGTTATATAAATAAATATCCTCAATTAAATTAAAAGTTTTAAAAGTATACATACATCGATTTCAAGGGAAAATAAATAACGAGACAAATTAAACTACAAATTGAATAAATATATAAACAAATACTCTGATGTTTGACTTCGTGATAAAAAAAAAAAAAAAAAAAAAAAAAAACTGGACGTAAATTAAACAAACAAAACGAGAAAATGAAAAGTATAACGAATAGCGTGAAAATATTTTCAATCCGCTATATTGCGCATAGAAATGAATATATATACGTCGTTTGTTATTTTAATATCGAACGAGAATAGAAAGAGATCGATACAAAGTCACGACTTCAATATACGGCTCCTTAAATCATAAAATTGATCGATAAAAATTTAATTCGAGGAGTCATTTTAAAATATTACGTTACGGCATAGCTATACGCGACAATTTCATAACGATTAAAAGAAAGGAAAGAATTATGAAAAAAATTACATCGTGCAGAGCTCACTTCGAATTAAATTATAACAAACGATACATAATAATAATTGAAAAACAAATGCCAACGTCTTATATTTTATACATACAAGCACATAATCACACGACTACAATGTCCACGGTTTTCTTTCGCTTACCGCAACGCGCGTCGACGCAAAAGAAAGTCTTCTATCGCTCGTGACGTAAATTTTTTTTTTTTTTTTTTTTTTTTTAGCGACTTTGTTTGTCGTTGTAAGAGAAGAAAAGGACTTTTTTCGTTACGATTTTGAGATTTAAGGCTAAAATTTACTTAGCATTACAATTGCGTGCCAATTGATACGTTACTTTCAAAGTATAAATTAAATATTAATACATAATCTCATTTTGAATAATTTTTAAAAATAAATTTCGTTATCCCGTTGCTATAAATACGCAAATGCTGCAAAATAAGAGATCGATTTATAAAAAAATCCTCGGCAAATTCGTTCATTCCGAAAAGTTGCAGATTTATAAATTAAGCAAAATTAATCGAGCATCGTTAACGTGAAATTTACTTGTCATCTAATCGGAAGATGCAACATTTATATCCGTCAATGCAAAATTAATTACACTTCACGATCTAATAATTACATATCAATCAATGCTCAATGCTTTGCCTAAAATGGCACCGTTATGTTTCGCGTATTTCGAATTTATTTAATTTTGATTGAAGTTGCGTTTTGAGTAATAATTTCAATAATGATAAATCATTATGTGATATGCTTTGTATCAATGAGATGCTGACGTTATTATTTTAATTTCTATCACGTGTTGGCGCTCAAGCCTTAAAAAAGGATTATATTTACGTTACAAATTTAACAGCCCGAACGTAGTAATTATTTTCATTATGACAATGATTTTACGAATCAATTATTTATGCGAGAACGTTAAGAATTTTAATGCTTATTTAATTATTGAAGGTATACCTCGTAAAGTATTTTATCATTCAAGGAACATTGATTAAAGCTTTCATTTTTTATGAATCGCGATTAATCAATAAAATATAATTGTTCATTATTTTCCCTTTTTTTTTTTTACGATTAATCGATAATTTTTTAAATTGTAAATAAAAAACGTCAAGTAAGTTTTGTAATAAAATTCGATGGCAAGTAACATTTTCAAAGTATTAAATTTTTTAATCGCTCTTTCGCGTATCATAAAATAAAATATACAAGAATTTGTTCGAATTATTCATAGTAGCAACGTAAACATGTGAAACAACAAATTTTCGTAATTTAATTTATGCGCCGAGGGTAAATAAAATAACGTAAGAAACATTATAGTGAAAAAAAAAAAAAAAAATTTCCTTCTCGCTCGAACCACATTACGATCAAGGAAGTCGACCATTCGATCAAATTAGCCGTAAAAAAATTTATGGGGAGGAAAAAAGATTGCTCAAATCCTATAAACTCGATCAAATTTTTATTATTTTTTATTTTTTTTTCCTTTCGACATTCGACCGATACAACTCGATTTGTAAATTGAGCGTCGAAAAACGAAAGAGAGGAAGCAAATTGAAGAAGACGCAGACGTAAAATCGTTACACCGTCTGCTTTCTCTCTCTCTCTCTCTCTCTCTCTCTCTCTCTCTCCCTCTCTATCTCTCATTTTTTCAGTCTCTCACACGCACACTTAGATAGATTCACGCATGATATAAAAGTGAATCGGCTCTCGTTGCGTCAGCTCGTATTAGAAGTCGGTGCAACGCTCGATTCGCGCACGATTCCCGATCTTTCCTCGAGATAAAGCTCGAGCTATGCGTATACGTGTATACAGAGGCGCGCGCGCGAGCTCGTAAGCCAAAAGATGAACAGCGTGGATAGTAACGGACGTTGCTTTTCACCGTTGACATTGTTCGCTCAGATGCATGTATATATATATGCTAATTTGCAGACCGCGGCGAAATTTCTATTTTTAATTTTTTTTTTTTTTTTTTTTTTTTTACGCGAAGAAAGTCCATTTGAATTTTTCACGAGCGGGCTGACGTACCCAAGATTGACATTGTGTCCAAGTTTGATCGTTAAGCTTTGAATCGAATTTTAATCGACAAATTATTTTTTGATTAGTTTTTTTAGTTTTTTATTTCTTTTTTTTTTTTTTTTTTTTTATAATGCGTTACGTCGTGAATTTTATTTTGCGAGACGCTTTCTTATATGTATATGTAAAGTCTAAAGAAGAAAGCGTAAGTTTTTTCATAATTATGTTTCCACGTCTTACTTAATCCGCGTAAATCAAGTTTAATATAATTATTTCGTGAGAGTTTATTACTCAATCTATTAGATTAAGCATGAAATTATTGCGCAACAATTAATATTATCATTGTTTGTTAATATTTAGTCTTTAATCATGGATATGATTGATTGATAATTTTAATTAATTATTTATTATAATTTATTCAAAAGTAAAAAAAATTTTCAATCGTCGCTTAATAACGATAAAATTCATTCGTTACGGTCACGATGAAATTTCTATTTAAAAATGTGCTACTGTACACATTAATTTATAAATTTTTTCTACGCGCCGTTTAATTCAGGAATCACGATAACTTGTAATGAAAAACTACATCCTATTGCGGGTCACGCGTATGTAAATGCCAAAGCTACATCAAAACAATTAACAAACGCAAACTTGTTTTTTCATCAACGTCGATAACATTGTCAATCGTTTATAGTACGTGATCGTACACGAGCTCGCGTACTTATAGTTCAATGTTTACATTTTCGCTGATCACCGATGAGTTACTTCACGCATCAAAAAAAAAAAAAAAAATAAAAAAAAAATTATGTCGCTTCATTTATACGCTTTCTAATAATATTGGTATATACATGTAGACTTGTGAAACGAATATGAATATTTGGAAAAGATCTGTGGAATGTTCGATTGCAAAAAAAGGTTAAATGACAATGCGTACAATTCGCTACATGTAGGAATAACGGTTTCCGTTACGCGAGTTTTTATAACACACCGAGAAGGAGGTACACACACACACACCGATCCTTCATTCTTTCTTTCTTTATTTATTTATTTTTTTTCTTCTTTCTTTTCTACAACGTTCCTGCATACACGTACGTACATGCGTGTATTAAATTCACGCACGCGGCCGTTTGTAACTTTGCGCAATTGACTTTTTCGCAATGGTTATGTTCGCGTATATACTCGCATCGTGGAATCTTGCCTTTTTTACTCTTTCATATATACATATCCTTCCTTACCTTTTTCTATGCATTATTTTTTGCCGATTCAAAAGTAAAGTTCAGTGGCAAAGTTTGGTCAAGAGTTTGCCAAGGCAATGATCGAATATATGATGAAATTGTAGAATCTCCCGCTCCCTTTGGATTATCTAATTTTAAATTTGCTAAAGAGGGAACGGGAAAGTAGCGGCAGCATCGAGCGTTCAACTGTTATACTTTATTAATAATCTTACCGTTGACGGTTGTTACTGGTGCGGTACATAACAATAATAATTGTGAGAATGTATGATAGCGAAAGACCGGACATTTGTCGGTGCACAATGCGCCGCTCGTGTGTACACAAGGGGGAGAGACAAAGAGAAAGGATATATCAGTGAGCCAAGAGAGAGAGAGAGAGAGAGAGAGAGAGCGAGAGTAAGTGCGAGTTATCGTGTTCGCTAATATATCAATTCAGAACATCCGATAGCTACGGCACCGGCCGCCTCCGGATAGTCAATGTACACGCGTTTTAACTCGCATACGACTAGCGAACGAGGTAAGCGCGTATGTATATACATGTGACGCCGACTCTCTCTCTCTCTCTCTCTCACTGCTTTGATTAAACGTTTATAAGGGACGACGCGCTTCAGGATCTTTTATGCTGTGGGATAGATGATCAGACGGAGAGAATGCGTCAATCTGGATAAGGAAAAGGATTTGTAAACGTCACTGTTTGCTATCCATACGAATGAAATGCTTTGCATTGATTGTTTATTTGTAAAAAATAGCCTATGTTGTTTAATCTTCTTTACGTTACTAATTTGTCGAAATATTTAAATTTTCCAGTATTTTTATTTGTTGATACACACCAAAGTTACATCGTAGTTATTTATTATAAAAAAATTTTTTGAATACATACGTGAATAACAATAAAATTGCGATTATTATTTATATGAATTTTTAACGCTTGCGAAAATTTCTCAAATGAATTTTCAAAAGTTCCATTTTAAACGGTTTCGTTAAAACGGTATTTTATTAAAATTTAACGCAAGCATTATTAAATAAATTTTGTCGGTGAGTTATTTTGAAACAAAAAGCGCTTTATGCAAGTGTAAGAATTTTTATTTAATTAAAAAAAGAGAAAATAATAATAATAATAATAATAATAATCATAAAAATCTATTTTTGTAAACGTTAAATTGCTTCATGCATGATATGCTTTTTTTACCCGCACATCAAACACGTTTCGAAATTCCTCGTATTATAAAATCTTAATGAGGCCAATTTTGTTTTTGCGGGTTTTTTTCTTTTTTTCTTCATAATGAATTATGTCATCGCATGTATTGAGATCATATAAAAAGAAAGTATATAAGATTATTTTTATTTCTCGAGCTTGAAACATTATTTCAATTTTAAGTGGTTAAATATATATATGTGTTGGTGTTATTTTAAAGACTCCGTCGTCAGGTGTACAACAACGACGACCTTCGAAAATAAAAGAGTAACGAGTTAACATACATTACGCGGATATGAAAAAAAAAAAAAAAAAAAAAAAAAAAAAATATATATATAATTTCTTAATCCCCGTTATATAACCCAATGCAAACTTGATTTTTTGCCTCATTTCGTTCTCGCGTAAAGGTGGCCGCGCGAGGCAGCGCAAGAGTAAAAATGTATCGCGGTGACACACAAAACAAAGCGAGTAATTGTTTTTCGTTTCGTTTGCTTATATACCGTAAGCATATTAAAAACAATACGCGCGCTTATAAAGTACGAATTTATAAGCGAAACCCAATTAAAGCAAGTGGCCCGTATAAACAACGGGAGCAAGTTTCACTTTTCTGTACGCAGGGGCGCTTGTATACACGCATAACCGGACGGTAACGCGTTACGGTAACCCGAGGGACGCGAAAAGGAGCAAAGACCGAGGAGGAAGAATCGTTGCGCAATCTGGTTAAAGGATATAGCGCTATCGATTGCGTCACGCGTTTAACGTTTCTGTATATGCATATACGTTATACTCGTACGGTATACGTGCCGTGCCGGAAGCGTATCCGAGCCACCGAGTTCGCGACTTCTACATACTTCGACTCGGGTGTATTACTCGCTTTAATCGGTGACGATTAAATCGCTCTGGGATGGTTCGCGAGAAAATCTCGTTAGCTCTTAACGTCTCTCGGGCTAAATTTATAGTAGGAGGAACGCGTGTTTTTAAAGAACGTTATTCTATTTCGTATAATAATCGTATTCACGAAAAGACGCGTGGTTATGATCGAGCGTTGAGTAATTTATTTCGATTCGCGCTCATTGCGAAATAAAAATGTTGCACGCGATCTAATTTTTACGAGGCGGCGAACCATCAAATGTTACTTACGAAGAAAAAGCGAGTTTTTTTCGTTTATTTTTCTTTTCCATCTTGTTTTACAGATTTAATTCGAAATTAAAAATTCACGGTCTATGAAGAAAATTCAGGCTTTATATACATTTATGAAAATAACCGTTAAAAATGAAAAGCTACAAGAAAGTACCATTAAAGGTAACGTTTTGCCAGATAATCTAAAATACATTCGCGTGTTTGGCCGAGTCTTATCGTTTCCATATTATCCGAGTTACCGTATCCCACTTCTTTTTGCATCGGTATATCGGTACGGTATATAATACGAGTAACAAAATAATTGCGGATCCCTACACCGATGTTACAGTTAATTTTTTCTTTTACGAGATCGCACATGCGGATAAATATATATATCAAGTGGCAAAATCAAACAAACGCGAGAATAAACTCCTACGACTAAAAATCGTGGATGAGAAGAATATATTGCTTTTATTAATTTCAATGGATTATTAGATTTAAAATAAATGCGAATGCACGGATCTATTTAATATTCAACTAGGTTAATTTTTAAGCTACGCCTTTGCTATTTTTACCAAGTACGTTTTTACATTTATTAATATATGTTTTTAAAATTACGCGTATTTATCTATTAAGTATCAAATAATGAAACACATGTGGTAAGTTTAAAAAAACGTTCTAATTGCATAAAACGATGAATTTTTCATTACACAAGTTACAATTTCCATAATGGAATATTCAAAAAACAAAATTTTTTTTTCTTTTATCTTTTATTAATCTTGATCGTGGTTCGTAAATGTTAGCGCGAGATTCGCACAAAAAAAATACAGCTTTATATCGCGTAAAAAAAGAGTTTTTTCTTTCTCTCAGTCGATGAATAACGCGCAAAAGGGGAAATTGTGAAACGATTATTAACAATCCATTTTTTCTTTTTCATCGTACTTACTATAAACTTGAAGAGATACACAGAAGCTGCTATTCGTAAAAGTTATAAGTCGATGTTTCTATATAAATATGGTATATATAACACGAATAAAGTGGATCAGAAAAGCACGAGCGCGTAACCTTTGCAAGAATAGAATTTTTCTCTTTCTCTCTCTTTAACCCTTTGAAGTGAAAAATAGAAAATTCGATACCATTTAACGTTCTTAAAGTAATATTACTATTTAAAACATAACGTCCCAATAGTATGTTTCAAAATGTAAACACAACTAGGGGTCTACTAACTACTAATCGATATACAAATCGTGCATGCATATAAATACATCGCTTGATCGTCTTTTTTATTTGAAAGTTTGAAAATTTTGTAAATTATATTGTAACATTGTTTTACATTAGAATTTCGAGCAAAGTAATTTCTACGTGTTTGTTCAATTAGCATCAAAGAAGATTTAGAGAGAAAGAGAGAAAGAGAGAGAAATACAAGGCATGTAACATTTGTACAATAATGGCGAACCGCGACATCGTAATTTGGATGCTTAAATACAGTTTCCTTAAGTGGGGTACAAGAGGCTGGCTCGTTGCCATGAATAATTGCTATTTAAAAGAGAGAATTCATTCAATTCTTAACTTCAAAAAGATAAAGATATGTTAATTTAAGTTTAGAAATTTCAATTTATTTAGGAGAAAATTATTAAACTTTGTTTTTAAATTAAGAATCATTTTATTTTAAATTTCTTTTTTCTCTTTAATTTAAAAAATCATTTATCAATCTAATCAGTTGTTTATAATTTTTAAAAGAGTAAAGAAACATTGTTTTGATAACGTGAAAGATTGTTTTGTAAAAACTATAGCGAAAACGTATATATAAATCAATCTTAATGCGTTGAAAAATTTATCACAAATGTTGGATCGATAAAAGAACGAGTTGCATCATGCAATATTAAAACGAAAAAGTTAAAATCTTTAATGAATTAAACATGACGATTCACGTTAATAATTAATCTTAGTCAAATTTTTAACGTTTCGACAATGATTAATTCCGTCAATATTTTTTCGAAATCGTATAAAACGAATCGTTTTATAAACAAAAAAAAGAAAAAAGAAAGTGTAATAAATAAGATATATATTTTCGTTCTCAGACATTTGACTCGTATCAAAGGAAATTCGATATACCCTTTTTAAACAACAATAAAATCAAACACTTACTTCAATACTCGTCCGGCCTCGTGACTCCTGTAAAAGTCGCATTTGTGCAACGGCTTGCGCGGATCGTCCGGCATTCTCTGTCCGGCAGCTTGACAAAGCGCTCGATAAAGTTGGAACTGCAACACTCCGCCAACAAAGTTTCTGCGCAAAAAGTAACGAAAATTTAATACGACAATTTTCTTTCGTCCTTTATACGTTTATAACATACATATATATATATATATACATATATTTAAACGAGAAAGAGACAGGATAAACGCCGAAAGGCTACGTAAACGAAATTAATTTTCTCCCTTCCGGTTGTGTTCTCCTTGCGTTACACGCGTGTCTATAGGACTATACGGCAAAGCGCTTTTCTCGCGTGTCCTTTACGTAATCGTATAAACGCGGCCGTCTTTTCCCGGCGTTTTATTAGCCAATATAACGTATGCACTCCCGCGACTCTTTTACTACTATACGAGCGTTGCTTCGAAAGGAAAAAGAGAGAGAGAGAGAGAGAGAGAGAGAGAGAGATATGTGATTTACTTATTTATTTTTTAAATCGACCGATTATTACTACCGGATCGAATTTTTGGTGACGTATACGATGCGAGTGTATTGCGCTTGACGCGGTAATTATTATTATTATTGAAATATGCGACTCGCGGATGTTTACTCGTGGATGCGCGCGATCCTTCTTAATTGCACGTTGCATGCGATAAAAGCTTTGCGTTTATTACATGTTCTTTTTTTTTGAACGGATTTTATAACGAGTATTACGATCAGCTCTGCTTTCATTTTTTTCATTCCTCTCTCTCTCTCTCTCTCTCTCTCTCTCTATCTCTCTTTCTCGCTCTCCCTCTTATTTTTTTTTAATCTTCTTTGCTTTACTTACTATGTTATTTGTCGCTCGGTGAAAATAATTATTCAATTAATAATAAAATTTTTTTTTGCACTCTTTTTTTTTTAAAGTCCGAAGCTTGACAACGAAAACAATAATTATTCAGTTTTGGATGATGCGGAAGAAAATTTATTTACGTTCACTTCGATAACTTGTAATTATTAATTTAGCCCAAAGGTTTTATTTTTTACGGAAAATATATTTTATTTTTATAATTAAAGATATTTCATATAATTGAATCTTTTTACTTTGTTTCCTTTGTTTTCAGCAAAATTGTACGCTTCATTCCAACGTTTTAACTTTTAATTTACATGATTATAAATTATGGCGCAATCTGCGGTAATTGCAATTCATAACAATTTATATGTAATAAATGTAAAAACTGTTCTCATTTATTTTTTATTCAAATAAATTCTATTATACATTAAATTTTTTAACGATCAATCTGTATAATATTTGCATAAAAAAAATTTTTTTTTCTAATAAAAAAAAAAAACATTAAGGTTAAAGAGATTAATTTTATCTGCAATATAAATAATCAAAATTTTCAATACATATTTAAATAATTTAATAACGAAGTCAGGAAAAATATCGAATAGAATAATCATTATAAATTTTTAGTTGTTTAATTCCAGTTGCAATTATTTGTACCCAAAATGTTAATAAAAAAATGATACGTGAACATTTTTAACAATCACCATTAAAAATATTGCACCTGAAAAATATCGCCTACGTTCCCACATAAATTGTTCAAATCTTCGGCAAAATTCAATGAAAATTTTCTTAAAAAATCGTTGAATATGAAAAAAAAAAAATATTTATTAATTTGCTGAAAATTGATTATCGTTGGATGCCGACATACTAATGCACACTCGACGTATATACAGTTCAGGCTTTCAGATTCAAGCAGGCGATAAATTACAGCGGACGCAAATTGCGCCGTCGTTACTCGCCGGTTTCTCCATAATTTTACGCGGCGAGCTTCGCCTTTATATATAGTCTACGTATATACCGCGTTAAATTTAAGCGATGCGACAATTTTGTCCATTCGAAATTCTCGAAGTGTATATAAAGCTCGATATAAGCGCAGGGGAGGAAAATGGAAAAGTTGGAAAGCCGCCAGATACATGAACTTGAAAGATAATGATTTTGTCGAACGATATTTTCTCTTTTCAAGAGCCGATTTTATTATACAGCTTATTAAAGCTGAATTGTTTATAAATTTGGAAATAACGGACGAGCCACTTTATCGCGAGTCCTTGCGGACAAAAGGTGGACAAACAAGTTGCTGTCTAAAGGCGAAACGACTTTTGCTCCGCGTATTCATCGAATTAACAAGAAAGCGTTCTTCGAATAATGAACGTTCGATCGTTGCGATTCAATAAAAAGAACTGGATCACCTTATGCATATTCTTTTTTATTCGAATATCGTTGGATTATTATTATTATTATTATTATTAAGCTTTTTTGCAATTATATTTTTCGAAATTCATATAATTTAATATCGTTTGTAAGTCATTATCGTATAGTCCAGCACTACAAACAATGAACTTTTATCAATAAAGAGTCACAATGAATTAACGATAGGCCAGAGATCTTTAGTAAGGATCCGCGAAACTACATATAGATTAAATGCTGCAGCAAAGCAGATTAAAACCGTGGAATAGCCGCGAATAGGGAATAAAATTACATCACTATTCTCATAGGAAGATCGTCCTTTAAATCGGCGAAAATTAATAATATAGATGAATTTGACGAATTAGGCAGGCAAAAAAAAAAAAAAAAAAATATTCGGAACAACGAACAAACTATGTAAAGACCGAGAGCGCGGAAATTGGAACAATGAAGATTCTCTTTGTCAATTAACGTCGACGTAGAAAAAGAGGTGAAAGAACATGAAAATTAGGTATAAAGGGAAATGTATTTTTGGATATCGTCGAAGGTAATCTGGCAATCATCGCTTGTAACTTAATGCAAAATGTCTTAATTTTATTTCAATTAATAAATTAATGTTTAACCTAATTAAGATTCAAGACCTCAAAAGTAGTTTACTTCGCGTTAAAAATGTTAGCCTTTTTTTCGTTGGAATATGAATGGAGTAAGATTACACGAATAAGCAAATACATTACAAAAATGCGAAAACCTCGATCACGCAAAGTACAAATAAACGATTGAATCTCCGCAATCTATTATGTTACAATAATTTCAACAACTAATTCATTCACACGTAAGGCTCAGTTAAATGAAATGATCGACTGCATGCATAATTTCATTTTATTTCTAGCAACTTTGTCTTAAAAGCTCCAAAGTCTATTATTACAATAATTAAAATAGCGTAAATTGTGCTGTAGCAGCCTCCGCTTAAATTATTACGTATGAGAAAAGAATAAAAATAAAAACAATGCGTGCTTCAAATTCAATCAGCCGACGCGTTGTTCCCGCTTAAACTATCGCGTCATTGTTAATCGTTCCAATTTATATGCATTCATTTTAAACCAAACAAAACAAAAAAAAAAAAAAAAAAAATAGAAAACGAAAACGGCACACGTAAACGGCGCGTGAGTCCATAATTAGGAAGACGCTGCAGCGTCTGGAATAAATTAAACGTAGAGCGTGCGAAACTGGGCCGCGTCGGCATAATCGATTGCATTCGTACTACTAAGTTTCTCGCCGTGGGTGGATACGAGCCGCTCATACCCGGAGTCTCGTAAAAGGGGAAGTAGCGAAGGAGAGCGAGGACTAATGAAAGCGAGAGGAGGAGAAGGAGGTACGCGAGAAAAGCGAAAACGACGAAGCGACGGACGTACGGTCGAGGCGGCGGTGGCGAGCGCGGGAAAAACCGTGGAGGGAAAAGGAAATCGAAATCGAAACCTCGAGCTTCGGCCGAGTAGGAGAAAAGGAGAGAGAGAGAGAGAGAGAGAGAGAGAAAGAGAGAGAGAGTGAGCGTGTACGCGCATACGTCTCAGGGGGAGTGGTGGTCGTACACACACTTACTCTCTCTCTCTCTCTCTCTCTTTCTCTCTCCTTTTCTCTGTCACTCTTGCTTACTCATACGCTCCTTACACTTTCTTACACCGGAGCACAAAGGATGCGAGGGGGTAGGGACGGTCGCGACGCTAGCGTGACCGAGAGAGGGCCCGAGCAAAGGCTCAACCGGGGGCCCGTCGCGAAGGCGAAAGTGGCGGGCGTATATAAGGCCCCGGACGCCCGGCAATCAGCATCCAGTTCACTTCTGGACGCACCCGGAACATCGTATTAGCCAAAATGAAGAGCTTGGTACGTGTACTTGGGATTGCGTACTCGGGGAAGGATTTATTTATTTATTTATTTTTTTTTCTATTCTTTTACTCATTATTTTCAATAAACGAGTGCGCGCTTCGCTAATTTTCAAGTGCAACTGCTCGAGTGTCAGCTTGTAACTCGAATTTTCGTTGGGTTCAATTAGTGATCAATTTTTTTATTTTTTTTTATTTCGCATGATAAACAAGTGTTTTGCGACGAAAACTTATATTCGTTAAAGTGTTGCGTTTTGCTTCTAAATTCGGTGAAATTTCGAAGAACATATCGGTCGTGAAAGACTTTTAAAACGGAACATTACATCGATGGTGCTTAAGCGCTGTCTTTATAATGTTTTGCTAGGTAGAAAATTATCGCATCTTTGTTCAAAGCACGCTAACGTTTTACAAAAATTTGATGAAAGAACGTATAAATTTTGACCTTAACCGTTTTAAAATATCTTTACCCAACATGTATTTTGTTTTGCGCGATCTTACAAATCTTTAATGATCCTTTAAATATCGCGGGTACTCGAAAGCGTTTCAAATTTCGGGCGCATTAAAATCGAAAAATAAATCAATCGCCCGTAATCTCATTATTAATGTTTTAGATGCACGTGGCCATTATCGCCCTCGTCGTATCGGCGACGTGGGCCGCGGATGCCGAGAAGGCGGCGACAAAGAACGTGGAGCAAGCCGCTCCGGAGAACAAAAAACAGGAGAAACGTGGACTCATTGGTTACGGTTACGGTTACGGTTACGACGGTGGATATGACATCGGCGCTGCCGGACACGGTGGTATTGAGCTCGCTCACGGTTACGGACACGCTTACGAAGCACCGGTTCATCACGAGAAAGTCATCACCGTCGTCAAGAACGTCCCGGTACCCTACCCCGTCGAAAAGCATATCCCGTACCCAGTTGAGAAACACGTCCCGTACCCCGTTAAGGTAAAAATTTTCGTTTTTAATTTCATAACTTTATTAAATACCGTTTTACTTTTTTAGCAATCTAGAATAAAGTTGATCTTTTAATTTAGATTACATGTTTTAAACAATTAATCATGAAAATTCAATGCTCAATTTAAGTAAAATTTCAGGAATATCAACAAAATAAAATTAATTTTTGCTTCTACAGGTACCAGTGCCACAGCCCTACCCAGTTGAAAAAGAAGTCCACGTACCGTACAAGGTTTACGTCAAGGTCCCCGTCCACGTACCTCAGCCCTACCCAGTAGAGAAGAAGGTTCCGGTCCCGGTTCACGTCCCGGTTGACCGCCCAGTCCCCGTCAAGGTTTACGTACCACAACCCTACCCAGTTGAGAAACACATTCCCTACCCAGTAAAGGTCCCAGTACCCCAACCCTACCCCGTTGAAAAGAGGATCCCGTACCCAGTCAAAGTACCCGTTCACGTACCTGCTCCTTACCCAGTTGAGAAATTAATTCATGTTCCAGTCAAGGTTCCAGTTGACCGTCCTTACCCAGTTCCCGTACCCAAGCCTTACCCCGTTGAGGTCGAAAAACATATCCCATATCCAGTAGAGAAACACATTCCTTACCCAGTGCAGGTCCCAGTCGACAGGCCCGTACCCGTCCACGTTGACAGGCCCGTCCCAGTCCCAGTCAAGGTACCCGTACCCCAGCCTTACCCCGTGGAGAAGCCAGTGCCTTACCCAGTCGAGCATCCAGTCCCAGTACCAGTCAAGGTCCCGGTTGACAGGCCCTACCCAGTACACATCGAGAAACACGTGCCAGTTCCCGTAGAGAAACCCGTACCTTACCCCGTCAAGGTACCAGTTGCCGTGCCCGTCCATCATCACCAGGAATACTACGGCTACGATTACGGACACCATTAAAGCAAGCTAGCCACGCATCGTAGATTTCACTCTACGATCCAGTTTTCTTAGCCAGCGTTGACGAAGCGCCTTCAACGTATAATTCAAGCGTCTCTCAACATGTTTAACGTGCGATTAATATCAATATTTTTCTCTATTTTTTTCTACCCAGATATCATTCTTGCTGCTACGTATATTTACATACACGTATATGTATTTTCATATATGTATATATATATATATATGTATCACATATGTAAATTATTGTGAACGATCTTGCGGATCGATATTGGCTAATTTCACGACATTCGAGTTGCTTTGCTCACCCATGTCCAGTTGGATTGCCGAGAATCGATGTACAAGGGATAAATATTTACACACGCCAGTTGTACGGCGCGATACGACGAAAGTGAGGGTCTGGACCTCGATGTAGATTATTTTGTTACGATTATTTTGTATCGACTTAGGAGATTAATGTATTTTTTTATACGGAAAAGACATAAAGAGCTTTGATAAATTAATTCCACGAATTTTACTTTTTTTCTTCATCCCTCCCATCCAAACATTCCCTTTATATTTTAACACATTAAAAATTAAATTATCATATGAACACATGATATTTGTTTGAAAAATTAAATAATCAAAAATTTTGAAAATATGATTAAGATAAATACGTTGTTATTAAATTATTTTTAACATACTCATCAATGTTCTCCAAGTTATTTCATAATAATTAAATAAACTCTTTTGAAACAAATTTGTATTCAAATTCAAGCAACAAAATTCTCTGAGATCGTCAGTTAATTAGTTTTGAAATCATACCTACCAAATCGCAGCCATTGGAAATTCTCTTTACGAATTTCGCCATCCAGCGATTGAAAATGCATCGCGGAGGAAACGATGAAAATCGATAGGTACATCGGGATTGGCATAATCCGTACAATTGGTGCACGTCTGGTTGCGCAAAGTTAGGAACGTCGTTCGTTATATAAATTATGCATTTCCTTCGTATATACGCGCGTCTTTTTATATTTGCTCGTGGATATTTCGGTGGAAAATTATGAAATCCCGGATTTTTAGCGCTTGACCGAATCGATTAAACATTAACTTTGAGGATTTACGAAACTATTTAAGGGTATCGTCGATTGCGGAAATTTAACGTATGTATATAATTCTATTAAGACTTGCAATTTTTTCAATCGCATGGATTTAATTTAATTAAATTTAATGGATTTAATTTTATACATTTTGTGATGGTGCAACGGTCAAATTAAAAATATCTTAATAAAATCGTCAAAGATATCTTAATAAAACCGTTAAAGCTTGAATTATAGAGTACACCGGTGCATCGGAAATGAAAAATTATTTTCGCTAAAAATTTTCATACAAGATTTATCGCTTTACATTATATACATCAAACGCGAGTTGATTCATGTCACGAAAGAGGGAGAGCAAGAGGAGAGCGAGAGAGAGAGAGAGAGAAAACGTTGTAAAAAAAAAAAAAAAGAAAAAAAAAATTAGCGAGATCGATCTCGCGATCTACGTGACTACTTGCAATCGCTAATTATATACGCGTGCGTATATTAGCTAAAGTCAACGGCAGCTGCTGCACGGTCAGGTGGGATTCGTTCAATGTGAAAGAGAAAGAGAGGAAAGAGCTATCGATTTCGCAATTTTCCCGCCATTCACTTTTAGCCGAAGTACAAAGTACGTTAAAAGCGATAACAAATAATCGTTAAAGGGTATGCACGTAGCCGCGCGCGAGTGCGACTCGATTTTTTTCATTGTGTAACAATGAAAAGTTCGTTGTCTATTTTTTTTATCACGTTTATGTGGCCTTTGGTTTTAAATTAGCCTAGATATTAAACCAGTTTTCAACATTTGAATAATGAACAATTTTTTTATTTTTTTATTTTTTTTTTTGTTATGAACTTAAGAAATCAATAAATAAATTTTATTATTACTTATAATTTATAAAAATGAGAAATGTAATATAATAATTGGATTATAAAATAATAATCGGATTTAATTATAAATTGAAATTTCAGATTAAGATCAAAGGTTCATTTTCGAAAAATAGTATAAGTTTTCAATCAAATGAAATAGATTTATAAAATTTATCACAGCCATGACTTTTCAATAATTATAAAAAAAAAAAAAAAAAAAAAATTGCGAAAATTAGCGAAATTAAAAATTGAGAAAGGTAGTAATGTACAACGAAACGTCGAATTCAATTCGAAATAGCCGAAAAAAAAAGGCAAAAGTCATTAATAATAATTTTTCATCTAATAAAAGGAAAAAAAAAGATGGAAAAGTAAAGCGAACGAGCGCAGGGCCACTGATTTTAATAACGCGAGACATTTTTGAGATAGAGTTAATTTAACATGACATTCGAAGGAGGGGAAGTAGCTTCTGTAATGCCTCGAGAATTGCAAAATAGATGGCACTTGTATGACTCTCGCTACATTACTCGCTACTGTTTACTACCGTGTGTGTACGTGTGTGCTTATTCTCGACTTAGGTATGTAGGAGAGCCGAGAGTTGCGCAATCCATTATTAGCGAGCGCACGCGACGCGCCGGACTGAAAGTAAGAGTCCTCCGATCCTTCCACCGCTCGAGACGCTATCGTCTGTGTGAACATCGTCGTGGAAGTGGGCCGAGGGAAAAAGATCGCGAGACAACCGTGAATTTTCTTCCTTGTCGATGTTTCGCCGTCTTAATCGATATTTTTAATTTTGCTTCAAGTATGTTTCTTTCAGTAATTTTTCATTGTTTATTTAGATTTTGATAACGATTTTTAGAAGACTATGCACACGTAGATTATTTCTTTTTATATTTTATTTTTCACAAAAACATAACTTTTACAATAAAAGCCAAAATAGAACCAAAAAAAAAATTAACTTTATGTAAATTTCAAATTTTAAATAATAGAATGTAAAATTAATGATTCTAGTCAGTAGCGCTCCCATCGCTAAGTGGAATTTTCGAGAAGTTTTACATGTTATCGCGGTTGATAAGGTAGGTAACAACTGATACATCTGAAAATAATTTAATTTTTTTTTGTTAATCAAAACGAATCCATTTAATTTACAGACGAAAAAAATCATATAAAGATCCAAGCTATTTAATTAACGACCTTTTTCGTACGAAAATTTCACAAAAATACACGTGTACGTTAGATTATCGTTGTCATAAAAATTTATTACCGATCAACAGCCTACGTTTACTTCGGTACTCTGAATACCGACCGACAGAACTCCAGAAATCCACTGTACGCGATTCTTGCAAAATTTCGACGTCGTGCTTCTAATTTATTCCCTTGCTCGAGCGAATCCATAACCAACGCCGTAAAAATCTTGCAGGGTCGTGGGAGTCTAACGGGTACACGGATTTTGCTACATAGTGACCTGTTTATGGGCGCAGCTAAAATCGGCTTCGTAATCTAAGTTGCACGAGGGACGGGAGACGTGAAAATAAACTATATACCCGAAGATAAAAGTTTTTCACGATGCAGAGGAGTGGAAAAATAAGAAGTTTAATGTAATGTTTACAAGTGAATATATTGTGACAAAGTCTTGAAGAAATTTTATTGCGCAATCTAAAAGATCGATTAAACAGAAATCGATATATCCATTTTATGACTATAAAAAATATGGTAAAATATTTAATTATATACTCTGAATTAAGTAAATTATGCCAATTATGTATAATTGCTTCGATGTTTACCTTACATGATTTTATTAACAATAAATGATCGTAAACAGACTGAGCAAAGTGTAAAAGAATTCGAAATCTCACGCCCTTGCTCTTAATGAATCAGTCATAGTGTACTTATTTATAATGCATCGAAATACGTAACGTTATTATAAGTAACAATTGGTTTTTAATTACGTTATGGATACAAGTATCTATAATTCTATGAATTCAAAGAACTTTTTATATTACTAGAAACAGACACGATTGATTAGACAGTCCATAAAATTATTAGCTAAATGTTTTTAATAAAATCATAAATTGATTTACATAATATAGTCTTGATTGTCATTACATAAACTATTTTCACTTGTACCAATTCCAAAAAAAATGTAACTTCCTCACGCTTTACAATGGAAAAAATAAATAAATAAATAAATAAATAATAAATAAATAAATAAATAAAACTCCGACAATTTTACTGCAGTTTCCACATGTCTCGCGACCTTGCAAATGGCGCCGTATAAAGAAGTAAAAGTTATTAATCATTTATTAAAGAAAGGTGTCGATCGTAATCTCTTCCCAACTTATATTCACTTAAATTTTCATAGACACGTATCCGTCGACCGTTACGAGCGATAGCCGTAGACCACGATTAGATGTATCTACATAAAATTCATCCGCATAGGCCGTAAACAGTATAACGTGCGATGCTACGACTGCTAATAATAATGTTTAGCGTGATGAGAGCCAACAAAGTTTGCGATTCCTTCGTGTGCCGTTTCTAAGAGATTTTCTTGCATCCGTAGATTGCGTGACGGTCGCATTATTTGCAATTTTCTAGTGTAATTTTATATATATATATTATTAGTCTATCTTTTTTTTCTTCATCTACTTGGCCAGAGCATTTAAGATTGTTAAATTTGTTTTAAATCAAGGTACCGATAAGCTTCTGTGTATAATTTCTTTTAATACTTTTTATAAGACTGATTATTAAAATTAATTTATGACGACTAATAGACAGTAGTAAAAGTTAATTTCGATTTCTTAAAAAAAACGCAAGCAGTACTTTTTTCCGTTGCATACGCATTGAATAATTTTAATAAATTTTACAAAGTAACGAACAATGTCTCGATATCCGCGATAAATGATGACTGATTATTATTGCATAATGAATATTTATTGATCTTTTTTTTTTTTAAAGTTAATTATATTGTGTGTATATATATATATGATAAAACGTCTCGATATTTCATATCTGAAATATATACTTTAATCAATGATTTATTATTTTAATTTCGTTAAAATCGCTAATAAACCATTAATCAACTTTAATTAATTAGTCGATATAAAAAATTAAAAAAAATTCCGACTATGTTTAAAAAAATTATCGTAAAAGATAAAGGATCGGTATTTTTTATAAAAAAGCCAATGTTTCCGGGCACACAGGCCGTTGCACCTCGCGCTCGAGACGATAGCTCGATGGGCATACGTAATTCCATCCGAGCGCGATTAGAAAAGCACATCTCGATGCGTGCATTCGAGGAATTTAGCTCTCTCGCGCTCGCGCGCGCGCGCGGGTTATTAGCAAAAGACGCGAGCGAGCTGAATCGTTTCACTTTCGAGCTCGCGCTATCGCGGTCCATAGATCCTCCTCGAAAGCGAAAATTCCAAGTCCCCTCTTTTCGATTGTCTTATATAAAAAGCGATGGCACGCGTGCGAGCTCGTTCAGTTGCCGTTTGGATGATAAACGTTTCTTTATAAATTGGGTATCGATAACGGGGGATAATTTTTGCCGTCTCGTGTTGCGCGCATCATTCGCCATGGGCCACGCGGTATGTTTGATTTTGACGTGAAAAATTTATCAGCGATTAACTTATCGCGAACGAACGAGGCGCGATTAGTGACGATTTAGTTATTTTGTGGATACGCGTATTATACGAGTGCTTTTTGGAATTTTGGAAGAATTCGTTGAGCTTATCGAAATAAAAGTGAAATGATTTGAACGATTGGTTTATTTATTTATCTTTTTTTTTTTTTTACATTATTATTATATCAGTCGAGCTCTTTATACTTTCTTGAAGCAAAATATAAAAAATTATTGCATTTGCTCGATTACTTTAATTTGACTATCAATGTTTTTCTTTAAATATCTTTCAGTATTTCACTATTACTTTAACGGCTATAAAAATTCAACGATAACAATTGAATTTTCATAGATTACGTCATTATTTACAATTAATGTTTCGTATTTTTTGTATTTGCTTTTAGGGCCGTACGACTATTATACTAGTGATTCTTATTCTGGCTGTTATAATCAACGAAGTTAATTCGAAAATAAAAAGTATTGAATTTCTCGTTGATAAATCGTCTAATCGTAGAATAGGATACGTTGTTACAAAAGTACATCCAATAGATCGCAAGGATATCGCAAATGTAACATCTTCTGTAAATGATTCGGACAAAAAAGTCGATCGCAATTCACTGGGACACGACGAACACGGTAAGAACAACATGATAAGAGAATTTGGAAAAATTTATAATAATATTATTATAATTCTATTTATCGTAATGATAAGCTTCGATCGTTAACCATTTATTAAATTAACGACGTCATAAAATAATTTAATTCAGAATTTACAGGTGAACTGATAGGAATAGAAGCGGCAGATGCTCAAATAGACGAGACGTCTTACTCGTCAGAATTTAATAGCCACACTGCCTCCTCGACTCAATTCGGTGAGATAAAAGAGGACAACGAGAAAACAGTGACAATAGTAAAAAATGTTTTAGAACCATATCCCGTTGAAAAAACTGTGCACATTCCTATCTACAAGAAGATTCCTTACACGGTAGAAGTACCGGTACCCGAACCATTTCCCATTGAAAAGGAAATTCCTTATCCTGTTAAGGTAGTGATTAAGGTACCCGTAAAAATACCCAAGCCAATTCCCATTATCAAAGAATCATATTATCCAGTTCACGTACCGGTAGATCGGCCGGTACCTCACAGAGTTTACGTTCCAGATCCCTATCCGGTTGAGAAGAAAATCTACTACGAGGTGAAGATACCCGTGCCAGAGCCCTTCCCGGTAGAGCGAAAAATACCAATTCCCATAAAGATTCCCGTTCACGTTCCACAACCGTTTCCCGTTGACAAAATCATACCCTATCCCGTAAAAGTTGAAGAAGAGAGACCGGTACCGGTACCCATGATCAAACGCTTCCCGGTACCGGTAGTAAAACACGTGCCCTTTCCCGTGGAAAAATACATACCTTATCCGGTAAAAGTGCACGTAGAAAATCCGATACCCGTGCCGTACGACGATCCCGTACCGGTCAAAGTCGAAGTACCCGAAGAGGTACCTTATCCGGTCGAGAAAGAGGTGCCGTATCCGGTTGAGAAAGAGGTGCCCTATCCGGTTATAGTGCACGAAGATAAAAAAGAGGAGAATAAAGAAATCGAATCAAAATCGGCAAAGGATATCGATAATACAAAGGAACCGCCAAAAGTTCACGAAAAGACTGATTAATTTTCAAGGTCTGAGCTTTGTTTAACCTTTTTTTTTTCTTTTCTTTTCTTTTCTTTTTTTTTCACGATTGTTATTTAATTTTTTATTTTTACGTCGATGCTAATAATTTACCATAATATAATAGAAAATATTTAAAAATAATTTCAGTACGTATAATAAAACATAATGTTGTTATCGATAAATAGATCGTAAGAAAATTAATACTCACTTTTACAATTAAAGAATGCTTGATCTTTAATCTCATTAGAGGTTTTATTTATTTAATAATTGTTGCTGCTCAATAATATATTTGTTGTTCATTTAGTTATTTAAACTATACATTACCATAATTTTAAAGTAAACTGTATCATAATTATAGAAATCCGAAAATGTATGTAAAATATTGTAAAAAAAATAACAAGATATTTTTGTGTATAATAATAATACAAGCTATTTATCACAACGATTGTCTTAATTGCTTAATAATATAATAGGGCTATTATACGCATTAAATAGACGAGCTGCCGAAAGAAATCGAGATGAAAGTTACCAACGATAATTATGCAGTCACGCTTTATGCGTATATACATTCGTACTATTTTAATCGCTTGTTATGCCGCGTTGATCTCATACGAGTTTCAAAGCTTAAACGATAACTTTTATTTTTTATTTCATCTCATCTACTTTACTTTTTTAATAATGTATTTATATTTCTTTCCACACGTTTCGTCGGAACTTTTCAAAAGTATTTTGGTATTTTTCCGAGGATTAGATAAGTTTTAACACTTTATGCTATGGACTTGCAAAATTATGAAGAGACGAAAAAAAAGAAGCGTTAAAAATTGACGAAACGAAAAAATTATTTTTTCAAACAATATTTGAAATGACAGAAAATCTTGAAAATTGTACAGGATTCCTTTAAAATAGCAGTTTTTTTTTTTAGCATATTTAAAATTATGACAAGAAAATAAAGTCTGTTACATTGACATGATTGAATGATTTTACGACTTGTTATAGAAAGCTAACAAAATTTAAATGCTGTGAAAAGTTTACATTGCACAATTTCGACGCAAATATATTTTTGTTTAAAATGATTGATAAATTTTTACTTTTCATATGAAACATTTCGGTCAAATTTAGGTCTAATTTTATTAATTGTGATTTTAATCATTACATCAAAAATTATCTCATATTCATAAAAATTAGAATTTTGTTTACAGTTAACTTTAAAGATTCCAAAAATTTTGAATGTTTAAATTCCGAATAATACATTATTTACAAATTAAAATAATTTTTTCTCGCAATATATCTAATTGGTAAAAATTTAAGTTTGTTAACGATGCTTAATATTTTTCATTGATGTAAATGATGCAATTCAATGAACGATCCATCGAATATCAAACGAACGTTAACACGATAAAACAACAACAAGTCCTAGATAAAATCGAAAAAAATCGCACGGAAAGTTAAGAGAACGTCGGTAAATCGAGTAATAAATATCCCGAGCTCGCAAAGTTATGCCGATAAAAAAGGCGTTACGAAAAGTACGATGCGTTTAAAAGTGCTGGCAGCCATAATAAATGTCGTTTAAAGAGAAAAGGAGAGCGGCCGGAAAACATAACGTTTAAAAGTATCGGGCGGCGAGTGTCGAGGAGCTCGGAATGAGAAAGTCCTCGGTATAAATAATGCCGGGGGTCGCTCACTCGCTATTCAGTTTCGTCTGAAGCCTCGATCAACAAATCCAGAAGCAACGCATCGTCATGGGATGCTTGGTTCGTAATTGAACTTTTTTTTTTTTTTCGTTTACAATTTAACTTAATGAGTGGAGTGTCGTAAGCGTGAAACTTTGTCAAAAAAAAAAAAAAAAAAAAAAAAAATTGCTACTACGTGTCACGATTCGATATTTATATATTTCGTTGTGAAGAGAGAAAAAATATTGATTTCTTTATTTTAATCAATAAATGAAGCTTGTTAAAAAAAAAAAAAAAAAGTTAATGAATTTCGCTTAATGATTTTGTTTTATAAAGATTGACACTTCACTTAAACGAAACCACGAATATTACATGAAAAATATATTTCTTTTGTAGCAGCTGCTTGGCATTTTTGCCATTCTTCTTTGTAGTTCGATAGCGTCGCCGGGATTTTCAACGAATAAGAAGGATCTGGAGCGAGCGGCGGAGCTTGCAGTTGAACGAGCTGCGGAGAAAGCCGCGGAACGAGCCGTCGAGAAAGCTTTAAATTCTGGTAACTCGTCCACGGTCACGGTAACGGTCAAAGAGTCTTACAAAAACGCTCGGAAAACCGCCGAAGAAGCCGCTGCACCAGGTTCCGAGTCCACCAGACCCTACGATCCAAAAATCTACAATCGTGAGTACAGTTACACACCACCCAAGGACTACGAAGATGACGAGTCTTTAGAAGCACCGAGTTCCAATGCATCGATCGATTACGCACTACTTAAGAATTACGAATATGACAATTCCACTAAACTCACGATACCGGATTCCAATTCAACGACGTCCAACGATCAAAAAATCAGCGAGCGTCGAGAGAGTTATGCACCATACAAGGATTATAAAGTTGATAATTCTGCAAAAGCCGTGACACCGCGTTCTAACATTACCTTACCCAATCATAAAAAAATAAACGATCGTCAGTACAGTTACACACCATCGAAGAATAATCAAGGCGACGATTCCACAGAAGCCGAGGAACTCGGTATATCCAAAGAATCCCTCAACTCGAGCATCGAAGATCTTAAAGCCATAGAAGGTCCCAGTGCGGATAAGTCCGTAGAGGTCATCGATCCTTCTACAATCGACTTTGAAAGCATCAAGGATCTCAGTGAAAAGCCGCTGAAAAATTTTGATACTTCCACCTCTTTGGATTTTGGGACGGATTTTAGTGCTTTGGACATAAGCGGCGATACGAATTTCGGCCTGAAAAGTAAAACTCAAACTTTTTCAAGCTCCTATTCTAAAACAAAGGACGACTTTCCCGGAACCGAACTCGACGTCGACGACGAAGAGGACGCGGAAATTTTCAAAATGTACGCTGGGGATTTCGGGGAAAGCGGCTGGTCTAGCGCTAAACAGGAAGGTTGGATAAGACACAGACCATTGTGGGACGATGCTAAACCCAGAGTGAGCCGAAATTTCTGGGAAAATTTCAGCGACGATATAAGCGCGGTAGAAACCAGAACAGAAGATAAGAAATTACTATTAAAGAAGGAAGAAAAACCCGTGGAGAAAGCGAAAATCCATAAGCGGATGGTCGACGAGCAAATGGAAGAAGACGATCGCGTAGCCTTACCTCTTGCTACTGTGTCGTTAGATCCGAAAACTCCGATTGCGCTTTATCAGTTGTTGCAACAAAAGCTCAGCAATACCGAAGAAAACGATGAGAAGAGAGAAAAAAAAGTTTCGGCACCATTAAAATTATATGTAACGATTCCAGTGCCGTATTTATCGATGTATGGATCTCAAAATAAAAATGATAAGAACACGATAAATTTGAATTCTCGCAATCTTACTCTTTCACCTAATCTGATGAACGAAGAGGTAAGCATTTTTTATTTCTTTATCAATTAAATTTTTATATTTTTAAGAAAAATTTATATTATAAATTTGTTTATCACATTTTTTAAGATGAATAAGGATGGTTTGTCTAATGCAAGATATCCATTTAAGAGATCGCAAAGAAGAAAGGAAAACAATTATTTCTTTTTGTCCGACAGAAAGCCTAAATATAATAAAAAAAATACTAAACTTTAATAAGAAGGTATCGTTTTTTACTAATCAAATCATCAAGATTTTAATATGTAATATATCAATTTATACTTAATCAAGCACGTAAATTAATTAAATAATCAAGATGAGATATTTAAGAGCAAAAATAAAAGACCATAAGTGTTTATTATTAAAAGTTTGAGCGTTGACAAAAGAACGTCAAGTCGAAAAATAATTTATTATTTAAAGATTAAGTTTAAGAAAGAAGCAATCATTGTGAAAATTTAATTTAAACATGACATCTCGAACTCGTTATCAGTTTTTAATGTAAAAAGGTTCATTATTGCTTATTTAAGAATGTTTAAATTGATTAAAATATAAGAACTAATTATAAATTATTTTCAATGTATGTAAAATTATTCACGATAAATATTCTTTTTTAATTTTTTTTTTTTTTTTTTTTTTATTGAACATAAATAACGTTCGTTTAATTTATAAGTGGTTTTTTTTATAGTAATCACGCGAGATCATCATCAATCATTTTTTTATAACAATATCATCCTCGTGTAAAATAAATATAAATTTGTTATAGTTTTGAAAAAAAAAAAATAATAATAATAATGAATAAATATAAATATTTAAAACCATATGTCTTGTACATTAACATCCCAAATGTAAAATAAACTTCTAACTCACCTGATGTAAGGAATGTTAGCAGGTATGTGATATTTCGAACCGGGATCGAAGTCATCTTCGGATCTTAATATTGGCGGTTTCGTACCGGAATAAGTTTCCTTCAATCTATGCCAATGACAATTGTACTCTTCTCGATTAATCGTACCCCGAAATACATCGTAGCGCCATTTGTCTAAAGCGATACTATAAGGCAAAAGAATTAATTTTTCCATAGCCAATGAGAATAGATAATTAATGTCAGCAGTTCGCTCGTCGATGTATTTGTTCGCTAATCCCAGATTTTGTAAATGTCTTGGAGTTGCCACACTTAGTGCGATCGCTTCTCCGACCGCTTCGTGGAAACCTGAAAATAATGTCGTTCGGTTTAACGGTCGTTTTGACATTTAAAACGCAAAATGACAAATAAAGTAAAGACATTTCGCAATAAATTTATTTTAAATTTTTAAAAATTAAAAGCGAATAAAGCATTTAAAGTTTTTATCGATTATTCTATTACGCAAAAGTATTTTAATTTTTGCCCGACACTCGTGAGGCAAACGACCGAAGATGGAGAAAGTACCAATTAATAACGATAATAAAAGTTATGGCTGGCTGCTAATTGCACAGCACGATAAATAAGGTTTGCTTTCTTTCCCGATATCGAAATACGGAGCGGAAGCAGAAAAATCTTTTTCCTCGATTTGAAGCATAAACAATAAACATTAATCTCTCGATAGTTGATGCATGCCAATTCGTTTAGTTTCGCGCGTATATTTTAAAGAGAATCTCGGTGTTATTAATTTATTTATTCTTTTTAACGTTCGTTCATACCAGGATTAGCACCATCGCGAAATTCACGAGGTAAGTGACTGTAGCGCAGAAAATATTGAATGTGAGCCATCTCGTGATGAACGGTGATCAAGTCTTTCATCGTCACTTTCGTGCACATTTTTATCCTGTAATATACGAATTTAATGCGTCAGTTGAAGAAATAATTTTATGGCTTTTTATTTTTTTCTTTAAATTTCATAATGCTAACAAAAACAGAGGCAGTAATAATTTCTACGTTAAATAATAACTACTCTATTAAATATTAACTATCAAACAATAACAAAAAATAAATAAATATATATATATATATATATATATATATATATACACATTTACCTGTAATCAATGCGATTGCAAAAATCCCAAGCCGATGCTTGACAAATAAGCGGACGATCGCCCGGATCTACGAGTACACTTCCAGCCCAGAATTCAGGAGGCAATGCGCTTAGATTCAACGATAAGAAAAAGTCTTCTCCTATTTGAAACATGTCGATTGGAGTGTAACCCTAACGATGACATTATTACGAGATATTAAGTAACCGTTTATGTGCATATATTATTAAAAATAGATGAAAAAGAAAAAATATTCATCTACCTGTGCTTGCATTTCTAGAGTAACGTCCAAGTAATTTTTACCCGGATAGGGCATTGTCATATCTAAAATGTTAGTCCACGATTGAGCCCAAATATTACCTGGAAAGAAATCGTTTTTTTAGTAAACATCAAAATTATTATTTCAACAAATTTAATCGTGGATTGAAATTTTTTCATCGTAGTTTTTTTTTTTTTTTTTTAATAAAAAATGTTTGAAGTGTATAATTGTTTTTTTACGTGCACATTACCATTTGCGTACATTAAAGTAACAATTTCTAATGTGTTTTTTATAAATTTTATCAACGTAAATAATAATAATAATAATAATAATAATAATAATAATAATAATAATAATAAAAAAGAAGAAAAAAAAAACAAAAAAGAAATGTCTACCAAGAATATGCGAAGGTAAAGGCGCTTGTCTGCTAATTTTTTCCGGTCCGTAAAGATCCCTCAGCTTCCTCCTCACGTAAGCGTGCAATTCTTCGTACAGAGGTTTTATTTCGTTCCAAATTTCGTCGATTTCGCTCTCGAAGTTATACGATTCGTAAGGGAATTGCCAATAATCCGCCGCGTTCGTAAAATCTGCAACGCGTGTCATTGGCATTGAAAAATTATTGTTTTACATTATTTATCGATACGTTATAAGGTTATATTTACTGTTTAAACGAGCGGCATCGTTGTTAAGATCGACCAATTGTTGATAAAGATCCTTCATTTGCGAGCCGCTTCGACGTCTCCATTCGAGCCAGATCCATTGCAGTTCGTCCCAATCACGACTGCGAGCCATTATCGTTGATATTTCTGTAAAACGAAATTTTATTAAAATTGCTCATCTTAAGCGATTAATTGTCGTTTCTAATAATCTAGTTCAATCGTACCAGGAAATAGACGCAATCCACAACGTAACGGTTCCTTGTAAGCGCATATCGTTGCACTGTTGTATATGGACAACATATCGTTGATGATTCGATTGTACTAAAAAAGTAAAAATGACGAAAATAGAAAGATAATAAAAATTAATGAATATTTTTTTAATAATCGTAAACGCGTTAGATCGTCGATCGACTTACTCTATCGAGTTGATCGGGCGGTAATGCAGCTGGACCAACGGCCGACAAGTATCTCATTCGTCTTCTCACGTGAGGTTCCCTCACGGTATTCGGATCAATTTGGCTTATTTGTCGCCAAGCTTCGTGTTGAAAATCGGCATAAAGTCTTTGTGCTTGCAGCTGTTATCCATTAAATGTAAAAATCTTTGTTAATTATTATTCTTCAAAGTAACGATTTCGCGAAAGTTTTGTACGTTATTAAAAAAAAAAAAAAAAAAAAAAAAAAACGATGTTGCGCATAACTACTTTTTCTTTTTTATCAACAGCAATTAGTTCACAAAGAAATTTAACCGATATATCTATATGGAATAATAAGAAGGGTAAAAGACGTACGAGATACGACGCTTCCTTCGCTCGCGTTGATTATTTTCGCGAACTTGCTCGAGCGCGTTAAAACAGCAAATGCTAAACCTTCTATACGTTGTTCTTTTTCTTTTTACCGTTACAGATAAAAAAGAAACGCGCGAAGCTTTCCCACAGTTGACAAATTTCCGCGACGACTTATTATTTTCGCGAACTTATTCATCGAGACTTCTCATATTTGAAATATTTTGCAGGCATTTAATTTTTCAAATTTTTTCTAATAATTTTCATTTCCCGATGTTTAACTCGGTAAAATATAATATTTACATGTTATAATTTCTGTATATTAATTTTTTAAAAGATATTTTATTCTAACAAGAATAATAATTGTCTATATAGGATTAATAAAGATAACAAATTTTTCAAATTTAAATTTATTTCCTGAAAATTATTATTCTTGGATAATAGAGAATGTAAAATCTTGCATTTAATTGTGTTTGCTTATTTATTTATTTAAAAATAATTTTATCGATTTACTAATCGGTAAAGAAATTAATTTAAAAATAACGAGCGTTAAAAATATGATTCGTCGCGAGCGGGGGTTTGCTTTGAATTTTAGAAATCGTCGCTCGTAAAATAAAACGCGCGACATTTTTTTTTTAAGAAGGTTAAAGAAAGGGAACAAGAGTAAAGCGTGTGTCGCGCGCGATTGTATGCGTATACGTACGGCGATAGTTAATGCGCCTGTTGCTCAATACGACGCGCCGATAAACAATGGCATCGCATGGGAACATTTCCAGTAACAGCTGCTTCTTCGCTATTTCGCGTGTCAGGAAAATTTTCCTGCTTAGGAGAAAGAGAGAGAGAGAGATAGAGAGAGAGAGAGAGAGAGAGAGAGAGAGAGAGAGAGAGAGAGAGGACGAGTGATTCGAGGAAGGAAGGGACAAACGAGACGGCGGATCGGGTCGAGGACTTTTCGCGTATAAGCTGCTTTTTATCCATTCTTAGATGGTTTCGTTCATTTTCTCTCTGTCTCTCTGACTTCTTTATTTTTTCGCACAATTAATGTCGGATGCTTCGATAATCGTTTACGAGAATGGCCGGGAATGATGTATCCACATTTTCACAGGATCATTGTGCGCGACGCTTCGACCAGGACGGTTTGTTGTATTTTTATTTATTCTTCTTTACTTTTTTTTCATGTTCAGTTTTCGCGGTTTATCTGATTTTTTACGAGTTGAACATTTTTTTTTTTTTTTTTTTTTCATCGTCTGTACAGAGTATAATTTAACGATTTTTTAATTAAAATGAGTTTTATTTTTATCGTTAAAATTTTCATTTTTTTTTTTTTTTTTTTTTTTTTTTTTTTTATCATTTTTCATTATTTCATTAATCAAAGGTGAATTAATAATAATAAAAAAATGCTTTACGTATACTTACAGCAAATTAGAATTAAGCATATAATTTTAAAATTGTATAAAAAGTGCGTGTTAATATTTTCGCGTGCGCCAGAAGAATTGTCAACTACTCGTCATTACGAAACTTTGTGATTGTTCAATCACAGATAAGTACTTTTTACTCGAACTTACACATACGGGCTTTGCATTAGAAAGTGTAGTAACTTTTTGGATAATTACGGGCTATATAACCAGGCTGATCGATCAATTTTATCGTCCTTTTATTGCGTGTACAAAAAGTAATCTTAATCTACAATCTTAATATTTGGAGAAAGAAAGAAAAATAAAAAATTTTGAATGACATTTAAATAAACTTACAGCATGTAACTGAGTAACCTCATTAACGTTAGTCTCGTAATTCCATTGGGCGGCGACATTGTTACTGCAGGTCTGCATGCCGGTGAAATCGAGACTCGCCAAGAGATTCCTGTAGTCGTATTCCTGCGGTCGCCTCGGGACGTTCGGATTGTATCTGTTGTCGTCTCGTAACGGCGGCACATTTTGCGACGGTCTTCTGCCGTCGTTTGGTTCGTATCTGTCGTCTTGTTGCTGCGACGGTCTTCTGTTGTCGTAACGATCGTATCTGTCGTCTCTTAACGGAGGCAAGTCCAGCTGGCCGAACGCCTCGTTGATTACGACGAGGAATAAGAAGAGTGCGGTTATCTGAAAGTTCGCGTTGATTATACCATTACTTTGAGCGATTACTCGTCACGACTATTTTTGCATAATTATTTGTTTTTATGATAAAATTTGAGTTTATTCTGGTCACTTATATTTTTAATGTCGGTCAAATGTTTAAATGTCAAAATAATTATTGTTACAAAGAAAGAAAAAGATATGATCAAAATAAATTTATAAAATAATGTAATTTTAAGGAAGAATTCGACGGAAACTACAAACAGTACTAATCTCGGTAAATCATGGGAGAATAATTATAAAGATATTAGTCTTATACAAATGAATAAAGAATGTGAGAGAAGTAAAATAATATTTAACGAAGGTAAAAGTATAAAGTAAAAAGGCAACAAAATTAATTTCTCAAATATGCGTGTAAAACAAATTGTAAACAAAAATAAGAATGAATTACGATAAGTAGAAAAATAAAGGTATGCTAAAGTTATGCTATTTTTTTTAAAGCAATAATCATAACACGACTAAGGGTTAAAAGAAAAAAAAAAAAAAAAAAACAAATGCAAACAAATTATTCTCAGGCTAAAAATCAGCACGAGCGGCTGCTGCATTTTGAAAAAACGTCCATCGCGATCTTTCTCATATTTCCGGTGATTCACTCCATCCAACGTCTGCTATTATTTTTAATAATTGCCTGCATAAGAAATCGTCGCAATAATTTTTCCGCCACAGTATTTTCATTTAATCGTTTATTTATTCTTTTCTTTTTTAATTTGAGCGCACGCTTACCTTTCCATTCGATTACACCTTCCCACCCCGAACAAATAATTGTCGTACGAAAATGAAAAAAAAAAAAAAAAAAAAAAAGAAAAGAAAAGAAAAATAATCATAATAAAATCTCTAGTCAATGTATCCCCTCGAGCGTAATTACGCTCGATAGGTCCGATAAAAACTTCGTGTCATGAAAATAAGTTGGCTCGAAGTATAACGAATAATATAAAACACATTTAGGTATATTACGTATATAGTGCGACCCTTTTCATAGGGTTAGAGCCAAATGCGCGTATAATGACGAACTTGAGCATTTCCTTTAATGTATACTATCAGTTTAGAAAAAGATGATTTTTCACGATAGCACAGCCGATATACGTTTCAAGAAATAATCAAAAACTTTATAAATTTTCGAAATAATTTTCGAGAATTTTTAATATAACTATCGTTAAATTTTTATTATAATAAAATAAATTGAGATATTTTTTATTATTGTATGATAATTGTCAATGTAGACAGGGAATTTTCGATTTGTAAGAAGTAAAAAAAAAAAATTGTTTATTTAATTATTGGATCGATGAACATATTAAAACATATCGATTAAATTTTCTAATTAAAATTAGCAAAAATTAAACATTAAAATATTTATGAGATCATTCAAAGAGAAATTAAAAATTAATCTATGGTGTATTCAAATACAATTATCATTTATTTACGCGCGTTACATCAGATAACTTATTATATGTTAAATAATCATTATGCATATTTATAGACGATTAATCAAATCGGCTCTCGCGGTAATGGATATTCGTAGAACGCGACAAATGTAACGTGCGATGATTCAAGTATAGCAAAACCAATCGACCGGCAATTATCTCAAGCTTTGTTTCAACGAGTGCGACATTGTATTTTGCATCTTTATAATCCATCATTGAAACGTAAACGTTACTTCAAGACGATTTACAACGTGGAAGTTTTAAAATCCCAACTGTGTATATATTATTATAGCTAAAGCAATAAGCAAAACAATAGACTCTCCGCACGACGTCGCATGTCGCGGTGCGGTACTTTATCTTTTTTCATCAATTTCGCGAATACGTCGGCATCGCGAGTATCGCTGCGAAATCGCGAACGGTTAAAAGACAAGGGATAACTACTGTACGACCGTCGCTTACATATTCGCCGACTTTGCGTGCTTTAACGCATCGGCGGATCGCGTAAAAACGACTCGACGAATTATTTTAGCCGCTTGTCTCCTTATGCCGCTTTGTGCATTATCCTTAACAACGCGCGATGAAAGGTCGCGCCTTATGTTACGCATAACTTGATGGAACTTTGTATTCGCGATACATATTCAATCGCGAGCATGTATTAATTAATGTACGGAAACGTTGAGAAGAAAAAAGGAGCAAGATAAAGGCTTGTTTTACGGTTGATATTTTATCGAGCGCCGTTTATGCTTTATTGCGAGCTGCGTATGATATAACTCGAGCGAAACTAATGCTCGCGAATATGCGAGGTATGTCAAGGGAAGAGATATCTCACGTTGCGTTTCACTTCGTTGTGGAAGTTACACCTATATTTGTTTCTTATTAGATATTGAATATTTTAATGATTTACGTACATCGTATTCGCATATACGTATTTAATTATGTGAATAGTGAAAATTAACGATCGATTACATAAAATTAAAAAATTCATTAACTTAAGTGATAATCTATTCGTCAATCATATAATGCATATAATTTATGTAAGAAAAAAATATATAAACTCTTGCTTGAAAATTATATCGAATGATTGTTAATTACATTTATTTTAATTTAAAAATTTCAAATATCAAAATATATAAATCTTCTTATTCAAAGATTTTGATTCGTAGATTTAAAGTGATTTGAATAGCATTAATTATAACTATACTTAAGATTATTATATCGTTAATTAAAAATAGCCGCAATTTATGTAAGACAATTATATATAGCAATCGATAACGATTTCGTAAACTAACAAGCCCACTCCCGTCCCAAACGTCGTTCCATAATTATTTCATCGTCCGCTACACTTACGAGATTGATTCTCCGATGATCAAAAAAGGCCACGGAGACCGGCTTGCAGACGACCTCCATGGAAAGTTTCTTTCTTCCGATAAAAAATTTTAAAAAAGTATACGTATCCGGTACCACAGTTGGATAACGAAACGATAATCGTGCGATTAGATAAATCGCAACGGTGAAGCGCCGGTGAATCCAACGACGTAGGTTAGAAAGAAGACGAAGACGAAGAAGAAGAAGAAAATAATAAACGAAAAGCAAACAAGCCGATATAAAAACGCGTAACACGCGACGACACCCACAAATCACCGAGTCAAAAGTAACGCCGTTGTTTGCCGTTGCGTATGTTCTCGTAAACTAAAAGCTCCGTGGGCCCGTACGTATACATTTATCCCTGCTGGGAGTCCCTCTTGTCTTGTCGAACGACACGCAAGCGGGAGGTCATCATCATATTCTCTCTCTCTCTCTCTCTCTCACTCTCCCTCGTGCGCTCTTAAGAGTGGGGGAAGGTATACACCTGTTGTCGTCGTCAAAGTTTGTCATCGTACAACGCGCGCGTATCCTTATACGCTCCCCCACTTCAATACGCGCGCGCGCGCGCGCACTTAGAGGGTTAACTAGTACGAGAAAGGGCTCGATCGTTTTTACGTGAGAAAAATGAATTTTTCTTTTTATCTTTGACATGAGGGAACTTTTCTCGTCGATGATTACGATAGAAGAGGGGAAGGTGAAACTTGCCTTAATTTGATTATACTTAGGGATATTTTATAACACCGAAATTTTTTTTTTTTTTTTTTTTTTTTTTTTTTTTTGTACTAAAAAGGTGGAGATTTATTGACGATTGATGAGTGATGAGCTTGAAAATAAAAGAATACAGGAATCTCGAATTTTTCTGCACAACGAATGGCGAGAATAAATTTTATGATAAATATATCTTCGACGATGTGCGACGATTAAGAAATTAAAAAAAAAAAAAATTTTTGTATTATATTTAAGCGAGTATGTATCGAGACAATGAAATTCCCATAATAAACAAGGTGAAATGCTACCGTGTGTTAGGCACGTTATACTATGTACGTTTTTGTCGCGTACCTCGGCAAGAAATGTATCTTTGTAGCGTTGCTTAAAGTGATGAACGTTGTAAGTTTGAAACAGGGTCAATGTCGATTGTAAAAAGTTTACCGAAAAAACAATATCTTCTATGCACGTAATACATTGTGCGTCTACTAAAATCTTAATCGTCGTAACATTTACATCGTTTTAAACAATATTTAATCTTTATGAGTATTCTCTGTAAACGCTTAAAGTTTAAAGGTTTTGAAAATGGCAAAGAAAAGTGTATATAAAATTAAGGTATTGTATGTTAATTTTTTAAGGTTAAGCAACTATAAAATCCGAGCTATTAGTTTTGGTAATGAAAATTAATCGTTTACACTTAACGCGACTTCCTACATTTCAATCGTTGTTTTTCTGATGATTATAAATAAATTTAACTGTTTATTATGATAATATATGGTAAATTAACCGCATATATTTTATAATGATCAAACAAAAATTATAAGGTTAAAAAATTATGAAAAAAAAAATAATGAATAAAATTACAAAAATTATAAAAGTATATTAGGTTAGTCATTGTTTACGACAGAAAATTAACGTCTATCATTATACGTCCATCACGAGTTTGACCAGATACGTTGATTTTTCTCACGCATTATTTTTAAAACTTTGACTTTGTTCAAACTCACGAAATGGACTTGTATTTTTGAAAAAATTTTCAATATCATTGTCGTTATTAAAATGAAGGTTACAAACGCGCGTCGATTACTAACTTAATTACCAAAATCTATGATCAAGTGCGAATCAATAAAAAAAATTCGTCTTTAATCTTTGTTACGTCTAACGCAACTTTATGTAAAATGAGGAAATGTTCAAATTGTTTAAATTTGAATGGCCAACAATAAAATAAAAATAAATCGCAATAAATTACATGACCCTTAAATTTTACTTATCATCAAAAAGCGCGTCATGAAAAAGACGTAAAAACCAAGAATCTCAAAGCTGACGAATAACGACAAAAAGTAAATACGTGTACCTCCCATACGCGGGAATCTAAAATAAAGAACCGGACGAGAAGTCACAAAAAATATTAATAAGTAAAATAATAACAATAAAAATAAAATAGAAAAACCGGAGAACGCGAATAAAAAGGAAGAGCCGACGAATAAGACGTTTAACGGATAAAAAGAACGCGATAGGAACGCGCGCGAGCTCGCGCGGGGAGTAGGTGAGGTCACAAGGTAGCCTCCGCTTGCAACACACTCGCGCGTTACTCCGCTAAGATATTCCCACAGAAAAAAAAAAAAAAAAAAAAAAAAAAAAAAAAAAATCGACTCGTCAGCCTCTCTCTCTCTCTCTCTCTCTTTCATATCGTGACGGGCGTGCAACGACTGTCTACCCATTGTCGGCATCTTTTGTCTATATTTATATATATATTGCTACTAGGATGCATGATTTTAAATTACGCGCGCTGTATGTATAACCTTCTGTTGTTCTTATACCTCTTGACGCATTTCTTAGTCCAATCCTCGTGTGACTATCTTTTTTCTTTTTTACTATGATTTATAGCTTTTTTAGGAATTTTTATTTTTTGGTTGCCTTGATTAAATGTTATATTTTTTTATTTTTTTATTATTTTATTTTTTTTTTTATTAGTAAACTTATTCTGTTAGTACACGAATTGTTGTGTAAAACACATTTTTACGCTGTAAATTCTTTACCAGAAAAATTTTCTCTCAAAAAAAATCGTTAAAAAAAAAAAAATGTAAAAGTTACAATTTCCGCGTAATAGTAATAACTTGAAAATTATTATATTTGAAAAATAATTTCATTTTATAATCTTACTCATACCCGCAAACTATGTAATTTTTAAATTAACAATAACCATGTAAAATATTCCTTAATTTTTTTCTTTTCAAGCAGCTTAATATACCTAAATAATCGTAGCGTTTTAATTGCAACGTCATCTTTCCTACTCCAAACAATCATGAGAATCAAACTTCAATGCCAAGATCACCGTCGACAAAAAAAAAAGCCAAAAAAAGAAAAAAAAAAAATTAATTTTTTTCACAACTTTTGATGATCCGAATAAAAAAAAACAAAAAAAAAAAAAAATATAAAATTCGAGGTTTTCAAAATTGCGCATCCAGCGATACAATAATAATTACTCAGGGAAATAATCGTGCAACAATGAAAGGAGATCTAAAGCATTAAATAAAACCAACGAATCGTGTCTATCTCTCCGGGTTTATCTCGACGCACGCAATGCGCGCGATCTAAATTTCGGATACTTTAAAGCGACTCGTACTCAACGCCTCGATATTGACCCGCATGTTGTTCCCCAAAGTACGCACACGATAAATAAGAAAAAAAAAAAAAAAATGGAAGACAAACAAATCGGCCATATATATATTAGCTTCCACCGTTGTGTTATGGGTGTGGTGACGAAAGTCCGCGTAGAGTAACAAAGAGCGCAGATGCTTTCGTCGCGTCAGGCGTTGACCTTGACTCAGTGAGACACATTTTAAGCTAAGTGCTCGGTGTAAACGTTGTTGCATCTGATTTTAATTGTTCGTACGGGTGTACGTGTCCACGCATTATATCCGAGAGCGATATCCTCAAGCTCTCTGGCTTTGCTTAATTGTTTCGACTCTTGCGTGATCTTTGTTGTTGTGGCACGAACTTATTTCATCGGCGAATAATATATGTGCTATAAGTTCGTTGGGTTATTCCGCAATTGTGGAAATCTTAAATTTCAATGTGCTTTTAAATTTGCCTTATAATTACGTCGTGATTCAAGAAGGTTATATAAACGCGAACAAAAAATAAACATATTTGTGTTTAGCTTCGACGACGAGGCATTGTTTTATTATTAAAATAAACCGATATTTACTTTGTCGGTGTAAAACTAATCATTCCCATCCAGTTTATGAATTAAACAAATAATGTATAGACCCACGAGCATTTTCGGCTCTGTAAAAAAAAAAAAAAAAAGGTTGCGCGTGCATTGTGTAGTCAAAGTGTGTAGAGAGAACGCACGCTAACGGACATTTTTTTTTTTTTTTTTTAAATAAACGGGCAATCTATTTTTTATCTTATGCAAAAATACTTTGTATAAATATAAACAAAGGCGAAAGTACAAAAAATTTTAGCTGCACGTAGTAGGCGAAATAAATTCTACGCTTATGAGTGGATACAATGATAAATTTTTTCCACGCAAAATCCATTTTTAATACTTTTATATCGATATTGAGTTTCATAAACATTTCTAGTTTCAATAATAAACAACTTAAGAAACATTAAATATTAAAGAAATGTTAAACGTAATGTTTTTAATAATAATTGTTATGATAAACCTTTAAGCAATTATATAACGTATATTTCATAAAAAATTCAATAATAACTTTAGTAAAAGGCCATCGTTGTGTATATGTGCGAGTGTTTATTTAAGTATCGATTTTCAAAATAAAGATAAACGTCAAAGTTTGTTCAACTCGAGCAATTATTTTTTCTACATATATATTGCGCACATATAATCCTTTACGCTACTCAATCATGCATGGAGGCAGGTGCGACAAAATAATTCATAGGGCGGTGAACCGAAGCAGGAAATAACCCCCGTAAATCAATACGAGAGAGTAAAGGGTTAGTGAGAAAAAAAAAGTATAGCGGTGTATCGTTATTTCTTTAAGGGAGGGAGGGGGCGGGGGTAAAGTTTGTTTGTTAAAAAAAAGGGGGATTTTCAATAATTTTTTTATAACGTATTGTTATTATAGATTTATTTTGAAAATTAGTATGTTATAATACAACATTTTAAGAAAATTAAGAAAAATTTTGGTACAAAAATATGAAGAAATAACGGATTTATTGCAGTTCTCCGCTGGTGCCTCGAAAACATTTTTCTTTGCGGTGACCGCGATTTCTCAGTACTGGATTATCTAAAATCAAAAAAACGAATTGTTTTGATTAGTTAATTAGTTTCTCTCTTAATTGACGCCAAGTTTTTTTTATTTTATCCATTTTTTAATTTTTTGCATCATTTTAAAGTTGAAATGTTGATTTTTTGACAATAAAATCGACCTATTTGGTATTGTAAGATTGACACTAATTAAAAAATTCAAAAACACTCGACGCCACTTGATAGTTATTTGTATGTAGAATATGTGTACAAATTTTTAAAACGATCGGTTCAGTAGTTTTTTCGGGATGGTGGTCACCGTCTTTAAAAATTACATGTTTGGGAAAATCGATCTAAAGTTTCTTATACTCACAAATCGAGAATTTGGGCCGGTCGCTTGAAATGCTGTATCTTCATTAGTTTTCCTTCGATTTACTTGGAATTTTGACACAATACTCTCGACATGTTGTGCATTCAGATAAAAAAAAAAAAAAAAAAAAAAAAAATGCAAAATAAATTTTAAAACCTTACCCCCCCCCCCCCTAACGATGGAAAATAATGCATGCCTAGGAATTGATACGTAATATTTGTTCTTTGTACAGTTTCTCTTCACATTTGTCACGAAAATGTATCGAAAAAATCTACGGAAAAAAAAAAAAAGAAAAGAGACGCTAAAGAGAAATATAGAAAGAGTTGTAACGCGTCGCTTGCAATGTGAAAAATTAAGTCTCGCGCGAGTATACGGAAAAAGAAAACGAAGAGACCGTTCGCTTAGCTTTGAATAGAAGAAGCGAGTAAGCGTCGCTTACTATCTCGGTAAATTTCGAAATTTAAGAGAAATGAGAACGAAGCGTCGCAATGCGTTTAATGCGACGATTGACACTTTTTCCGGCGCGTCCCTCTCTCCACATTGTTCTTTTATATTTTTCTTTTTATTTTTTTTTTTTTTTTCTCTTTCCCTTCCATATTTCGTCTTTCTTTCGGAGAACGATTATTCGCGAAGTTCGTGAAAACGAAGAGTTGACGCTTCAATTGTTGTGTATAGCGCGGAGTAGTCGCGTCATAGCGCGATGACGGGTATAGGGCGACGGTGTTATGCATATGCTTATGGTTTTTTGTATAGACGTTTGTATGAGAAAAAAAAATAAATAAATTTTTACGTTGAGTTTATCAATTGAAATTTTTTTTCTTGCGAATTCGTAAATTATCAGTAAAAATTTTTTTATTTATAAAAAGCTATTAATTAGCTTTTTGTTTTTTTTTTTTTTTTTTCTTTGTTATGCAACAGCAAAGGTTTATATCATATCTCACATTACGTGCAGATAATTCCGTATGACGATATGGCAATATTTTAGTAAACTAATATCCAACTTATCTAAAAAAAGAGAATATGTGTGTCTTTTTAAATTGAATAAACCTTAAAGTAAATAAGAAAAGATGACACAAGCGAAGCCTTTTCATTCAAGTAATAATAGGTTTCCGGTTATTATATGTACATATACAGCCGATGCATTTACATGAAGAACGGAAGGCTACTTTGATTTTCTAAAGGTATTTCAAGATTTTTTTTTTTTTTTTTTCCTATTCTATTTTGAGCTTATCATTTACGTTTGGGTTACTTTACGTATTTGTATGAAGATAGTCGAAAGAATTATCTGAATTGAAAACAATGGACTGAAACCTAAGACTATTTGTTACGGAAGAATATATTTCTTAATGCAAAAATATCGCTGAGATTTTGACATTTTTTTTTTTTTTTTATTTCTTATGAATAGCTTTAAAATTTAAAAAGTATAAGTCACCAATTTCAAACATTACATACAAAATCAAAGTGTTGTAATTTTATTTATCACATATTGTAAAAAGTATTACACTTTTTGTCTTTGACGTATCGTCAAGTGTAAGTTTGAATCCACGAATCGCAAAGATACTCGCAATTGACATTGTCGCAAAATCATGTATAAATTCATTTTCAAATCCAACAAAATTTTCGCACGATCTCGCAGAATTGTATTTCGCGAGAAAAATCATATATGTCTCTCTTTCTTTCTCTTTCCCCGGCATAATGTTAAAAGAGACCGCGCCCAGACAGACAGAGAAAGAGAGAGAGAGAGAGAGACATCGGCTGCGAGGATAGTCCCACGATGATCTGGAACGTCGCGCGCATATATATACGCCGTCGGCACTCCGCGGACCTTGAGCCATTATAATATAACGAGGCTCTTACTCGTGCCGGTTATACGCACCCATTGCGCAATGATTCTCCTCGTCTTCGGTGCTCAAACATTTTCACGCACATGATTGCATTTGTACATAAGTATGTTAATACACACAGATATTCGCATGTGTGCATATGCATGGATGTAAGTTCTTATTTATACATGCATACACGCGGATACACACGATTTTTTAATATTCGCGCTGAAACTTGAAAAACGTCCAAACTTACTTTCCGTGTTTTTGTTTTACGATGCCGACGCCTCGCATTAATGAAATAATGGATACGCGGTAAGTGAGATGGATTTAGTATACGTTAGGATGAGATTATGTTTTGTTGTTATTTTATGTGATGTACTTTTTTTATTTTTGTGCCGCGTATATGAGAAATTATAGACCTTTTTTTTTAACGATTTAAAGCAGTTTCCGTCGCTTCTGATATATTGTTAACAAAATAGTTATGATTGTAATAAAAATATTTAAAATTTTTCGTCGATTTATGCGCTTATTGTAATTTCGTAAGCCTCTGGAGAATAAAATTAATATAACATTAAAAAAAAATTATGCACATCGTTCGATCTTAAAATCAATTAATCAAAACGTCGTGATCTTTGTATTTTCAGAGAACTCTTCGTAATTCATGAATAATAATATGCAATATAAATTAAAAAAAACAAAAAAAAAAAAAAAAAATTATCATTCAAAAAAATAAAAATAATTATCGCGTTACACTCAATTATTCCGCTTCCAGTAACTAATCTCAATCATTTGAATTATTAAAAATGCAAACGTTGCATCCATAAAGAAGGATGCAAACATTTTTCATCAATGAATATACTTTAAATACGTACAATTTTGCGTTAATAATAAATAAATCTCATTTGCAAAGTTATCCCGCCCCATTTTCTTATTATTCATCACCGACTAATTATCATCAACGGAGCTCGTCGGGATCAAAATAATTCGCAAATCGTTCATTGGAACGATTCATCCGCGGTGAATCAACTATCAACGCCCAATTAAATTGGAAAATAAAAATAAAAAAAAAGTCGTAAAACTCGAAACAATATTTCACTTCCCTCTCGAGTGTACGCGCGCGTCATTTATCCGCTGCTGTTATTTAAAACAAAACAAAACGAATAAGCAAAACTATCTTAAATTTTGATAAAGCCCGAGGATATAAATTGAATCGAGCGTTACGTTAGATCTTTGCGTATACGTGTTTAGTCACGTTTGCGACAACGAACTCGTCTGCGCGCATGTACACGCATGCTTTTTATTTTACGGCGCGCTCGCTAATTAATATTAAATAAGCGTATTCTTGGCTCATTGCAGAAGACTCGGAGGTTAGAGGGGGAGGTGAGGAAGAAAAAAAAAACGAATTTACGTGAATTCACCGCAACGCGATAAATGCGCATATGTATGTAAACGAGAAAAGAAAAAGTAAACAAAAAAGAAAAAAAAACTGAAAAAAAAAAAATAATAAATAAAGATAAGTGAACCATGGCGGATTGTAAGAGCGACCGTCGCTCGTTGCGACACTCGTCGCGGGCGTGTTTTTCTTTTTATTATTTTCAAAGCGCTGATCTTCTCTCAACTTAATAATTCATTTTTATTTATTCGTATTATGCTTGGTTCTTTTTAACGATGCGCTATTCTTTTTTTTTTTCGATTTATGAGCCGTAATTCATTCGTTTTTTTTTTTTTTTTTTTTTTTTTGAATTGCAAATTAATGACACTTTTACGTAGACAAACTTTTTTATCTATGTTTATTTAATTATTTAATTACTACTAATTCGCAATTAGTCAAAGAATAAAAAATGTTTGTTAATAAAATTCAGTGCATTAAAGTAAATGTGTGTACTTTAAAGTTAAAAAAAAAATGTATCGTAAAAAATGTCAAAATAAAAAAAAGTATGAATTTGCATAAATAACGTAATTACCTTTAATTTCCATTTTGAATGAACACGAATTTCTACTTAAATATGTGCCTAGTACCAAGCAACCTATACGGAATTTTGGTGTAAATTTGAAGTAATTTAATTTCATTGCAGAAACCATTAAAGACATTAGCAAATTAAAGAATAGGTACGATGTATTTAGACTGTTCTAAATAAAGCATTTTTTAGAAAATCGTTTATTCAATGTTTCTTTTTCAAATTTAATTATTGGTTCATTCATCGCATTAGGAAAAATTATTTATTGCTTTATTCAAATAGATATTTACAGACATGTACAATTATGTACAGATAATTCATTTATTTTAATAAATATTAACTTAAATATTTTTAGCCACAATGCAGTATTTGAAATGTATTGAAAATACAAATATTCAATTATATATGATCAATCAAAGAATCTAACATAGTCGTCATAAATATCCTGGTATATTTCATAAAACAAAAAAAAATAAAAAATAAATAAATAAATAAATAAATAAATTTATTTCATCACACGTTTATCAAACATCATGAGAACTTCACGATTAGAAAAGTGCAGTTCCACTGCTCAAATAAAAAAAAAACAAAAAAAAAAAAAAAAAAAACATTAGGGCATCACTTTTCGACTCCTGACAATCCTATTCCCAAGCTCACTTTGTCACGTCCCGATTACTTTCCTCCTGCTAATTCTCAATCTTGTCAATACCATATAAAGGATCCACGCGCAAGTTACGCAGTCGTATATGAAATCGCGCGTACATGTAAACATTTGTTTACCTTGTAAATGTACTTACGCTCAAAGTTTATAGTATATGTATACATTCGAATAACAAAGCACTCGAATAATCTCAAAAATCAAAAGCGTCCCTTTAAAATCTTGTCGTTGATTCGATAACCCCCGTAACTTCGAAAGTTTATTTTCAACCTCTTTCGTTTAACCTCGTTCCGCGCGTTTCGTTTTCTTCAATTCCTTACATCTTTTCCTCTAATTTTCCTTTAATCTTTTTATTTCGTCGCGCGACTCATGCACGCTTATACTTATACAAATACGTCGTCGCATTACGCTGAGCCGTCTGCTTCATAGCGTGAGAAAACGCTCGAGCGCGCCGAGGCGCGTTTAATTGCACGCGCGCATATACGATCGCCGCATCACCGTTGTGGTCAATGTACATAGTCAACGTACCGCCACGAGTGCGAAAAAGAAAGAGAGAGAGAGAGAAAGAGAGAGAGCAAGCCGCGTGTAATTTACGCAAAATCGAAGGCGAGAGTTAGCGCACGCCATCGTTCGTGCTTGAACGATGCGTCAGGAGGAATAACATTATCCTCCGATTCGATTCCTTTCGATGTTCGAAAACCGTTCGAATTTTATCTTCCACTTTTTCAAATTTATCTATATATATTATATATTCGTATGATTTCGTGCTAGATAATTTTAACTGGCTTCTTGGAATATCAATTTGACGTTTAAAATTAACGCATCGTAACTATAAACGTTAAACGAACGTATAATCAAAAAAATACCGTACAATAAAACAAAGCCCACGCAATAAAAAGCAAAGGTAAGCAAAAGAATTCTTTTTTTCTCGCCTAAAGAGCCTCTAAAGACTCATTAATAACCGGTAAACATACAGTACACATAAAAACACAACGGCAAAGCAAAAAAAAAAAAAAAAGAAAACAGCTCCATCGTCGGCTTACATGTATCGAGCGTATAATACACGAGTTTATATTTTTAGTCGTTACATTATAAACTAAGCTTACTCGCGAGCAGCTCGCGTTAACCTTATGCACACGCATAAAGACTCGCACTAATAAACGGGTCTCCAGCCGTGCGCATATAAACGACAAGCAAACGTCTAAATCACGGCCGTGTAAATATATATTATATCGGCTTGTACGCGACAGAAGGTTTTACGACGCGCGCACATAAGTATACGAGTTATAACAATAACGATGAGCGAAAAAAAAAAAAAAAGGGAGCGCGACAACTCGCGCGTGAAGGAAAATGGATCTCTCTTCTCGAGTATATCTCCTGTATATATACTTATCGCGATAATCTCTCGCGGCCGGTTATCGACTCTCGCGATGCGTGTAACACACGCGCGCTCGCCTCGAGAAATCGTTTCACCCAAGAGAGTATTTTCCGTAAAAAAAGTTCGACGCGCAGGAAAAGAAAGAGAGAGAGAGAGAGAGAGAGAGAGAGAGAGAGAGAGAGAGAGAGAGTAAGTGAATAATTATGGTCGAGTGCTAAATTTAATGGAGGAGAAATGGACTCTGAAACGTTCGTATATTTTATGCGGGAGCTTAGAACCGAGTTTAAAACAATTGGGAAATTACGAGACACGCGATTGAGAAATATTATACTCGAAGTAAAGGGATAAAGATTTCAACAACGGATATTGAAGAATTTTTTCATTATTTTAAAATTGCCGTTAAATATTGCGCTTCGACGTTTTATTGAATTTTTTTCCGCTTCTATTTAATAACCCGAATTTTTTTTATTAATAGAAATTTTAATATTACATTATTATGCATTTAAAAATACTACAATGGATTCTTTCCATCGTTTTATCGAAATTTCTTCCTACTATTCGCATACGGTCATTGGGCAAGATTAATATATTTTTTTGATAACTTTTACAATTCAATAATCTTAAGTATTCGTTCAATAATTATTAATTTATAAGCTTTTTAATTATAACTATCATAAAATAAATCTACAATAATTAAAATTGACTTATTTGATTATTATAATAACTTTGACTACATTCCGATAATTTATAATAATTGAAAAAAAAAATTTTCATAAGGGAAAAACATTTCCAGTAATAACAGAATTTGTACGGTTATTCCGATGCAGTTGCAATGTTGAGATGAAATTTTATGAGTATTGATTGAATTCGTAACTAAATATGAGGTAATTATTAATGAAAAATAGCGATCTTTTCCTTATTCATAAAGGATCGTTACAGATTTTTAAAAATTGTTATTTTTAACAATTTTCAATAACATACTTTTTGCTTTTAATAAAAAAATAAATGCCCAGAAATCGCACAATCCTTGAGCTACATATGTATGAAATGATTACAAAAAATTGTACGTGATGTTACGGTAAAGACAAAACATCGATCGAATATAACCGTATATAAATTGATTGTCTAGTATTGGTTTAAAACGAATGGAGTATCGACGCGTGAACAATATTACGCGCAGAGCAACTTACAAAGATAACAAAGCAGCATACGCATACTTTTTATTTACGTAGGCGTAAAAAAAAAATTGTTGTCAGATTGCAGTTATACAAATTTTATAATAAAAATAACGATATTTTATACGTATAAAATAAATTGCTTTTAAAAAATCATGTAAACGTGTTTATGCAAATAAAAAAAAAAAAAAAAAAAAAAAAAAAAAAAATTGTAAATGTTAAAATTAAACGCAAGCAAACGTTAGTTTACTGAAATATACTCTTCGCTTAAAAAATTAAGAAACAATACAAATCATTTTGACCTCGGAATAAAATATTAAAATATAAATCATGGTTTTATGATAGATGCAACCTTCATTTTCGTTCATCATCATTTAGTCAAGCATTGAATTCTTAATGTGTGCATTGTGATAACGTTTGATTTTTGGTCACGAATTATTGAATTCATATCCGTCATATTATTTTAAAGGACCTATTCTTTTACTATATTTAAATGTTTAGACATTAATAAATGATAAATTATATAACTTTGGAAATCGCGTAAAAATCGTTTTATCGAATACTTGATTAATATTGAAAATTTACGTTGCGCTATACAATAACAATTATATTGAAATTTCTTTGTTAATTTTTATACTATTATTAATGAGATGTTGCATCGGTTAAAATAACTGACAAATTATTAGTTAAATGTTCTTTAAAAAAAAATAAGCGTAAAAAATTTAATTAAAAAATAATAAATAAAATTCACAAATATTGCCATCTTACGGTAAACTTTGAAACCTCTACTACTGGACTCCCACTGACGGTAAACAGTCGAGGTAGCTTACCGCGTAAGTGAATAAAGGTCTTATCTAGCCAGACATTTTTACGTTATTTTTACTATTAGTACTTCGCGCTCTAGAACACAGAATTCGCTAGTGTAAATGCATTATTAACTGAAAATAACACGATTGTTGCCCGAAAAACAAAAATTAAATAAAAGTTAACGTTGAAATATTCTCCGTCGTAAAAGACAACGGGAAACAACCGCGGCTTAAGAGATGTTCCCAAAAAACATTCCAATTGAAATAATTAGAAACCGACAAAAGCGCTTGGTCTTACAATGCCAACGACGACAACAATTATTGTCGCATTGATGACAACACGTATATTAAAATGCGTTACTTCTCAAATTCTCAACACGTATTTACGAAAATTAAACGATTTGAGTATTTATTAACCCATCGATTGAATTAAAGTCACCGTAATTGGTTTATCGTTTAAAATGCCGCATACATTCATAAACGAAAAATTACAAAGTTTACTCCAGTTTGCATTCCATCGTAGATAAAATCAAGCGAAGCATTGCACTTTCCGCGCTCGCACGGCCGGTCTACCGTAGTTAACTGTACACTTTCAGATCTCCTCGACGATACGATCGTTATATATGCGAAGAAAAAAGAAAAAAAAAAACAAAAAAAAAAAACAAAAAAAAAACAAAAAAAATAAAAAATAAAAGAAATCGCAAATCTCACCGCGAACGCGAACGCGACAGTGAACCGTAGTTTGGATATACCTAAGAAAAATCGACAAACGATCTATATTTTCTCGTAATGACCGGTAGAAAATTTAAATCCAAGCTCTTAGCGCTTTTGTCGCTTTGTTGTTGTATGTGAAATTGCCAATAAGTTGTTGCGATTTTTTTTTCACTTTTTATCGTCAAAACTTTAATTAATTTTTTAAAGTAAACTATACGATAAATTACGTAACTTTGCGTTGCGATTGTTATAAAACACGCATTGGGTTGCTCGTTTAAAATTGTTAATATGTACGTTGAAAATTTTATAAAGTTTCACTTTAACATTTATTACAAAAAGATTCCTTATATAAAACAATGAAAATAATATAAATAAACGCAAAGCGCAAAATCTGTAACTCCGGGAACAAAAAAAAAAGTAGAAATTAATCACGTCTTTTTATTTTTCGCAAAAAAAAAAAAACAAAGCTTATACATAGATACACATCGTTTTCCATCGTTAAAAACTTTTTCACGCTCGTCAATAATTGTTTATCGTTGGCTTAAAATTTTCATCGACGATATTTATTTTCATCACGCGCCGCTCTAATTAATGACATAACGCGCCTTCCGCAAAAAGCTCCTAGCCGATGTAACAAAAACAGTTCGGCAACGACGACGTTGAAGCGTAAAAATTAGGTTATCGCGGTGTGTATAATATACCAGCTGATATCTCTTTAGATGTGAGGTGAGACGTCATTGCTAACTTTTTATAACGATTGATCAAAAGAAAAAGCTATCCGACGGCGTGCGATCGTTAACCTTTTGCTTTCAAAACGAGCGATAATCTGCCGACGCCAATTTACGTTTGGCGATTTTTAAAGATATACGTTTTGATCCATCTAATCGATGGAATGTAAACTGGATCGATATTTTTATTTATTAAAAATTCATCGGATCAAAATAATTTTAGGATTCGCGAAAGAGAAAGTTTTGATATAAAAATCGTAATAATTTACGGAAAGTGGTTATTATTATTGTTTTTTTTTTTTTTTTTTTTTTTTTTTTCCAAAAGAGTTAAGAAATTCATAAAGGATTAATTGAATAATTCGATAAGAATTAATTTTACAAAAAATTAATTAAGTTTCTCCGTTAATTTTTCTCTATGCGATATTTCATATATGATTTTTCATGGCCAAAATTTTCCATTCGAAATTAATTTCGATCAACTTTTTTCATTCTCTTGTGTAAACGCTCATTTTCCTATAGCTTACAATGTTTCTTAATCATGCGTTACGTATATCAAAGTAAATAAAGTGATCCGAGGGTTTTTTTTTTTTAACGTAATTTTTCTTTTAAATTTAAGTAAAACGTTTTGACGGAAAGTTATCTTACATACCGTCTAAGCAGTTCCTTTTAAACATTATGTAGCTGAGCTGACATTCACTTTCATCCAATTTCACGTAAGAAACTTTAACAAGTTATGTCATTATTTTACAATTACTGTTGTACTCGGTAAAATAAGTATTTCAAGTAAATATACGCGAACACATGAACTCACCAATTATGAAGAGTAATAAAGTCATTTTATACTGGAAAAAAGCTGTAATTTCGAGAAATTAATTTTATTTTTTTTTTTTTTTTTTTTTTTTTTTTTTTTTTTTCTTTGGTATCTGTGTTTGAGATAGACAAGAGGTGACAAATGAATATTTTGTTTAACTTTCGTGTAGAATTTTTCTGTAATTAAAAAAATTCACATGTATTTATTTATTTATTTATTTATAATTAAAGATAATTTATTAATTGCATCTATTATGCGTGTTTCGTGTAAAAAGAATTTTTTGCGTTTCATGAAAATTAAAATTTCGACATTTATAATTTACACATTACCATTTTAGAAATAAAATTAAATTTAATATAAAATCGAAGGGTAGACGAATATAACCGCGAAAGTGCCATTGAACGTATCGTAAAATACAGATACAAAAAAAAAAAATCTGACCTATATTTTATATGTTCATCGAATGTCAATGAAAAAGAAAAATAATGTATATATGTATGTATTAAATAGGTAATTAGAAACTAAAAATAAATATATTACGTTTAATTTTTTAAAGTTTGAGAAATTTGGTTGAATGAACACTAAGGTCATCGCATTATAAATTCATCGCCTTCGATTATTTATTTTACGGTAACAAAAAGGAAGAAAGAAAAAAAAAAATATGAAAGAAAAAACGATTGCATTACGAAAGACAAAATTGTACCTAATTCATCCATAATCGTGACCTAATTTAGTAGTAAAAAACATTATATATATATATATATATTTAGTAATTACGCGTTATTTGCATTGTACAATAAAATTAATTCCCGCGTGATTTCCATTACGCGACCATAATAAATAAAAAGCCACTTACAATAAATAAGACAGAGTATATAATATACAGAGGCGCCGTCGCGATAAAAATCGCGAAAGTAACGAAGCGGTTTTGTCAATTACCGGTGATTATTTTATTACGGGCCCTTGTGCAATTATTCCAACGTCAAGATAATCCTGCCGTTCGCGTCTCGTCGCGTACGCCGCGATCCTCCCGTAATTAGCCGAGAGCTCGTTGAATCGATGGAACAACGCCTTATCGCAGCAAAGGAAGTGAACGTTGTTCCTTACAGCTTCCGCTTTTTGGTATTAAGCTCAGGGCCTGAGGAAAATGACGCATCGCCGTTAATTGACGGCTTATCGCGGAAGCCGAAGAATGTCATATATCCATTTAGAGATCAATTAGTAGCAATATCAACGGTGTAAATATATATATATATATATATATATATACATATATATACATATATACAATCGCGACGAGGTTGTATTGTACGAGGCTTGCCTTGCAAAAGAACGCGCGCGCGCTTCTCCCATTTATTCCGATGTTCGGCACGATAGAAATCGAGAGCGCGCGATACGCGTGCGTGAGAGCGTAAATTCATCCGATTATTTTATAAATTCGGAATGTTGACGATGAACGTTAAGACGATTTTGTATCTTTAAAAATATGAAAAATCAACCGGAAAGTTTGAACGTCGGTGGAATTAAATTTTTTTGTATCTTCTTTATTTTTTTTTTTGTATCTTTTGAGTTTCTTGAGTCGTTAACGCGGACGAATAAAAAGAAATCATGCTTTTTATTTGTGATAATTACTTTATCCTTAAGGACAAAAAAAAATCAATAATTAATCAAATGACCCATCAAACGAACAACGCAATCGAACTTTTTTCTATTAATTTAATAAAATAAAGTTTTATCTTAATCGAGATAAAAGTACGCTTACAACGAGTGTCTTCTCGCCTTGGAATGACGCTCGACAAGTATCCAAGTACGATTTTGAGAAGAGAAAGGATAATAATTCACTCTCTTACGAGCGAGATAAAATGTAACGAAAGGAAGCCTATTATTTCGCTAGCCTATGTAATTGATTGTGTTCGATAATATGTGTTAACGATCAATACGAGCGTTATTGTGTGTATTCCTTTTTTTTTTTTTTTTATCTTTTGCCACGTGCCAATGATTCACTTTTTTTTCTCCTTCGCGCGCTCGTGCACGTACTTATTCGAGTAATTAAACGTTGCATTGCTTCTTAATTTTCAAGTTCGATCGATTTACACGCATGTAACATTCGCGATGTTTTGTTTCAATAAAATTAAAAAAAAAAAATGAGAGAGAGAGAGAGAGAGATTAGAAAACTGGAAGACTTATGCTCTTATTAGTTTAAACAATCTTTGTAATCGTTTTCAGAGGTATTAATGCATCGGAGAACCTTGCGACTATGTGTGAGGTCTTAACGCTGATACGCAAATGTTTACAAGCCGTTGTTGTTACGTTTTTCATGAGAGATCGCTTCTTTGTTTTGTACAAAAACTTATTCTGCAATTTGTCACATTGTTCTGACTATGGTATTAATTACGATTTTAATTTATTATTACCTGCGTAATTTATCGCTGGCAATGTAAAATCCAAATGATGAAATATTTTTTATATTTTATATAGCTTCGGTTATATAATTTACAAAATATAAAATATAAAATACTCGAACTATTTTAAAAACGATTTAACATCAACATTATGAAGGTTTTAACAAACTTTAACCTTCGATTAAAAAAAAAAAAATTGTTTATTTTATGTTTTTTACTACGTTTCAATTGTGTAACGCGAATTGTTATAATAGTAATAATATTAAATAATTTCAATAAACGGCTACCTCGACAGAACAATTAAAGTCGAACCGGTCGACTGGTAAAACTAATCCTTTGTTTTTCAACCGTATGAATCGTTCAAGTGTACAAAATCAACCGATAATAATAATAAAAAAAAAAAAAAACCAGGAATTGATTTTCACGCGTAAGCGTAAAACAAAAAGGGCAATGAAATTTTAAAATACTAAGAGAGGATTAGCAGAACTGTAAGAGCAATTTTATAATGCATGATTTTGCGCTAACGAGATACACACATCCGTACACATTCGTGCACATGCATAAATACACCGACGCATAATTTATCGAAGGTAGCGGGAAAAACCATCGGAGTTTCTCAAGACAGGCGTGTGGATATGTAACCCTCTCGCGATATGATTCGGCGGCCTCAACTAGCGTCCTTCCCACTGATTTTAGGAAATTAAAAGGCTAATTCGTCTTTTATGCTCAATCTCTGTCGTACGGATAACCTTACGCGTGTAAAGTAACGGGCGAGCTATTGGAATGCGCGCGAAAAGTCTGCGTAGCTTTTAGAGGCGCAGCGCCACTAAGGTCGGAACATTTGAAACCATTGAATATCCGCACGTTTGAACGATCAAGGATTATTCGGATTCCACGTGGAGACGTGAAATTTTTCACGTCTCGACGATTTTTCACGGCTTTTACGTTTCCTTTGCGATGATTTCGATGAAACAATTATCGTCTTTGCGGTTCGTTATTCATACGCCATTTGAGCTCAAACGGTGGATATAAAGATATGATAAATGTTGCCTTTCAATGTCGACGCTGAATTTTTATTATTATGGCGCGCGTGACCTAAAGCGCGTTACGTTGCCAAAGGTATTTCACATGACAGCGAATTTGAGAGGGAAAGTCAACGTTGAGGTCAACTCGTTTAAACAACATTACGAGTATTTCTTTTTTATTTTTTCTTTCTTTTTTTTTTTTTTTTTTTTCTTCTTTTTTTTATTCGAACGAGTGCAATATTTGTTAGTTTGTTTTTTTTTTTTTGCGATCGCTTTTAGATTTTGAACTTGCGCTTAAATATTTAGATGTATTTATATAAGGTGTAGCCAAAAAAAGGCTGTTTTTCCTTTAAAAAATGAAATTTAATTAATTAATTAAGTTAAATAAATAAAACGTCTACTTACATTATTATTTTAAATTTATGCTAAACCAGTTTCTAAATAAATTTTGTAATTATTATAGCGTTCCCATAATACTCTTATTTGAATAACTTACCTAATAATACATTAGGCCGTGTTACATTTTAAAAGTCTTAACTTAGAGTCACGATAAATAATAAACAAATGAGATTTTTATTAAAATAAAGTCTAAAATTCATAGTAAAATCGTGCATATATTGTAAAATAATGAAAATTTGAGAATTAATAAAAAATTTTCGTATAAATCTTCTTTTGAATCCGTTAAATAAATTCATAATCGGATAATAAAAAAAAGATATTTTCTCAACTAAAAAATCAACGGAGTAGGTGACAGCTCGCACTTTTAATAGTTAAAATTCCACTTAAACGTCATACGGTTAAATCAATCGAAAAGTTTAAAAATTCAGTAAGAGATAATCGATCTCTTACCGCATCTTCATTCAAAGCATCGATTAATCAATTGTCGATTAAATCCAAACGAACGTCGAAGAAGAAGCGATTACACGGCCGATTACACGTGTAACCGGCGTGTATGACTATACGCCGCGTATACATGCGACACACTAACGTATGCCGAAGCGCGCGAGAGCTAACACGAAGATGAAACACCGTAGATGGTAAGACGTTACACGCTCCGTGAATAATCTCCGCGGCATGTTTCACGGGCACACGTGACCTTTTCAAGGACACGCTGTATCTCTCTACCGCTTACTCTTCTCTCGTCTCTCTCTCTTTCTCTCTCTCTCTCTCTTTCTTTCGCTTTGTGTACACATATACATATATAGACGTGTAGTAGCATGTCGCATGTGAGGATACGTATGTGCTATGAAGTTGAAGAGAGCCCGAGGATTTATGGTAAATCTTTTAACGTTTTAATGCGCCGAAGGAATTAGAAATTCAAATATCGCGATGCGGATAAAAGAAGGATTTACTCGGGAGGAAAAGTTTGTAATGCGCTACCGTGGTGATTCTCTTTAACGGAAGCTTAGATAATAACCTGTTTTTGTATATATAGTGTTGCATTATCGATAGGAACGACTTGTAAATGCAAATCATAGATTTTTTGGTTAATCGTTCAATGGCCGGTCAGCCGTAATAGTAATTGTAATTATTTTTATGATATATCATAAAAAATGTAAATAAAACATACGTAAATTACGATAGAAAACGCGTAAAGTTTCAAATGAAGTTTTAAAAAAAATGAATTAAGCGATAAATTACTCGAAGAATTAATCGGCCGATCGATTAACCAACGTCAGACAAAATACAATCCGATTGCACCCAAGATCCGGGGTGTTTTACGTACACGCGTAATTGTCGACGCATAATTTTACGTGAGCGCGCGTAAGATGACATTGAAATATCCTCGATCGCTCGTACGCGCGCGATCGCGTATACATAATATTGTGTACGCGCCGCTGTGTAAAGCCAATCGCACCGGTCGACTATGTAACTATCTAAAAGCGCGCGTAAACGCATCGAGACGCGACGACGATGATAATTATATAATTACATCGGGCCGTAGGCAACGGCTGTGCTTAGATCGGTATAGGTGCGGATTTTAATCCCACGATGTTCGTCGTCGCTCCTATTACGTCGGCGTTGATGACCGCAACGCGCTCACATATGTGCGGATTAATTTTATAATCTTAATTAATCCCCTTACAACGATTATCTGGATCTATTGTCTTGCTTTATGGAACGCGTATACTTTCGTATCGAGATTCGAATGAAATTAATGTCGAGTACGTGGAATTGTTTTTTAGAAAATTAGCCGGCTTATCGATTTTTTCATTTTATACAAAATAAAAGAAAAGTTTATTGTGATGTTACGTACTTGAACCATTAATTTTATAATTAATCAAAACTCGTTATTCGGATTAAAAATGGTATGTAGATAGCCGTTATTTTGACTTAGAAAATTTGTATAGCTCCAATAAGCGCGTTGAAAAATTTCGATAAATAATAATGATAGAATGAATTAAATAATAATGATAGGCGAAAAAAATTGTTAATTATATCATATTAATGGAATCTTTCAGCGATAATTATTTTGTAATTCTAAATAAATCATTCATCGCGGAATTAAAAAAAAAAAAAAGAAAAAAAAGGAAAATAATATAATCTTCATTTGTAAAAAATCTTGGTTGCATTAAATTTGAAATTTTTATCCGCTTACTTTGCTTACGTATACTCTCCTATTATGTATAAGTAATTGGCCGACCGATCTCGTCTGCAACTACTTATTCGTGAATATATAAATTACGATAGGTTTATCATTTTATCTTCTAGAAATTTTGCAATACTTTATAACTATAAAAAAAAAAAAAAAAAAATGTTTAAATTAATACAGAACAAATTTTTTTTATCTAAAAAATTGAATTAATTTTTTATTTTATAAATAATGCAAGAAATTTTTCATCATCGAAACACTTGAAATCGAACAATTTAACAAACTACATATATACATAAATACATTGTAAATTTAACGGATCTTTAATAAGATGCAAGTGAAAATGAATTTTTCTTTATAATTTAAACTGTTATTGCTTAAATTAGAATTCATTGGAATATAATAAATAAAAAACAAATTTATTATCATACAAAATGGATTTTTTTTTTTTTTTTTTTTTAACAATAATTGCTGAACAAGTTCATACATTTTCAAATGAATTTAATTCTTGAAATTCTGTAAGATTACTTCTTTACAACTATTACTGTAATTTAATCTCGATGCTACTGCATCCATTACGTGTAATTTATAAGTCATAAAGAATCATCTTTCATGGAATTTCAATGAACTAACTTGGAAAAAAAATTTTTTCTTTTTTTCACATCGTTGATATTTAAACGCAATATCCCAGAGGTACAAAGTTTTCCTAGATAAAAAAAATTTTTCTTAATTATCGTAAGAAAAAAAAAAAAAAACAAAAAAAAACAACAAATCGCCAGTTTAAGAAGTTATTTTTAAAACGCTAAAGCAATAAACAACGTAAGATTACGACTGTTTGATCCTTGTATCGAACCTTCCAACTAAATGTAGAGCATAAGCGTTAACGAATCGATTAGTGAATTCGTGAGGAAACGGAAGGAAAAAAAAAAAAAAAAAAAAAGTCGTAGAACCGCGTACACACATACAAGATCGTTTAACACCGCTGAGAGTGAGACGTATTCTTTACCAAGGTCTGACACGGCGAGCTTCCTTTTCCGAAACGTGCGTGAGCTCTAGTCTCTCTCTCTCTCTCTCTCTCTGTTTCAAAGTTACTTGGCTTGCTCCTGAATAAGTTACAAAAGAGCCTTACGACGGGGATAATATTTCTCTAAACATTATATGTGTGAATGATATATATATTTTTTTTTCTTTTAAAAATCGTAAAACAAAGACCGTAAAAAATCGAAGGAAAAAAAGTAATAATAATAACAATAATGGTAATAATATGACGAGAAATTCTTCGACTAAGGCTCGAGAAGCATTTGTCATTGCTTTGTACGGCCTCGTAATTATGATGAATTATCGTAGATGGTGTTTATTAATATGCCATCGCGGTTCCGCGATCTTCGCCTTTTTATCTTTTATTCTCAATCATCGTCAAAGTTTTCATATCGTTGAATTACATATACACGTACTTATGTACGCGATCGCGATGTTTGCGCCAATGGAATCGAAACATTCGGGCCGCTGAACGTAACGACGACGACGACGTCGACGATGAGGATGACGAAATTTTTCACCACGGATTATTAAACTTTGCGAACAAAAGAATGAGTCGCGATGTTGTTTTTTTTTTTTTTATAATCCGTCCGACTTCGTGATGAAAAACGTTTTTACATTTTATTTTTCTACGGAATACTTGTAATAACGACGATGGTAATAAGTTATTAAGATCTCGCTCTCGAATGTGAGATGATTGTGAAAAATTTAAAGGAAAAAGACTCGTAATTAGATGAACGATTATTTAAATTATTTTTTTTTCCCCTTTTTTTTCTCGAAAAATATACATATTTATGAATTATTACATTCTACAACATATGTATTCGATGTCGTAATTAAAACTTTGTTAAAGTAAATTTCAGCGATACAACTGATTCGTCGTCGTTTTTCATTTTGAAGGGACCACGATTATCGATAAACCATTTCACAATGCCTTAATTTAATTTAAATATTCCAATGACGTATAAAAATATAAAAAACAATAAATGTTCGAAATCAAAAAAAGTTTCGAAAATTAATTTATTTATAGCTTTATTTCTTGCTAGTTGCTGCTAAACCCACGTTTAAAATGACAAAATTCAACGCGCGTCATGGATTGAGTTTTTTGACTCCAATAAGGCAAATAAATCGATGCATGGTTAACGAACGGGTCTCTTTCTCAGCCTTCGGGCGCGATACACAATTAGGATTGTTTTTTTTTGCGGTGAGAAACAAAATAACGCGAACGTTGTATTGAGTTGCAGAAGGCCGGAAGCTTGTCCGTCCAATGCAAGGTTACAAACTCTCACTCCTACTTGTAAGAACGAAAACAGAGAAAGAGAGAGAGAGAGAGAGAGCAAAAGATTCATTGCGTGTGTAAACTCATATGGATAAATGTAATTATTAAGAAACAACGAAAATAAATAAATAAAGCAAAAGGTAGCCAAGAGTCGTTGAGGGATCGACCGAAACGAAGCGGATTTTGCCACATGGTGCACGTGAGAAGTTCCCCTTTTACTTTTCATGGCAAAACGCGGGGTAGATGGCCGGATCTTTCATGTAGGAAATAAGATACGTTTTCGTGATTTAAATTCCGCGAAACAATAAAAAAAAAACACGCACGTATGTAAATGTAGTTCCGTCTAACCGTATGGTTCATTTTTTATTCCTAACTCTGAATTCAAATTATTTTCTCATTTTTTTCTTTATTTTTTTTTTTTTTTTTTTTTAATAAAGGTTATAAAAATTTAATTTATTTTTTTTTTGTTCTTTATAAAAATATTTCGACTGTTTTAACTTTGAAACGATCGGTTACTAATTTTAATAAAAAAAAAAAAAGAAGGTTAGGCTATGCTTACATTTCTGAAAATTGTCGAAATTATTCCCTTCGCTCGACTTCGTAAAAAATGAAACAATCAATGATAGAAACCGCAAAGTTTGGAATGCTTTTATGATTTCCACGAAACGATTTGATTTGCTAAAAATAAGGGTAAATTACTCCTTACTTCGGGTCAAAGTGGTTTCGAAAACTTTTGAAAAAAAATTAAAAAAAAAGTAACTCAAAGAATAAAAAGATATTTCGAGTGTAATTTATTTTAATGCGTATGGCGAAACATTAAACTGTAATTTAATATTGATAAAATTAAAAAATTTTAATAAACACAACCTGAATAATTAAATCATTAAACCTTGACACTAAAATAGTATCATTTTATAATAAGTATTAATTACGTCACTAAATCGAATGACATGGAAGGAGGAAGTAATCGAAAAAAAGCATCCTATCCGCAAGATCTATAAATGAAAATGTCAACGAGCCTCAAACGATGCATCGAAATCTAATCGCGGAAAGATAAAACCCTCTCGTGCTTGATACATCTAATCGATCGGTCCCTCGTATGTCGATCGTCTTATTTTCTTCTCCTTGCATCAGCCTCCGAGTCCATCACCTTCTCTCGGCATCTGGCCGAGAGAAACCGATCGAGGATCGCCTTGACCGTGACGGATGCCCCTCGATCGATCACCGGCAATAACCACCACAACGACGATTACGACGACGCCCCAACTTACGCGCCCGATACTCCAACGAGGCGTAAGAGGGACGGGAGAGGGGCGGCATGCAGGGGTCCTCCGTCGAGGCGACCTCCGTCGGCGCAGATATATAAGTCCCCGTGGTGACCCCCACCTAGCATCAATCGAGCAAATACCGCAGCGGACGCACGAGCTTCTGCTTCCTCGGAGCTCCCAAACGCAGAAGGAAACGCCACCGACGCCACCGCCACCGCCGCCGCCGCCACCGCTCTCGGCAACCCCCGCCAGCTTCACGAGCCGCTACGAAACCCGTCGCCGACTCGAGAGCGCGCAAAGCAGTCCTGCGCTAAGCGGATAGCGCCGCGGTTATAACAACGAACGCGAGAGCGAGTTTTCGATCGCAACTTGCTCGCTAGTTTTTTTTTTTTTTTTTAAACGAACTTTTTTTTTGGTTTTTCGTTTATTTTCTTTGCCAACTACTCACTTGTTTTGCTCGCTCCCGCTTTGTCGTTACCCTTCTCTTCCCTTCATCCTTCTCCCTCCTCCATCCCCCTTGTTCAACGAGTTGGACGAGGAGTGCGCGAGTTTTGCTTACTTTTGTGGGTTGCTATTGCCAAGTGTTCTCCTCAGGATTTGCAATATGAGACTCGTAAGTAGCATTCTTCTTTCCTTTTTATTTAAACCTTCGTTTTTTTTTTTTTTTTTTTTTCTTTTTCATTTCGCTATGTTGATTTAAAGAACGTGTGAGGATTACGAATTGTCTTGATTACTTGGATTAAATTTTCTTGATTAAAGCTTCGAATAAAAACTGAAATTTTAAAATTAAAACAATAATTAAACATTGAGTAAAAATATTAACAGCCAAATGATCAAATATAATCGTGATTGAGAAAATAATTAAATATCTTACGATAAGTGACTTATAAAAAGTAACCGATCAATTGAAAAAAATAAATAATTAAATTCTTTGAAAAGTAAAAAACTCTTCGATCCTGACGATAATTCATACAAAACAACAATTAAAACGCGCGTTGCGCGTTTTCACTTCGTCAAACATTCTCGCAAAGTGACGTACGTCGACGTTCGACTACCGTTAAACGAGCCCGCGAGTTGCACGATTTACAATTTTTTTTTTTTTTTTAACTCGCGCGCTCTCACATACGCATACGCACAAGACGAAGAAAAGAAAAAGTGAGGAAAACGAGCAAGGCTGTTGTAGCTTCGAATGAATGCGTGACGCCGAGCTACGAGCGAAAGTATAATGATAAAATAACAGCGGCGGCTTCTCTCGTTAAATCGAAAACTTATATACATCGGATTTTACGCGGACGAATATATTCCTCTCATTAATCCTGAGCGAGAGCTTTTAAGGAATAGGTAATTATCGAAAACAGGAAACCGTTAACGCATCCATTACGCTGATACTTTATTTTTATAATTTAACGCGAGAGTCGAGATTCTCGCAAGAAAGAGATACTTTCGCGCGCTTGTTGTCGAAGTTTATTAAGATACTTAAAGATGTTACGATTACCGGTAATTAGATAAGACAATCGTAAAAATCGGTATATACCATTCTTTATTGAATATAGATTGAAAAGATCGTTCATTTAAGAGAATACTCTCTCGACTAATTTTGCTAAAACGATGAAGGCCGGTTGAAAAATGCCAGCGAAGACGTAATTGTAAATTCAAAGCACTGACTGCAATTACGAATGAGGGAGGGGAGAGAGGGGATGGAAAGGATCTCGAAAAATATACCGAGCGCAATGTTACCGTAATGAGCGACAATCGGTGCAAATATGCGTTAACGAGAGATAAAATTAGGAAAATTTAATAATCGAAACGCTCGGCGTTATTTATTTGCAACCGAACGCGAGAGAATTGATAAAATTCAAATAAGTTGTACTTATCATTTTTTCTCTCTGGAATCTTTATCATCGTGTTTTTCATTACTTTCACCGCTGCGCTTATCAGCTTTACGATTTTGAAAAAATTCGAAATGTTGCGGTAACGTTCGTTATCTGACTTAGCTACAAGAACATCCATAATATATAAAAACGGTAAAGTAACGGTTTTTCTTGCAATTTTAACTTTCGATGTTAAACCATATAGATTTTACGGAATTTCAAATCATAAAATCTTGCGAAAGAACTTTTAACGTTCGTTAATTTACATAAACAAAAACCGTTTCGATAAAAGTACTATTTTTGAAGAATTTTTGCATAATAAAAATAAAACGTTCGTTACGTTTAGATATATACGTATGTACATGATGTTTAAAAAACGTAAAAAATCTTTTTTAAAGAAATAATGTAATTTACACAAATACGAAATTTAAAACGTTAATTCTTTCAATTCAATTAACATTACGGTAATAAACTTAATATAGAAGAATTAACTAAAATCTCTAAAGAGTTTAAAGATCTAGACCGTTTTTAGAAAAATCAAAAACCGCACGGTCGAATCGTCTTGAATCGTGCCAAGATTATTCGATACAACAAATCGAGAGTCGACCACAAATAACGATCCCCCTTAAATTAATAACAACGAACCTTTCCCTTACCGTATCGCACTGCTTAAATTATCCCAAAAAAACTACGACGCGCTGTTCGATACGATACAAACGAAGATATATATATATATATATATATATATATATATATATATATATCAAAAAAGACGCTTCGTTGTGTGGCGGTGAACGGCACCGCGCACCAACACACGTACGACATGCAGCTCGAGTTACGGGACAATCAGAGCGTTTACTTTGCTCGCCGGCGGCCGAGAGAAGAGTTGTTTTTTCTTTTAATTTTTCTTGCATTATCCGTTTTTATTTTTTTCTTCTTATTTTGCGAAAGGGTTCCGGAGATTTGACCATATTGAGCAATGAATCGCCTACTGTGTGTTTGTGTATACACTGACGCAAGTTTCGTTTTTCTTTTCTTCTTATTTTATTAAAAAAAAAAAAAAAAAAAAAAAGAAAAGAAAAAAAAAGATTGGGAGCGTAAACGTTTGCTTCGTTGTCATTGTCTTGACAAAAATTAAAAGTATGTAAGTATGAGGCAATGTGATCCAGTGATCCGATTTTCTTTATCATTCCTTTGTCGCTTTTTTTTCTTTCTTAATTGTTATTCGGAGCTCTCGTTATCTACGCTACCTTTATACTTCCTTTATTATTATTAACGTATAGGTTTGTGTAAGTTTAAGAAATTTTGGTGAAATTATCACGTATTAAAACTTGCTGAAATATTTTGTGTAGCGTAGATTAAATCGACGATAGCGTAAACAATGAAGGCTATTTTATTTTGGCGTGTACTATTTTCTTATTGTATGTAGTATTATGAAATTAAAAATTATTAATAATAAAAGTTTCGTGAAATAATTTATTTTTTAAACGATACATTATGCACTTCATTATCATAAGAAGCGACGTTTATGTTAACTTTAACATAGTTTTTTCATTTCGATCATTTTGATTTAATGCTTATATACATATATATTAAAAAATTATTGTCGTAAAAAGATTTAATCGACGTTTTAATAATAATACTAATAACTCTTTTTAAATTTATATTCCATCAAGTGTTTTAAAATCAATAGACATAAATTTTAAAAAAGGATAAAACATCGACATTTTTATCTTTAGACGCGAACAAAACTTTTCATTCAAACCAATATATATATATATAGATATATTTATTTATTTATTTATTCATTTATAGCTAATTTACATTTTTCTATAAATTGTATTAAATAATTGTAATAATGATAAAATAATCAAATTCTTATTACCACATGCTTGAATATCTGTTTAATGAATTCAAAAAATTCTAATAAAATCAAACATTTTACGATGAGAAAATATTCATATTTTCACCATTCTATCATATGAGGCATCATTTCCAGAAAATAATCATTTTAATTTATTAGTTATTTTAGACTACGACAATAATTTTAAATTGCAAATTCCTAACGGCGTATACTTTAAACAAATCAATAATTTTATTATGAAACGTTAATTATATTTAAATCGCAAAATTTATTTGTTTTCTCTTAAAACAAACGTAATATTGCAATTTTTTATTTTTTTTGGCGGCTCTTTTGGTCCTTCGTGAAACTCACTTATTCGCGGCATAGAAAATTTAATAATGCTTTCTATCGAGCGAGCTTTAAACTCTTATCGTTAAAGTTTCAAATATTAAATTAACTGATAAGTAATATGTAGCAATCGCAGTGAAAGCTTTTATCATTACATCAGCATTATTCATATCGTTAATGACTCGCGAGGCTCGACGCAAAAACAAAACTCGTAAACTTTTTATATCACTTAACGCACGCCGGACGTTTAATTTTCGTTAAGCCGCATTACATTAACGATTAATTTTATAACGTTCGTATAATTAACTATGTAACGTAAAAATAAATAAATTAATGAAATTTTCATAATCGCGTATATATTCACCGGGAGATTTATCTTTAAAATGCTAATACGAATTAAAATATCTCGATGCTCGACCGAATTTATTGCGCAATTATAATTAGATGCATTTATTGATTTTCCACAAGTAACGAAGATTCTATTTCAAAATTAAAGAATTCACGTCTATGAGCCACGACATAAAAACGCGATTATACCGATTGTCCTTTAAATTGCACTCCAACCCATTTGCGTGCCTTTAACGTCTGGATACACGGAACTTATCCATTTCCGCAAATATTACAAAACAAAATCGAATGAAAAAAAATAAGAAACAAAAAACAAAAAAAAATCATCAGACGACAACGTATATATTTATAATACACCTTAAACACCAGTAGCAAACGTAATCGCAAAACCAAAAAAAAAAAAAAAAAAAAAGAAAGAAAAAAAGCAGCTCACACGACGAGGATCACGAGAGAGGAGAGGTTAGCTCGGTTAACGAGAGCCGATTTCCGCGAGTCACGGCAATTCGTTCACCGCATACAGCCTCGCAGCGATGGAAACAGGTCCGCGCGCGACGGCCTTGCCCTCGGCTATACGTCCGAGTTCTTGTCGTTCCGAGACAGAAAAAAAAAAAAAAAAGAGAGAGAGAGAATTAATCGGGAATTCTTTTATCTTTCCTATTTTGTTATTCTTTTTTCTTTTGAGATCGTTTAAAGTCGCTGGCGGACGTTAATTTGGGTTTGTCTATTTTTTTTTTTTTTTTTGCTTTCTTTAATGCGCAAATATAATACAAATATGGCACGACCTCACATACGACGAACTGGTTAAATGACCTAAGTCCTTCTCTTTTTTTTTGTCGGTATAGTCTAAACAAAGTTAAAGTTAAAGATCGTCATGCAAACGATATTTTGTATTTTTAAATATTTCGTATTCAACTTTTATTCGCGTCGTCGATCGTCGTATTAAATAAAATAACCTACATATAAATAATAAAGAAATAATTTAATTAATTGTGCAAGATATTTAAAAAATTTTAACGCGTTGCATTAGTACAATGTGTTTACGTACGAGACTGTAACAATAATTCTTAGAATGCGATATTAAAAGTTTTAGCGATCCCAGTGATTACGGAGTTAATAGCACACACCCAGTTCCATTGTGAACCTCGAATTTTTACGTTGTAACGAATATTATTAGAGGCATGTGATGGCGTATTACAGCGGTAAAATTAGTGCGGCGGTTACGAGAAAGCAATAAAGATACGCATATATATATATATATATATATATATATATATATATATATGTATATGTATATGTGCGTATCTTAACGAGATTTGCGAATATTTTCTATGTCGAAAGATAAGAACGTAAACCTTGGCATACCGATGAAGCCAACGAAATTGAATAATATACTCTCGTCGATCACGAAAATCATTCCGAAAATAAAAAAAAGAGACAGATGCTTAAACTTATCATGTCGCCCATAGGTCACTTGAGCGCATTTGCGTTGCACGCAAAGTGGATAACTCGCGGGCTTTCGTCATTATCTTCGCGTGCACGTGACGATAAATAATATAGTTCACCGAGATATCTCTAGCGTTGTAAAAGCCTCCCTCGCTGTTATTTATATCGTTAGCAAGGTAACCTTTATCAATAAGAATTTCAGAGCTCTCGGAGCGCTCGTTTTATACCTGTACGCATACCGTCGTATATGTAAGATACAGCCGCGTGATTAATAAATTAAATCAGGCTACTTATTGCCCTTGCGTTATTCAAGATTATTTCCAAGCGTCCATTGCCTGTATAAGCGTCAATGTGTAAAGGAAAACCGTGGGATAAGCGACGACCTCGAATAACGCGGGAATTTACTTAAAGTTATATATTGTATCTACACTATCGAATTTTCCGAAGGTCGTCTATTTTATGGTATTCGGTGATCGATTTATTACGATCTTCTTTTTATAAAAATTCTCTCAATATATTACTTATTTAAAAAGTGCAGTATTCAGGTATTAAAGATATGATTATAAAAATCTTATTATTCCGATTATTTGCAAAGAAAAAAAAAAAAAGAAAAAAAAGAAAAAAAACAAAATTACGGTAGCTTTCGACGCTATCAAAAATTCAGTAACCTCTTAAAATTCAAAATATATTCTTATACCCGTCGTACGAGTATTTTATTATTTCTTTTTTCTTAAAATGCGCTTCGCTACCGACGACAATAACCTCTTCCTTAAAACATTTCATTAAAATTTCGTACGGAGGCAAAATTGACATTAATTTTCCGTGCATGCGCGGGATAACCTTATGGCATTAGCTCGCATACGGTGGCGGTGGGAATTGGTTTATGCAAAAGTGAACGTAACGCGTATACTTCGACGGAATTTGTCAACGATACTCGCTCGCTCTTTTTTTCTCTTTCTCTCGGTTACTTTGATACATACCGCGATGACTATTGCGAAAAATCCCGGAGCTACGAAGCGTTTGCATTACGCGCGTGTGTAATATGTGCTTATTACCGCACAAGCGTGTGTTTACCTTAACCGTTGCACGCGTTACTCTCGCGACAGTCATCTCTTTTATAACTTTATTAACGCTTTCGATGTTTGCTTTGATGTCACCCGTTTAATGCGCCGGTAAATACAATTGGCTTACTCGCCATACGTTGACAATTAATCGTATAACGAGTGTTTGGAGATAAATAAATTCGCTGCTACAATGTACGGACTGCATCCTTATCGAACGTCCTTGTCAATTGTTATTCTTATAGTCTACTGCCGCGTGATACAAATTCCTTATATATCCCGACACACATATACACACATATATATATATATATTCTGCATCTGATTTATTGTCGATTCATTCCATTAAAACTTTAGTTACGTTCATGAATGACAGGCGTTTACGCATTTAAAAATTTCACAGAGACTTAATTGAATATACTCTCAAAAGAAAATCAATTCTCTTCACAATGCAGCGTGTAGGCGTTAAATTAATTAAAAAAAAAAAAACAAAAAAAAAAAACAAAAAAAAAAAACAAAAAAAAAACTCGGTAATAAATCGCGTTTCCTCGGGCTGAATGCTCTCGTGCGTAATCACTTTTCATCGAACAATCGCCGGCCGTTAATTTCTTTTTTTTGTATTAATTTTTGTTTTTCTCTCACTTTCGTCGGCTCGTGAACGACGTTAAGTTCGCGATCGGCACTAAAAATCAAAATTAATCGATACTGGGTTAATTTACGATTGACGCTCAATCGCGAGCTCTTAAGTAAATGTCTAAATAAACGCGTACGAATTAAAAAAAAGAAAAATAAAAGAATTAACGTGCGCGAGTACGCGCCTCGCGCGCACGAAAACTAGTTATAAATTAAGCGCTCGGGTATAACCAGCAAATTTCGAACGTAAATCATGGGTTCGTAAATAATAGTAATAATAATAATAATAATAATAATAATAATAATGCATAAACGGTACCTCGCCGATACTTCAATTTCACCTATAGTTTACTTTTTTATTACTTTTTGCTTGCTCACACTTAACCTCACACGTATACAATGTAAAACGAACACATTAACAAATGTTTTTCATTGTCAGTTCCCGATTCCTCGCTCGCGCGATTCTATGTTTAACGTTAACGTTTACGTTCTCCTCTCCATTCTCTTCGTTTTTTAAATCGCGAAGAATAACGCCCGTATATATAGACACGTATATACATGTATATAATAGCGATGCATATAAAACGTGAAATTTTGTTAGCTCACGTGCCGGTGTTTCGTGCGCGCGAGTTGCGAAAAGAAAAAAAAAAAAAGAAAGAAACGAAAGTCCCCAACTAAAACTATCATTACCACACTCGCGCGGTGCAATAAACGCACTCGGGTAAATAATCGTCACGTTTTCACGTCTACTATATATATATATATACGCGTGTGATGCCAATTTTTACCGGATAATCTTTCTTATATGTTTATTTATTCTTTTTTTTTTTGTTTCTTCTTTTTTGTTTCTTGTTTCTTTTTTTTTCTTAGCTTCGCCGAAATGAACGCAACAAAATTTTAACGTTAAAGTTGTAAGCTAACCGATTATTTTACACCCAACGCATATGAAAGGTTTGTGAAAGGTTTTTTGTAATTATCAATGAATTCTTTTGCGGTATATTAATTAAAACATTAAAAAGAAGAAATAAAAAAAAGCAAATAAATGGCAATTTGTCGTGTTTTAATAAAAACGAACAAAATAAACATTGAAAATAAAATATTAAAAGTAAAAAGAAAAATGATAATGACAGGCTAGAAATATCAGATATTTATAAGCACGACAAGAAAATGTATCTCCGAGAATAAACATCGCTTATATACGAAATATGAAATAATAACCGGCATGCGTTCCATATAACTCGTATCTGAACATTGGTTACCGTTAAGTTTTCTAAAAAAAAAAAAAAAAAGAAAAAAAGCAAAAAAACATGAAATACACAACTCGGCATTATTCAAGACAAATTGCAACGAGCCGATACACAAACCATTCGAATTCAAATAAAACTCGTCGTTTAAACGTACCACGAATAAATTAATAAAAGGAAAGAGAAGGATAAAAAAAAAAAAAAGAAAAAAAAATAAATATAAAGAACGTTCACTATGCACAACCACACGGCGATGGCTTTCGCGCCTTGACTTTGCCTTTTTGAAAGTTTCGCGGACCGTCGCGCTCGTGCGCGTTTACCATCGCGCGCCGGCTGCGATTTAAACTCGCGCTCCAACGCCTATGTGTATAGTTATTTATCTTTTCTTTTATATATATATATATATATATATATGTATATATACACAAGTGCCAGATGTGTAATTGCATTTTTTTCCTTCTTCGAGTATCTTGATTTTCACCGCGAGATCTTTAGAGCATTTCCATATAGATTATGGATGAGTGGATGGATGGTTATATGCTTTTTTTCTTTTTTCTTCAACTAATTTGTTATCTTTAGCGGTAAAGCATAATTTCTCTTTTTTCAAGTATTAGATAAATATTCGTTGGTCATTTATAGTTGTAAATAAGGAAATGTGATTCGATTTTGACATTGACGCATTGACGTTGGAAACGTTGCGATTTTGATTTGAAATTAATTTTCTAATTTCTCTTCGATGTCGGGCATGTAAAGTAATGAACAATAATTTTAATATCAAGCGTTGTCGGTACTTAGAATATTACTATTTATAAAAATTATTGTTAAATAACATTTAAAATTTGGTTTAAATATAAACTATCGTATGTTTTTTAAAATTAATAAACAATTTGCGTGTGAAAATTGGATTTCAAAATGTTTAAATATTATCGGGCGATCGAATGCAAAAACGAAAATAATGGAAGAAAGTAGCGTCGACGATTAAACGAGTTTAAATTTTCAAATTCTTCCGGTACCACGAAAGCAACTCTTCTCAAACTTTTCCAAGCTTAACATCCTGTAATTTTCTTAGCCTACAGCTACGCTTGTGAAAGACAAAACGAGAAAAAAAAAAACAAAAAAACAAAAAAAAATAAAAAGAAAAAAAAAAAAGTAAACGGCATCATCGTGAAAGACCGGAAATTTTCAACCGTAACAGATTCACTGGGAATAAACGCGCGCGACTCTATATACGAGAAGATAAATGAACGTTTATATCAGATGTTTGATTTAAGCGTTAAGATAAAAAGCAGAAAGTGTAACGGAAAGCGAATACGCGAGGATCGATGGATAAGAGACGCTTACGGAACAATCTACGTCTACTTTTGGAATCACAATAACCCAATCGCTCTGTGATTATTTGAAAGCTTCGCTTTGCTTTTCGCTCGTTCGCTAAAATGTCCCGCGCGTGTAACAGGTTACACGTTTTCCCGTAAGCCTTTCACAACTGCCGAACCGTGACGCAGTTTGCTAACGCACTTTGAATCTTTGCGACGATGGTAGGTGCTTAAAAATTATAATTTTTTTTTTTTTTTTTTTTTAAATTTTGAAAATTTTACTATTATTTATTATTTTTAATAAAAATATTTTAAAATTATTTGAAATATTTACAATTTAATAAATTTGAATAAATTTAACGTGAATTTGAATTTTAAAACGACATAAATAATTTCATAAATATCACTATACGCATAATATTAAAAATGAATTATTTCACCCAATTAACTCGTTAAATTTTAACGTTGACTTAATCGTTAACAATTATCGTCGATCAAATAATCGCGTATTCGAAAAGCGTAACGCGTTTGCAAGCGCGGTATAATAAAAAATATAAAAATTTGTTCCGGAGAAAATTTCGCGCCGACGAGACACTTCAAAGTGTCGCGATAATAACTTAAAAGGTTATTAATCACATCACTTTATCGCACACGATTGACACCAGATGTACAAAATCCCGCGGCGCAAATACTCGCGGTATTCAATGACCGCTGGCGATAATATTAAATAATAAAGAGTATAGCGTTAATACTATACACCCATTGATTATTTATTTAATATGTTTATATTCTATGTAAATCAATTTCCTTCCATTCCACGCACGATTAAACATTTTACGAGGATATTACGGTATAAATTAATTCCCGGCCGGCAAAGAATTATAAAATACGCATCTCTCTCTCTCTCTCTCTTTCTTACTTTTACTTTTTTATGATTATAACGCGCACATTACCCGCATGTACACATCGAGATGCATCAGCCTCTTTCATTCGTATAGTATATCGGTACGGAAGCGAAACGAATCAATTCATTAGGCGCGAAATGAGGATGGGCGGTTTACTTTCACCGACGAGATACTAAAATTATTTTTTCTTCCTTTTTGTTTTTATTTTTTACTATATTGGCTGTTGAGAGTCCGTTAATTTACATCACCCGGTTGTGTGAATACTTTATTTTTTTGTCACTCGAAATTGTCTTGATTTTTTCTTTTTTCTTTTTTTTTTTTTTTTTTTAAATTAAAAAATTTATTAAAATTAAATTTTATGGTATTTAATTTTAACGCGTTTTTTTATTAAAATCTGTACTTCATTTTAAAATGCATTTTTATTGCTTTTGATATAAAAAGACAGATATAGGCTATACTCGGTTCGGATAAATTTTAGTAGACCGTTAAATTGATAAAACGATACATGTGCACGTTATAGCTATATAAATATACACCTAACTAAATCTGTGACTTAATGCTTATAGATATGACACTCACATTGCATTATAAATGTTTAATAGATAATTCCCTCAGTTTTTTTAAACTTTCTCCCCATATAAAACAGCCTATTGTTCATATTTAAATTCCTATACATAACTTTCGTCATCCTCGGAAGAACAATATACTTTACTTTTACATTTCGAGGGCCAAAAACCGATAAACTCCTCCCTCATTATTACTTACATTCGAAAGTTTACCTATTGGTATACGATTCTCTATTAATAAATCCGAAAATTTTATAAACGAGCGATATTTACGCCGAAATCGAACCGCGAAACCTAACCGCAAAATTAAACATCTCCGGCATTGATATTTGCCCATTTTGCAGCGAACGTCATGTTATATATATATATACGCGACGATGAAATAGCGCGAGAGTTGCCAAAAAAAAAGAAGTATCGGCCCAACCGTAATCAATCTCGAGAACAAACTCGCTTGTAACACAAATCCATACGGATACGTATGAGTGCAAAGTCGTTGCTCTTGTCGAGGGAGGTGTATACAGCGATACGTCCGAATACACAACGTATATGAGTATATATTTATATATATATATATATATATATATATATATATATATATGTGTGTGTGTGTGTGTGTGTGTGTGTGTACGTCCGACGACAGAATAAAGGTGAACTCGCGTTCGATTACATAAGTACACCCACCCACACGCGTGTTAATATACAGAGCGCGGGTTCCGTATTTCGTATAACCGACCGGAGAGCAATCGATTTCCTTCGACGGATAAAATTCGAGCGAAGCTACAACTGTAAGTATTTATCTCTCGTGTTGTTTTCGTTATATCGATATAGATTCGAAATTATGAGCTGCGGCTTCGATAATTCTTTCAATTTTTTTTTTTTTTTTCTTTTTTTAGTTTTTAACTTTTTCGTGTTTCATCGTTTTATATAGTTACGAAGCTGTACAAAGAATCGATTAAATTTTTCATTTAAATTTACGATATAGATATGAAAGTTTTTAATGAAAGACAATTTTCTTCGATGGTTAACAAAATTACCGATACTCACATTGATGAATAGAGTATAAAATTTTTATCGACTTAATATTCGTTGTTTTTTTTTCCTATTTTTTTTTTTTTTCAAACTGAAACGAATGAATTATTTAAATTTATAATAAATAAATGAGGAAAACACACGCAATATTATATCCTTTCGTATACAAATGCTTATACGCTATTTTGCATTGAAAGTTTAATTGCAACACACAAATTTATAAACTAATTCTTGAAATGTAATTCGGTACGCGTATATTTGATAGAAATATATCATGGAACGCGAAAATGTAAATTTCAACTTGACTCGAAACTTAGTTTTGAAACTTTAATTCATTTATTAAATGCTCGAACGTTTAAATAATTCTTTTAAAATTGCCTTAGTTTCGAGCTAGCCATTCGACAATGAAACGAAAGCAAAAAATATTTAATAAACTAAAAAAAGTTTCCGTATCTTAACGCGTGTTGTAAAAATAACATAGTCAATTTCGCATTTTGGAAGCTTTTTAATGTATTAACACGTTGTTTATGCGTTAATACCAGACGATACGGTAAAAAGGCTAAATTAAAAAGACCAGTTTTCATAGGTTCGATATAATAGTCAATAAAGTCAAATATCGATAAAATTATTAAACTTTGATATAAATAAAATATTTAAATACATAAAGGATTTAATAAATTTATCGTAATTAGGTTTACCTCGCGTCGCCGAAATAAATTCGAGGAAATAAGGAGGAAAAAAACGATCCTTTTGCGCAACGTAAACATTAAGACGTCGCTGTGCCGTTAAATGTACGTTTCTAAAGTACATAAATAAAGTTAACGGAATAAATTTAGCAAAACGCGCGCGTACACGTGCGCGTGTAAAGCAAAGAGTTTGCGCCGGCACGGGAAAGCATCCGTACGGAATGTAAATAGACACGTTCGATGGAAATGCGCTCGTTACGCTGTTCTCTTTTATATCGCGGTAAAAAACTAATGCAGAATCGTTAGCTTTGCTTAACGACATTGTGAGCGAGTTGAGTTTAACCTTAGATTAACCTTAGCGTAACACAAGTCGAGTCGATCGTTAACATTGTAAACGATCGATAGATGCACCGACGATATTTCTCGCGTTTAATAATTGAATTTCCGCGTTTCCGCGGCGCTTATGAAACAAATCGCCTTCTTTTCTCTCGCACTCCATCGGCGCACATCGGTATCCACACACATAAACACACACGCGCGCGCGCGCGCGTATGGATAAAACATATCGTGGCGTTATTCATTCCCGCCGTGTTTTATGTTAACGTTCGTATTATATGTGTATGTACGCTGGCGGAAGCGTATACGTGTACATACAAGAAGCTTATCCGCGGGCGCGAATCAAGCCCGGGTTATATACATCGGCGCGGCTCGATCTCATAAAGTCTAATTATCTCTCTCTTTCTAAGTGGGTGCGCACGCGCCTTCTATCTAAGGAAAATGTATGTAATATCCACGAGAGTAGACGCTAGTTATAAGCGCCGGCGGTGTTTCGTTCCTTTTCTTTTATTATTTATTTATTTATTTTTTTTTTCCTTTCTTTTCCTTAACATTTTTTCGCAAAAGCATAACGTCGTAACTATATCTAATCGTATCGGACGGATCGATTTGTTTTGTTGAAATATTGTAATTATAGGTTATAAAACTTATCGTTTTGAACTTTCTTCGAATCGAAAAAAATTCCAGGTGCGCGATACATCGATAGAGTTTCTTTTTGGCTGGTGAACACACCGACCAAAAAGATTATTGAAAACTTGCGTTAAAATTTACATTGGTAATTATACGAGAATGAATTATCGTTTCATATGGTTGAGAAAAATCGCTTCAACTGGTTAATAAAGTACATACGTAACTGTATTTTGTTCTAAATTATCAATTACTGATTATTAAAACATTATAATAATACTATTATACATTTTTTATTTTATCTGGTAATTAATTTTTTTTTTTTTTTTTTTTTTTTTTCATGCAACTAAAATTAATTGTTTCTTTCTTTATAAATTAATTTGCAAACATTACAATGTAACTTGCAATGAATGCATATATTTCTATAATTAAAGTTATATAAAATCTTTTACGTTCGATTAAACTGAATAACGCGCTGGTAAAAATTTCACTTTCAATCGAACCATCATAAAAATAAATAGCCAATTAAATAGAATATAAAAGAAAAAGAAGAAGAAGAAGAAGAAGAAATTTTATTCACGATATTTTTCGCACAACTATTAACATTATTCAATTCCTCCTTATTTTAAAATTCGAACCTCAGGGATGCCGTAATAAAATTGATAAAATAAACCAAAGACAATGAATAGATAAAATTTTAATCGAAAACTAGAACCTATTTTCAAACCACATAATTCCTTCTCGATCTCACGACGATGCGATCTCGGGTCACGCGGATTGCACATGTGTGTTACAAGAGCTTCCAGGATGAAAAAAAAAAAAAAAAAAAAAGATGGCTAAGCCTATATCGTCGTTTATCAAACGGATTGAAAACTAACCCAAGGCTAATAAAGCCACGTGATAATTAACATGTACACTGGTATAACGATTCCGCGGTGTAGTCTATTGTGAACTTGACCCGATTGACCAATCGACGTTTGAAAAGACATTAAGTATAATACCATCGTTGCTCGGTTAAATCATTTTTTTTTTTTTTTCTTTCTCGACCATTAAGATCGCGCTAGGTGTACGTGCGAAATGAAAATTGAAAGAGAGAGAGAGAGAGAGAGAGAGAGAAATAAAGAAAAGGAAAGTCATTAGTTTTTATTTCTTACGTCGTTAATTAACGATCTCGCGATTTAATAAGACTCGTACGCATAATGTAATGCGTTAAGTCGATTGTTGCATTGAAATGGATGAAAGAAAGATAGAAGAAGAAATAATAAAAACTTTTGAAGTATGTGTAATAAATATTAATGGAACGTCATCAATCAATAATATACTCGTATATTTGATAAAACGTTGTTAGCCAGTCAACTATTCAAGTCAAGTATTTTAATATCAAAAATTCTCCGCACGGCCTTTATAATTCTTATAAAAATGCACAACACCGATAAATGCTCGTCGAACTTCTAACCTATAATTTTACCCGCGAATGCGCGATCTAATCGAAGTTCATTCCTATATAACGCTAATCTTCCCCCTGCCAAGTAAAACTAACCGCTCGTTAAACTCCCAATTCCATTTCTTTTCTTTCTTATTTCTCCTCTCTTCTTTAAATCGCCAATCAAGCCATAAACATCAGATCGCTTATTAAAACAAAATTGACCTTCCATAAAATTGAGTGATCTATTCGCGATAGTTGCGTTGGTAATAAGGATCGATTACACTTTGCATCGCAATAGCGTGTTTTCGCATAAGGAAAATTCTATCCCACGCGGCGACTACGTAGAAAAAAATTTCTATACGGTTATGCGTGTGTAAGAGTCGACGTTGGCCGATTTTTATTCTTGAACTTTTTTTTTTTTTTCGTTGTGTGTATACGCACGCACGTTTATTAGTGTATCCGAGCTAGATTTTCTTTTTGCTAACTCGATGCATAATATTGCCCAACGCGATTCGCGATCTTGAGTGTCTGTAATGCAGCTTGATCGAAATTAATGTGTACCTCGAGTATATATACCCGTGTATAAACATATAAATCCGGTGTTTTTTTTTTTATTTTTTTTTTTATTTACTTTTCGTATATTTATATCCGTTGCCAGTGCAATTCTTTGTCGTTATTGGTGTTTCCTTTTTTCTTTTTTTTTTTTTTTTTAATTCGTTTTCCTTTATTTTTCAAGAATGACGCGGTATGCAGTGGAAGCTGAAAAAGCATCGAAAGTGCAATTTTTATCGAACTTATGCCGTATGAATTACGAAATTGTGAAACAAGAAATCCCTTTTTGTAGCGCGCTTACAAGTACAAGTAAAACCTTTCGAAACTTGTGTACGATTTTTCATACTAAAATTATCGATATACGTGACCGCGTAAATTTACAAATACGATTATAAATACTCGATGTATTCGGCTTACATATTGAATTTTACATCGTTCGTCGAGAGACAGAGAGAGAGAGAGAGAGAGGGAGAGAGCAAGAGATAAGGTTGAAACGTAATAAAGTTTTTACGGAAAATCCGCGTGCGAAAACTCGCGCCATATGTACGTAATAATAACTTATGGCGTCGATTGCACAAATCGACGTCACCGACGGTTTATAATCTACGAGCTGTCCTTATTTATTCATTTTTTTTTTTTTTTTTTTTTTTTTTTTTCGTTACTTTTCCTCTCGCCCGTCGTACATACGCAAAATTCTCGACGCGTCGTTTTTACACAGCGTTTTAAATAAAACGATAAAGTAGCGTAACCACTTAATCATCCAACTTGCGTCATGTATAAAAGATCCCAACGACGACGACGAGGACGATAACGACGTGTGAAACTTGGATTACGCGAGATGTCTATCTTGGGCGTTTTATAGCCATCCAAACAACGACGAGCATTTTATATACACGCGCCTGTTTTCCTTGCGACGAGCTTCCTCTTTTCAATTTTTTTTTTTTTTTTTTTTTTTTTTTTTTTTATTACAACGTCGCCTTCTTTGAACACGAGTCTTATTGCTTAATTTGATAAATACGTAAAGTAATTTTCGTCTTCTTTTAAGTTGCGTGCAGACTGTTGCCGTTTGAATCTTGTAATATACATTGCACAACGATTTTTATTATAAAAATTTACGATCCGGACCGAGAACATGAATTTTTAATAATTACTTTTAAATGTTGATTCAACGTTAATTTTGTATTTTCTGAGAGGCTACTTTTTTTCACATATCGTGGACGAATGTTAATTAATCCTTTATTAGAAAATCCATTGATGCGATTTCTTTTTCGGAATTAAAAATGTAAAAATTAAATTAAAAATTTGTTATATAAATTATATGCAATAACAATATAAAAATTAAAATTAAAAAAAAAACTTCTTCTGCGTCATTCAAATCGATCAAAGTAAATTTTCGTTTCGCGTTTACATTTGTTTCTAATTAAAAAATAAAATGGATTTCGATTTATTAAAACACATGCTATCAAATAATTCGTGAACATTTTCTTAAGATCGGCAAATATTTATACCAAGTTAAACGTGTTACACGACCACATAGAACGAATATTTACATCTCGCATTAGCCCATTTCGCAACGATTGATTGCAAACGTCCAAGTCGACTAACTATATAACTGCTACGCCACTATATATATATATATATGTACACATGCAAGGGGCATATTTTCACGGCATTAAGCTACCAAGAGAGAAAGAGAATAACTTATAATGACAAAGAATGAGGGTAAAATATGTCTCGAACGGTTGATTTGTGCCCCAATAAAGTAAAATGGCAGCGCGCACGTATATACCTACCGTAATAAATAATTCCGCCGATATACTTTCGATCCCTTTTATAGTATACGTATGTACCATATGTGTGTACATGTATATAAAGTAACGTCGACGCGACGATTAGATTTATATCCTATTTATTATATGGTTCGAGAAAACGAGGCGTTAATAGTTTTGAGGCAAGGGAACATGCACTACGGTTATGATTACGACGGCGTTTCGCGTCATTAATTAGACCCTCTTTCCGGTATACTTACCGGTGTACCGCGCGTTTGATGTACTTTCGAATCCACAAATACGCGCGCGACGCCTCGATAGACGAGCGCGACGAAAGAGACGTTTTTATTAATCAATAAATCTTTGCAGATATTAAACTCGCGACGATTAAAATAATTAATTTATCAATGATTGATGCGACTCGACGCGTTTTGCGGCTCTTACTTTCTTTGGTAAAAATAATTATTTCTCGCACGTTTATTGTTTTGATGTAAAAATTTATTGGCGAGCGAAGGAATTTCTTTTCTCGTTGAAATTTACCAAACGTATATGTACAATGTTATAACATTTTTTACATGTTAAGCGACATTTCAAAGAGATTATTTAAAAAAAAAATGAAAAAACAAAACAAAAGAGTTAAAAAAGTTTGTCCGCCTTCGAAAGACAGCTTCATCGATATCAAGTTGTCTTACGGCAACGAACTCGGCCGATTAGCCGAAAGCGTCCAATTTCCATAGTAATGTAAAACCGTGATATTCCCCATTCGAATTTACGATAATCGTTCCCGTATTCACCTTCCGAGACTCTACAAGCATACATACATACATATATACATACGTATACCGAGTAACGTAAATAATGGAATAGCGCGGCACGAAGCTTACACAAACGCGCGTTTGCGCAACATTTGCGCCAACGCTCGGCCCTTTCCGGACATCGGCGACCTTGCGCGTAATTGAGTCGCGCTTCAGCACAACGATCGTGATAGTATTTATGGATGGTTAAGTCCAAGAAAGATTATTAATATCGCGCGCGCTCGCGTTTTTAAAACAATATTGTTTAAGGAAAAATTTTAAGATTTAATTGAGACATAGAGAAATCTTTCTCGGAATAGCCGTTAAATTACGTAAAATACATATTAACGATTCGAGCTAACTCAAGAGCCAATTTAATTATAAAAACGTACCAGCGTTGCGAGCAGACGTTTCCATTGTAAACGAAGCTAAGGAATTACTTTTCCTTTTCTTGACGGCTTTAATTATCGTGGTAATTTAAAGATTTATTATTATTTTGTTCCCTAACTCACCAAATTCAAGTTCATTACTTCCTGGTTATTGTACAATGAGCTGATCTTTGTCGAGTTAATTTAACGACGACGAATCGATTATTTCAGTGTACGCATTTTACGCGGCGTCGTAAAATCGTTTTTAAAAGTCAAGATATTTTTTTTCTGTTTTGTTTAATGCTACGATTTATCAGTAAGTTTAATCATTTAACGAAATTTCCAATAAATAAAACTGGATTATAATAACTATTGGGAAAATTTATGTCGCGTGTGAGTTTAAATCTTTAATTAACGTAAATTTGCAACCGCGCGAAATATTTTTTGACTAATATCCTTTATTACATAATTTTCGTCCGCATTTTTATTACATAAAAAGTTGCATACTAGTGCCATAAAATTATGAAAAACTTGAATTTTATTGATCCTTTGATAAATTTAGCATTTAAATATTAAAAAGAAAAAAAAAAAGGATGTAAAAAAATTGATGATTAAAAACAAAAAAAAAAAAAAAAAAAAATTAAACTGGAAATACGGTTAATCTAAATTACCACTAGTATAATCTAATGATAGAATTACTTAATGTTTTCAATATTTTATAATAAATTTTCGATATTCACATATAATTAAAAAGTTTTGCGAGTAAACGTAATTATTTTCAGATCATTGCTTACATAATTAAATAGAAATAAAAAAATTAATGCAGTTATTCATTTGAAATGAATATTGTATAGATTCATTTCATCATCCCAACATTTCTCAACGGCGTCCTCGACTCTTGCGTTCACCTCATTTAAAATAATATTTATTAAAAAAAAAAAAAAAAAAAAAAAAATGGAAAAATTATCCAAAAAAAAAAAAAAAAAAAAAAAAAACAAGTACACCGTAATAAAAATGATTTTCTTATCGATGATTTTCAGATCGCCCTACTCGCAACGATCCTGGTGATAATGGCGAGCCTCGCACAGGCGCAGAACTACAATCAATTGTTCGCCAGTTTCCGACCTTACGTCAGGCAACCGTCGAATCTCAGGGATCCACGATCTAACACCGGTAAGCGGATACTCAAACTCATCAATACGTATAAGATAAACGAAAAAATGAAAATAAATAATTTTCTTGAAAATTGAGTTTTTTTTCCTCGGGTTATTTAATAATTTGACGAATAATAATCACGCAACGATAAACTAGTTACGAGTTTTACACGTTATCCAAGATGGAACGAAAAATTTTCTAATATCGTTCTAATTTCAAATTCGATCGGGAGCAGTGGAGCAAGAAATTTATACGTGGGAGTTGTTTTACTTTTTTTTCTTTTTCTTTTTTTATCCTTATTTCTCTTTTAAATTATTAAGCACGTAAGTTTAATCTTTTTTTTTACGTCTACGTGTTTACGCTGACGTGATGTTGCGTAACGTTTGCTTTTAACAAAAAAAAAAAAAAAAAAAAAAAAAAAAAAAAAAAAAAAAAAACATTAAAAACGACGCTTTTTTCGAATGAAATATTTTAAATACTACGTTACGGTCACTTAAGTGTCTTGGTTGAATGTTTTACGTTAAATGAAATCTAGCTCCAGTTTTTGAATGCAATGGAATTAGGTGGGCAATAATTACGATATCAACGAATCCACTCAATGTTTTAATTTATTATTTTTTTCTTTTATTTTTATTTATTTATTTATTTATTATTTTTCTCTTTTTTTTTTATAAGAATATAATTTGATCAAGAAACATTTTGGTTGTGAATTTTTCTCATAAGTTTATACAATCATTTCAAATTTGATTTTTATTAACAAAATGATGCAAGCCATGAATTTTTTTTTAAAAATAAAATCATTATGCAAAATAGACGTAAGAAAATTATTAAAAGTGTATTAACTTTTTCCACCTTCCTTTTTTTTTCCGCAACGGCCGTAAACTCGAGATATTGCCTAACACCAGTTAGCATTTCTTCGATACATAACATCGCTAATATGTATAGCAATCTGCATTTTTTACTCGCTCTCTTACCTCCTTTTTTTTTTTTTTCATTTTGTTTTTTTGCCCCCTTTAATAGAGTAGTTATGAAATTCACGGCGAGATTTTGTTTTGCGCGCGGTGCCCATTGTTCCTTCAAATTCTGCGTGACGCATAGCAAGTCTCACTTACTCCAATTGATGGTTTTCCTTTAGATTTACATAAACAAATCACATTGTTTAGGCGACGATGATGAAAAAAGAAAAGAAAAAAGAAAAAAAAAAATGAAATGGACAGCTCGCAACGCGTTTGCAATGAATTAGAGTAGAAAAGACTAGAGTCTTTGTTTTTCTATTTTTTTTTTTTTTTTTTTTTCTCAAGTCGAGAAGAGAAAGTCTCGGTGGAATTTTTTGAATATTCCCATCGCAGCAAATACCGGAAGTAAGTCGTTTGTACGCTTGATCGAACGCGAGCGGATAAAAGAGATCGCCATCTTAAACGAGCGATTATATTTAATCGAATTAGTTACTCAACCAACTAACCTTCACTATTTTCATGTAAATTTGGCATTAAAACGAAAAAAAAAAAAGCAATATTTAACGCGACATTTCCACATCGTACGGGTCACTCCACTGTAATTTTTCTAATCGAAACAACCATTAAGAAAAAAAAGGAAAAAAAAAAATTTTTTACACATATCAAGACGCCCAAACGCATATTATGCGCTAAAGTTATCGGTTGTATGCAGCGTTATTTACACGATATGCAATCGCATACGCGTCCTATTAAACTTTCGAGCGCGAAAATGTGTTAGCAAAATATCAGGTTTTTCGAGTTTTCGAGCAACAGCATGCAAAACGGGCCCCGTGTGATTTTACGAATGAGTCTTGATTCCGATATATAGACTACGCGTTGCAATCTCCTTACCGAATAAAGACGTTGATCATTTTTCTCCCGGGTTTTATACGTATAATTATATAATTTTAAATTGATTACATGTCGCGATACGAATTATTGTTTTTAAATTAAATTGAAAATTTAGATATAATCGGAATAAACTTTTGAATTTACGTTAATTAAAAAAAGAAAACAAAAAAAACAAATAAAAATCGGCACAAGCCATCGCAAGAATTCAAACAGAAACTGGAGTAGAACGATTCCCTTTTTTTCTTTCGCAATCTCTCTTTTCCTCTCTCTCTCTTCTCTCTCTCTCTCTCTCTCTCTCTCGCTATTTTTCTGTCTTTTCTCTAATATTTATCATAAAAAACGACCAAAAGGAAAAAAAATATTATTTTTAATCATGTTCCGCTGGTAAATTTGAAAGAGAACAATTTTGCCAGCATTGATCGATAAAGAATCAACGTAGATATGGAAAATGTACCGACCCTGAGACAAGCGATCGTAGGTCACCGAGGAGCAAAGACCGTGAAGGCCACCTTCGCGACGTCGTATTTACCGCGTTAACGATATCGCGGATTTATCTCTTTATTTCTTCCTTTTTTTCTCTATCTAAAAAGTTAAGAAAAAAAAAAAAATGCTATTGTAGTTTTCGAGTCGCGGAATCTACGATAATCCAGGGAAAGGAAAACGGTATCGAGTCGTAGATGTAACAGACCTTGCTAATTGTAGGATGGCTGTTTCTTAGGTAACGTGATTTAATTACGGATGCGACGTTATGTTTTGAAGGATAATAATATTATTAAATATGATTTATGGCTTTTTAATGAGCGCGAATAACGATTGCAACAAATCAATGAACCTTATCGAAATGAAATAGTTCAGGTATTTCTACGATTTTACGATTCGAAAAATATACATATCTTTATTGATTACAATCGTTATATTTGTGGTTAATCAGGTTTTTATGAATGTATGCATCGTTATGTTTTACAACATTTTTCAAATATTACGCACTCAAGTCTGATCAACACCTCAATGACGCGTATTATTGGGTTACTAGAAAATTATACCGCTTTAATGATATCACTGGCTTTTTAACGATTTATCAGATATATATTTTGCGTAACACTGGCAAAGTCAAAGCTTGTATACACATAAAGTGCTTTTACTTTTTAACACTTTCAAAGTTCCATACTGACGCACATTTTTTATCTCTCTCTCTCTCTCTCTCTCTCTCTCTCTCTCTCTCTTTAGCTTAGAAACGATAAAAGTTTATCGTGCAGAAAGGAAAATATATATCGCGGAATCGAAGGTAAAAATAAAGTAAAAAATCACGATAATTTCCCGCGATATAAGCAAATGTGCAGAGATTTTTTTCTTCTCCATTTTAATCGTCATAGAATATGAATAGCTATCGATCGAGTATTTATCAATAAAACAATTGATTGTACGGGAACGTTAAAGATACATAAGCACATGCGCGCTTAGTTAATTGCGGATAACGCGGCCGATAACGCATCGATACTAAAGGCACCGCTAATTGCGCTCCACACGCGGGTGGCATAAATTTTCAAGCGATAGTTTAAGCGTATATGTATATATATATACGCGTAAACTATATATATATATACATATATACGCGCGTCCTTGCGATTATTAGATTTCCACACGTACGTAAGTAAAAACTTTCGAAAGAAAAGTTTACGCGAGCGGCGAATTATTTTTACGAGCGAGCGTACGTAAACAAACGGTTGATGTTTCAATCGAGAATCGGTTATATATAATCGGTTATACACATTCGCGTCGACTCGCTTAGGTGTTCGCCTGACGTTAATTATTGCGGCGTTTTATGGCTTATTTTTTTTTCAAAGTTACAAAGTATACGTGGGCAATCGAGGAATAGAAAATATTTTGTACGTCTCGGTGCTGAGAAATCGCGTCCTACGAGTACGTAATGTGTAACAATCGTGGATTTTACAACGTGTGTTAAATTTCACGTTTACCTTTAATTACTTTATTATAATTTTTTTTTACTTATTTGTTATATATATATATACATATATTACATCGTACATAAAAACGTTCTTACACGTATACGATTTGCATTTACAGGGCCAATACTGTTCCCACCAGGTCCACCAAGCAATCCAGCCGACACGAGCGGCGTCATCGTCGGTGCAAGCGGTTATGGATTCGTCCCACCCAACGCAGGTAAACGAATCGGCCGGTCCTGAGCTACCTTCAGCAGCGATTTCGTTGGATTATTATTGTTATATAGTTTTGTTGAATAACATAAAAAATAGAAAGGAAAAAAATAATGTTAAAAACAAAAAAAAATAGCAACAACAACAAAATAAAAGTAGGTTTATAAGCAATCTGTTTCCAAAAGCAATCGGAATAAGAGACCAAAAAACGAGCGTAAAATCTTAGCCCCTCTCTGGTGGTGGCTTTAAAATTCGTTGAGAAAAAACAATCTTCATTTTTTTATTTTCTTGATCATTTTAAATTTGACCCACATTCTGTAAATAAACCTACGATAAAAGCCGATGAGGATGAATGCTTTCGATATATAACCGTCAAGTCGCACGAGGAACGAACAAGAGTATGTATATATGTAAATGTGATCGTTTCATCCAATGTGATTTTACCCGTGTCTTATACCTTACGCTACAATCCTCGTACTTATTAACTTGTGCAATAAAATAAAAGCTCTTTAAACTTCACATTTATTATATTAACTCCCTTTTCCTGGTGATTGTTACTGGTATTTGGATACGTAGTATTAAGTATTTATGGGATATACTTATTAATTAATGTAACACTTAGTGAATCACTTGTATCTCGAGGTGATTCGGGTAGAGAGATCTGATACATGTTTTATATGTATTTTTTTTTTTTTTTTCTAATTAACGAATGTAATTGTATATAAATATTGTGGTGTAAACGTAAAAAATACAAATTGTTAATCATTATTCACACTTGATTAACAATAATTATGATTAAATACGGTGTGTTTGAAACGATAAAAAAGAGTAACGTAGTGAGCTTATTATAATGTTGATATTATCATAAGCTTAGAAAGTACACTCACAGATTACCGTAGATTTTTTTTAAAGGTGGCAGGTTCTAGATTACACAATATCAAATTAAGCAGAAATCAAAATTGATTTATGTTTTAAAAACTCTAATCAAAGCAAAATAAAATAACCACACCGAGTCGAAAATTTTTAACGCGCTTGATCCACATTAAGTCCATGAATTCATACCGAACAATGAGCGAATTTTATATAAGACTTTTCTGATGTAATTATCCGCCGATAGATTTTATCGATTCTATCGGTATAACCGATGTCAATTATATCTGTAACTTATATCTATAGCCGATACTCTTCCGAGCACACGCGGACCAATTTCGAATACTTGAACGCTTAAAAAACAAATATACAAAAAAAAAAAAAAAAAAAAAAAAAAAAAGAATGAAAAGAAATAAATAAATAAAAAGAAACGCAACGAGTACGTGACCGCGCAAACATACCTCGGAATAACGACAGAATTTAAAGGTAACTTTCGGTGGCTGTCGATCTCCGGCAAATCTAGATTGGCACATTTTCTTTGGCCTTCGCGTTCTTTTTTATTTTATTTTCTTTTTTTTTTTTTTTGTTTTCTCTCTCTTTTTGTCTTTTCTTTGTACATAAGTTCCGACTTTTATTTAATTCAAAAAGCCGTATCCTCCCTCCCACCCTACCTCTTCCCCCCGAAACCGATCGCAACGAGATAAATTCGCGCTCACATTTACTCGAATTATGTTACACCCGGTGATTTCTCGCTTTGTTGTCTGTACTCTCGCTCTCGCTTATCGTTCGATCGACGCTCGAACCTTCGTGTATATTTGCGTCTATGTATATATTTATATGCGCGAATGTTTACCACACACGAGCGGCCGATACTTTCTCCGTTCTGCATGTTCTTTAGCGCGCAGATTTTGTGCGGCATGGGTAAGTTTGTGCACGATCGAGTGATCGGTGAGTATACATTTGTTGTTACAACGGCAATTGTTGTATATATTCCGAGCACGATGAACCCATCTTATTATTACAATAAAGAAGACGTCCATTTTTCGATTCGCGCGCGCGAGACTTTCAAACGATGGTATAGGGCTTTGGTAGCGATGATATTGCATTTTGCGCAACTCCGTTACAGGATTTTTCCTTTTTCTTTTTTTTCTTTTTTTTCTTTTTTTTTTTTTTTTGATAATTACTTTAGATTGCACGTAAATGTAACAATGGTACACACACATACTCACTTGTAATTGCATGGACTTTCTTATACAGGTAGCGGTTGCGCGCTCGTTAATCATAATGTATATATACGTATAGAAAAAACAATATAAATAATAAAATTATTACGTAATTTGTGGAACATGTATATTTACGCACATGTACAGTGCAAAAATAAACCATTGGCTGTACTTCGAAAACGATTAAGTAATGTTATAAAAAATACTTTTAACTTTCTACGAATGTGCCGTTTAAATAGCACTAACGTTGATGATTTGTAACTTACTTATAAAAAGGGAAAGCACAAAGTTGTTTATCGCTTGAAGCTATTTTTCCGTAAACTTTTAACTTACACATTTAAATACATTAATTTAACCATTGTACAAATGATATCAATTATATATATATGTACATAAGCGCGCGCAAACTTTATGTAAAAAAGAAAAATAACCGAAACAACGACTAATCTTATTGTGGAAAGTCTCGGCGTATAATGGAGGTCATGACTGGTTAATAATTTTCGCTCGCGGCGACTTGGTTCATAAGAAAGTAGTTGCCCATTGCGAAGTATTATCATTTCTTCGAATATTCTAGAAGCTAGCGTACGATTATCTGTGCACCTGTACTTAATACATACAGGTTTTATCAAAGATGCGGGTACAATGTTTTCTTTTTCCGTTTCTACATTCATCACAAAACTCATCGAGCACAATTCGTATCTTCCGTTCATTGTGAGGTAAAAAAAAAGTCGCATATATATATACATATACAGATGTAATCAAAGCAACGAGGAAACGAACACTTAGCTTTCCTCGGGAGGAAAATTTCCCTCGCTATCGATCACTCGCAATGCAATTAATCTCCTAAATCACGATCGCGTACTTTTTTCGCTATAAGCATATCTTAACTCTCTCTCTCCCTCTCTCTCTCTCTGTCTCTCTCTCTCTTTCTTTCACTCTCCGCTCGTCCAAGTTAATAACAGTGAAAGTCAACGGCAAGAGGCGCCGGTTATAAATTCAAGCTCTCAAAGGAACTCGTTTTTCAAGCCTCTCTTGCTCCTCTCGGGCTTACTACGTGTGCATCGCGCGCTCGTCACGTAACGAGGTCGCAAATACGAAGCAAGGTCGAGCGCCTTTCAAAAGACTTCTGACACCTGCAGGAGCAACGATCTTCCTAGTTCAAGTTCGACGATCGCTCCGAGGCATCCGACCGATCGCGATGTCTACCCGTGCCTCCGGCGATGGATCTGGTCGATGCACGATCTTTTTTTTTTTATGCATAGCTTTTATACGCGTATATGTATGCGTTGTTTGTTAAATTTCGCTAGCTTGTTTCTTTTTTTTTTTTTTTTTTTTTTCTTCATCTGTTGTAATCGCTACTTATCGCCATATGAATTAAGTCGATCTTCGCCTTTGAACATATGTTAAAAACGCGCATAAAAATCTCTTACGTAACTTTGACTTTGACAAAAATTTCGAGATTTAATGAATTCGATAAAATCGATCCTTTTAACATTGACACCGAATGAAAATAATAATAATCATCATACGGTTAAAATTCAACGCACACTAATGAGTGGTAAACGATTTAAAAAAATATATAAAAAAGAAAGATGCAATAAATTATTTTTTCAACGTACCGCAGTCTAAAAATAAAACGAAGATCGTTATCGAATTCGTTAGCCAGGCGTTTTTAATTTTTTTACCAGCCGGTAAAAAAAATGTACGTCGTTGCCCGCGATTCGATGCCCGCGAAAATCGCTCGTTTAGCAAAGGATCGGCGGGTAATTGAAATTTTCGTGTAAGGAAACGGGAGCACACGAGGAGCCAATATGACGCAAAACGTAAGCCGAGAGCCTCGTTCGCTTTTAAAACGAAGGGCCCAAAATTCCAAGGTCGTATCTTCGACCCTTTCACTATACGTATACTTGTAAAAAGTCGATGTACTCTCTCGGAAAAAAATCAGACTTTCAAAAATCGCGGATCGACTTTTCGAAAGCGAGTTCCCCGTAACCGTCGTTGATATAATTTATGCTTCGTGTTTCGTCTACTTAAAAACCCAATCGATTAACGAAACGTAAACATTTATCGATTAAGCTTGTAAAGCATTATTCGCAATTTACTCGACTTGTCGTACATGTATATTGACTTTATATTTTTTAATCAAAGTAACGTTTAATGCGGCAACTTTAATTTTAAAATTATCCTCGATTATTTTACGCTCAATTTTATCGAATGTTACGCCCGCGTATGAAATATGCTACGATAAACGTATAACTAAATAATTTTAAGTTATTTTTTCCCATCGTTATACTTAAACTATTTTTGAAAGCGAATTGTAATGTCTAATAATTAATTATAAATATCTAGGCTACTTGGATAATTTAAAATAATGATTCTAATCTAAATTAAAAAAAAAAAAATTAATCAGTATGCACAAAGTACATTAATATTTCAGTTACTTTGATTACGAACGCATTCAATTAACAATATGCTAAGACTGTATCGTTCGTCCTGGTTATAAACCGACATTAACTATTCCACTGTTTGTTTATCATCGGTAATAAATTATCAAGTCGGATACTCCCATTTGACGTCTGACACGCGGTGGCTTTTACTAATTCATTGTATGTTCGATTGTCTCTCTCTCTCTCTATGCTAGCAAAGATCAAACAATAAGCGTGCATCGGATACATATCAAACTTTAGCTGCTTAATAAACGACAAGAGCGTCGCATAACACGCGATCCGTTTTACGTAAATTCTCACGGAGTCACTTGTGTAATTAATCATAATTACAAAAGTGACGCGAATTATGATAAAATATCGATTGTAAAAAAAGACCATAAATAAATACCAAAACATAAAATTAAGAAAATTATATTACAGAAATATTAGCGGTCTTGTCTACCTTTCTCTCGTGCAAAGTTTAAATTAAAGATTAATAACGCGAACGCACTTAAAATTATGAGAGCCTAATCTACATCTAATACTCAATTTATTCATTCACAAAAACTCGTTTCTTCCGTAAAATTAACTTGACGGCTTGAAAATTTACGAGGGAGTGAGAATGGAAAGGAAAACGAAAAAAAAAAAATAAATAATAATAAACGACGTATTTGTCAAAAAAAAAAAATCACCCGCACCTCTTCGATGAGAAAAACATCGCCGCGGACGACAGTAGTCTTAAAAAATAAACGACGTCGCTAACGAATTTTAAAGTTTTTTTTTTTTTTTTTTTTTTTTTTTCATTCGCGTTTAAACCGAAGAGAGCATCGTCGTTCCATCTCTTTCTAATAAACTGCGACACGCATAATACAGTACCACTCCTCCGTTCATTGACATTCCGCGAGCGCTCTTACGCGATATCGCGTAACTTAAAAGGTATATTATTAAAGGTGCTTTATTAAGATTTGGTTTTTACTTAATTTAAACGCTGATCGATCAATATTTTTCTCTCCTTTTTAATCTCGTACTTTCGAGCGATTTATTTTATTTAATCGTGTTGTTAAAGTATATGATATTTCCAATAAATTAACAACGCGACTGTAAAAACGACGAGTCCGTGCATTGAGCTGCCTACATTTTTCAACGTTTTGATCGACATTGGGAAAATGAATCGATTGTATTTTCATTATTTTTTTATAAACTAAAAATTGTTATATAAAAGTTAATTAGAAATGAAATTTTCTATTATCTTATTATTTTATTTGTTCCTTGAGTTAGGATAAATTTATTTTGATAATAACCGTGCAATCAACATTGCAATTAAAATGGACGAATGCGGAAAATTTGATAAGGATTACCCGATCGCCGTAGTAATGGTAAAAGTAATCAATAAATTACATTGTGCTATTCCTTTATTTTTCACGAGGGCGCCGGTGCGTGACATTGGACTTTGCAACTTTGCAAAAATATTGTATAGCGAAAAATTCATTATATCACACTATTAATAATTTACTTAGACGTACATATAAAAAAGCACACAGATTCGCATATAGAGCCTCGAATAAAACTCTTTTAAAGTATATATTTTGCTTTGTCATGTTGCAGCTTTCTTCGCCTATTTCTACTGATACGACGACGATGACGACGACGCGAGAAAGCTAACGGCGTAATGAGTTTCGAGGACAGTGGCCCCACTCTTCCCCGTAAGCACGACTATAAAGAGCGAGATCGCACGGCGCACGCGATACAGAAGAGACGCAGCGGCAGCTGAAGAGACGCCGAGAGGTTTAAGCGAGCGATCGATCGATCTTCGTTGAGGAACGATCGCGATCTCACGATTGGATTATCGTATCGAGCGCACGTTGCAATTTGCGCTCCGTTGTGGAACGCATCGTCAATTTTTTTTTCTTTTTTTTTTCTTTTTTTTTTTTTTTTTTTTTTTTTTTTGTATAATATGCGTACGCGCGATCAAACTATTTTATGTTATCGTAAGTTATTGTAATTAAATTTTCGAGAAAGACAAGGGATGGCGGAAAAAATTTTTTTTTTCATTATACTTAATGAAAGAGTATTAAAACTTGAATAATAGGAGTTTATCGAGAGATACGTAGAAGTTAATGTTTTTTCTATAAAAATAAACTTTCTATAATTCTATGAAAAATCGTTGAACGTATAATTTATCTTCACAGAGTAATCAAGAACTAATTTGAAAAAAATAATAATTTTACGGTGTAAAATACTTTCTTGATTGATTACCAACATTGAAAACAAAAAACCGAAAAATTAAATTTTACAAAAAAAAAAGAAAAAAGTAAAAAATAAATAAATAAATAAATAAAAAATTGAAAAATCAAATCAAAAGCAAAAATAACGTTTGAAGCGAATAATTAAAATAAAAATAAGGCGATTATAAAGATATACATTTAAAATATACATTTACGGTTAAACGAGTCATCAACCACCAACCCTACCTTCCTCGATCTTACGTATATCGCGCGCGTATTCGTAAAATGAAAATATCGAATGCACCCGTGCTAGCGATTAGAGAGTCCGAGCGGCGAAATCTGAGTCTCGCGCGCGCGCGCTAATTAAATTAAACGATTAGAGAAAGTTCGCCATTTACATTTTATTTTTTCTTTCTCTATTTTCTTTTCTTTTCTTTTCTTTTTTTATATTTCCTATTCAATGGCTTATCTTTAGTCGTTTCGCAACAATTGTATACGATATGTATTAAACGTATCGAGCTAATGAGAATCAAAAGCATCGATCGATTAAAACGGGTGCGTCGATCGATTAAAATGGAGAAGCACGCGGATAGGAGTCATTAACGTGTAATTTTCATAATTAATAATTATTGTTTATTATTAATTTATGAAGAGATGAAAAAATGTTTTAGACGAGTGAAGTAAGATTTTTATGTTTCTTTTTTTTTTTTCTTTTTTTTTTTTTTGGTATCTTTTATTTTCCTCGTAATATATATCTAATGGCTAGATGGCAACGAAACTGCTAAATGTCGCGCCAATTATTGTTTCGCCGTTTCACACAGTCAATGTAAATACAAACGTGTATACAAGTATGTACGCACATCTACATAAAATACAAAAAAAAAAAAAAAAAAATATTAAAAAGAAGACGCAAAAAAATCGAATACATAATAACGATGCAGCATCGCGTTGAGAGAATAACAAAATCAATTCATAATCAAAGGAAGAATCGCAAAGCGGCGTTTTCGCGGATAAAAAAAATATATCTAATCATAATAATAATAATAATAATAATAATAATAATGATGATGATGATGAAAAAGAAAAAAAAAAAAAAACTAAATAGTGCGAAAATGCGCCGCGAAAGTTTTTGCCATGGTCATATATGAACTTGCCGAGTCTCGCACACGGTGAGAAAGAAATCGTTGCGTCCGAGATAAGTCAACGCTGTTTATCTTTTTCCTTCTCGTGTACCTATTAATGTACGGAAAGGATTGTTTGAACCTGGCGCGCGTGGCCGTTCTTATTGAGATACGTGCGTACGCGCGACTGGGTCCGAAATCCCGGATGTACAGTGAACTATATTTCCTTTTTTTTTTTTTTTTTTTTTAATTTTTTTTTTTTAACTTTTTTTTATACTTCTTCTTGAGGGCTTCTTTCTTCTACTTTTTGCGAGGTTATCGCGTTTCGGTAGATTCGATTGCGTTGATGAAAAGTTATTAGAGTCATTTTTTAATTTATGTGTGTATGTTTTTTTTTTTTTTCTTTTTGTTTCAGATTTTATAAAAATTTTCTTTAAATAACTTTTTGTCCGCAAAAAAAAAAGATAGCGTCAATTTTACATTTTTTTTTTTTTTTTTTAATTTAGTCATACCTAAGACTTACAATTTAAAAATGCAAAATTCTATTTATAATAATTTGCTATATAGCTAAATATTTCAATCAAAATTTGTCGATACAAAATTATTATAAATGTGAAAAGTATGATGAATAAGAAAATTTATTTTAATATGGGAAAATATCAATCAAAAAATATTTTTTCTTAAAAAAATTTTAAAAAAAAAAATAATTTAATTATGAAATATCCACATTATATTATTATAATGACATATTTAACATATATTTACAATAAATATAGTAAAACTAAAACCTTGAAATAATAAAAATATTAAAATTTCAAAGCAAATTTCAATATCTGTTAATATTTTTTTTTTTTCAAAATACTTTAACAAACCAAAAAAATACTACTAATGTATATATATATATAAGTCAAGTAAAACTATTTCAATATAAATTTGCATAGCGAAAGAAGCATTTACTATATTTTACATTTTTCAATGTTTTATAAACCAATGCATATTGTATCATTGAACAAGATTATAATTATGTGTTTTATTCAGCTAATAAATATTAATTGCTACTGTATTGAAATGAAATAAAAAAATTATATTTTTTAAAATGTCGATTTGTGTCTTTTAAATCCCATTACTTTAGTTTAAGAAAAAAAAAAACAAAAATTAAAAATCTTTATTATGTCACTCGAAGTTCAACATGACAACGATCGCTCACGGAAGATTTATAAAAGAAATATGTTATTAATCGTAACATAATTACGAATCTAAGTCAACTACTCTCGAAGTGACATTTTTAATCGTACGACATAATTTTCCATTTAAACATTGGAAAAAACTGGTTTATGAAAGAAAAATTCATCATAAACTAGCTTTTAAACATTAAAATAATGAGATATTTATTATTTTTTTATTGCTTCCGTTATTTCTTTTTAATAAAATAATCAGAAAATAAAACATTGTTTCATAATATTTGTTTTATTTTGCATTAAATAATAAAGAAATAAAAAAAATGTTTTATTCATTAGGACGTAATGTGCGATAATGTTTACTTGTAATTTAAAAGTTAATAAATATGAATCTTGAAATTTCATACGAAAGAAAGCTGTTCCAATTATGAATCTCTAAACGTAGATAAAAAAAAAAAAAAAAAAAAAAAAAAATGCGTACACACTTATGCATCTCTTAATTAATTAAACAGGTATAATAAATTTCAGAAATGTTTTTCTTAATTATTAATCATTGTTAATTATAAACTTTAAATTAACATTAAAAAAAAATTTTTTTTTATTAAAAAGACAATATGAATATTAATTAACAAAAAATATCATAATAAAGGTAGTTAATAGTACTTTAGAAAGATAAAAAAATGTGGAAAAAATTCAGATGAAATGGTTGAAATACGGTATTAAAGTCGAGCTCGTAACGTAAACTCGATGTAACGAGTTACTTAATTGCACAAGTATATAGTCGAGTTAATAAGAGGTTTTTTACTTTACCATTGTGACTTTTCTTCGGTGCCGTCATCTGTGTTCCCATTCCTTTTGCGAATAACTAGTTCTAGGCTAATCGAACATCGGCTAATAAATAAATATATATGTGTGTGTGTGTGTGTGTGTGTGTGTGTATACACTACTTTTATTCATGCTTCCTACTTCTTAGAATTTCAAACTCACGTATGTTGACCTAATTTCATGCAAATTATTTTAACGTATTCCAATATTACAACGAGCTATTCGAATAATCTCATCTCCATTTTTTTTGTATTTTTTTTATTTGTTTTTTTTTTTTTTTTTATTATTATTATTATTATTATTATTATTATATACCATTGATCAAACATGCATAATATATTATAATTTTCTCGGGCTAAGTGTTACCAATAATCTTCATTAAACGATATATAGTATTATCGATTCGAAATACTCATAAGCCCGTATAATTTATTTAATCTCAATAAAAAATTCTAGTTTCGTTTTTCAATCATAGTTTGCCGTATACGGATACATTTTCTTTTGCTTTCTTTTATTTTTTTTTTTATTGTTGGTTGTGCATAATTAAATTTTCTTGCGAAAGTAAAAATTGCACCAGTTTGTAAATTTATAATTATTCTTTATATTTTTCTAAAAACTATATCCTTCTTGCTGAAATAATATAACAATGATATATCTTAAAACTCCGCGAGATCTCATGATAAAAAAAAAAAAAAAAAAGAATTATGACACGGCTCGTATTGTCTTTCTAACCTTGTAATTGATTGATCGATTAAAATGTGCGAATTACACTTATTACAATGTCTTTGAGAGAATATGATTAACTTTCTTATTTTTTTTTTTTTTTTTTTTTTTTTTTTTTTTTTTTTTTTTTTTTTATTACACAATTTATAACTTGACTATTAGCTAAACTACTGCTTTACCGGATTCACATAACGTAACAAAATGTACCAATCTGTAACATCGGTGCTTTGACGGTTCATATAAGATTAAACCAACCCTTAAATAACCTCCAACTAGTTCATACTGTGTGAGGAAACGCGTAGTACAATAGCGGAGCGCGTTAGCGCACAAACGACAAGGTGTGTACCTGCGATTTTCTTTCTTTTTTTTTAACGATAAAAGTTTTGACGTCGCCTCCGGTTCTACTCGTTGTTTCGCTTACCCGATTTAGTTTAAGCTATGCGTCAACGTATACTTTGTTGATGTTTTTAAATTTAACTAATAGAATAACGGTATATAATTTTCATTTACTTTTCTAAATTTTTCTTTTTTTTTTGTTTTTGCGCGCGCGAAAAACGTTTATGACTCGCTTTTACGATCGAGCAATGACTTTATAGCTTAAGCGTGAAAAAAAAAAAAAAAAGAAACACCCGACGGGACTTTTAAGCGTTCGCCATCATCTCGACGAATTTCAATTAGCAATAGCACCGACATGGAAAAAGTAAGTGCCGATAAAATTACAAGCGTTAAGCAAAAGGTAAAAAAGAAAAGTAACGATATAGTTTGACAATACAGAGTACGAGAGTTAAATAAGATAATAGAGATGGTGAAAACAAATAATTTGTATCTAAATAAAATCCAGTAACTAATTACACGTACGTATGCGCACTGTTCGAGTACGAAATCTTCTCTCGCATCTATTTTGCTTAAAGCGCAAATACCTATCTATCTACAATAATCCAATACCGATCCTTTCAACCAATCTCCGGTGACAAAATGTGCATACGCATGTCAATCGATTTCTCATTCAAATCGTTTAAGTCACACGCTCGACGTAATTTACCTTATAAATTTTTATGAATTTTTTCTCGGCTTTCGATCTCCCGCACGATCGATCTCGCGTGATCGAGATTATTTGGAATTATTGCCGATGTATGATGGCATATACGTTACGTTGAGAAAGAAAAAGAGAGTGAGAGAGAGAGAGAGAGAGAGAGAGAAAAAGAAAATTAGACATTCGATTCGCGCGACTATGATACTATTTTCGGCACCGAGTTTGGTAAAGGTGTCAATGCGAATCGAACGTATAAAGTTCGGGTTTTGTTTTAACCTGCGCGCTCGAATATTTTAGTCCTTTGTTCGGCTATTATTTGCGCGAGTCTCGTGTGAAACAAAATCGTGAAGCTATTTAATGGGAAGTTTTGTAGTATAAAATTTCGCTTTTGTTTTATAAAAATTTATACATTGTTATATATATATATACATATTCGTATTTTATTTTTGAAAAATTGTACTATTATTGACATTTATTATAAGGTAAATATTGTCGCATAAATTGTAATATAATTTTGTAAATAATATATAATAAAATTAACGTGTTTTGTATAAATGTTTATTTGAAATGATATACAATAATGAGCCGAAAAGGTATTTTTTAAATTACGCACAAACTGGTGAAATGTGTTTAAATATATTTGCATAAGCGGATAAATTATTTCAGTTTTAACAAGACGTAGTATTTTAATTTGGAAACTTTTAAATTTACATTTTTATGCAATTAAAATTGTTAAATCTTTTTTTTTTTTTTTTTTTTTTCATTATAATTTACGTTCTTCGGCTGTTTATCATTTAAAATGTAATTCGCTTTGATACGTTTTCATCTAATACATACATATTCTAGATTTTTTTGTACACAAAGAAAAAAAAAATTGGCAATTGCTTAATCTTAGTACTAAGAAATAAAACGTAGGCATCGAAGAAATAAAGAAATTCTATCGCACTTAATTTTCATTATGATACACAACGCTTTTATCGCCAAAAATCAGTGGCTTAATAAATCACCTTTTATTTACCTAATGATATTTTCAACGATATAAAACAAATAAGACTATTGAAATATATTTCAGCTCAAGCTTACACAAATCTTAATGAGTTTTTAATTTTTATAAAGTTCAAAGCGATTAATTTTATCCGAAGAATATAATGCATGTAACTATATATACACACACTGGCGTTTGTTAAATGAAAAAAAAAAAAAAAAAAAAAAAAAAATGCTATAGTATTCAAGTACTATGAAAAACAGCATAAATTAATTCAATTAACGATACTTGCGAACGGTTACTTTAGCTCTCCCCCACGCGTACCTTGCAAGAACAAGTGCAGTCACACACTCTATCTCTCTCTCTCTCTCTCTCTCTCTCTCTCTCTCTCTCTTTCTTTCGCATAACATTTCACACTCAGAGGTATACGTGCGGCAATCGCACACGTACACACGTTATTATAATATTACATAATTCCTTACGAGAGCGCGCGTATGCGTGCACATACGGGGTAGAGAGACCCACATGGCTACTAGAGCGTGAGCCAAGCGTGTGCAGTGCATATATCATTGCGACTGGATTGGAAAAGTAGAATAAAAAACAAAAAGATAAACGACGGACGCACCTCTGCCAGCGTGACCAATACGTGCACGATGGATGCACCTTACGCTTATGTTCGCCAATCCTCCTCCTTTTCTTGTTGCGTCTGCCTTGAGTAACCGACTCGAGTGAGATATTTACTCTCTTTCACTCTCTCTTTCTCTCTCTCTCTCTCTCTTAGCTTACTTCGAGTTTGCGTTCATCTACGCGTGCGTGCAAGTACGCTCTGAGTTCTCTTAGCGCTCCGGCCGTTTGATTTACGAGGGTATACTCGTACTTGTTTCTTCTTTTTTTTTTTTTTTTTTTTTTTTTTCTTCAACGCGACGAAAAAATTCAGCGGCTCCGTTATGAAGTATGTCGAGATATTCAAGCGCGGCGCGTTCATTGTTGTTTTAATGATTTATGAGTTATCGTGCTATCGTATTTATATTTTATTGTTAATGATATCCGTTATTGAAAATCAATGATGTTGAAAGATATCACAATTTATCGAGCGTTTCGTTTACGCGAAAAAAAAAAAGATAATTTTTGAGTTGCTTCCCGTCTTCGATATTCGACTATTGTGAATTATATAGATTCTATCCGATTATTGTAGTTAATATATTGTAAATGAAAATCACGATAAACGCGACAAACTATTAATCGGAAAAAAGGAAAAAGTGTCGGCGTCACGTTTTCAAATCGATATACAAAATAAAATGAAAAATTTAAAAAAAAAGTCTATTCGATGTTTGCATTTCGCAAAGTTTAAAATTAAAAAGAAATTTAAATTTATATCGATAACATATTATTGGCTAATTTTATCACTGCTCATATGATTTCTCAATCGAGCGAGCAGAACGAAATTTTACCCGGCCTTGCGAAATATCTCATATCGCATATTATTTTAAGATGCAGGCGATAATAATTGTCCGGCTAAAAATAAATAAATTTACCTTAAACGTTCTACCACACCTAACTAATTCAACTTAATTATAAAACTATTAACCGTGCGCATAATATAACTACAATATTATTACAACGTTTCGAAAGAATGTTTGTTTCGTATTTTTTTTCTCTTTTTTTTTTCAAATGAAAAAAAAAATAAATAAATAAAATAGCAATCTTTTTCCGATTCACTTCGTACAACGTAAACAATAAATATTTGTTACGCGAAGAGACGTCCTTTGAGGTAAGAAACATTATATCGAGTGAGGACGTGTTTCTTATACAAAATTAATATAACCTATCGTATAATCTTTCGTTTTTAAATCGTTTGGTATATAATATCCATTAACAAAGATTTATTATGATATGATGCAACAATATTACAATATAATGTCGTGCAATCTTTACTTTTCAATAAGCACTTGCGCGAAATCGTGACAATGATCTATCTTGTACAAATAAAAAGCAACTATAGGCGTTTCTCTTACGCTGACAAGTATTATCTTAATACGAATAACATATCCAGCGTAAAATTCAGCATAAATCAATAATGAGTATAAACATAAAACTGTAAAATAAATTAATACCTCATTTATCGCTTTAAAATTTATGTAAAACAATTAAACCGCGTAATCTACAAAACATTCAACGTCTCATCGTATAAAAACGAAAAAATCACGTAAGAAAAATAATAAAAAAAAAAAGGCACACGTACAAACGCGCGCGCTTATACGGTACGATAAATCCCAGCTATATAGTCGCCTTTCACGATGAAGGTGGGGAAAGTGCGCCCGGGGCACCAAAACGAAAGGGTTAAAATCCGCGTTGCTTTCGCGGATAAATATATACACGTGGGCGTGGATATGTATGCGACGGTAGCGTGTGGACTTTCGAAAGGGAGCAGCTGAAACGTGAGTCGGTACGGTTTGTTTCGCACTCTTAATACACGAGCACACGCATACTTATATGTATATATATATATATATATATATATATATATATATATATATATATATATATATATATATGTATTACCGCAGAACGCGGACACGGAGATAGCGTCCGGAGCGGGGTTTTACCAGCAACCTCCGGGACGTAATATCCTGCAGTCATGACAATGGTAGCACTCGGTTATAATCTATGGAGGTCGAAGGTACTTCAACGCAAGCGCCGAGTGTGTATCGCGTTCCGGAGCTTGTATACCTACCCTTTGGTTTGCGCTCAAGATACCGTGACTTCTCTCTCTCTCTCTCTCTCTCTCTCTCTCTCTCTCTCTCTTTTGCGCGCGCGCGCGTTTGTTAATCTTGAGAGTAAAAGATTACGATGAATTTCATGGAAGGGTATTACACATTTGCGGTATATAGATATAATCGCGATGGGCAAGAAGCGGGAATAATACGTCGGACTAGTGTGTCTCTTTACAGTTTGCGGTCGCGTGCCTACTAAATTATTTGACTTATTCTGCGGTTTCGAATACTTTACGCGACGGTATCGAATTATAACGCGAAAAGAAGGAATTTAAAATTTTTATAGAATACATCGATTTACTTTCTATATTGCTATATTATTAATGTTCGCTCTTCTGCGAAACAAATATAAGATCCGTGCAATTTAATATTTAAATTTATGCATGGGAATTAACCAAGAATTTACCCGATGATAAAAACCTAAAATTAGTCATTCACGGATATATATGTGTACAGTGCCGACCGGAGAAACTTACCCACCCTAAACAAAAATTTCTCAAGCTAAAAAGTTTTACATCTCAGAGGAAAATAAACATAATTAAATAAATCTAACGTCATTTTAAAGTTTTAAAAGCAATATTCTCAAAATTTATTTTACTTCGTTGAAAAAGAACTGTAAATTCAATTTTTTACAGCTGATAAAAAATTATTTTTTTTTTTTTTTTTTTTTTTTTTTTTTTTTTTAATTTCTTACGTTCTGTGTAGCTGTATAAAATTTGAATTTAAAGTTTTGTTCGGTAAAATAAAATGGATTTAAAAGATATTACCTTAAACTTCAAAATGACGTTTGATTCATTAAATTATGTTTATTTTCCTCTGAGATATAAAACTTTTTAGCTCGATGAATTTTTTTTTTTTTTTTTTTTTTTTTTTAGAGGGGAAACTCTCACTGGGTGGTACTGTATTTTAGCTTTTTAACAAAGTTACATTTTGATACATTTTAAATCGAATATTCAATAAAGTATATCGAACGCGTTACAACAAAATCTGTATGCTTAGTATTGCATTCAATGACATAATTTGTTCCGTTAAATTGAAAGTCTTATCAAAGAAAAGAAAAATTATATCGATTACATAAATCTAATATCTAACGGTAGACTTTTAAATTAAAGCGCAAGGCATTTTTGTTGCTGCGCGTGAACTAGTTTGATAACGCGAACAGTTTAACAGGAAGTAATCAAATATATTAGAAATGATCGTTAATATAATGGCAAAAATTTTAATATTACAATAGGACGCTTTAAAGTAAACTTTTTTTACTTTCCTTTATATACCATCGACGTAACGGTTCTCTCTTTTCAAGCGATTTTTTTTTTCTTTTTTCCTTTTTCTTCTGCTCTCAGCTACCGTTGTGTGCCATTGTTACCCGCATATAAGATATCGGTATAATCGCTATTCGAGCATTGTAATTATCGGAGAGAGAAAATGCGTATTTTTACATATATATATTTATATAAACGTTTGAAAATCCGGGAACACACTTTTACGCATGAGCATAACAAGATCTATTACTTATACCGAAAGTCGTTTATCCGTAGATAAGAAAAAAAAAAAAAAAAAAAAAAGAAAATAAAAGAAAAAAATAAGAAATTAACGTTGAGACCTCCGGTGAATTTATAACTTATTTTTTCTTATCATCGATGAGTGTACATGGAAATACCCTTACGCGTTTTTGTGTCGACATTTGCATTTTTCCTTGCGGTGAGAAAATAAATGAAAGAAGAAAGAATTGCGCTAATACGAAAATTATCCTTTTAATTTCGCGAGCGTCGACGCGTTTCCGTCGATGTCGAAATAACCTCATCGCGAAAAATCGCGCGCTTACAAGATTCGAAAACTCGCGGGCTGATTTCCAAGTTTACTTTCGTCAACATCTTATTATGCGTTTATAAAGAAACTTTGTCATAAAAGTTAACTCGACATGGCGCGCTGCCAAATTTCCTTTTACACAACGTACCGTCCAGTTGGACACGACCGTTCGATGATGACTTTCGTTCGTTAACGATTACTTAATCTAGAATTTACATGCGTCGAAGCGCATCATTTTTTTTTCTTTTTCTTTTTTTTTTCTTTTTCTTTTTTTTTTTTTTTTTTTTTATTATTTTTTAACGTAGATAACTCGGAGAATTTTAGAAAGCTTCGTGTATTAGTTTCGAAGCTGATAAGGTAAACCGCTGCTGGTAACTTACCGCTCGATAGTACGTATATTCGCAATTGTGCTCGTCGCGTGTTCGGGTTCTTGAAAATGTCCATAGGTTGCACTTTTTGTATAAATTATTATTTTTTTAAAATTTAGAATGCCAGGCAATGAGAGTGGATTTTAATATTCTTTTATTTACTATAATTATTATACTTGTAAGTAGTTATAGAATTTTGAAAAACGCTTTAGGCATATACAATAAATTAAATTATGTATGATTTATCAACTTAAATATTGTTTTTATATTTATTTACGATGAAAAAAGTAATGAAAAAAAAAAAAAGAAAAAAAACAATAATAATCTGTGAAATCAATGTTCAAAACGTTACCACACACAAATGTACCCACTTTAAAAGCTTACTCTGTCTACAATAAAAATTCTTATCCCTCACAAAATCAGAAGATACAATCACTCGCTTATGCAAAAGAGAGAAACCAAGACCCGAACAGTTTGCAATACCATGAAAATGAAAGAAAATGAAAAGAAAAAAGAAAAAGAAAAAAAAAAAAAAAGAAAAAGGCGCCGAAAGGTCGTTGGTCGGCGTCGAAAGAAACGGAAGAACGTCGTGTCGGGTTAAGCTAACATTCCGCGGGTCGACGACACGAAATCACGTTAGCGCGAAAGAGTGAAACGAACCGAAGCCAATACACGGTGTCTGTTGGGGTTGAAGAAGAAAAAAATATATACATGTATGCATGTTAACGTTGCCGAACGACAACCGGTAATACCGGCATTCTTAAGCCCTTTATGAGATTATACATACGTGCACCATCTTCTATACATATATATATATATATATAATTATGCACGTCCCGAAAAGTTAAAAAAGTGCAAGATGAGAGGGAGAATCTTTTATTTATTTAGTACTTTATTTTTTTTCTCCGAAGAGCTAAAATTAAATTTAACATATAAATACGCAGACTTGCGTTATTATATTACTTTTTCTTAAATTTTTGTACAAAGATCTTCAAAATTATATGAAATAATATAAAACATAGTTTTGAAAAAATGATGGTGTAAAATGTGTATGCTATTTTTACGCCTACAAGGTGCGTAATAATATACTGAAATAATGGGTAATTATAATTTAATTAAATTTTCGCAATTAGAATGTACATTTAATTATTTTTTACATCGTTAGCATCTAAGATATTAACATTATCTATATATCATCCGATAATTTCTCATTGTTCTCATGATTGTTTTAAAATTAGTTTTTTTTTTTCTTTTTTTACGCAAAATTTCTATAATTTACGTACTCATTAATTTTCTACGTGTAATACAGCGTAAACTTAATTATACAATTATAATCATTAACGGCGAATTGAAAAGTAATAATAAATAAATATTTAATGTATTGTACACGTACATTAGTCGTACACATAAATAACTAAGTATTACAATATTGTCGCATTAATTTTTTTGCACGAATATTTACATTATTTTATCCATACAAAATTGTACAACTTCCAACGATTAATCCATTCTCATTCATATACTTAAAAGAGGCGGCAAAATTTCGACAGTTTCGAAGGATGAAAAAAAGCAAAGCAGTGCCGATTTTAAACATTTATTATTACTCTGCGCTAGCGAGCATCAAAGTGCATGGAAAGCCTTTCGATAAATTACTCGGGCGCGCGGTGCTCGCTGCGTAAAAGAATAAGAGAGAGAGGAGAGAGAGAGAGAGAAAGAATACGGAGAGAAGGGATGGTATCCCTTAGATAGGACTTCCATAATTTATCGACTGTATCAAATCCCCGCGTTCAACCTATCTTTACTTTCTCCACCTCCTTTTCTTTCTCCTTCATCCTTTCTTTCTCGCTATCTTTTTCTTATTTCTCTTTCTCTCCTTTCTCGTGCTTATACTTCTCTCTTGTGTGCGTTTGTACGCTTGTACCTATATACATATAAATATAAATATAAATATAAATATAAATATAAATAAATAAATAAATATATATATATATATATATATATATATATATATATATATATATATATATATATATATATATATGCAAAAAGAATCAAGTCCTATTTGAAAATCCGAAAAGTAATAAATCGGTATCGCCTCGCTCCTTTTCGCGTACGTGGCTGTGATTGCAGATAAGAAAAGTCTTGAATTGCCAAAGAGTTTTTTCGAGTCTAGACTCGAGACGGCCTTATACTTTTTGCGCGTACCGCATTTTTTTCCATCCTTCTTACTCTCTTTTTCCTTTACATTGTCTTCTCCTTTTACTTCTCTTTCTTATTCTTATTCTTATTCTTATTCTTTATCTCTTACTTCTTTCCTTTTCGTTTTATTTTCTATTCTCCAAGGGACCAGTTTACATTTTCGATGCCTCATCATTTTTTAACGAATTTCCAGGAGTTTCGTGTATATCTAGAACGAACAAATCGAAAAGCTTACGCGTGAATTTATTCGAATAAAAAAATAAAAAAAGACGAATTTAACATTTATTTTATAACCAATAATAGTATCTCGAAAATATTTTTTTCCTCGCTAAAGCTATCCTTGAATATAAAAAAGCTTCGAGTTTAAATAACGACGAAATTGTTGAAAAAAAAAAAAAAAAAAAAAAAAAAGCATTTGTTAGCGAGCCCAATGAAAAAAAGCACATTGGAAACTAAAAAGCATCATAATATTCATCGTGAATGACGATGGTTGGGAAAAAGCGAAGGGAAAGTATACATATACGTATAGCGAGTACGGGGGCGCGACGATATACATCGCGCGCGTCAGCTCATCAATATTCAAGAAACGAGCGTTAGGGCTCGTCGTATCGCGACAATGCGAGCTAGTTTACTTTATATTTCACAACAACGACATCCATCTCGCTACTATCTCTCTCTCTCTCTCTCTCTCTCTCTCCCTTTCTCTCTTTCAGAACTTCCCATAAGATTTTTATCGAGAAATCTCTATTCGGTGCGCAAAGTATTTTTCGCACGCAGCTGAGATACTTTGAAAACGGATAACTTTATTGTCGAATTGTATGAGCAGGTTAATGGACAGCCGCGTAATCGAAAATGCAATCTTGATATACGTTGACATATATATTATACGTTTAGTTAACAGAAAAGCAACATAATGCGTGATAATATATATATATATACATATACATATACATATTAATCCTCTTTTTCAATCGAGTAAATTGTCAATTCTAACAAGATGAACGCGAGTTTAAATGTTCTCCGTCGATATTTAAAATTAATTTTTTCACTTGACAAGGACAAAGACGTTTATAAAGATAACTCAATTAGCTCAAAAAGAATAATCGTTCCAATAATTTTTTTCCCTATTACATTATTTCATTTCCTTTAAACGCTTCGCCATTTTAAAAAGCGCGAAATTATGCAAACACGTATCGGCCGACGGTAAAAAAAAAAAAAGGAAAAAACATACGCGTTCATAAACACACCCCAAAGCGCAAACATTTGTCGAATCCTCAAACCTTCGTCGACGGCGATCGTGAGATTCGCGTTAACGGCCGAATTAACGATCGACAACTTGTAGCGACGGTTAGCGATTTTTATTGGCCATTAGAACTTATGGGGTATGAGGTGGAATAAGAGAGAAAGAAAACTTTCGTCGGGGGCTTCTCTTCTCTTTGCCTTCTAATAACGGGCTTGAATTTTACTGGCGACAATTCGCCCGATGTCTTAACGAGGGCCCCGCGATCTAGAATGTGCCACGCGCTACTAGGAGATATCGCCGTCTCGTACTAAAGCGCGAATTGCTTCGTTTATGTATAGAAGAGGGTAAAAGTTTGCGCGTATTGTTTTTTTTTTTGTCATGCGAGTTGAAAAAAAAAACAAGAAATTTTTAACAATGTCGTCGATTCGAGATTTACTAAGTATATCGACATAAATATGCAGGAAAACTACATCATATTTTTGTAAATGATTCGAATAAAAGAAAAAAATTAATAAATAATCAATGTCTTTTATGAATCAGATGCATTTTGATAGCGCGAATAAAAATTAATAATCATTCGTATAAATTAAATAAAACTTTTATAGAAATCAATACTATAATTTTATTCAAACTAATCTGTAATTTTATACAACTGCAAGGCTTTTTCTTCGTAATTATTATTTGTGGAATGTGAAAAAAACTGCCATTATCTTTAATCTATTTTAAAATACCATAGGAAACTAAAATCGCACCTAAATTGACGGAATCTTACCAATTGCACACTATGCGTGATTTCTTATTCGCTCGTGTATTTTCGCTTATGGCGATATTATTTAATTTGTAATAAGTAACGAGAGATAATAATAGTTGCGTTAAGAAAATCGTGGAAAAGTTTATTTATTCGTCATAAAATTGTGCCGTTAATATCCACTAACCAGCCAAGTGCAAATATTTTAATCCAAAGATTATGAGAAACGATCGACCGTGACTCGCTAAAATTAAAAGTTAATGGACAGCCTTGGCTTGCACTGAAAAAGTTGAATCATTGTAAGTTTTCTAATGTAGTTAGCGTTCCGCTTCGCGGAATATGATTAACAGAAATAGGCGTATGAACAACAAATGTAATAAGGAATAACGCCCGTCAGATTTAAGAAAATTTTTTCAAAGTGAGATACAATTGAATTAATGATCGAGTAAAACATACCTAAGTAACTCTCGATCGAATTTTCTCCATTATATGGAGAATGCTGTGATCCTGATATCACCTGAATTTGATCATTATTTTTCGATTTCTCCTTATTTTCAAGATGATCTGATTTAATTAAGTAATTTAGCCGTGTGCCATTTGAAAGCTTATACTTTTCTGATAATTTTAATACATTTTGGTAAATTTTTAGATCAAATAGAAAATGAACGGCGGGGGTGTAACATTGGGAAATAATTCCTCGTTCGTGTATATACGAGTATATGTATATATATATATATATATATACAGTCAACGCGTGCAGTAAAAGAAGAAAAAAGGAGAGGATCGCCGAACTTTTATGGGGGCTCACTTTTTTTCGGCAAGAAAAAGATTAATGATTCGGAAAGATAATGGTCGTAGGTGCCCAAAGGGAGAGAGTCAGCATTTACGTGTAGGAGGATAATCCAACGCAGACATGCGAAGCGAGTTTACTCGTTGTAAAAATACAAAGAAAAGAAAAAAAAAAAAAAAAGTAATAGTCGTCGAATTTGCAAGTGAAATGTATGTAAAAATGCACGAAAACGTCGATTGCCGGAATAAACGACGAAGTCGACTTGACTTCTTTTTTTTTTTTTTTTTTTACTTTTTATAAATAAATTTAAATTTTATCATCGATGAATATATATATTGTTTATAAATTACATACTTGTTAGTAACTATATTATATCGATCGAGGAATTTAAACATAATAGACTATGCAACAATTCAATACTTCAATATTTTTCAAAGTAAACGATATCATTTTCTTTGGTCCAAATCGCTCCATTGTTTTCTTGCGCACATACGACGTTTGAAAATCGTTTTAAATTGAACCATAAAATCGAAACCATAATAATGTATTTCATTTCTGCACAATTTAACGATGTCGATTTAACATTTGCCTTTCATTTATATCGATATAACGTCGTTCATCCGATACGATTCTTATTTTCTTTTATAAATTCATTATTACTAAATAATGGCCATTGGTAATCAGTGCCTTTGACTAAAGTAATAGTTTCTAATTCGCCCGACGCAATAAAAACCATACAATAACAATAAAAACGAGTTCGAGTGCTCCTCTCTTCTACTTAGCTAACATCATCGCTTTTCCAAAGCTTTTCTAAAGACAATAAAAACGATTATCTTTCCCCTCAAGCCATTCCAAACTTGGCCCATAAACTTTATCCGGCCAGTAGTAAGAAATAAGAAGCTGCACATTTCTTCCTCTTTCGTTCCTTTCTCTCTTTGTCGATACGAAAAATACGGGATTAAACACACGCGTGAATTCAACGTACTAAGCGTTGTAACGAAAACATTGGAAAAAGTTTGATGACGCGTAAATTTATTGAAAAACAAGAAGTTTTTTACATCGGAAAAAAAAAAAAAAAAATTAATATTAAAAAACAAGTCTCTCATTTATAAAATATTAATACTATTAATTAAGTAGATAGACTGTCTAATGAAGATATTATAATTTGACTCGGTTTGCACAATTTAATTAAGATGGTAGGTCTTTGTAAAATCAAAATCAGAGTAAAATTATGCAAATTATATTTAACTGCTAATTGAACAACGTAAACTGAAATTAATTTTGTGTAAACATTAAAATTTATTTTAAATACGGATACTCTTTTACATTGTTATCAAATAATGTTTCAATTTAAAACGCAAATAAAAAAGGGCACCGTTGTTTCAATTATCTCTCGTTCGTGCATGTCCAGATGATTGATTGATATTTAATTTCAACAAATTATATTCGTCCGATAATTTTAAATAATCAGCAAGAGCGTAGAAAATTTAACAATACATATAAACAAACGAAAAATCGTGCCTCGTGGTGACGTTTTTCGTCAAATTTATCAAAAATCAAACAAAAGCGATAATAAAAAATTTTTAATTCTCCCGATTAAGAAATCATCATCGCGAGAAAAAGGCAAATTATAAAAGCTCGCAACTCACGTCACAATTCCTCACGATAATACAAGAGAGAAAAACAAACGGACGAGCAATAAAGATTCCGCGCTTCCGCAGCTTAGCAGCAGCAGGTGTGCGCCGGGAGGCCTTGAAGCGCGACGCGGAGCCGCCGCCACGGCGAGGCCACGGCCACGGTCACTCGCCGCGCGCACACCGCGAACGAGAGGGGAAATCGGGCGGCGGCCAGAGCTCCCACCGGGGATAGCGTGGAGAAACAGACAGAGAGAGAGAGAGAGAGAGAGAGAGAGAGAGAAAGAGAGGCCCGGGCGAGACATTGAACTCGTTGCAGCGCCGGTGTGTGTGCCGACGGGCTGGGAGCGAGCATCGATTCGCCTGCTCCAGAAACGCTTCTCTCTCTCTCTCTTTCTTTCTCTCTCTTTTTCTCTCGGTGTCTGCGACCTCGCCCCCGACCTCCAACTCTCGATGTCGTCTCTCTTTCTCTCTTTCTCTCTCTTTCGCGCGCGCGCGCGTTCCACCCGTTGCCTTCCTCTCGCGATGCCTTTGCCCCGGAAAAGTCTTTGTCCTCTCGCGGCCCCGACGCGTCGCTGCTGCTGCTGCTGGATAGGTGAAACGCGCGCGCGCGAGCTTTACCCCTTTTTACCCGGCTGGAATTTCGCGCCCGGGAGTAAGTGACGCCAAAGCTCGTTCTCTCACATTATTAACCTTGTTGCGTTTAGCGATCGTGTGGGCTTTTCATTTTATGTTATAATCGCTTGTTTTTTCTGTAATTATTACTTATTAACGTTGATTTTAATTTTTTCACAAAGTTATAAGAATAGATGTTGAGTATACTCGTAGAAACGAGCTTTTTTTTTAATACGAGCTTTTACAAATTTTACAAAATTGAATGATTAATTAGTTTTTAAAGATACAAAGTTTGTAATAAACATCGATCGTGCAATTTTAACGTTCTTATTTGTCTTGGGTCTGGAAAAGGCAAAAAGCCACCAAACTCTTCAAAGATAAATAAAAGAACATATCGTTCGCAAGGGTAGAAAGAAACAAAGAATAACTTTTCAAGACTCGATAATTAAAAAATTTTGCTCCACTGCAATGGAAAAAAGTATTTCCAAATCACAATCATACAATCGAAAGATCTTTTAACTCTAAACTATGCATAATCAACTATTTGCGACGAAAAAATAAAATTCTTTGAGTGGTATGTGAAAATACGCGATAATACGACGAAACATGAACCTACGTGATATATAATGTATAGATGTTAAACCAAAAAAACGATGTATATACACACACACATATATATATATATATATATATATATATAAAACCATTGATTGAACAACCACTCGCAATGCTCGAATTCGCCATTATACGATAAGTCTTATCGGCTCCCGCGAATAAGGGACGTCCGTCGTCTCCTCGAGCCAAAACGGCACGTCGCTGTTATACGCGTAAAGTTCTTAAATCTGTTTACGGCCGTCCGATCGACCGTATCTTGCGCGCCGGACCCTTTACTTTTTTTTTATTTTCTCACTTCGAAGACGAGTTACGCCTCCTACGGAATTTCTCCCCCGTCATATTTTAGAACTTTAAGCGAAGTTTGACGCGGTTACCGTCTCGTATCTTTTTTTATTTTTTACCGTCTTTATGCTTCCTGAGATGACAAGTTTACGCTTTACGTATTTAATAGGATGTATAAGAAGACATGCACTAACTTATCTGTATTTCATTTAATGATCGATGATGGAAGGACAATGTGCGTTGCGATACGATATCCAATATTTATTTTGAGATTATTTTATTATCGTTTCACAGTAAAAGGCGAAATTGATTTTTAGGACTTAACTCATCAAAAATATTACAAATCGAATTTTTTTTTTTATCGTAACTACAGTGTGAAGTATTGAGTAAGTAAAAACTTGTATAAAATCCCAATTAATTGAAACGAGTAAACGTTAATTTTTCAACGAGGTAAAAACGGCGTTTCGCAAAGTTAACGCGATCAGATGTTTCCGCCTCTGATCAGAAGACGCCGTAAACTTTAGTCGCTACATAGATTTACCAACAAGAATGCCGGTGAAAATCGTAATTCGATCTAAAGTCGCTTCATTGACTCGCTCAAAGTCTAGCCGTGTAATCCATCGAGACACAAAGGTAAATCATCGAATATCCGTAGCGATATAGTGAGAAAACCGCAAGTTTATCGACGGGGATGAAAATAATACTATTGCGAGAACTATTCTCTTGTGCGCGCGCTGCGAATAAGGAAAATGTGCAACGTAACACATCGTTCTATAAGTCCCGAGACTAACAACGAAAACAACATTTTTTTTCAAAAATCATTTTTATTTATCAATATATAATCTCCTTTTAGAGTGATACAATCTTTCCAACGCCTTTCCAACATTTCTATACCATGTTTATAGAAGGATTTATCCTTTGCTTTAAAATAGGCTTCAGTTTCGGCAATGACCTCCTCATCCGAGCCAAATTTTTTTCCCTGGAGCATTTTTTTGAAATCAGCAAAGAGCCAGTAGTCGCTGGGGGCTAAATCTAGCGAATACGGGGGGTGTAGAAGCAAATCAAAGCCCAATTCGTTCAATTTTGCCATTGTTTTCATGGACTTGTGGCATGGTGCATTGTCTTGGTGGAAACGGATTTTTTTCTTCTTCATGTGCGGTCGTTTTGCTGCGATCTCCTCCTTCAAACGTACCAACAAGTCAATATAATAATAACTGTTGATCGATTTGCCTTTTTCCAGGTAGTCAATGAAAATTACGCCATGTGTATCCCAAAAAACAGACGCCATGACTTTGCCAGCAGACTGCTGCGTTTTTGGACGCTTTGAGCGGCTTTCGCCAGCCATGCGCCACTCAGATGATTGCCGATTCGACTCCGGAGTGAAATGATGTATCCATGTTTCATCCATGGTCACGTATCGACGCAGGAAATCCTTTTTATTGCGAGTAAATAGCGATAAACAGCTCTCTGAATCGTCGACTTGTTGCTGTTTTTGTTCCACTGAAAGCAATCGCGGCACCCACTTGGAAAAAACCTTTTTCATGCTCAATTTTTCATGAAGGATTGTAAATACGCTTCCAAATGATATCTGTATCATTTCTGCAATCTCACGGACCTTCACTTTGCGATTTTTCATTAAAATTTTTAACTCTTCACTCACATTTTCCTGTGTAACGGCTTCCAATGGCCTACCCGAACGTTCCGCATCGTTTGTGTCCGTACGAGCACGTTTAAACTCAGCATACCAACGACAAATCGTTGGTTTGGATGGAGAGGAGTCCGGGTAATGTTTTCCAAGCCATTGCTGGGCTTCTACGGTGTTTTTACCCATTAAAAAACAATGTTTTATCAACACGCGAAACTCGCTTTTTTCCATTTTTCAAACAAATTACAAAGTGACTTTACTCTAACCTCGATAACTCTGCTGTCTGTGATCCGATCGACGTGAAATTTTTACACATTTCATGTAAAGGTTCGCACTCTATGGAAACGTAGCCAGTTTGGTACTACTAGCACCATCTCTGGGTTAGTCTCGGGACTTATTGAACGATGTGTTATACAATCAAGTCGCGCAGTTTCTTTTTAAAAATCGCTGTAGAAGCCGCCCGAATACTTGTTTTCGAGGGCGCGGTTGCTATGACATATATATATATATATATATATATATATATATATATATATATATATATATATATATATGTTCCTAGACGAACGATACCGCGGTATCTTTATCAACTTGCTTCTTTTCCCACTTTTTTTTTCGCTCTTTTTCGTGCTTATCCATTTATAGGTTATTTGTAGCTTACTTGGTTTTACGCGCAGTTTGATATATGTCGCTCGTGCAAATAGAAAAAACATCTCGAGGGGTGAAACCGAAAGTTGATAACTTATTATTTAATGAAAAAGCTAGGGTTATAAATAATCGTATATCCAAATAAGTTCGATTAAAATTAATGTTTTTATTCGAAAACAATTCGACAACGCGAAAGGTATGAATGGAGATGAATAAAGAAAAAAGAAATTAATCAATTTTTAGATAAAAAATAAGCATTACTAATTCTTGCTTTAATAATCGAATTCACGGGTACCGGCAAAAGTTCGAAAGTTCGTTTTCAAGAGTAGTCCGGAAAGTTTTTTAATTAAAAGTACAACTTTACGATTGTATCGGAGACGCCTTACCCAAGTTATCGAACGTTATGCCACGTCGACTGTAAAATTTATATTTACATCGGATAAACTCTTCGCCCTCTGCGCCCTCGACGTTGCTCGCTAAGGCGGAATCCAAAGTGAAAGGTACACGGATAAAGGAAAACGAGCTGCAATGAAAAAAAAAAAAAAAGAAGAAGAAGAAGAAGAAACTCGAAAAGCTTCCTTTTCTGTTTTTTTATTTACCCAAAATTCATTGATTGTTGTGAAATTGTTATTGATGGAATTAAGATATAAAATTTTATAAAAATTTAAGTAGTAAATGTCGCGTGTGGCGAGACAACCGGGTTTAGAAATTTCTACGCATAGAAATTTCATTTGCATAATTAAAACTATCATATTTTCTTTTCATCTTTAATCCATACTCATTTCGAATAACCGAACGAACAGATAGTTACCCTAGTCTCGTAAAAAATTTAAACGACATAAAAAAAAATAAATAATCGTTCGACTGGGAATAAAGATAAAAAGTAAGAGAAGCAAACAAAGAAAATAAGGATGAGAGTAAAAGCGAACGCGAAAAAGGTAGATCGAGGCGGTCGACGTCTTAAATGTTACGATATAAAACGGCGCAGCTTCTCGCCGCGAAACGAAATAGCGGCAGATCCAGTCAAAACGCGACGAAGTTACGAAGCCATCTCTCTCTCTCTCTCTCTCTCTCTTCTTTTTCTCGCGATCGTAAAGCCCGAATATAACGGGTAGGTTTATCCGGATTGCTAAAGAACGAAGGAGAGAGCGAGAGAGAGAGAGAGAGAGAGAGGATTCGAAACGACGGCGTAATAAAAAGTGTAACATTAATGAGGTAGTAAAAGTAAATCCAACGCTATCGTCGACGCCCCGCTCTCTTATTTCACGCAGCCGTTTTTTCGCCCACGGTTCGGCCACTTTTGTTCTCCCCTCTCTCCCTCGACCTCTTCTTCTACTTTATCCTACCCCACGAGCTTGCACTTTTACTCAGGCAAGTGATGTAGACCTTCGTGAGCGCTACTTTTTATGCAGCCTCGCTCGCTTGTTGTTACCTCTTTTTTATTATATTCCTCGTTCTTCTTTAGCCTTCGTCTTTTCTCTCTCTCTCTCTCTCTCTCTCTGTCTCTCTCTTTCTTGCTTATTCTCGCGCTCGGATACTTTATATTCCATTTGGCTCGACGAGTCGGATTTTTTCATTTAGCTTCTGAAAAGTAAATGAATTATACGATCGCCTTCTGTTTTCTTAGAGGGAATTGGCCAGCTGAGACCTTTCACGAAAGCTAATAAACGAAATCTGGGCGTTAATAAAGCAAAGTGTCGAAATGATTGGAGTAATTGAAAAAAAGGAGCCAAGTTGAAATTCTTGATTATTGACGGAGATTGCTTTCTTTTCTTGCTCCTTAATTAATGATAATATTATCGTTTTATTATTACAAAGAATATCACTTGACCAATTTGCAAAGCTAAATTATGCAAATATATTTTATCAAACTTATTTAATAAATTGAAATTGCTTTATTCTATTAATAAAAACAGTCTATAGAGATGATATTCCATTTTATCCCTGATACGAAGGGAAAGACCACAAAAAATAATCGCGCAGTGAGACAAAGAGAGTACATTACGCCGATTCGTATCCAGAAAAAAAGAAAAATAAGGGAAAAAAAAAAAAATTGATTTTTATCACGCTCGTCGTAACGGATCGTTCGCTAAGCTCGTCACGCATTCGCGTGGCGTCGGTTACGAATGACTGCGAAGATATCTCGAGTGCGATTCTCTCGAGTCTCTGAGGTCGTAGCACCGCGAAATGGGGTGGCTGCTCGAGCAGCCGTTGGCCTTACGCGCACGAAGACACCGAGTAATCCGAACGATTTTACGTCGTGAGAAAAATAAAAAAAAAAAAAAATAAATAAAAAAATATGTATATAAAAGATGAAAAAAGAAAAATCCTTCTCCTCCTTACGTCTCCCACTCTGCATCGGCATCGATTCGTTTTCTTTTACTTTGTTCTCTTCGCCGACGCGTTTCAACGCATTTTCCTTTATCTATATATTCTCTCTCTATCTCAGAAGGCTGCGAACCTTACAAGGGATGCAATATCGTTGCGTTATAAAGCAAACGAGGAACAAAAAAAGCTCATGCTTACTTTAAGCGCGAGATTAAGTTCCTCGCTTGTCTCGTTCGCATTTCGTTGCCGTCTTTTATTTTTTATGTCCGTATAAAATTATTGATAAATAAGACTTTGTCATTGTTCAAAAAATTTTAACGGCGAGTTTATTTTAATAAAATAAGCATTAACGTTCTCTCGTTAGCCGATGCATTAACTTTGCGTAGGCAGTAAAATTTTTAAAACGTCAAACGGAATTGAATTTAAAATTAACCGTAAATCCGATAATAAATTTTAAGCCGAGACACATATACCGTCACGAGGAGGGAAAAAAGCGCAAAGCGAGAAACATTGAAACTTTGAATAGGTAAAGTGCAAAATCCAATTCTATCGCCTTCTTTATGTGTAGCTTGAATTTGAAAACGTCGTTCGACATGGAGCTATTCTTTGTCCGAGAAAATACGGCTGACGCCGTGATTTACGCGCTGGATCCTATATTTTCATTTCTATGAAAATATTCTAGGCTTCTTTGTTGGAAGCGGATTTTTGGACAGCGGATGAAAATTTGTTTTTAAAATGCGCGAGTATAACGTAGAAAGAAATAAGAATAATGTCAAATAGAAAAATGTACTAAGACTAAAATGATTTAAAAAAATATACGTGTAAATTTAACGTATTGTTAATACATAAATTTACGGTGATAAGTGCAAACAACATTTTATAATTTAAATGTAATCGACATTTCGTAGAAAGCAAAGAAAAAATAAAAATACGATTCGCCATACAAAAACTCGGGGATAAAAGTGTACCAAACGAGGTTCGATACAGCCACCGGCGAAGAAAATTTTCTGGAGGAGCAATCTAGTTCAGTGGGGGAGTCGTGTGCGCGCGCTAACGCTTGCGACATCCGCGAGGGATAATAGGGAAATAGTTTCGTTGGATTTACGAGCCGAGTCCAACGTAGGGACGCCTCCTTCGACCGCGTGTTTTATTACCGGCGATGAAACTGGATTTAATTACTCGCAGGCTGCTCCGCATACGAGATACCAGCGAGAAAGTGAGCGCGCAGATATGGAGGGAGGATGAAAAGGGAGGAAGAATCGAAAGAGGGTTACGCGTTTCGGCTCTTTAAATTTGAAAAGACAAAGCGCCGAAATTGAGACGCTTTATACGCGCGATTCCCGCGAGAATGTTTAATAATACGCGAATTTCTACGGTAAAGTTGGTTGCGTGCGTTCTGGAATTTCTGAGGAATGGAGACCTCTCTCTCTCTCTCTCTCTCTCTCTCTCTCTCTCTCTCTCTCTCTCTCTCTCTCTCTTTCTCTTCAATTTGGGAAAGAATTTCTCGTTGATTAAACGTTGCGTTTAAATTTTCTTGTTATTTTTTTTTTTCCTTTATTAATAAAATTGCTCGAGTTCAAACACTGGATTTCTTTTCAATAATTTAACGTCGATAAAATATAAAAAAAAAAAAAAAAAAATTAATCAACTTTGTTACGTTAACAATAATTACTTCGGTCGGAAAAAATTTTTTCATTTATTCGTTATTTATAAATACTTTACGAGCGCGTATACACTTATAATTTTTCGCCGTCTCTCAATCGACAAATATCATTGATCATGTTCTACGTAAACGTAGCAATTTCAAGATATTGACAATATGCAACGAGTAATCAAAATCATTCGAGGTATCTCTACAATGCGCATTCCAAAGTAATCGCGTAAAACCGGCGATGTAACATTTTTACTTTTCAAAGCGTTCGCCGAAAATCTTTGTTAAAAATTCTCCGTGCTTTTGCGCCCCGTGCCGTTGCGCAACGCACTCGACGACTGGCGCGAATCTATTTTAATTACACGCCGGCGTGCTTTTATATCCGTGTGTCGTACGCAGGCGGCTAATAAATTTTTCGCGTGTTGCGCGAATTCTAAATTACGTTTCTCTTGCCGTATGGTGATGAAAATTAACCTTATCTTTTGTCAATGTCATTAATGCCATTTATTACGTATACGTGAAAAATGAAATAACCGAGCTTTGCGTTGCTTTGTTACGTGTCGCTGATGCTTGTTGGCGCGATGCAACACTAGTTCCAAACAATCAATTTAAAAAAAAAAATTATATAAATCCAAAGTAATCTCTTCGAGGCGTTAAAATATTTCGTCTCTATAATGTTCCTTTGTCCGCGATCGTTAGCAACGGAACCCAACCGAATTCGCGTCCCTCGCATCCCTCCCCCCATAGTCTCTTAATCTCGTCTACTACCCTCGAAGTAAGCTTATAGGGATGAGAACGGAATGGCGCGATACGCCGTTAACAAGAAACCGATGTCACGTTGTAAATCTTTCGAAGACGCCAGGCGCGCGCGCGCTACGCGAGGAAAACAACATCCGGTGCCTCCGTCTTTCTTTCTCTCTTTCTTTTTCTAACTCTGTATGCGCGTTTTTCCCTTACACAGTGCACGGGAAAATTAAATCGCGCGCTGAGTCGCATTTATTCTCGAAAGAAGAGTGACTCAGAGACCTTAGGAAGGTTTCTCGGTTAACTTGCCTTTGTTCTCTCTCTCTCTCTATTCCTCTCTCGTCCTTTTTCGTCTATATACATATATACATAAACGGGAATTATTATAACTTTTTTTTCATAACGAGGCGTTCCTTTGTGCGGACGCGAAAGAATATAGCGCGCACAGAAGCGGATTCGTCATTATACATCCCAGTTGTCCCGCGAATTGGGGATGTCGTCATGGTAACGAACCACTCCACTGACCGACTAACGCATATTCATCATTGAAAAAGACTACTATTTTACGGCTATTTTCTTTGTCTTGGAGGGTTGCCGATAGAGGAAAAAAAAAAAAAAAAAAAAAAGGAATCGGATGCGCGACTCTATTTTATATACGGACGTGGATTTTTGTTGAAAGTTTACACGTGGATTATTATTGGGATAAAAAAAAAAAAAAAAAAAAAATTTAAATTCAAACTAATGATATTGTTTGATAATTAATAATATATAATTTTCTTTATAAGCATGTTTTGATAGTTTGGAATTTCAAACTGAATGCCTCATGCTTTTGTTTATCGATATATAATTATTATTTACTGCACAGAATAACGAGATTACTTATGAAATTCATAAAAAATTCATTGTGAAAACACGATTTCACTGCTTATTATAAATAAAGTATCGCAGGCGGTAAAGATGGCCCTTGAATTTATAAATTAGCTAAAGCTTCGTCGTCGAGTTTTAACAAAGCTTTCGTCATCGTGACGTATTTCGTCTGCGGATTTTCCCGTATCCCTCAGAAGGTAATATAATAACAAAGAAAAGAGATTAATTCAAGAACTTGCGCTTTCTCAACTCCGACGGCATTATCTCTGCAATACGACGAGCCAAACTTTTGATTAAATAACTTGCAAACGTGCGCGCCCGCGCCTCTCGTCTCTTCTTTTCGATTATACCGTATTTCAAAATTGCATTTAACGTTTACGATGTGCCTTTTCAATTTAATAACGCATCGTGGACGCTTTGCATTTTAGTTTATCGAATATAGAGGAAAGTAAGCCGAGCGAGGCGCTCTTTGCCCGCGCACGCACCGGGTCTTAATGACCGCGAGACAATGGCCGAAATCTCGTAAATAACGTCATTGCCAAAACCACGGGGACGATCGTTGAAGGGCAATCTTTTTCTTTTACTCCCTCGTAAATTCACTCTCCGTGCAGAGAAAGAGTCGTGGATCTTCTTCTCCCTTTCCTTCTTCGTCTATTTTTTTTTTTTTTTTTTTTTTTTTTTTCTTTGTCTCTCGATAGAGAAAGTTTACTTGCTTTTTCTTGTTCTTCTTCTTTTTCTTCTTCTTCTTCTTTGTACGTTGAACTACGTCCAAGTATACGCGATGCTTTAAGACGAACAAAGACATTTGCTCGCTGGAGTTTCGGTTCTATGAGCTCTTGAGCTAAATGAAAAGCAAAATCGATAGTATCCGCTTTCTTGCCCTGTTTCGATTGATATTGTCCTAGCTCGATGCGATGTATTTTTAAAATAATTTTAATTTTGATTTAGAATTTTTTATATTAACAATTTGAATGTTTTTTTTTTTTTTCTTTTTTATTTCCACATTATTAATCTATGAAATAATTCTTTGAATTGATATTGGAGACGAAAATGAAATAAAATATAATAATTAAAAATTTGGGACATTGATAATTTTTACTTTGATTACAATTAAAGTATTGTGCTCTATCTTGAAGCAAAAAAAAATGATAAAAAAAAAAAAAAAAAAAAGAAAATCTTACAAACGATTCTGCACAAAATCTTTACGCGCTCCGACACCCTCTCTTACATACGTGTACGTAAAAAAGCTCGAATCCTCTGTCCAAGTACACATCGTCGTATGCAGAAACGCTTTATTAGCGAAAATTTTTATGCGAGGCACGCGCTAGATAAACGACTATCAACGCCCTATTTACCCTCGCGAACTCAACCGACGGAAAATTTAAATTCGTGGATGTACGTCCATAAGCTCGCGCAATCTTCCGTGCCGATGGAATTTTCGAATGCGATAGCGATAAATTACCAATTTGCTTCGTGTAGTAGCAAGAGTTATAATGGATAAATATAACTTGAGCGTTTTGTTATCTTATTTGTTAAAGCTCTTATGACTCGTTTACGTATTGCTAAATAGTAAAACAAATCGATAATACACAAACTTTCATTTGTATAATAATATCATTGACGAAGTATTTCTATCCTATTTTTAGTATACTTGTATGTGGTAACAAATAAACTTATAGCGATAAAATTGATTTTACGAGCTATTACTTTTGATAATAAAAACGTTCATAAAAGCTTTAATTCATAAACACAATAGTTATATCTAAAAATAATGCACTAATTGCTACCGGATCTATATTTAATCTCTCGATTAAAAGAGAAAAGAAATATCCAAACTGTAACGGTTAATGTTATTACCATGAAATAAAATAAAAAACAAGCAAATTCAACGAATAATATTTGTAATCACGACTGGTTTATTAACTACTTGGTTTAGTTTATAATCCGAAGGGTTAGCTCACTTAAGTTGCTGGTCAAACTAATGCCGAGTTATTTAAGAGACTTATTGAAAGCTATTCCTAAGGCAGCCGTTGGCCTTGATACCTCTGAGCGAATCTGATCAAATAGAATGAATGTCGGGTATTAATGCAAAAGAAAAAAGAAAAAAAAAAAAAAAAAAACCAATGATCATAGTTATTAAGTTAAGTCTGAATAATTATTCTCATGGGTGAATGTATTGAATCTGAAACGAAATAATGTGTAGTAGTCTTGTTTCTTACGTGACAGAGAAACGACGTGCTTTTTAATTTATTACCATATATCGATGAAAATGAATACGACGAAAATCGACAGGTCAGTTGTCAATTATATCAATTAATTTGATATTTATATATAAATCATTTTTTTTTTTTTATTTATTTATTTATTTATTTAAATTAAATTTCAATGCATTGATTTTAATTTTAACAATTATATTAAAAGAATAATAAATTGCAGGCAGGCATCGAAATTGATCAATTTCATGATTTACAATGGCACAAATATTTCTTATTGATTATTTACCGTTCGAATAAATTTTACGTATAAATTTATATTTTTTCTTTCTTACATTAAAACAATTTTTAATATATTTTCATTAAAATTATTTTTTTGTACGCGTTATGATCAAATGTGTAAATAAAAAATATATAAGAGTTGGATAATCATACATTTAAAAGGTAACGATGTGTTACTTAGTCTTACTTTATTAACTCGATGTCGCAGCATTATCGTCTTTATTTATTGTTCTTTTTATTAAATAAATTACCATCAACAATTTCTCGCGATGTGAATAAATCATTTGAAAATGTTTCTTTTTATTGGATCGATTTTATTTACTTAAGCTTTTTTATTCGAATCAATTTGATGCTTGATTATTATAAACGTTCCATAATAAATATATTTTTATTGTTTAATAGTTAACGTTAAGCAAGTTATCCACGATGGTTCTGCAATTAGGAAAAACAATTATTCTTCCACAATGGATTGCGGGAATCGGAGGTATTGTATAAAAATTTATTGATCAAAATGAATAAATAAATCGGTAAAAAGACTTAATTAAAACAAATGTAAAAACAAACATAAAATGTATAACGTTGCATTGAAAGTTGTCGAAAAAAAAAAAAAAAGATCATCTGTCATTCGTAAAATACGTTAAAATCAAAGTTAAATATTTTAGCGTATGCTGAAATCATTCATTTAGAATGAAAACTTACAACAGCCTTGCTTTTTACTTTTTTTCGACAAGTCATCATACATATTTTTATAACGTAATCGCGAGCTTAAGGAAGATATTTAACATTAAAATTATGTAAAAAGCAACATTGAAGCTTTGATTGAAAATTTAGTTTATAGCAACGCGTTCTCGCTTTGAAATATCAACATAACGCAAGCGAATAAATTATTGCAACATTCGATACTTCGTTATAAATTATTTTTATTTCTTTATTTACTTCTCATTAATCGAATGGAAATAGTACAATAATGTTTATCACGGCAATTATCGGTGGCCTTGATAACTTCCGTAATTAAAAGAGCTATTCGCGTCAAAGACGCGATATATATATATTATGCAAATATTCAAGGCATTATATTCTTGGGATTATATTGTACGTTGCGATATAATTTATATGATTTTCCATTTCAGTAACAATGCTCTTGATTCAACTGGGTTTTCTGGGTGGTTGGGCATCGCCGACTTTAGCTCGACTCGCTTCACCGGATTCACCGATACCGATAAATAGCGAGCAAGCTTCCTGGGTGGCGTCTCTGGTGAATTTGAGCCGTTTCTTCGGCGGCGTATTTGGCTCCCTCGCGGCCAGTTACCTCGGCAGTAAGAAGGCGATTTTTGTTACCTCCTTTCCCATTGCCCTTGGCTGGCTGGTAATCGTCTTGGCTAATACCGCCGAGTGGCTCTACGTAGCTCGACTTTCCGGCGGCCTTGGCCTTGGCATGGCGTTTGCCGTTTTTCCGTTGTATCTGGGAGAAGTATCGATGCCCGAGATTCGCGGCGCCTTGATATCGCTGGCGACCGTCGGTGCGCCTTTTGGTCAAGTCGTCGCCAGCGTCTGCGGGGCTTATCTTTCCATTGGTACGGCTTCCTCGATCTATTTGGTCCTCGCAATTTTGCTGATGGTTATATTTCATTGGCTACCGGAATCTCCGCATCATCTCGTTAAAATTGGCGAACGCGAAGCCGCTGAGAAATCGATAAATTGGTACAGAGCCGGTAACGAAGTCGACAAAGAATTGGAAGCCGTAAGGAAATTCGTCGAGTGCGACGGCAGCGATAGTTTCGGTAAAAAGTTGCGGGAATTCTCGAGACCGTCGATGAGAAAAGCGACGTTGCAGATTATCGCGTTATTTTCGTTCATGCAAACGTGCGGCCTCAACATCGTCATGTTCTTCATGGAATCAATATTGATACGCGCCAATTTTACTCTAATCGCTCCGGCCGATGTCGTAATATACGTCAACGTTTGCAGCATATTCGCGTCGGCGGTTTCGATAGCATTGATCGACAGATGCGGTCGAAGATTTTTGTTAATAATATCCAGTATTGGAACGACCGTTTCCATGGTAGGACTAATGGCTACCTTCGTCGTCATCGACTCGACGGTTATGACGAAGGATCTACAATGGCTTCCCATGATTTCAATGTTCGTCTTCATGATATCATTTTTCTTGGGATTGTTTCCGGTACCAAGTGCCGTGCTCAGCGAAATATTTCCCGCTAATTTAAAGTGCATAGCTGCGTGCATAGCTATTCTTACCGGCGCGACGATGTCCTTCTTATCGGCGAAAACTTATCAACCAATGGTCGACGCGATGGGCGATGCTTGCGTCTTCGTGATTTACGCCGTTTTATCGTTCATCATCGTACCTTATACTTTGTTTTTGATGCCGGAAACCAAGGGTAAAAGTTTACAACAAATACAGGACGAGCTGGTTAAATAATTTTAAATACTGTTATTAATATTTGCAATCATTTTTCGTAATCTTTTTTTTTTTTTTTTTTTACATTTTTTGTAAGTTTGCAGTTAATTATAGTTGGATTAAGAATTAAAATTCATATTTATTAAAAATTGCTTATTATCTGCAATAAATTTTAATGTAATAGACAATTTCCTTGATAAAATAGAATCAAACGTTGTTAAATACTAAATAAAACGAGACGCGCTATCGAAGATAAAATTTTTATGTAACTAGTGTACGATTATGATTTTATATATAATATGTATGTATAATATTTGCCGATGAATATTTTTCATAGATATTTCCTTCTTTCTCAGTATTCGACTCTACTGTCAGTTTTTCAAAAGTTACTGTGTTGATTACATCGTTAAGGTTATAATTATTCTTGTATGAGTCAAAAATAAAGTTAATAAATATAATGTCAAAAAAAGATAAAATCTGCATTTTTATTTGCTTCTTACTAAATTTTTATATCGAATGAGAAAAAAAAAACGTTAATAAACTGTTCGATTAAATAATTATAAAATTATTACTTTAAACAATACATAATATGTGTATAAGTAATAAAAAAAATGAATAATTGGTATTTTAATTTCTATCATTTAAAAAGTAGCTAACGATTTATTTTAAAATAACATGAGCAGTGAATGTTTTTGATTATTTAAGCTCAGATTATACATTATTATTGAAAAAGCATAAACATTCATCATATTTTGACTTATTCACTTGTGTAAATGCAATAATAACCGATTATTAACTCGCTACGACATTAAATACATTGATGAAATATATTTTATAACTTTCATCTATCCACTCACATCTCAAAAACTTTCATCTAATTCTTATTGACATTTGACTTTATGAATTAGAAGATCATAATTTTCTCAAATATCATCATTTTCAAATCTTATCTTATCAAGAAATTAATTTATCATTTAAATGTTTAGTTGAAATTCTCAGTTGTCCTCGTCACGATGGTGCAAGTGCATACAAAAGTTGTCTTTTCACAATGGTTTGCCGGACTTGGTGGTAATTTTATTTTTTAATATAATAATAATTTTAATTAAAACTGACTTCATTATTTTTCAAAAATTAATATTACGCAATATTTTTTCTAAAAATAATTGTACCAAAAATTACTGAATAAAGTTTATTCGTTTGATAAATTTTTCGTTTAAACGTATATCCAATATTTTTTAAAATTTTATTATTTATCATATTTAATATTAATTGAAATGAAATTTTAATTCGATAATAATACGATAATTTTTTTTAATAATTACGCAATTTTACAATCCATTTTAGTGACGTTGCTTCTGCTTCAATTGGGCTTTATGGGGGGCTGGACATCGCCGACGTTAGCTCGACTCACAATACCGGGATCGGAAATTTTCTTAAACCCGGAAGAAGCATCCTGGGTGGCGTCGCTAGTTAACATCGGAAGATTCGTCGGTGCCTTCTTAGGAGCAATTACGACTAATTATTTAGGCAGCAAACGGTCAATTTTGGCAACTCTTTTCCCACTTGCAACAGGTTGGCTCATCGTTGCTTTGGCGAACAGCGTTGAATTGCTGTACATCGCGAGATTGTTGAGCGGTTTGGGTCTTGGTATGGCCTTTAGCTCGTTTCCTCTCTACATCGGCGAAGTCTCGATACCCAAGATTCGCGGTGCACTTATACAGATGGCCAGCGTCGGGGTACCGATTGGCCAGGTGATCGCGAGCATCGGAGGCTCCTATCTCACCCTGACCGTGGCGTCTAGCATCTATCTGATCCTTTGCCTTCTTCAAATGGTTATGTTTTTCTGGCTACCGGAATCGCCGCATCATCTCGTCAAAGTTGGACAATTCGAAGCCGCGAGAAAATCCATCGATTGGTACAGAGCTGGTAAAGGAGTGGACGAGGAGTATAAAGCCGTCGAAAAATTCATCGCCTCGGACGAGACGAAAAATTTTATGGACAAGCTCCGAGAGTTCCGGAAACCGGCTATAAAGAGAGCCACCTTTAATATAATAGCGCTCTTCACGTTTATGCAAATATGCGGATTGAACAGCATCGTTTTTTACATGGAGATAATCTTGAGACGCGCCAAATTTTCGCTCATAGAACCTTCGTTGGTTGTCATTCTGGTGAATATTTGCGGTACTTGTGCAGCAGCCTTCTCTATAGCCTTGATCGACAGATGCGGACGAAGATTTTTATTACTATTGTCCAGCATAGGTATAACAATTTCCATGGTCGGTCTTATGTGTCATTTTTTGATGATAGACTTTAACATCGACGTGAAAGATTTTCAATGGCTCCCAATGATCTGCATGTTCATTTTCATCATATTCTTCTTCTTTGGTTTGATGTCGGTACCGAGCACAATTCTCAGCGAGACTTTTCCCGCGAACATAAAATGCATAGCCGCTTGCATCGGGAGTTTAACAGCGGCTGTAATGTCTTTCCTTTCCGCGAAGACTTACCAACCGATGGTTGATTTAATGGGTGAGACCTACGTCTTTTTAATTTACACGATATGCTCGACTATCGTCATTCCGTATACGATATTCGTAATGCCCGAAACAAAAGGCAAAAGCTTACAACAGATTCAAGAAGAACTCATAAATAAGAAGTAATTCCGTTGTCGTTCGCGAAATCATCTTTCCACTTATCTTCGTGTGCAAACTTTAGTAAATTGTTGCAATTTACTTGTTCTTATGAATATTTAAAATTCTTCATAGACGATATTTTCAACTACGTATATATTTATACTAAATTAACTTGTATATACAAATATATTTATTTATTGTACTTTAAAAAAATATATTACAACTCATTGACATAAATAATTTTGTAAAAAAAAAAAAAAAAAAAATTATCTTTTCTACTTATTCTGAATTTAATGACTCTATGCAAATTCTCGTCATACTTTTTATCTTATTCCCTTAGTTTATTTTCAAAATAGTTGATTTTATGAACAGTGTTTTATGCAATAAGTAAAAAAATAACGTTAATTGCATAGTAATAAAGAGTCTATTTTTTAATATCGTTTATCGAATAATTATCAATCCATTATCGCTTTGTATCTGTTAACAGTAAAGTAAAAAGTAAATGATGATTACATTTTTGGACCTTAATTTTTTTTATTTTAAATTAACATATATTAGTTGATAAGACAAACACGATTTATTTTTCTTACTTATATCTCACATGATTTTTAATATAAAACTTATATTAATAGTAAATTTTAAAAAATGTATTTTAATTATACATTTATGTTTAATCAAAATTATTAATTAACATATTTACTACAATTAAGAATCAACATTACTTACTTGAAATCAATTGCCAAATTTAAAGATAAAAACATTTAAAAATCATTAAGGCATAATCAGATTACTTCAAATCTCGAGGAAACTTTATGGATCACGTCGCTATTGAACGATAATGGATTCGTTGAGTGTCCGACATTAGAACTATCGCTATGAACTAGTTATGTCAGACTATTGTCGATTGTATATTTATGTCATATTGCTTTATTTTTGTTTATTTTATACATTATAAAAATATATAATACACTATAAAAATATATCATTTGGGACAAATATTAGCATATTCTTTATTTTGATCTTACATTACGAGAGATGAGTTTTCAAAGTTTTCAAGTTTTGCTCTATTTAAAATGTGTAAAATTTAAATTTTTTGAAAATGTTAATAGGTTTAAAAAAATTAGTTGTGCTTTGGAATAAATACTTTCAATCAAATAGAAATTACATATATTGAAAAATTCTCTTTTAAGTTCAATGAAAATTACCAGATAAAAAAAATTGAAAAAAGTTTAAAATTTTATTTTTGTTTAATCAAATATAATGATTCCAGCGAAATAATTTACTTTTATTAGTTGCCTACAAAAAATAACAAATTATAGTTTAAAAAAAAAAAAGATTTAAATTTAATAAATTTTCGAATGTCATAATTTTGTAAACGTCACGTCTAACTCTTATCTTATCTATCAGACATTAACGGCAATTGTTTAATTTGCGAAAAACCATTTTTACTTTTCTATAGCGATTAATCGTAACTATCAGTTAAATGAATATTATTAAAATTTTAGCAAACGTAAATTATACGTGTATCTGATATTGATCAGAATATTATTTTAATTCAAAGTTTCAAAAAATTGTTGTTTAAACTTTTGCAAAAATTTTTTAAATGCAATTTTAAATAATCGTTAAAATATTGAAAAACAATATGGATATTAATAATATAACAAAGACGTAAAATGTATTACTTAATTAGTTTAATTAATTAAGTTAATAAAAGACTTAATATAAAAACGAGAAAAGTATATAAAGAAGCGAAAAGCAAAGCCTTTTCAAGAAAATAATACGGCTGTTTAATTTTATCGTTTTCATACTTTCTTTGACGACGGACTCTTATTACTTTATTTATTAAAGTTGAAGCTACGCCATTACTGTTCTTGATCCCTTCTTTTCTCGGGTCTCAGTTGGAAGCAGCTACTTCTCAACGGTGATTCTGCTGTAACGTTTCTCTGAAGAAGAAAAAGTGCAATGCCGCGCAAAATTGTAAATGTCTCGGATTCTTTGTATTCTGAATTATGAATCTTTTGTGATTTTTCTCAACGACACCATCTTCGTAAATTCTAAACCTTTAAAATTTAAAAAGAAATAAAGTCAGAGAGGAAACTTTTACTTGTGATTCACAGAAAATTTTTCATACAGCGTAAAGCATTTTATACAATAAATCATACACAAATTTATCCTACTAATATCGATGAATAATTTAGTTCACTCATCGCTACTGTGCAGTAAAAAATGTTAAAATACGAAATATCGCTGAAAAAAATGAAGTAGGTATACGTGATTAAATAATTTGCAATCGCTTTAATTTCCGCGCACATAATAGATGTCGTCGAAATTAAACGCAAACTCAAAAGGGAGTAAGAGACGACGAAGATGCGAAATTTCATTTTCAACGTTAATTGACTTGATAACAAAACCAAATTAACTTGATTGCGTTTCTTGTCTGCCATATCGTATTTACATGTACATACATAAAGGTCCAAAAACGATGGTAAGCTCTCGATGAAAAGTTGCATAAATCTTCAAAAATGTATCCGAAAGAGGATAGTTCACGAGTTATTTCTTTTTTCCGTGGTGCTCAAACTCCTCGCGTTCCATATACCTTTTACTTTATCAGAACTATAATATAACGTTGAGAATGTTAATTATATGTAGACTCGTTGAATCAATTATCAAGATAATGAAAAGTTATAAAGATTATAAATAAATAATCTGCATGAATTTGATATTTGATGCGAGACGCGCTCTCAAAGCAATCGTTTAAATTTTACGATCGAGAATGGGTAAATTTAGTAAATCAAACGACGCGATAAAACAATCGTCACGGTGAAACGACACACCGAGCAAGGACACACCCTTTCAACGGAATGGGACAGAAAGGCAAGAGGACGCGTCTGAAAAGTCGTTGGAATAAGCGACCAAGGGAATAGACAGCCTCACCGAGTTGCAAGAGAGAGAAAGAGAAAATGCGCGCGCCCCTGAAATCAGACGCGCCGTCGATCGATGCTGCCGGGCGTACGGCAAACGACAAAGGCGCGCGCGCCATCACCACCGCCGCCACCGCCGCCGCCGCCGCCGCCGCTGCCGACGATGCAAAAACCGCTGAGGTAACCGTCGAGGCCGAAATAATGTCTTGTTCGCCCGGAAACAAAGTTACCCCCTTTCCAACACCATTCCTCGAAAATTTCCTCTCCGTTGCGACTTTAATTAGGTTAGCCGCTCGCGCTAATTTAATCGTCGGAGCAGCGACGAATTCGATTTCGCCAAAGCAGCGTTTCAATATTTTCGCTCAAGGTAATTCACTGCGTACCGTTTGTTACCTTAACACTGCAAAACGAAATTTTTAAAATGGTTTTTTAGTTGTAGGTGTATTTGTAGATTATTTTCGATTGATATAGATTGTTTGCAAAAGAAAAAAAAAAAAAAAGCGGGATTTTTCTTAACGTGATAATATTTTGTCGACTAATTTTTTTTTTTTTTTTTTTTTTATAAGACTCATATATATAGGTTATTAAAAGTCGATATTAAATTTTTTACTAGCAATACTCGTATAAATCAGAGTCACAATTGCGAGCTTTCTCTTTCTTTTTTACTTTTTAGAGTCATAATTTACATCGGAACTCATCTCGCGAGTAAAAAAGTCAACGACAGACTGTGCTTGCACGCAAAAAACATCGACGATCGTATAAGTGCATACATGCGAGTGTGCGTGCGCGCGCGTGTGTGTATGGATATCTACGTATACACATAAGTGGTTACTGACAAATGATCGGGAACCGAAAGCGACACAGCTGCCGTGGTAGGAAAGAGCTTGCATTTTTCATCGGTTGCCAGGCAAGGGTATATAATTCCCTTTCGCTTGCCGTAAGTAATTGGATCTCGGCGAAAGTAAAAAAATGTAAAAGTACCTGAAAATATAAAATGAAAAGGGAGGGGAGTATAAGAAAATAAAAAAGAAACGTTAATGATTTACAAACATCGTATCGCTAGGTAAATCGTCGAATCGAAAAATTAAAAATTTTTTACTCCTAACTTATAAGCTTTTGCTCCTTGAATTTAATAACATACTAGATTGTTCAAAAAGTTTTGAAAGCGGAAATGAAGATACTTTTTTTTGTTGGTGAAATCACTTTTATTGCTCAGTATAATCTCCCATAAGTTCAATACACTTGGTCCAACGGTCTTCCAACTTGTTTATCCCATCATGGAATTGACTTTCTGCAAGGCCTGCAAAATACTCTTCTACGACGGCTATAACCTCTTCGTTTGGTGAAAAATGCTTCCCACGAAGGAATTTCTTGAGGTGTGGAAACAGCCAGAAGTCAGAGGGAGCTAAATCAGGCGAATAAGGTGGATGCTGCAACAATTCGTACTTTAATTCGGTTATTTTAGTGATTGTTTTTTGAGCTGTGTGAGCGCGTGCATTGTCTTGATGAAAAATGATTTTTTTCTTGTGCAAACCGGGTCTTTTTTCACTAATTTTTTCATCCAATTGGTCCAAAAGGTTACAATAATATTCAGAATTTATTTTTTGCCAGTTTGGAGATAATCCACCAACCAAATCCCTTTTGCATCCCAAAAAACTGACGCTAACACCTTCTTCGCCGATTTCTGGACACGAACTTGCTTCGGTGCCGAAGTGCCTGGTTGACACCACTCTTTAGCCTCTTGTTTTGATTCAGGGTCATGATGGTAGACCCAAGTCTCATCCATAGTGATGAATCGACGCAAAAAATCCTTTTTATCCTTTCGAAAATGCTCCAAATGTTGCTCAGAAAGTCGCATTCGAACGTGTTTTTGTTCCATTGTGAGCGAATGCGGCACCCATTGTGCACAGAGCTTTCTGAAACCCAAAACTTCATTTAAAATATGACTTACACTGCCTAATGAGATGTCTAGGGCCCCTGCTAAATCTCTCTCGGTTAATCGGCGATTTTCCAAAACCATATCCTGTACTTTTGCTATGAATGCTGGTGTTGATGCACTTTTTGGACGTCCTGAGCGTGGATCGTCTTCAACGCTTTTTCGACCACGTCTAAACTCTAAAACCCATCGATGCACAGTTGGAAATGAAGGAGCAGATTCCTTTAACACCTTCACCATTTTTGTATGAATTTCCGTTGCTGATAAACCTTCCAAAACAAAGAATTTTATCACTGCACGATATTCGGGTTTTTCCATTGTAATGGCCTGTAAACAAACAATGAATTGACAGAGTGGAATGAAACTTTGGGTATGTTTATATGAAAGATAAAATATTAAAATAGCGTAAAAATTTTGGTTCTACTGCTCTATAGATGTCGCTTTCAAAACTTTTTGAACAACCTAGTATTAATATAATAATTTATACGATCAAATCTTCCAAAAAGGTTATTCTATCAAGGTAAATGAATACTTCTTTTCTTACCTATTCATAAACATATTTATTAGAAAATTTAATTAAATATATCGCAACCCAACATTCAAATAATGTTTATACAAGGTTTAAAAAAACGCAGAAAAAATAATAATGGCTTTCTTCAAAAACCTATATTTCTCTTTTTTATTTAATAAATAATCATTATCGAAAATAATAAAATAAAAGAATTTCAAATCGTCAAGTATATCTCGTTAAAAAAATAAAGCTAATAAACCAAAGCCTATTCGTAGCAAAAAAAAAAAAAAAAAAAAAAAAAAAAGAACCGATAGCAACGACGAATGTAACGATTTTCCTTGCAATAGTCGTGAATACGCGGGAGTAAAAGTTTCGCTCTTGGCTGCTAATGACCCTTACTCGGTACAGTACAAATTCTCGTAAATATCCACGACGAAACTCTTGAAAAGGGTAAGAATAAACAACTTGCCAAAGGGTGAGTACTTAGTACCGATGCTCCCGAAGTTTACACGTAAAATAAATCGAGAAATCATTCCTTTGACCAGTAGCGCCTCTTTTTTACGACAAGCTTCTTTAAAATATGCAGCTAATTAATTGATTGATCGATGCTTCAGACTACCTTTGAATGAACGAAAATGAACGAAAAGACTTTATTGCGCGTCGAAGACGGGGAAAGGCTAAATGTATTATTATGTAATATTGCTTCGACTGCTTGGAATAAAAAAAAAAATATATATATACATATATCATTGGTAAAAAATCAGAAAGTCAAAAATTTATACAATAATTATTATTAAATGGATGAATAATCAAAATCGTTTGACTTATCTAAAAACTATATTCGTTTTAAAAATTTGACGTCGAATAAATTTTAAATACTTTCAATTTGATAAAATCATATTTTTCAAAGACAAAGCCGACTTGTGATAAATTTTATCTTTTACATCGTTATTTATTTTTGAAATGTTATCGATAAAGACAAAAAAGAAAAGAAACAAATTCAACTACGTTTGTTTGCGGCCATCGTAGAATTTATTATTTACGTAGAAAAAATTTATCATAAAGAATAGAGCAATATAATTTCATAAATTTTTGCGGTCTCGTATCGATCATCGTATCGATTTTTAACACACGTTCGTATACAAATTAAAAATAATTCTTTCGGCGTTTTAAATTACAAAAGCGCAGATCTATACCTACGTTATAGGACATCTAAAAGCTTGTCTCCCATTCCTTTCTCCCTTCCTTCAATCAAGATCAAAGAAGTCTTTAATTTACTATAACTTAGTTTCAAATGTAGTGCTTCAATATCCAAGCTTTTAGGGTCACGTAAGGGTTAGTTTTTTATATACAAGAAATTTAAAAACGAACAATTGATATGGCACATTCTACGCCTTTTTCCACACATTATTATTCGTACTTTCAACAGTATTCGAACTCACAAAGTGCAGTTTGTTCATTACGATAAGCACCTTATCTAGCTATAAAAACATCTTTCGATCGTGTGACCGATATGTTACCCCTTCTCCTTCTCTCCCTCGTGAATTCGTGTAAAGAAAAACGTTTACGAATGGTTTTTTGAATAAATAATTTTAACAATTATACACTAATTTAAATAAAAAATTTAAATTTTAATAGTTAAATTATACAATAATTTTAAGTCATCGAATATCTTTAATCTGTTCAAATGCAACGTACAACAACATGATAACTAATAACGCAACGAAAGACGACGAGAGAGCGGTCGCCGAATTGCCAGAGAATGTACGATAAAATTCGTCTTTTTGAGTAAAATTGACGTGTTCCTCAATCCAAGGTAGATAGTATCGAACGTCGGCGTAAAGTCCGGGCAGTCTTGGACTGGCGCAACCTTCACCACCCGAGACGACACCGGTTAGCAAACCGTAACACAATAGTCCACCGCCTGAATCGCCCTGCGAAAAATTAACGTACACGTCTATGGTAAATATTATTTTTCATTGATAAAAGATTACGTTTTTCGTTAAAATTTTCTTTGATTCGAAAACAAAAAAAAAAAAAAAAAAAATCACATCGTACATTTTATCGAAACGAAACGAGCAGTCATTTATATATTCGACAATTATTTACGAGCGCGTGGTGCAAGAAACTGATAGACGCGGTCCACTCGATTACATTAAAAAAAAAAAAAAAAAAAAAGAGAGAGAGAGAAACTTCCCAACTCGTTTCGGATAAAGTATGCTCGATTCGTATCGTTTAATGTCACAACAATACCTGGCAAGCATCGCGACCGCCTTCTAAATATCCAGCGCAAAACATGCCTTCGGGTATCGATGAATAATTAACCAACAGTTCGCGGCATAGAGGTATCGGCATCAATGGTATATCTACGTACATCAAATTGCTGCTGACGATATGTTCATCCTGCAAATAAAAGAAAATAATAATGATAAAATATATGTTTTGATATTGATGGATAATTTTTATTTAAAAATAAATACGTAAATACGCTTACGAATTTATGATAGCCCCATCCGGACACTTGACACACTGTGCCTGCTTTCATTGGAAATCGAGCAATGGAAATCGGTCCGACGTAATAGTCAAATTTCAACGGCGTTGACAGCTAGATTTCACGATAAAACTTTACGATTGCGTAATGTCTTAAGCGATAATAGAGAGAAAAAAAAAAAAAAAAAAATCGATCCGATTAATGCTTTCACTAACCTGTAAAAGCGATACGTCATTCTGCAGCGTATCCATGTCGAATTCGGGATGCACGATGAGTTTCGTAACGTAGCTCGATTGTCTGGCATGAGTTTTACTCTTTAAAACGATCTCACCAGCGATTATAAGTATTGTGTATGCCTCGATAATGTTGCCCAATTTGCTGGAATAATATATGTGGCAAGCGTGATTAATTTATTTAATTTGAGTGTAATGGACGATTACCGATGACACATAAATTTTTTAAAATAAAGTTCGATATTAAACTATGATTCGGTTATCGTAATTTTAATTTATTAGGATAAAATTTCAACTCACTCCAACATGCAGTGTCCAGCGGAAATGACCCATTTGGGTGTCAATATACTACCACCGCAAAAATGAGATTGCGAATATCTTCTTCTTAAAGATACCTGAAATTTTAATCGATCATTGATAAAAAAAAAAAAAAAAAATGAAACTGAAATAAAAGCAATATAATTAGAATTTCCTTCGTACCTGCTGTGGAAATTGACCCAAAGTTGCCTTTGTTCCATTAACTATTCGACCGGGTACTTTTCTCAGCAACTCTTCTGTATTAGATGTGGCGAGCTTAGTACCGGGTGTAGTACTAAAACTACTATTGGTCGTTGAGTTGAAGATAGCGTTCAACTTGATATCGAAAGTGCTTATAGATGAAGAATTAAAGGTGGGTTTGGCGACGAGTGTAGCATTATTACCTTTAATTTAATATAGGTACATTTCAAGTATTTGCACGTTATATAATTTTTTGGATTTAATTGTATGAATATTTCACGCCTTGATATTGTTTTTACCGATGACAAACAACGGTTCTCACTATTTTTTACAAGCATTTATTATTCAACTTTCAAATAATAAAATAATACTATACGTTATAAAAATGTTCGCGTCCATTCACGTCTATCGGTACAAAAATTAAAAATTCCCAATATAAAAAGAAACAATGAAACAATTTTCAGAAATTTAAGCACGAAATTTTTGTCTTTGCCGTTTAAAAATATTCCATTACTTTTACAAACCTGGAATTAAGTGATAAAATAATGACAAAATGCACAGAAGTAACGATAAACATTGAAATTTCCACATTGCAAACGAGGACAGGTTGATTCATTCACGGCGAATATCCAGCAACTTTGTTGGCACTGTCGCGTTGTCCACAAGTGACTTTTTATGTTGGTAGTTATCTCTACATTGCTTATCGCTTATTCCGTATAAATCGATAATCAAAAAGAATTTTATCCGTTATCTCAATGTAATAATAAAAAAATCTTTCCATTTCCTGCGAATTTTGTCGTTACGCGAGTACGGTTAATTATTAATTTTTTCATCGTTTGATGGATCAACTTATTTCTAAGAATGATAAAACAAAACTATTGCGCATTCATAATTAAAATCTTAAAATTGTATTTTATTAATATACGTTTGTTTGTTGAAAAATAAATGGATGCAAAACAGGGCAATAAGTCTACAGGATGGACCAAATTATGAAAGAACGCGTTATCGATCGTTAGAATGTAGGTGAAAGATAAGCCAGATTCGAAAGTAGATATTACAAAATTTATATAAATACCACATGGAGCGCTAATCTTTCAATTTATTCTCTCTCTCTCTCTCTTCTTTCCATTTCGTGTCGCGCCTTAAAAGTAATACTGCTTAAATCGGAAATCAAAGGAAAGACTCTTTCATTATTTTTCGATTCGACGGTAATTAACTACCATAGTAAAAAGGGATAATTCAAACGACGCGCTCGCCGTCGGTTAATGATACATTTGCTCACCTATCGCAGAAAGATAACGATAGAGAGAGAGAGAGTGAGAGAGATAGAGAACTTTATCATCCATTGTATTACTTACAATAAGCTTTAATGACTTCTCCATGAGACGCGAATTTATGAAATTTGGTATCGCAAATGATAACTCGCACGCGTTGTACGCTTGAGATTCAGCTCTTTGGACAAACCGTTATTCTTCTTCTTTTCAGCTGTAGAATAGAGAAGAGAGAATGAGAGAGCATTTTTGACGCAGGTGAATTTTGTATTGAAAAAATAGAAAAGAGGTATTGCTTTATGTAAAGAAAAAAGCTATATTTACATGAAAATTACGAAAGTGAATTATCTTTTAAAAACAAACTTTAAAAAGTACTTGTCGGCATAATTCATAACGCGACGTTGGCCGTATATCTTACAAGAAAGGCAATTTATAGTTTAATAGTACTTTTTATATTCAAAGATTCGAGCTCAAGAAAGAACAAAGAACGAACCCTCGGCGATAGAGAGAGAGAGAGAGAGAGAGAGAGAAAGAGAGAGAGAGAGAGAAAGAGAGAGAGAGAGAGAAAGAGAGAGGAGAGAGAGAGAGAGTGGCTGAACCCTCTTGTTGTTGTACTAACCCCAAGCGAAAGAAACTTGTACATCTCAATGTACACTACTTTGCCCGAAAAATTCGTACGATAAAATAAAGCGTTCGATTTGAAAAATCACGGCACTTTTTGGCAGACTCTTTCGAATTTATTTACCCTCTTTTTTTCTCCTTTTTTTTTTTCTATACGCGATGAACCTCGGAAAAAATTTGGATTTATGTGCCGCGTCGCTTCGTTGTGCTTTGCTTCCTCAAGCTTTCGCCTAATACACTTTTCTTGTTTTTTTCTCAATTCTTTAAATGATAACAAGTTTTACTAAGCGTTAAAAGTTTGTCATTTTTTCTTTTACCTTGTCCGTTTATAATATAATTTTAAACCAATAAAATTTTTTTAACGTTGATACATTTATTAAGTTGTTTGTTCTTTTATGGATTAATTACAGAATAATAAATTGTCTCATTACTGACTTAATAACTTAAGAATTCATATTCCTTAAATAAATTTTATTAAACTTCTCAACAATATCTGATTTTGACTCGTACACGTTCCACAATTGCCAAGGATTCTCTCGGTCTATTTAATATTCATGGAAGTAAATGCGAAACGTGTTATGTGTCGAGGCGAGCAAAGCTCTGAATATCATCCTTCCAATCTAGCCGAAAACGATCCTCATAATAATTATAAGACAATATTATACGGTAACTTGAAAATGTTTTTAAATACATTTTTATATTTATGCCTATTTTTTTTTAATAAATAACTTTTTCATCTAAATTAAACAAATAATAATATATTTGAATATTTAAAAGTTCGTACTGGCCAGAAAAATGTTTATCTGGATAAACTCAGACGTGTTTACTTTCATCGTAACGTACACAACATTTATTCACAAAATTATTCATAAACAAACTTTTCATTACAGCTGAATCATCTATTTTAAGTAGTTACACATTTAATATGAAAAAATGTTTAAAAAGAAAATCACAAATAAACATTTATCATTTTTATTTGCATCCGCAAAAGCAACGCGTGCGTAATTGTCATCTCTCTCTCTCTATCGATCTATCTATCTATCTATCTATCTCTATCTCTCTTTTCCTCTTCAACCTTTGCTTCGTAAAAATCATTCAACATAACGGTGAAATATATCGCGCGTCGTCGATGCCTTTACGATTCAAGGGCAAGTACGTGAGCCGATTTTTAACTTACGTTTTGGACAGCTCTTATTCTACGTGCACGCGTACGAGGATATACCCTCGATATTTTGCAGCACGAAACGCTTGGATGTACGACGTGTTGCGGTACGCGCGACTTTTTCTTTAACGTTTTTTTTATAAATTCGCGCGTCGCGTAATATTTACTATGTGCTTTTTGTTGTTGTTTTTTTTTTCATACTCTCCAAAGAGATGGTATTTTATTTTGCTCGGCTTGAATTTTTTTTTTTTTTTTTTTTTTAGTTGGTATAGGAAATATTTATAATTAATTATTCAAGCGATTAATTTTTGTTACAAAGCGGAACCTTATTTTAGTTTTGCATATTACAACACTGCGTACATGCATATTATTTTTTTTTATATCCTTTACATGCTTATTATTATTTATATATATAATCAAAGCATTTTTTTGGTATACTTTAGCGTTAAAATGTTCGTTGCATTAACAGAGTTATAAATAACCGATAAAAATAAACATCGACGCCATCGATAAATACATTATTTCCAAATTTACTCTTCAGTGGCTGTTACAAAATTCTCTCTCGACTTCATTGAAATTAAACTAAACTTTGATCGTGAAACGAGAAAAAATAAATAAATAAATAACTCTGACTCGTCCACCTATATAAACTCGTTTTACCACTCTTTCGTAAATATATATATATATATATATATATATATATATATATATATATATATATATATATATATATATATATATATGACTCAAAGTTAAACCGTCGATTAATCAGGAGAAAAGAAATAAGAAAGAACAAAGAAAAAAAGAAGCAAAAGCGGAGCAGACAAGTCGACGAATACGAAAGCGGACATTGTGCAAGCATCTTCTCGGTCGAAGAGTCCGCAACCGTGACCTCGATGCTACATACGCCAAACTATATATTACGTCCTGGGGCGTAAGAGATGCTTGCACTCGAAGTTTCTCTCCTTCTTCTTCTTACTTTCTTTTGGTCTGCAACAGCTCTTCTCTACGGTTCTTCTTGTTCTCGTTTATTTTCTCTCGAGTACGCGCTCGAGAGCATCTTTAGAGTATTCTCTTGGCACTCGTCTCTGAAATTTTAAAGAATTTTATTCGCGCGCGCGCGTTCGCAAGCTTTTTTATTCTTTGAAAATTTTTGATTGAACGAGCATAACGAAAGAATCCTTGACGATAATTAAGTATCGGATGAAAAAAGAACGGTGAAATATTTTTTTGCGAAGCGATGATAATGATGGCGTGTCCGACGATTACAACTCACCCGATGAAATTTGACTCGTCAGTATATATGACTATAGCCAGTCGAGTGTCGAGTTAAAGATATGATGGGTGAAAGTTGTACCGAAATCGACCACTGCGCTCTCGGGGTTAACGCACGCTGTTACTTTCCGAACGAAGTATACGTCTCTTACACCTTTTACTTTGTTCAACGTCGCGAATGATCGATTTGTAGCTTGGTTCACGTTTCTAATTAACAAGTATAGCTTCTTTTATTTGTTTATTTTTTTTTTTTTGTCGTATATTTTTGTGCGAATTATCGAAAATAAACAATTTTAATTAGATTTCTCGCAAGTTACTAATTGCTCAAATGCAATAACTCGTGGCGCATATTAACGAGTTTCGAAATAATTGTCATTTAAACTTTAACGGTGTAACGTAGAATTAAACTAATTTCTCATTGCTGATTCAAATTCAGAGGTATACAGAGGTACGCTGAGCGAGCTTTAACTTTATCTAATTAAATGTCTACGAAGTTTCATTTAAGGCTTTGTTGTCAATTAAAAAATAAAGCCCGAAAATATTTTCAACAAACTTTATCTATTTAAATCTCAATTAATCAAGAGGAAATAAAGAAAGAGATAAGCCAGAGTTCGCGCGGGCAAATCTACTCCTCATCGAAACCCGGTATACGTAACGAGTCACGAAGCCAACCGCAAGCTTTACCGAGAGCCGAACAAAGAAAAAGAAGAGCCTCGAATGTCTTCTCCCAAGTCACCAAAGAAAAGGGAGAAGATGCGAGGAGGACGTGGGGTGTAACACGGCAAGCATTAGTCCTCTCTTCCTTTGTTCGTCGAATAGGCGTGCAATGCAGGCGCAATATTAATAGCCGAGTGTGTCGCTCCCTTGCCTTATATAATACAAAGAGAGAGAGAGAGAGAGAACGGAGGGATCGAGTGGCCCACCGCGACGAGCATGTAGACGACGATCCCTTCGACTCCTTCGTTCTTCTTTCGGCCACCAAGACAAATTTCGAGCTAATGCCATTAAATGACTATCGCGGCTCACCTTCTACCCTCTCATTGCTTATATGTGTATGTGTGTACGTATATATATATATATATATATATATATATATATATATATACACTTAGTGTATACGCTGGCCATCGTTTCATCGTTTACTTATATTATATCCTTGGATGAGGGAAACTTACCCATTAGCCGAAGATTCCATCGCTAAGCGCGCGTTATATGGCTATACGTGATAACGCGAGTATACTAGTATGTGCATGCATCTCGAATTTTGCCTTGGGGTATATAACTAACTAGTTATGTGTGTGGATCGACGAAATGCCGTAATTTTATTTTATAGTCTACGTAAACACGAAATTGCACGATTTATGCTTTGGAAAATATTTTACGAGAACGTTAAAATCAACATTTTTTTTTGTGCTTTCTTCAATGTTTCTGAACTCAATGTTTGCAGATTTTATTTTACTGTATTATTTTCATCTCTGAACACTTTCTGTAAATTTTACGTAACAGTTTAAAAACAAAAAAAAAAAAAAAAAAAAAAAACAGTACCGTTGCTAACTCGACTTCAACACGAAAGCTGCACGGAAAATGCGTTTAAAATGTTTACGAACGTATAGTTGAGAGACGACGAGCTAACTCGAGCGAGCCGCAAAAAAGATTCGTCGTTGCTCGTTTGCGTCGTGCTTCCTTCCTTTCTTCTTTTTTTTATTCCGGAGTCTTTAAACTTTCAAGAATTCTGATGATCACTGATAATCGTTATTCCGAATCTCGCTGCTATTCGTGTACAGAAGTTGAGGACAAAATTTCTACGAATTCGTAACTCGACAATGTTCGATCGTTGTACATCTAAGGACGATGTTTGATACAAAATAAGGCTTTTGGCTCGATTGAAACTAAGTATATTACTGCGATGAAAATTCTTAATAGAAAAATTGAATTATTGTAGATATTTCTTTTCAAAAGCTATGTCTTAAAGCCAAAGAAATATTTTTTAATCTACATTTGTCTTGCGTTAAGTACGCGGGATAGATAAGAGTCAAGCCTTAAAATATAGATTCAAAATTTAATTGAAAAAATAAGTTGTAAAATCCAAAGAAAGGTCGAAAATTCGTGTTTGATTACTCACCTCATATTTTAACAGCATATTTTTCGGTTTTTTATTCTAAGAATTTCCCTTGGCAGTACATAGAAATTTTTCTTTAGTCTTACCGATTAATTTTCAAAGACAAATTGTCGTTATGAAATGTTTTTTATAAAACGATATATTTTTAATTTTATTTTTTATATTCATAAATCCTAATTAAAAACTATTGAAATACAAAAAATTTTAATTTAGTATAAAGAATATTTAAATATTACATCTTCGATTACATACCGAATCAATTATTAATATTTGAACTCGCTAGAGTGCGCAGCACGATTATCATCAAGAGAATTTGATTAAAATGAAAACTGATTAAAAACCCTTTGCGAAGGGCGAACGTTTTACATTAATACAAGTATACATACGTATACACAGAATCGAAACGAAATTAATTCTAAATTGCGCAATCTAAAACGATTCCCTTTCTAAAGCGATATACCTTCACGACTGTGAACGTAAATTATGCGCGTTTTTAAACTTAAAACGAAAAAAAAAAAAAAAAAAAAAAAAATTCCATGGTATAGTTAAAAATTTTTAACGTATCTAATAATTTATCGTCTCGGAAATTCGCGATAATGTTAAAAGCGTCAAAAAAACTAGAAGAGCGGGAGATACGAAATTCTTACAAGAGACGTATTTTATTTGTATAAGTAGAACATTAAAATTGCAAGGTTTTAATGGCAACATCGACTATGTTTATATTATTCACAAACGGCGTACATCCGAAACTTTACAAGGCGCCAGAGGGTAGAGAAAGCCGCTAAGACTCATAAGAAACAGACCGTATAATACTTAAGGGGAACAAGAATTCTTAAGGGTGGAATCGTTAACGACTATACGCGCTATTCGTTTGTAACGCTTGTGCGAGCCGATAAAAAAGCGATATTATTTAACGCTTAATACGATGTTAAAAAAGCTTTCGTTTTCTCACCTATATTCGCTCGTTTTTTTTTTTTTTTTTTTTTTTTTTTTTTTTTTTTCAAAGTCGAACAACGCGGTAACAAAACTTTATCCCGTCGCGATGCTTTTGCAATATTTGCTCGACTTCGTCGATATAATGGCTTGAAACCGTGAGATGTGTTTCCGGTGATGGCTATGGGTCTAGGCAAGCGCGAGGGGCTGATCTTACAAGCTATTCATCGTCAAAGCGAAAGTCCATTAAGGGGTTCGAATTCGTTTTATCGAACGGGAGACGCACTCACGAAGACGAAAATTTCATTTGCATATCGAGCGAGTAGATTCTCTTTTTGTAAAGTTTATATTTATAGAATTTCTTCTTTCTTTTTTCCTTTTCTTTGTGCGCGTATGTTTAAATTTAGATATGTTTTACTGAAATAAGGTAAAAAAAAAAAAAAAAAAAATGTAATTTATAAAGAAAAATTATAACGAAAGAAGTTTAGACTTGGAAAAATATCGTATAGCGATACATTATTTTTAAAATAAAATCATGATTAACGTGTTTTAATATTTGCTATAGATGCATTGAAGAAATAACAATTAACATTCACATACTTACAAATGAAAAAAGGGTATTAAAATATTGTTTTGATGAAATTTTACATATTTAATAAAAAGAAACTTGTAAAATTAAGAACTCTGCAACGATAACAGTTTTATTAAACGTACATGTATAAAGTAAGTAACGTATAATGTATGTATAAGATTTATGAAAAGAGTTAATTTTAAAATAAAAGCAACGAAAAATCGAGCAAATATTAAAACAGAAAAATACGAAGCGAAAGAGAATAAGAAAAAAAAAAAAAAAAAAAAAAACAAAGGAAAAAAAGATTAGCTTCGCTTGAAAAAGTAACGAAAATGAAAATAAAATTTTTAAAGCTTCCATTTAATTAAATGTCGATAATAATTTTTTTATACTTGATACTTTGAAATGAAGTTTTGTTAATTTTCAATTTAATTTAATTAAATAAAATTCATCATATATATTACTTACCTTCGTTTATTTTATATTATAAAATGTATATTGCAAAACTTTATATTGTAAATTAGTTTAAAAAAATTCTGCAATGTTTTTCTTTTTTTTTTTTTTTTTTTTTTCTCAAGAAAAGAAACATGTACAGAAATAGAACGGAATATACAGGATAAAAATGGAAAAATTGGATGACTCGTGATTGACAACGGTAATATGAGAGTAAGCGTTAAATAAAAGAATCGACACACGATGTAATTAATTTTTCAGTATACTTTATATATCATTTCGTTTCACTTCATTTCCACCATTATCACAATACGATAACGGTATTTCAAAAATGTTTATTAATATATGCATATACTTTCCTTAAAATCATCATACTCGTATTCTCTATGTAGCGCAATAATAATAATAATAATAATAATAATAATAATAATAATAATAATAATAATTATAATAATAATCATAATAAAAATAAAAATAAAAATAATAATAATAATAATAATAATAATCATAATAATAACAATAGAGATAATAATAGTAATAGTAATAATAATAATAATAATAAAAATCAGTTAATCATTATCTATATTTGTATTTTGTGTTTCATACGGTCATGTATATATATACGTGTGGTATTACAATTGCTCGCATATACATACATACACATGCATATGAAGAGTTTATTTCGTTTATAGTTTGTTACACAGTAGTTTGCGTAAAATTTTCATTTATATCTCTATAAATTGTAAAGTGTTTGTTATTCATACTAAACATACAAAAAGCGATATAAAGCTCGATCCTCCTCTCCCTCTCTCTTTCTCTCTCACTCTCACTCTCACTCTCACTCTCACTCTCACTCTCACTCTCACTCTATCTCTCTCTCTCTCTCTCTCTTCCTCTCTCGCTCACGCACATCGTTTACTTTGCGATAAGATTTAAAGCAAAGTTGTGAAAAAACAAAGATGATCAATCGTCGCTATTGTAAAAATTAGACATGATAAGTTAAAATAAAAATAAAAGAAAAAAAATTGCAAAGTCAAAATAACTCGCTATCAGTCATTGTGTACATTCATTGGTGATCGTTTTTCATTGACTACGTACATAAAAGTTTTGTATTTAAACAGATAAATCGTTGATTATGATTTCAGTCACTTCGACATATATCCCTTCATAGAATAATTATTCATCGGTACGAGAAATGATAACACCTGTCGGTTCTACCCTTGAAAACAAAGACAAATTTTTGTAAAATCTTGCATATGATAAAACAGCGATAAGTTTATATATGTGTGTGTGCGTCTAGGTGGTTGTACACACACACACACAGACACACAAACACATAAACACACACAAACACACACACGCGCGCGCGCACACACACACACACACACATGTGCATACATGTAAAATTTGTGAGCACAGTTGACGTGCGTCGATTCGCCGTACAACAAAAACTAAAAATATAAAAATCGGTGATACAATTATTGTTATTAATTTTTTTTTCGGTAAACCATTTTTTTTTTTTTTTTTTTTTAAATTCTCTCAATGTCGTTCTTTCTCTCACTCACACTCTATCTTCTTTCCCTCCAAGCCGCTGGCGAGCAAATTTAATAATATATCCCATCGCGGACTTCAAACAATTCCATATTAGCCAACAGAAATAGAACTAGTATTCAATGCGGGCATTCTCTCACTCTATTTTTTTAATTTTTTTTTTTTTTTTTTTTTATTATCGTACATAGATTTTATGCGATCGATTAAACTTCATTTCTCTCTCTCTCTTTCTTTCTTATTTTTTAATTAGTTTACAATTTTTTCTTTTTCGAAATAAAATTCGAAAACGCTCTATCATATAATATTTAAATAATTTTGTACTTTGATTGCAGGCTATATTCGCTATTATATCAGATTTCTGCATTTTTTTTTTTTTTTTTTTTTTTTTTTTTTTTTTTTTTTTTTTTTTTTTCATTTATTCGCGTAAAATTTCTCTCGTTTTCGAATAAAAATTGAAAAAGAAAAAAATCGTTCCGACGAAAAAATATTTCTCAACGTTCACGAGAATACCCGGCATTCTCTTTGATAATAATTCATACTATAAAGTAAACATAAAAATTGAAACTACTTCATACTAAATATTATTATTTTTATAAATTAATTATAAAAGTTCATTTCGATGCCTCGTTTATATAAACTCTTTAAAAAAAGAAAAAAAAAACTTTAAACAATTTCATAATCAATAAATAAGCGCGCGACTTATGACGCGCGCTCGTCAATTTTATCGTCTTTGCAGCTGCACGCACGCACGCACACACGCACACACGCACACACATTTGACACACGCGTGTGCATGTATGAGTTTGTACATATAGATAGATATACATACATATGTTAAGATATTCATATACTTATGTGTATATACGCATAAGTATATAATTTATACATGTATTAAACGTAACGAGAGTGAAGTCTACGGGGGCGCAACGATGGGTATATATATATAGAATCGATGAACGTTGGCTCGCCAGCAAAAGGTACAGCGTAGTATCTAATAACCCGAATTAGACTCTCGCCCATCACAAGCCAACCAAACATATTATAGTGCAATACGATTACACGAGACGAACTGTCATTGTAAACATCAACTCTTACCTCCTAACGATAGTTATATCATAGCGAATAGTAATTAATAAATCGTAGTTTAATTAATTTTTAGCGATCGTTAGAATTAGCAGTAATGAGTTATTAGTACGTAGTGTATATACCCCCTTTAATTCTTTTTTTTCTTTTTCTCATTCCTTAACCTTCTATCTCTCTCTCTCTCTTTCTTTCTCTCTATTTTGCCTCTTTTTTACTCGCATATGCCGTATCCCTAAAACTGTCGCTGTTTTTTTTTTTTTTTTTCAATATCTTTGCGTTTCCATGTCACTTTCTTGACATTACATTCGTGACTATCTTTACTGTTTTCTTTATTTCTTATTCCGTTTATCTTTTTTATCTTCGGTTACCTATTATTTTTGCTTTATTCGTGTAAATTTAATAAAAAGACATTCGTTTGTGCTCGTTTTTTTTTTTTTTTTTTTTTTTTTCTTTAAATATTCTCGCTGTTCCTCGTCCTCGACTTTTTTTTTTTCTTTTTTTTTATTTTCACAATTTTATAAGTGTCATAGGCTTTGAATCAATGACGAAAGAAAATTAAAAAAAAAAAATCTATCGTGGACGAGCAAATTGGCGAGTTTTTAAGTTTTAAGTTTTTTAAGAAAATATCGGACTTTGGTGAAAATTACGGCTTCTCCGAATAAACATCTCTAAAGCCATAGATTTTTCTTAAATAACATTCCAAATTTTATGAAGTAGACAAATTTCGAACGTTTTTCCCGTCTTCGTTTGCTTTATTTTTAGATTAAAATTTCTTAGAGTATCATCTTATTCTGGAAATTTACATTTAGCCTAAATAAGTCGCTACTTAAATGATTAAATTTTCTTTTTTCTTTTTCTTTTTTTTTTTTCTTTTTTTTTTTAATTTTTTCATCATAATTTTTATTCAAAAATATAATTTTTGTTTTAATATTCTTATGTATATATATATATTTAGATTACGAAATTTCAAAAGCTTAAACCTACGTATACAATATAATTTTCATTTTCATCGAATTGACGATTTGTACGATGCTCGATTCTCAACACGGATACACGAACCCTCAAGCAATTCTTGAAAATTCGAGTATGGAACATCGCATAGACCATGAATTTCGAAAAGTTCCTTATAGATTAATTAGAATTCCAGATGGTAGATGATACTCGAATTGAATATCAAACGATCGACAAGGAGAATTGTTCAATTTTTTTTTTTTTTTTGGCTACTCTTCATTTTTTTTCTTTTTGAAAAAATTTCAATTTTATAATTAATGCGTAATGGCTTTAAATCAATCAATTCGAATAGACCGTATATCTTTTTTTTTTTTTTTTTTTTTTTTTTTTTTTATTTAAGAGCCGTCATTGGTATCTGTAAAAAAGAAAAAAAAAATGCACAAATGCTTTTCATAAATATAAGTTATGTCTAATCTGCTTGGATTTTTGTCGTAACAATTATTGTTTTATTATTAGATTAAGTTTATGTTTCTGGAGTCTTATATGGCAGTCTATTGTTTTCTCAATTCCGCTTTGATGAATGTGGAAAACGGCACGGTTTTTTTTTTTTTTTTTATTATTATTGTTTAAGATCGTATCGTTTTATTATAATTGTCATTCACGTGACGTTGATTATTATTTTAATTTTTAGTACATCAAAACGCAAAGTTTATTTTGTTCACGGGAATATTTATTCAATAACGGAATTATCAAAATGAGTTTTCATTTGTTTATCGTTTCCGTAATATGTATTTACATATATTATCGGTGGATTATTCAATTACTACAAAATGCAAATGTTTTGGTTTTGTTTTGTTTGATAGATACTAGCACACGCGAGTTATGTAAATTGATTGTGTATGACCGGACGCAATTTAATCGTCAAAATCTTCTATCTGTCGCAAGTGCATATCACTTTTCGCGCTTTATATAGTATTCGAAAAATTGAAAAATATCTTTGAACTTTTGATACTATCACTTACGGCATGAATTAGCTTTTTATTTTATTTTATTTCAATCATATATCGCCAGTATAATATTTATTTGTATATTTTGTTCGAAATTCAACTCCAAAGGAAAATTTGCGACAGATTTATAATAAGGATTTTTGCGTCGTTGCGGCCCACAAACAAATTATCGATAGTTTTTCTGAATCTCTTATTTTCTTCTTTTTTTTTTTTATTTTTTCCAGAGGTGTATCACCATAAATATATATGTATCTCATTATACTTTGAAACATCTTTTTATTCATATTGTAATGAATTATGTCTCTTTTATCCCACTCGCTATTTTATTATTATTATTATTATTTATGTAAGTATATATTTTTTTTCTCTATAAGTTATTTTTTGCATCATATTTTGTATAAAAACAGTTTCACAGTTATAATATCAATAATAATATTAATAATAATAATAATAATAATAATAATAATAATAATAATAATATTAATAATAATAATAGTAATATTAATAATAATAATAATAATCGTAATATAATTATAATAATTGTTATCATGATAATGACAATAATGGCAATATAGCAATAATAATGACAATAATTCTCACACCAGGAAAAACATCGTTAAATATTATTCATTGTATTTCATATTACTATCTCTCTTCTTCTCCCTCTTTCTTTCTCACTGTTTCTCTTCTTCTCTCTTTCTATTCTCGCTTTTCATATTATATCTTCAATAATAATTAGCAATTTCTTTCTCATTTTTTTTTTTTCTTCTAGTTTTATTACTCTTAGCGCTTTTATCATTTCTTCATCGTTTCGCCTCTTGTTTGTCAATATAATATTTATCTTAAAATTTGTACTTTTATGGGAGAGGTATTGGAAGACTTAGCCACCACAAGCGATCGCACGTCTGTACACGACTACTTGTCTCCTTTGCGCTATCGTCATCGTCGAGCATTTCTCATCAAAATTTTTCGTAACGCCTTGCCTTGTATATTTATATTATATATGTATATGTATATATATATATATAGATGAAAAATTACGATCGCATCAGTCATAGATAAGTTTTTTGTCTTTTGTATTACATTCGATCGTAAATTTGAGAAACCATAATATTATTTCTATATATATATATATATATATATATATATATATATATATATATGTATATGAAAAAGAAAAATTTCAACGCGAAATACCAACTCGCGCGATAACACGCATACGGAGACAAGTTAAAGACAAAAAGTACAACGTGGATCGAGCTGTAGCCATGTCTCAATTTAAACGCGCGCACAATCGCCTCTCTATACCCATCCTTCACTCGCAATGCTCTCTCCTCTCTCCTCTCTCCTCTATATCTCTCTCTCTCATCTGTTTTCCCTACAAGACTATCCATCGATCGTTGTTTCCTTTTCACTCGCGCGTACTTACTTCTTATCCGCGGAATTTTGCGCTGCGTTTGTCTTTGTACGCTCTACTCTCAAGACGTCTGTCAATTAAATTTAGTAGTCTTTGATAGAAAGGAAAAAAAATAAGGAAATAAGAAAAGAAACGGAGGGATCGAGGAACAAGATTATACATCTTTTTCTTTCTTTCGATTATATTACTCTATATAGTACGGATCTCCCTTTTTTCTTCTTCTTTACCTCAAAGAAACACGATTGTGTGCATAAAGAAAGAAGGAAAGATTACCACGCGGTAAAAAAGGAGCTAAGAGCCGCGATCGCGAAAAATTTATATACGTATACGTGATAAAAATGTAACGAGGGAGGAAAAAGCTCCACTCGTCATATTTGTGTGTATATATATGTATATATATAAGCAAAAGTGGAAAAGAAACAGCAAACGAAGGAGTCTTTCCTTACGCTATTGTTACTATTTTAACCGCTACGTACTCGTACGTTGTTTTTGCTCGTTTCGGTTAATATAACAAGTATACGTAATTTTATAAAGTAACCTTCGCAACCCGGCGACTATTTCTTTCAAAAGCTCGCTTCCTAAATTCTCGCCGATGACTCTCGTGACGCGCGTTTTCGTAAAAAAGCGTGTGATTATTTTTTTTTTTTTTTTTTTTTTTTTTTATATATATATTATTTATATATGCGTATGTGTGTTTATATATATGTATATGTATTTCTCAAAGCAACGCAAATAAAAACCTAAAGAATTGTAAAGCTTGATAATAGCACGAAAAAAATATAAGCGAACGAAGAGATCAGAGCAGATCTGAATAATATACTTTTGAAATGCTGGGAGGGTTAAAGCGGGAGACAATTAATCGAGAAGTGGAGAAAGCGCATCTCGCATCGAACGTGGGGCTACTTTCTTTTTTTTTTCTTTTCTTTATTTTTTTTTTTTGTTATTGAAACGAACGTCAAAAAAACAAACTAACCGCGGCTTTGTAAACATGATTAGATAAGCGACGATCGCATGAATATATTATTAGTACCGATTGAATTAAGACTGAATTTTATAAAAAAATTTTTAAATTTACATTTATCAAAATTTGTACACGCAGCTATAATTTGAATAACAAAAACGCAAAAAAAAAAAAAAAAAAAAAAAAAAGGATCCCCACCGATGCCCGTCTCACACTTTTGAACCATTCGATACGCAGACACAGACGCACACAGGCTTGTCACTACGTTTTCTAACGAACCGCTTTTTAAATATATCCTAGTTATTCATTTTTATTGATTTATTTTCATTTATTTATTTTTTTTTTTTTTTTTTTTTTTTTTTTTTTTTTTTTTTTTATCTTTTTCTTTTTTAATCATGATTAGTGATACACTCATTAATTTAATTATTATTACTATTAAAAAATGTTTATAAATATAAATATGCATACTGGAGCTTGTATATATACTCGGTTAACGACTTGATTAACGTCAATCTTGTTTATTACCGGACGAGTCCAATGGATTAATTAGACTCATTGGTAAACAAGTTGACTTTTGTCGAATCGCTAACGAATTCAATTTATCGAACGATCAGTCTACTTGTGTGTGATTTTATATAAAACTACCAATCGATTTACCGATTCGATTAAATCGATTTTATTTATTTAATTGTTTAAGTTTTTTTCGTTTTTTTTTTTTTTTTTTTTTGCTTTGAAAAAATCTTAGCGCAGATATATTTATTAATAAAAAATTTTGATTATCCAGACTAACACGTGACGTTTGCATATTATCATTGTTATCGTTTTCTAAATAATATTCCGGTAAAATTTTTACGGTGTTAATGCTAACACGAGGTTTGTCGGTTTTTGTTAAGGTTCATAAATACGATCGTACGTGGTTCTAGGAATTTTTTTTTTTTTAAATGCTGCATGTATGCGCGAATTCATTTTTATTATTAAAGTTTGTTGTTGCAATGGCTCTCATTCTTCAGCTTTATTTACCTCGCATTCGTTACAAGCTACAATTACGATAAAAAGAGATTACAATTTACGATATAAATGTCGCCGATAATTATTATTATTATATACTTATTATTAATTTTTTTTTTTTTTTTCTTCCTATAGTCGCTCGAAAGCACGAGTAAAAACTACAAATCGTTCGCTAATAAAAATTCGCTCGTCGATTAAATTCGCCTTAAAAATTATACATCAAGATCAATTGTAAATAACTTGTCAAAAAACGCTTTATATACGCTGGCGTTATGCTTTATCGCCTTGAGCATACGCGCAGTCTACTACTCTCCGCGCTTTTTATCGGGAAAAAACGTTCCATCGATGAAAAAATTCTCGACTGGCGTTCGAACTTGTTTTTACTTTTGCCTACCTCCTTTTATCAAATTTCAGTCTTCGAATTAATTAATTACTCGTTGTTTTTCTTTCTTATTATTTTGTTTTGTTTTCGCTTAAGTAATTATATTGTTCACGATTGAATTGTCGATAAACGATGCGTATATACCTCGAAAATAGAAAAATAGAAAATTAAAAAATTAAAAAAATATATAATCGCCGAGAATTCGATGAAACGTTTTTATTTATTATTACCGAGACCCGAAAAAATGCAAACTTGTCGCGAAAGAGTGCACAGAGCAGGGCAGTAAGACATGGAATTGCTATCACAATTTACTAACTTTATCCTTCATTTCCGACCGCGACCCTTTTATACCCCTTCGTTATCTCATCTTACTTTTTCTTTTTCAATCGCTACGATTAATCTCTCTAATTTTATAAACTTCGTCAAAGGTCGATCGAAAAATAAATTTTGAGTTTGGATTTCGAGGCGCGCGGAAAATGCGCGAAACGCGCTCGTATATGAATAAGATTAAAAAGAAAGAAAATAAATAAAAATATTCTCGGACATGATATATCCGCGTAATAAAGCTCCGTCAACGTCAACGAGACGTTGAAAGTTATCAAGCCACACGTTGATTGCTTTGCGTGTATATATTATATATATATATATATATATATATATATATATAATTTTTTACCTTTCTTGATTCCCGCTCTATGCATATAAAAAGATCGTATAAAAAATTTCGCCGTGAAAAAATTGCTTTTGAAAAAGAAAAATTCTTTCGATTATCCCACACGGAGATTGCCTTAAACTTTAACGTATCGCTTTTGAATACCACGTAGCCAATCAATGATTGTGATTTTTTTTTTTTTTTTTCGTTTATTTATTTATTTATTTAATTTTTTTTTTTTTTTTTTTTTTTCGTTTATCTTTGTTTTTTATATTTTTAATTGTATTCGTGGATACAATCGATTTCCCGATCTCGAACGTCCGACACTTTTATCTGGTCCCGACGACATCGCGCGCACTTTTTAAACTTTTCGAATATAAAACCATCGAAGATCGACCCGATCGTTCTCTCGTTTGTTTTTACTCGTCATTGCTCCCATGCTTTTATTCTTTTTCTCTGATCTTGTGTCTTATATCGTATATCGTGTATCGCTCGCTTTCTTTATCTCGTTCTCTCCCTCTCGTTAATATCGTTTTGCAAACCTTAATCTTTCTCTTTTTCTTTCCGTCAAGTTGTCCCTTTTGGTCCGCACTACCAGCATGAGTTCGCTCTTTGCGTCGCAAAGTACGTTTGTTACTATTTTCTCTCCTCACTCTCTCTTTCTCTCTCTCTCTCTCTCTCTCTCTCTCTCTCTCTCTCTCTCTCTCTCTCTATCTATCTTTCTTTCTCTTATTCGTTTATATTTTGGATCGCTTCCATGTCTGCCGTCCGATCGGTATCCTCTCCTTATTTAAAAAACACTTAAGTCGATATCACCTACACGAAGTAGCAAACTAGGCCTAACTTGTTTAATTACTTTATTATTTATTACTTTATCGTTATTTTATTATTATTTATTTATTTTTTTTTTACTTCTTTAAACGTAGATTGGGATGCTGAGAAGAGCGTCTAGCTATGATTAAGCGATGCGTGTACAGTTAAAATTATAGAAACTATTACTACATTTTTGTGGATGAGTAAAAGGGAAATACAGCTATAAACGCGAGATTTTTCTTTTTTTCATTCGCGTTTACTTTAAGCGCTACGGTCATTATTATATTAAAAAAAAAAAAAAAAATAATAACCTTCCGTGAAAATTTTATACCCCTTTTCCGATCCGAGACCAATCCCAAAGTCTTCAAATTTGCTCGTTTATTTATTATTTTTTTTTTCTCAAATTTTTATTTATTTTAATTATATTAAATTTTGACATTCCTTTTTTTTTTTTTTATCGACGATACTATGTCGTCCCGTTAGTTTTTTTCTTTTTTTTTTTTTGAAAAAGATTCACCTCGATTGCTTACCGAATTTTTAAAATCCTAATTAGATAAAAAATTTAGACGATCGATTTATTTAAAATTACGACATCAATTATTAAAAAAATAGGGTATAAAATTATATAATTTATTCACAATCTGACGCAAATTCTTATCGTGCCTACGATTTTCAATGTATCCCTACCTTCTCATTTTTTTTTTGTTGGTTTTTTTCTTTTTTTTTTCTTTTTTTTTTTTGTTTTTTTTTTGTTTTACTAATCGAAACATTCGATTCCCTTATTGGTGTATTTTATACGCTCGTTATTAATTTTGAATCCGTTACCCCGTTTCTTTGCTTAAAAAAACACAGCCGAATAAAAATGCTCCGAAATAATTCGAGCACGGGTGTATAGTTTAATTTTAATTATAGTACGAAATTTTAAATTTTAATACATTTTAGATTAAAGTTACGTTTGCTTTTCCAAATTATCTGCTCCACGAGCATTCGTTTAATTTTGATTCCTTATTACATTCAAATTGCTTGACTTTTAAAGCTCTTCGATCCGCTTTACACTTAGCTGTCACGTATGATAAACGAAGTTCTTTTATCCTTCTTTTACTTTTTTTCAAAGAGTCGAGAGCGTTTTTTAGTCGTCGAGGACTTTGACTTTTTTTCTCTCTCTCTGTTTCTCTCTCTCTCTCTCTCTCTCTTAACTTTTACATCGAATCTCGCGAGTATTTTGATAATTAACGTTTCATTACATCGTGTAACAATCGTTCTTTTGTGCCATTTTTATTTTTTTTTCTTCTTCTTCATTATGAACTCCTCCTTACCGTTAATTCTTAAAAAACGTTTCAATGAGAAAATTTTCATCGTATACCGCGAATCACGCGCTTACTGCTACTTACGCATAGAAATTCGCTTAAGGATTTTAGTTAACTTCCTTCGCATCGTCACGCGAACGATGAATTTTATCGATTAAATAATGCAAAGCGTAAAAAACACTTATACACGTTAAAATATAAAAAAAAAAAAAAAAAAAAAAAAAAATAATAATAAATAAGAAGCGCGTACTCGTCTCTCTTACTCATCGACTTTATACTGCTTACATACTACAACTGTTATTAGCGCGAAAGTATAGCGGTACATTTACTCAAAGCATTCACCCGCATTCACGCGCCGACACGCACACGCGCAGGTTTAATACGTGTGAGAACCGTATCGTCGTATATATATATATAATTAACGTAGGCCATATAGGAGACAGTGCGATCAAAACGTGAACTTTGCGCGTTTATTGCGCGGTACGCACATACGCACCCGATTATATGTTTGCGCAAATGTGACGCATCACAGGAAGGAAATAAAAACGGAAAACGAAAAACGATTGCGAAACTGACGTTAAATACATACATACCTATATGTATAGTATTTTCCGACGCCGATAACACATGTATGCGACGACATGACGCATCTCTTGACAAGTATGTCACGTGTGTATTATAGATTTATCGCGTCGGAAAGAATGTCGTATTATTACATGTATGTATATATATAATGATCTGTAATACTCTACCTTAGAAAAGCGCTTAAGACGTACGTGATACGTTTATTTTCGCATATTTGTATGTGTGTTATATATATATATATATATACACGTATGTGTATTTATGCGTACATATGTATATATAAAATTCAATAGATAGACGATAAGTGACTTAACTCGATCAAGGTTCGTTATAAATAATGTGATTAATCTGAAATACTATTGTACAAACAATCTGTACGCAACATATCCGCGACTCTCTCGCTTTCTCATAACTTTTTTTTTATTCGTAATTTCTTTTTTTTTTTTTTTTTTTTTTTTTTTTTTTTTTCTTTTAATCGTCATTTTTGTATCTTCAAGACACGCAATCTGCATAATTTTTTATTTTTTTTTTTCACCTGCTCCATAGCATATCCCACTTATCGATAGTTTTCGTTTTTTAATCCATCGTTTACTTTATTGTATCGCATCTTATAGCATCTTCTTGCTCGCTACTATTCGCAGCTTAGAAAAAAACAAAACAAAAAAAAAAAAAAAACAAAAAAAAAAAATAAAAACAAAAAAAAAGAAAAAGGAAACTTCTTTAATTTTCTCCGTCTCTTGGAAACTGTGCGTTTGTCGAGCTCTCGGCTCGAGAAACAGCCTAAGTAGACTAGCACACGCAATCTGTATTTATTTATTCTTTTTCCATTTCGTCAACGAAACTTCGCGACACTCGTGGCTCTTACTTTATTTCATCGATTTACTTTAAAAGCGTACAATGGCTTAGCTCGAACGAGCAGAAAATTCTTTTTAAACGCGTATAGGTACTTCTTAATTTATTTACTCGATAACATTTTCAAACAACGGCTCGGCATTAGAACGCTTTCAAAGCAAGAATAAAAAAGATCAATCGATGAAAATTTCGAGTGTATCGAAAATCGCGTAAAAAGAGTCGATTTTATTTTATTTAAATTTTATTTTATTTTATTTTTTTTTTTTTAATTTATTTTCTTTCAAAAACATTATTATATTTGAAAGGTATCCTGCATACTTGTAGCTGTTCGCACGCGAATCAGACGCAACGGCGACACTGTGGAGTAATATAATAGCGCTATTATGTTTCAATTTTTTTTTTTTTTTCTTCTCTATGTACATTTGTACCTTAGCCAACGTGTTTCGATAAACAGATAATCGGTCGAGCTCCCAGAATAACAAGCGGCACAGAATAAAGACGGTACATTGTTATCGATATTGATAAATAATAATAATATATTGTAAAGATTGGATATAGGAAAATGCAGTGTTAAAACGGGGATTAAATAAAATAAAACATAACACAAATAAATTATTCCTTCAAGTGTATCACTTTATTACAAATTGCAGTTAATAATGTTAGGAGTAACTTATAAGAAAATAAAATGTTGAAATAAAATAGCGTGAATTGTATTTTCCGTATCTTTTATTATGTTACTTATTTTATTCCTCGTTTTCTTTCATTCATAAATGTTGAAAACAAAAATAAAACAGCGAGCGTGATTATCGTGAACTCAAATAATAATTTGAATCGATATGTATACAATAAACGTAAATGTAACGATAATAAAATATCTTTAAAGACAGTGCGGATTATGCGCAAATACTAAATTTAAAAAAAAATAGTAAGATAATAATATTAAAAAAAATTGGCGGTGAGGGGAAGAAAGAAAATTCCGCAAAAACGAACCTAGAAACAAAATAAAAAAATAAACAAAAAATAAATAAATAAAAAAAAAAAAAAAAGCAATCGTTCTCTCGCTCATTTTTTCTTTTGCGCGTCGTCTTGGCTAATTTATTTACAACTCACCGAAAGCCAGTCTTCGCATATTAAATAAAACAATAAATGACTTGATAGCTGGGACTGGGAACTCGACTATTTCAACCGCAGAGTGTGAAAGACAGCCGGTGTTATTTATTACGCGAGTAATTATATATTTACGTGTTTATTGTTTTTTTTTTTTTTTTTTTTTTTTATTTATTTATTTAAATTTTGTTTGTCTACTCGCATCGCCAATGTTGCCAATCGCCGACGCTGACATTTCTCTTGCGATGGTTAGCCTGATGCATAAAAACAGAAAAAAATTATCTCTTGGATGGTTTTCTTCTTTTTTTCAAACTTATTTCCATTTTCTAATACTTTGGATCGAAATTTTGATTAACTATTTATTATCACAAAATTAAATATTAATATATAAGAAGAGACAAAGTCTTCTTACATATTGTAAAAAAAATGTCTAGCGCGACAATTGTCATGACACGTGGCTTGTGAAAAAAAAAAGGGAAAAAAAATTAAAGGAAATGAAAATGACAAAAATATCGCTTTTCAGTAGCGCAGCAATTCTGGATAAAATGTCATTGTACCCCTCTTTTTCTCGATTATCCCTTATTCTCATAATTTTCATTTTTCTCTCACTCTTTCTTTCTCTCTTTTTTTCTCTCTGTCTCTCTCTCTCTCTCTCTCTCTCTCTCGCTCGATCTCTTTCTCTCTCTTTCTTATTCTTTTTCTTTCATTCTAACTACGTTATATAACAGTCAATGTACATATTTATACAACGTATGTCACAAACACTACTCGGGGAAGAGCCGTGTGCAGGTAAAAAATTTTTTTTTAAATATATTCCTACTTAATGCAAAAAACAGCGGAGGTTCAGTTTTGTCATTTCTTCATAAATATGACTCGTCGTTTACTTGACCGATTTTTAATTCAAAGCCGGCTTTTATATCATCATCATCATGATCATCATCATCATCATCGTTATTTAATTATTATTCATTTATTTACTTATTTCTTTTATTATTTTTTTTTTTTTTCTTTTTATCTTTTCATTCTTTTTCTATATCTTTTTTTCCGTTACAGTTAATGAATTCCATAACTTCATTATAAAAATGTGATAACGGGGGATAAGTAAAACAGACAATTTGACTAAGAAACAACGAAAAACCAGTATATATCTATTACATATATATATCGACAGAGATTTCTTATTGACTTGCTCTGCGATTTATCTCTTCAATCGCTCATCTTCTAATTCTCTCTCTCTCTCTCTCTATCTTTCGCGCACAGCTTCGATGAATCTATTAACTTTCATTCCCGGACGTTGCGCGCGCAATTATCTCGGTGTTGAAGTCAAGAAGGTAAAACCGAAAACAATTATATCTTGGATTAAGTCACTACGCGTCGCTACGATCACACAGAAATATTATCACCACCGTTGCTTCGTAATATTTCGCTTTTACGTTTTGTACTTACGAAGCGCGCGCAAGCGCAGTTTTATCGCGCATCGAACAAAAAAAAAAGAAAGTGAAACAAGAAGAAAAAATCGAAGAAACGATCGACTAAAGTCAACGCGAATATAATTTGTGACATGAAAAAAAATTATAATAATAATACAAATTTTTCATTTTGTTTGTATATTATTTCTTCCTTTTATTAATTAACGCGCACGCAAGATTAAAGCTCGCGTAACGATTCTATCGTATAAAGAAAAAAAAAGTCGTAAGAAGAAAAGAATCAAATTCAATGCCTCGTCAATATAAAAAGTTCTTCATCCGACCGATTTTTTCATTCGCAAGCTGTGTGTGTCCGTCCGCGAGTTTTACCCGCCAACCGGTGGCCAACTCGCTCTCGCATACATTCTATCCATATCTAACATTTTCTACGATTAATCGTACTTAATATACACGTCATATACATTATAATCAAGAGACGACTACCTTGACTTTCATCTGTCTTGGCTTGGCCTTCGCCCGAGCTGCCCTTCGAGCCGCGTGAATCCTTATTGTTGCGATCCTAAAGAAACGATACAATATCAGCGATGTTGTGGAAAAAATAGAAAAAAAAAAAAAAAAAGTTCATCGCTTATAAGGACGAGTCAACGTCTCTTGGCGATAATTTTCGTATTCGTAAAAAATTCGATTATGCGAACAATCGATCGTTTAAAAAGGAAAAAAAATGATCAATAAACATAATTGTCCAGCAGCCCGAAGAGCGGCGCGAGCGATAAAAAAAAAAAAAATTAAAGTGATAAGAGAGCGACCGAGAGATTTTTCGGCGCTTCGTATAATATAAATATGTATACCTATAGTTGTCTACCACAGCTGAAAAAACCTTAACATCTACGATATACACTTCTATATATTTCTAAATTACACATTGATAATAAAACGTTTCACTTATTATATATATATATATTTTTTTTTTTTTGCTTAATTTTTTTTTCAATTTTTTATTTTCTCATTGTTATTTTTCTCGTATAAATCGATTGATTAACCGAGAGTCGCGTTTGCCGAGTGCCACGCACTGCTGAGCACGTCCTTAAATATATATTCTTATATATTCATATATATATATATATATATATTTATATATAATTTGTAGAAGAAGAAAAACTCGTCTATGCATGTATACCATTTTCTCTATATGTGACAGGGGGATAACCTACCTTTTTCTTTTATTATTTATTTTTTCTCTATGTTACTTCTCATAAAATCGATCCGATAGATTCAAATCTAATCGTTTCACCCAAAAAGTTCTTTATCCAAGATTTTCGGTTACTTCCAACGTTCAACGTCGCGCTATTAAAAAATTTTTTGCGAAAATTTTCAAAATTGTTTGTATTTCTGTTTTTTTCATTCTAAATTTTCTTTACTCTTTTAACTCTTTTCTTCATCGAGCTCTCTTCTCCGTTTATCTCCCTCTCTGACCGTTATCTTAAGTTCAATGATAAAAAATCGCTATTCTAAACTATATCGATATAGTTCAACCACAAAAACTCTTATCCAAGGGCTTATTTCTTCGTCCTTTAAATCTCAACTTACGCAACACCTTACTTCGCTTCTAGAATATATTTGAAAGATCAAGCTACGTGACGTATCTTTTAAATTCTCTTTCTTTTTCTTTCCGTTTCTTTGTTACTTTTTTTTTTTTCCTTTATCAAATAAACCTGACGGGTCACCGTTTGGACAATTGCAAATACGAGTGAGCGATCGGTTGCAATAAAAAAGTATACTATATGCGTTGTTTTATCGATATATCGATAAATAAACACTTTTGAATTTTTTTTTTTTTTCTTTAAACTACATATATAAATTTTGTCAAGAAATTTCACTTGCAAAGTTTTCAATAGAAAAAAAATTAATATCAACGTTGCAAACCGATCGCTCACCAATATACGAAGCATACAATTCCACACGGCAAAGTTATTCATCTCGGCTTTTCTCTTCATATATCTATATGTATAGCCATATATAAATCTCTTCAAAAAACATCAATACAAAATTTTATAATTCCTTCGGTTTGAAGCTTCGACGTCACGTCGGTTTTGTTTACCATTCCTTTTTTTTTTTTGTTTTTTTTTTTTTTTTCCCTCATAATTTTGGTATGACGACGAGACAAGGTCACTCGCGTCAAACCCAAGGAAAATCGTAAAAATTCATCACACGATAAATTGGTATTTTGGAATAAAAAAATGATTATAACCTATCTACTTATGAAATCGCAAAAACTCTTATTACAGCACATCGATTCAAACATTTCGTACTTTTTTTACGCTTTTTTTTTTTGTTTTTTTCCTTTCTTTTTTTTTTTTTTTTTTTGTTTTTGTTTTTTTTTTTACAACTTTTTTTCACTTATCGTTTGTTAAATACACTTGAAATAGAAAATTGGAGACTTACCGTTACTTCTCTTATATACTTCAAGACATAAAAAAGGAAACTTGAGCTCTGACAACTCTATATACCAGATATATCGAGTTGCGCTCACGCGAAAACCTTAACACACTTATACGTCTTTTATATACGCTTACTTCGCTTATAGATCCTTAAATTGCTTTCATTCTTAACTTAACTCTTCTCTCTCCTGAACCTTCCCTTCTCGACATATAAACTTATTAACGCGTCTTATCTCACAAATTTTTTTTTTCCTCATTGCTTTCTTTTTTGCTTATCCTAAACTCTCTCTCTCTCTCTCTCATTTTCTCATTTCCTATATCAAAGTATCGTTAACCTTTGCTCTTTATTCTCCCTCCGCCGAGAAATTGATAACACACCGAGACAAACAAAACTCAAGAGCGCTGATTGCAGTATTTCTCTTTTATTTTTGCTTTGTTTGGTTTCGACTAATCGTCGTCAGTTTCATTTCGACAACACTTATCGTCGATACTCCTTTTTCTCTGTTCTATTTCTCTCGTTTGATTAATCTTTATAAAATGCACTATTTTCATGTTCCTTCGATACTTCTATTGGTGGACCTTTATGGCGTCTTCTGTATTGAAGTTTCAGAAAAATCTTCAAAAGATGATAATTTATCGTAAATTTGTGTTTTTACGAAAAAAAAAAAAAAAAAAAAAAAAAAAACAAAAAAAAAACAAAAAAAACCACACGAAACTTGAGTAAGTCAATCTTCAAAAGCTACGAATTTTTTTCCTGAATTTTTTCGTAATATTCTTGTAGTCATTTAAATCAACGATTGCTTAGTTTTTTTTTTTTTTTTTTTTTTTTTTTTTTTTTTTTTTTTTTTTTTTTTTTTTTTTTTTTTTTTTTTTTTTTTGGTTTCAAAAACGCAAGAAAAATAAATCAAGAAGAAAATTCGTGGAAGATCGAATTTTGGCACTCTGAGAAACGCAATCGTATACGACATTACCATAAAATTCAATTTTCATCGTTTTTCATCGTTATTTTGTGTACTTTTGTATTATTGTTTTTCTTTCAATATTATTTCGTGATTCATTCAACGGACGTTACGCACTGACTTTAATCAAGCTAGTCTCTTTAAAGTCGTCGGTTGAATTGCAATATTCCGCGTGTCCAATTCATTCGCGGATACGTTATAAAGGTAATAACTGTGTATGTATATACATATATATGTATATATATATATATTCTCGTTGGACGCGGAAAAAGTAACTGGAAAATGAAACTGCTCTCGTCGTGAAGAGACGCTTGTCTCTCGTTATTACATATGACGTATGCTCGCCACATATTATTTTTTTTTTTTTTTTTTTTTTTTTTTTGTTTGTTTTCCATTCTCTCCCTCTTTCTCGCTCATTCTCTTTCTCACGCATTCTCAAAAAGGTAAAAGCGAAGTGAAACAACGTAAAGAAGGTACGCGCTCGATTACCAGGATCGTGTATCCGATCATGATGTGGTGCTAGTGGGACGGCCGCTATGGTTGGATAGCAACGACCAGCATCGCCAAGAAAGATTATTATTCTTATTTTCTTTTTTTTTTTTTTTTTTTTTTTCTTCTTTTCTTTATTCATCATTACTTTATTATTACTTTTATTTTTAAATCTTTACTTCATTTAATCCTTTCCTTCTCTTTAAAATTTGCTTGCCTCAGGTATTTTTCCATATCGAAACCTCGAAGCTCGTCTCTTTAATTTCCCTCTTGTGGTATTTTGAGTATTTTGATATTTTTCTTAGTTTACATTAAGAATCCGTTTACCTGGAAAATTCGAAAATTTTTTAATATTTTTTCGTCATTCTTTCCTTTTTTTTTTTTATTTATTTATTTTCTTTTTTTGCAAAATTTTACAAGTGAAGGGATCATCGCCATTATTATATATAGATAAAGAGTCAAGGGTAGATCAAAGAAACGAACTCGAGGCAGATAGTGTAAAAGAAACGGCAAAATCTTTAACGTGAAACTTATTTAATCGTACGCGGGTCGCAGATCCTTAAACAAAACAACATGGCCGCCTAAACGTATAAACTAATAAAATGTAAAAAAAACAACGTTCTCGATTATCTAAGTAACAAACAATAGTACTCTTCATTATTATTATTATTTTTTTTTCTTTTTCCTAAATTCAAAATGGATTATTCTTTTTTTTTTTTTTTTTTACACACAACTTGAGTCACACCTACATTTGCCTTTGTAAGTTAATATTATTATTATTTGTACGTTGGCGGCCGGAGAGTTCCGTGTGCGATTGAGAACAGTTGCTCTTCAGAGTCCACTAGTGTAAAAATTTTTTTTTAATAATGCATTGTTTTCTTGTTTTTCTAGTCTCATTAAGAAAAAAAAGAAAAAAAAAAAAATAACGAAAATGAAAAACAAAATAAAGTAAATATGATGGTATTATCGGTAAAATAAAGTGATTTTCTTTAATTTTCTTTCTTCGGTGATTTCTTTTCTTTTTTCTTCGTTTCGTTTAATTTTTCGCTTTCGCTAAGACGAGCCTGTAAATCCAAGGACAGATCCATAAAGAAATAATGTTCCTAGAAATCGTTTTAATGATTTTTTTCGATAAAAACTAATAACTTTTTCTAAATTTTTTTTTTTTATATTAACTTAAAATTACCTATCTATATTACATGTACGCGCAATCATTTAAATAACCGTACAAAGGAAATCAAATTCCTTGCGATCGTGCGAAAAAAATTAAAAAAACGAAATATGCATGTAAAAAAAAAAAAAAAAAAAAAAATAAATAAATAAATAAAATAACGGTTAGATCGTGGATTGACAGGCTCGCTTGTTTGATGTAACAAATCATTACTTAACGTTAACGAAAAATTAAAAATTCTATTGAAAAAAAAAAAAAAAAGAAATGATGCATACGGTAGACTCTGAAGAGCGACAAGTAATGAAACTAAACACAAATCCTTGATTTGATTTCGCACCTCGTACTCCCCGGCCATTCCTTCTAATTTCCCAGCGCGTGCATAATTATTCATTTATTTAATCATTTATTACTGATTTTTTTTTTCTTTTGTCTTTTTTTTTTTTTTTTTTTTTTTCATTTTCATTTTCATTTTTTATATAGGCCGTATTTAGGCGCTCTCTGCTCTCATTCTCACTCTCGCTTACTTTTTCGCTTCTTCATTGTTGCGCATCCATAAATTTTCTCTTTCTCTCTTTCTTTCTATGGATATATCTATATATGTTTGTATAATGTGTATATGCATACGACAGACGCACAAACAAGTGACACACGTAAACCGTAAAAATTATTTTTTTCCTCCTTCTCTTTAGTAGTAGATAGTCGAAGACGACACCGTTGTTGCCGCGGGTGTCGCCGCCGCAGCTGCTGCTGCTGCTGTTGTTCCCTTGTGGCGTAACTTCCGGCGGAGCGAGAAATAATAACGATAATAATGATAATAATGACAATAATGTGCCCGGCGTTGATCATCTCAGAGCAAGCCCGCCGTGAGGAGAGCCATCAGGGGACTGGAGGAGAAGGAGTTGCCGGCTTCCTCGTTGAGGACACCGCGGCGTAGAATAGCGCCGTTGGTGCTACTGCTGCTGCTGCTGCTGATGCTGCTGCTTCCCCCGCCGGATTTGCAACCGTTAGCGATGCCGAGCGATTTCTCTAGTTGTTAGGGCCAGGGTGTGTAAAGCTGAAAGTGCTCGCGGGTAAAGCAGGAGGAGAGCGGCTTTACAAAGTGCGCGTCTACCGCCCGGCAATGTGGACATGCGAATACCCGACTGTAGTCCGAGTAGAAGTTCAGCCGCTGGTGCGGATAGATCAATGGCTTGTGGCAACCGTTGCACTGTTGACATAAAGAACGAATAAAAACTCGCGTAAACGCGATTGTTAATCGATCGATCGAATTTAATTTTCGACATAGTCCGCTCGCGATAGCATATCAGCTTTATTAGATCGGACAAACAGCAATATTTGAAACTAAACGTTTTTCGATCGGATGATAAGATATGCCGGGCTCAAAGCTTTCAACGAATTATTTAAAATTAATTTTGAAAAAAAACGCATTTCGTCGACGATTATGTTTTTTTTAGCGCTTGGCCCATTTAAAATTACAGCGAAATTTCTCCGGCACGCGAAGTAAATGAACTGTTAACGACGACGACCAAAAACAAAGAAAAAAAAAAAAAAAAAAAAAATGATTTTTTGCTCGAAGTAAAACATTAAAAACAAAAAAGAGAAAAAGATTCGTGAAAAAAAGGTATGAAAACCGCGGAAAAATCGCAATTAAAGGTAATGCGCGTTTCTGGTTCGATTAAAATTTCAAAATTTCAAAATTTCAAAATTTCAAAATTAACAACAATAACAACAATAAGAATATATAATAATCGCAAAGTGGCTCACCTTGAGGCGCTCGGTGCAACAGGGCATCGCGGCAAATATGTCGTAGCTGTACATCGTGCCCAGAACGAGACTGGAGCCGTCCCAAGGTTGGGTGCAAGAACGGCATCTTACCGGGGCACCGCCGCTTCCCTCGAGGCAGCTCATGCACACGGCCGACAAGAACTGCGTGCGACCCTCGACCTTCACCTGTAATGTAATCGAAACGTAGGTGGGGACGAAGGGTAAAAGGATCGAGAATTTTATGTTAATACCTATTTCCAGCATCTATATGTGTGTGTATATATATATATATATATATATATATATATATATATATATATATATATATATATATATATATATATATATATATATGTGTAAGTGTGTGTGTGTGTGTATGTGTGTATAGCACGAAATTAATAAAAAAAACTTGCGTCACTTTGATTGCGACCCGCTTTTTATTATCATCATTATAATCGTTATTTCTTTTTTCTCTTATTTGCGAATAAAGAAAATTATCTTTAGATGGGACGATTACGCAAGCTCGCCGTTACCCTTAAGGTGGTCACCGTTGTGCTTCGATTATCACATATGACACAAAGAACGCATGCATTAACATCGTACGAATTAGACTTGAAACTACATAATTTAATCCAATTTTTCTTTTTTTCTTTTTTTATATTTTACAATATTTAACACGACTCGCGATGTTTTTGCGTAACGCTCGAATCAGCGCTGCAAATTTGTATATTTATAACAACGTTTAAACTTAACAGAGATGCAAATATAATGTCTTATTTAAAATATTAATAATCATTTCTCCAAATTTACACATAATAATTTCAACAGTTTATCACGAGGAGATAAATATATAGTAAATGAAAATGAAATATTCAATATATAATCTCGTTAACAATTCACGGATTATTTTCCAACGACTTTCTTCATTTCGTTTGTCCGCGTGGCGAAATAATAATAAAAAACAAAATCGCCTTTGGTAACGCGTACACGAATAATGCGCTCGTAAAAACGAAACATTAAACGGCGGCGAGCGTAAGAACAAAGCGCACATGGCTTACCTCGGCACAGGCGGTGGAATGCTGCCTCGGCGAGAGGAAGAACGTCCCGTCCACCAGGGGATATTTGTCAAAGACTAGCATCGTTGCGCGACAAAGGACGCAGGACACCCTCGACCACTGCAGCGCCGCCAGAGTGGACAGGATGAAGCATCTGGTGTCGTCGTTACCGTGATTCCCCTCGTCCTCCATCTGTAGGTAGAGCCAAAAAAAAAAAAAAAAAAAAAAAAAGAAAAGAAAAGGAAAGTCACGTTATTGCGTGTTATACATCTCGCCCACTCGAGCTTCTTCTTAATTCACGAATTATACGCGATGATGTTGCTCCTTTCTCTCTTTCTGTCTTTGTAGCGAGAAAGAGAAATGGAGACTTGAGAGTCTCTGGGGTAAGCGCGTTAGACGTTGGAAGAAGTTGGGGTTTTATTGGACTAGAGTTTTCTTTGTTTCGCGAGGATAACGTTGCGATTAGAGTGATTTTCGTAATGGTTATTGAATTTTTATTGAATCAAAAGATAATACTCGAGTTTTTTCTCGTATGTGTTTCGAACAAATGATAATAAAAAATAATGATAAAATATTTTTCGAAAATAAAAAAAAAAAAAAAAAAAAAAAAGACCATGAAGTAAAAAAAACCTGATTCCACAAAATCCCCATATGTATATATATTTATAAAACATCGTAAATTAACCTTACGAAGAGAGGACAAATTTTATTGCGGCTTCGCAACAACTCGACATTGTTCCCATTCGTCGTACAATAATATAATCCGCGAGCGCGTATCCAGCCGAAAAGCCGCGCTGCAACGCCGAAGACACAAAAGCGGCGGTCACACGTAACGGCCAACGTCAGCTCGTTAAATCGTCGAATAACCGTGAGTGCCGTGATCGCGTTTAAAGACTAGCGCGGTGGCAGCTACGACGACGTTTATAACGCCCGTAAATAAAGTCGTGTGCGGTAAGTCCTAAGGCTACGACGACGACTGTGGTGTGCATAACGGTTCTAAAACTGGACGGTGGGAGTAATTATTGTACGTACGACGCGAAATTGTCGAAATTGTAATTTTACACCCGCGTAGTTTTCTATTTTTAAGAAACGCGCGGCATTATTTTGGATAAAGCGGTGACTTGATCTATCATTTTCGTTTATTCGCAAAACACATGTCTTTGAGTGACGATTAAAGTGAAAAAGCAACGTGAAATCAACAATCGTCGTAAATTTCATTTTCTTTCAAATATACCGTATAAAAAATATTTCTATTTTCATGAACGCGCGAAGAATCGTGTTACATTACTCTTTGACGTATACGTGGCGTGGATACCCAATTTAATATCCTCGAGCTACATAACTTTTTTACACAGTTGTTCCATCTCTCCGGTAACGCGCTTTACCTTCGCATTACTAAAATTTCTCTTTCCTTTGCCATTGCTTCGTTTCATCCTTTTTTTTTCCTTTTTTTTTTTTTTTTTACTTGGAGAAACTGAAAACACACATACGCACACACATTTATCATCATTTTTACGATTCGGCGCCACACATAAAAATACTTGGTTTCGCGAACGGTGCAAAAAAATTGAAGGATTTCACCCGAGAAAATCCAATTTAGCTTTCTTTTTACTTTTTTTCGTTATTTCTTATACAGCCGCAAAGACGTTTCGATGGAAAAGAACTGAAAACGCACTCGTAGCAGAACACCGAGTAAATATTTACGCAGTCGAGTGTAATAGAACAATCGTGCGCAGTTGAAATAAAAGAAGGGGAAGGAGAAGAAAAAAAAGAAAAAACGGATATGAGTCAAAATTAAACAGCTCGAGGCCGCAATAAGAAGCGAGCGGGTAACGGAAGATGAAGAGAAAAAGTCCGAAGCATCTCCCTTGGAGATTCGCTCGTTCCCCGAAAGGGCAAACAAAAGAACGGAAGGAAAGCCGCGCGCGCGCGCTTTGCTCTTGACTCTTATATCGACGGTAGGGTAGTTAGGTTAGGCCTTTGGGCGCGAAAAATGAGCGAAATCTTTTGTGTCTATCATAAACTTTATACGACATATATATATATATATATATATATATATATATATATACATATATATATCGTTGAGTTTGCGTACAAAAGAATAAAAGAACGGAATCAAAAGTTTCTTCTACTCGCGCAATGCTTGCCGTATCGTTCGTTTTGAGCGAAACGAAATTTTTCAGGTACTGCAAAGTCGAACGAATTACTTTTTTGCTTTTGAAATGAATTTTGTAAAATTTTATTCCGTCGCTTACGTTTTGTTATTGAAAAAGAGAGAAACGATGAAAGTTAAATTTTGTTTTCGTAAAAATGCATAAACGCTGAGCTTATCATTTAGATTATTAGTAACGTGACCAAAATATCGGCAATACTTTTTAAAATTTAACAAATAAGCGATACATTTCCAATAAAGCCGATACACGCAAACGCCATCGATACTATTTCGCGTTATTGTGGGGAAAAGGCAAAAGTAAACCATTCGTATACAGAAAAGAAAAAAGCTCGAGCTAGAGCAGCAGCGAGTATAATTCACGTAAAAGCACGAAGCCGGACGATTACGCCAGCTGCCGACGAATCAAATTCCATTAAACTGTCGGTCGGTTTACGAGCGCCGTATATTAAAGCAACGGTTTCTACAATACGATTTTTCGTTACCGCACGCAAAAGCAATTGTTAAACTTTTATGTCGCGCGTGTGTTGCACGACGTCGCCGCGTACAATATTGCGCTGTTATCTTTTTTTTTTTTTTTTTTATAATTCTTACGATGGAAAAATATATACCGAGTGTTTTATTTTCTATAAGATTGTTGCATTTTGATAAAATTATGGAGATGTCGCATAAAAAATCGAGATACAACGCGATATTAAAATTAAAAATACGAAGGATTCGTGAAAGAAATAAACGGAAAGAAAGAGATTAAAAATTGAAGAAGGGAAAAGAAAACGACAAAAAAGAAAATAAAGAATCCCGCGCGCAATCCCGATTAGTCGACGCTTCGCTGGTTTCTGGATCTGCGAATAAAGGCAAAAGAAGACGGAAGATGTGTCTCTTTAACTCCCTACTTTTTCCCTATCGCACTAACATCGAAAGGAGTTCCCTTTGCGGATTTATCGGCCCTTCGGCCGTCGCACGGAAAGAAAGAACGGAAAAACGCGAACGAAAGAGATGTCGAATGCTGTCGTCTTATCTCGCACACGACGAGTGAAAAAAAAAAAAGACTCGTGCAATGAATAAACGAAAGAGTAGTCTGCGAGATTTTCTTTCTTTTCTTTTTTTCTTCTTCTCTGTGTTCACGATTTTTTTTTTCTTTTTTTTTTCTTCTTTTTTTTCTTTTTTTTCTTTTATAGTATGAAAAGAGTTTTTTGTTGAATACCGAATAGAGATGAGGCAGTGAACACGCGATCAGTAAATGGATGATGTAAAAAGATTAAAAAAAAAAACACTTTCAATAACTATTTTCTTTCTCTTTCTTTAAATTTTATTATTATGAAAATATTTTTCAATGTAATATCGTAATTATAAAATACATTTCATAAAAAAATATTTGTTCACCTACAAAAAATAAGTTATACACAGCTCAACGTTTATCTAACGATTTTAAAGATTCCTTTGTCTCGTTTAAAAGATTTAATGGCTTGGAAATATTATAAAGTCTATTTAGAATCCCTAACAAGACGAATGGGTGAGAAAGAACAAGCGCAAAGGTACGCGAAAAAGAAGCATTTGTGAATAGAAAATCATAAGAGTCGTCGCGGGCGTCGTGAAGGGAGACAAAAGATAAAGAAGCCAAACAAATAGAAAACTCGAGCTGTATTCGAACAAAGAAAGAAATAAAGCGACGCAAAAGCGTCGTGGTACTACGACACGACGGGGAAAAAGAAGCACAAATATTACCAAGGGAATTCCGAATATAAGGATTCTCTCAATCCTTATCACCGCTCCGCCGCGTCTCTTTATTTCACGCGCTTATTGTTCCTCCTCTTCGACATTCTCTTCCTCTCTATTCCTCTCTGCACATCTCGAGCGCGATCCTTCCGCTTTCGCGAGAGGGACGCACGCGCGCATACATATATGTATATACATATACACACACACACACACACGCGCGCGCGCGCGCACACTACACGAATACGTGCAAGCGCGCACCATGCGGCGGTCGCATCGATTATTCTCCTCTCTCACGAAGCACGCCACGCGAGAGCTTAAGTACGGGGAAAAGCAGAAGAGTCTGGAGGAAAGGTAGGGAGGAAAACCGGGGATGATATTTTCCTTTGTCTGGGCTTGCTCCAGCGTCGAGACAAAGAACGAGACGAAGGACGCGCCCGCCGATACGGACTTAGCACTGGGTCAACGACGTCGCTCTCCTCCGAGATGTACGGATATAGCTCCCCCATTTTTTTCTCTTTCTCTCCCCACTTTTGCATCCCCTCTACTTTCTTGCCCTTTCGTTTCCTTTCTTTGTTCACGCGTCGCGTTGTAAGCGCGTAGCGTGTATTCGTATCAACGACTCTTTTCCCGGTAACACGTGGCTCGTGCGTTTTCCTTTTAGCTTTTTATCTTTCTTCCAAGTTTTTCTTATATCTTATTTTTATAAATTCCAAATTTAAAGTTTGGATAATTGCGATCTTGAGACTTAATTATATTCGAGCGATAAAAAATTACTTTAAATTGAATTGTGTTTTAAATTGTTTATTATGGGGTGAAAGTAGAGCTCTGTTAATTCTCGATTCGCGCTAAAAATTGTCAAGATGGCGATTTTTTTTAAATTTTACAACCATCTGTTGCATTACCGTCGATCCAAACCCTTCGATTAAACCATAAATCTTATACACAAATGCAAACTCTGCGCTACAATTGAAATCGCATGGATCATTTCTCCGTTAAACCGCTGCTTCTTCATTATTCATCCATACTCGAACGACGACAGTCCGTTACAAAAAAAAAAAAAAAAAAAAAAAATATGATAGAGTAACCAGTCCTCGTTGCGACCAAATTCGCACGAGTGGATGCGCGATCCACTTTCGTGTAGCGACCCTCGCAAGACTTTTTTTTTTTTTTCTTGTAAAAGAAAGGGAGAAACGCAACTTGTGCGTTATAAATCACGCACGTCATCGCGAATAGAGAAAGAGAGAGAACGAGAGAGAACACTAATGCCTGTGGGGTGATTCAAAAAGAGGTAACAGGAGTATTCGCCGAATTCTCGATACGCCCTTCGAAGCATACTTTATAGCAAACTTGCGCGCATCGTTTTTTGTCCTCGACCCTGGCAATGGAAAAATTTCATTCATTCGTATTTCCCACTCTTTTATTTTCTTTCATATTTCCTTTCTCTCTTCCCCCTTTCCTCTCTTGCCCTTCTCTTCATACACATACATGCCTCTCCCGTGCGAATCTCGCCCTCTTCTTCGTCATTTATCCCTTCCCTGTTTTTTTTCCATCTCCCGTTTTCCCGAGACGCCCCTCTCTTTGTTCCGCGCAACTTTTTCTTTGTCTCTTTGTTATATCTTGCCCTTTTGCGCAACTCCACGCAATTACCAACTGAAAATCTTATGCCTTGGGAATTCGCGCGTGCGTGCTTCATTTTTAATGACTATACGAGAGACTCATGTGTGCGTCGATCTATTTACTATACGGATACTTTTATGAGAATTTTGCTGGTAAATTTTGTATCATTTTGTACCGACCGATAGTATATTTTTTATAGCTGCGCAAGTGGTAATTATTTTTCTTTTGGTTTTTCCGTAATTAATTGTATGAAATAAGAATAAAGAATCGCGCGGTGAATTCTTTACGCGAATAAAAAAAAAAAAAAAAAAAAAAACCATTTTTTTCCATCATTAAAATAGTAGACCATTAAAACGACACATTACTGTATTTTCTAAGAAAAACATCTCGCACTTTTATGTTTTTTTTACATACGCTTTAAAGAATACGAAGCTTTTTAAAAAAAAAAATGTGAGAATCTATAAATTTTACGCCACAATCGTTATTCGTCGTTCGCGCAAGCAAACTTTATTTAAAGCGACGTGTAACGAAGATTAAAAGCTAAAGCGGACAGTAAATTTTGTATACTCGTGCTATTATCTTTATAACCAAAGTAGCGCAATTATTTCACGAACGAGGAATAACGCGCGTAAAAGACGATGAACTTGTTAGAAAAAAAAAAAAAAGAAAAAAAAAAAGGAAATAAAATAATAAATAAAATACTACCGGTATCTTCCACGATCGCGATAATTAATGCACGAGAAATTAGGATCTCGAAATTAACCGCGTAACATCACGTCGTAAATTACCGTTTTCTCATTTAGCTACTGATAAAAAAAAAGAAAAGGGCAAGGAAAGGAGACATAACAAACGAGAGGCTCGTTAATATTTTCCAGGGATCGAGCGCGCGACACCCCTGTGAAAAGAAAAAGAAGCGCGATAAAAAAGGAGCGAAAAAAAAAATAAAGAAAAAAAGCTTACGCGTGAGCTTATAGGGGAACGAATGTGTATATATATGTATATACGAGTATATAAACAATGGCGAGCAATAGCGGTGATTTCATTATTAAATCACGGTTGAAATTATGAGTAACGGCGCGACGAGTAGCACGAAAATCGCGTGCGAGCGAATAATAAACTTCTCCCCGAGGCGGTTCATAAGAGCTAATCGCTCGCGTTTAAGATTTCCATCGATGTAACTATCGCATCGGCCGGTTGAGTTACGACGTGACTCGTGTGCAGCGCACTCGACGCTTCTCTCTTTTATGGACGATCGCTCTTTTTCTTTCCCCCCCCCCTTTTTTTTTTTTATTTCTTGTTGTATTACTCCCTTTGGCCTTATCTTATTACGACCGGTTTATTGATTCGCTCTATATCTCGTTATATTTTATGGATATTATTTTCTTTCTTTTTTTCTTAAGTCAAGTTTTAAATGCGCGATCTGCTCGTTTTTCTCGCGGTTACGTAAATACAGAAACTTGCATTGATAATTTTTCAAAAATCGCTAGACCGGCTAATTATCATAAAGCGATAAAATTTGATTATAATGATTGATTTTGCAGTTGCTATATTGTTAGCCAGCGACAAACGGGTACAAAATTTAAAAAATGAATATTCCCTGAGAAGCTTAACGATTGTTATTGATGAAAATAGATTTTCTTGTAAAGATTTACGTTTAACGAAGCGCAGCGTTAATTTTAAAAGCTTAATTTAAAAAATTCGAAATAGTTTGTTGATTATTTAAATTAAATTAAAATAAAATTACAATATCCGCGTATTATAATCAAGTAATTACTAACCGTTTAATCACTTGAAAGGAGAATGGAGTATATGGAATAATGAGCTTTATTAACTTAAAAAATATACAATATTTCACTTCAGTTAAACTTCACTATTAACATAAAATGACTACACGAAATTGATGAATTTAATTTCAAATAGTTTTTTATTTGATGTCTTGAATACTTAATATAATCATAATTTTACGCAATCTATAAATAATATCAAATTTTTAATTATTTAACATTATATTAAAATAAAATTAATTTAAATCTAAGAACCAGTTATATATTTCTTTGACTTAAAATGTAAAAGAAACTCGTTTATCTATCGTTTAATTTTATCAACGATCATATTCTTTATAAACAAAGCTTTGTTAATTATAATTGAATTAAACTAATAAAAAGGTATTCGATATTCGTCAACAAGTTAACGTAAAAATAATAAAATAGATAATAAACAAAATAAATAATAAAAAACTAGTTTTAACCTTCGCCGATATACAAATTTTATAAATTATTTAATAAATTCGATAAAATTTAAAATGACTCGGGCATCGAATTTACAAACTAATATTGGCAAGTTTCCCATTTTTTTTGTAATCCCAAAGCAGCGAACAGCTAATATAAAATAGCTTCGCGCAACATCCGGTGCTTCTCACAATTTTCAATCTTTTTTCGCAATACGTTTTATCTCGGATCTCTTTATTCGTTTCTCCTTTTTGTTTTCTTCCTTCGTAAAAATTAAAAGTATACCGATGAAAAGTGCCAAGAAGAAAAAACGTGCGTTTTCTTTTTCTCTAATTTTTTTATTAATTCTCGACAAGTACTTTATCATTATTTTGGAACGAGATTCGATTCTGCATGTCGCGTTTTTTAATAATTTACTTTTGACGATCAAGTGTCTCAATCACGTCGCATAGTCTAATAAATATTCGTTATTTTCTTAGTGCAATTTATTCTTATGTGCTTTATAATACTTGGAAGAAAGATGAAATAAACTTTCGATTTTAGTCTGGGAGTCAAATAGCGTCGCGTTAATCGTAAAAGTTACGTCAAAGTAATTAAGTTTATTCGTTTGAAACGATTACAATAAACTTTTCTACACATTTCAAATTCATCGAAATACAAATAATGCTATCGCTTCTTTGCTTCATTTGGGTCGGTTCATAATAACCAATTATGTCATATTCATTATGAGAGTAGTTTCTAAAATGTTGAAAAAACGTTGAAAATAATATTGTTTGAATTTAACTTGAGGTTTGATGAGTGTAATAAATCGCCTTTGTATAAAATTGAAAAATATAAATTTCGATGAAGCTACGATCATACGTTTTTAAATTTAATTTTCTTTTTTCCATTTGACAAAGCACAATAATAAAAATATACTCGTATAATCTTTTTTCAGCTCGGTATATCTTATTTTCTGTGTCATATCTACGAATATAAAAACGAAATTTTTATATTTTATTCATTTTAAACCAACTAAAAACCTCTAAAATAATTTCCTCGTTATTTTAAATCCATCGTAAAATTTTTCTCAGCAATAAAACCGTATCGCAGAAATTTTAAATTAGATTACAGAGCACCCCAGACATAAGCAAAATTTTATTTCATCGTAATTTTATAGGAGATACATGAGAGATGAAAAAAAAGGAGTTAAACGAGCGACGTTGTCGTATTCGGCTGTGAAGAACCGAAAGAATATTACCATAGGAGTCGACCTCGTTTCCTTCGTTTAGCTTAAGAATAATAGAATATTTATTTGTCGTTTTTTCGCCTTTACTCGTTTTCCGCCTTCTTCATCAACACCAAAATGAAATTAAAATTGGGGACGTGAAAGATTTTTAAGATTTTAAGATAACGTTTCGCGCTATACCTTTGATAACGGCTAATTTCTTTGTTACGCGTCTCGTATATAATGAAATATCGCATTCGTTAGTTAACTTTAAAAAATAATGCATTCCACGCACACGTTTCGTCTTGCACGTTAATCATTTTCAAGCTTTTTTTTTATGTCTTCGCTAAATATATATTTTCGATACGTTCGAGGGAATGTTTAAACTTACCGAGCCTGTTAAGCACTTTACCGTAATGTATCCTTTAATTGAATGCAAATAACTCACCTGGAACAAACAAAAAAAAAAAACAATTCATTAATTTACACTTACTCGTAAAAATATGCAATTATTAAAAAGAACGATAAAGAGAATAAATGAAAATATTTTCGCAATATCGGCAGCGCAACTTGTTTAAAAACTCGGAAAAAAGATCACACTTTGCGCGATCGCAGTCTGAAGAATTTCAGGGGGTCCTTGGAGATATTTTTATCCAAGCGGTGTATCAACTTGTCGCTTCGCAGCTTTACAGTCCTCCTGCTGCTTGCGAAGCAAGCCGAAAATTGAGCAATATTAACTGCTGCGCGTGCTTCAATTTCACTTTTTTTTTGACATAAAAGAAAAGGATAGAAGAGAAAGATTAGGGATATGTAAAGAAAATGGAGAAAAGGAATCGAATGAGAGAGAGGTAAAGTTTTGAAGAAATAAAAGTAATTACAGAATCCGCGAAGATAAAAGGAAAAGAGAAGAGGAAAATGAAGTTGCGCTAAGCGCGCTCGTAAAAGAAATTCGCGAGAAGGAGACGTTAGGCGAGAACGGAAAAAAAGAAGGAGCTAAAACTAATAGGATTGTGTGTCTACGTCGATCGGCTACAGCGCGTTAAAAAGAAAATGTAGACACGCTCCGCACCTGATCAAGAAATTTCGCTCTCTTCCAAATAGAGAAGAAAAAAAGTTATTGGCCTTTGGAGTTGAATAATATTTGGCGGGAAAAACAACACACGAGCCAATCGAGCGACCGAGTTAGTGCTATTACGAGGCTTATTATGCAATCGACGAAACGAGCTTTGGAAATAACAACTGTGTATGTATTTACGTTTGCGCGCAATTGGAGACCGTCCAAGATTTTTCCAAGGATTTACGCTTTTTTTCTCGTACTTTGTCTCTTTCTTGCTCTTATTGACTCTTTAATTCAAAATTGATTTTCGCAAGGAATGAAACGCGACGACCTTTTTGCCGAAGCTTAACTAAAATTTACCACAAAGCAAATAACGTCGTTAATAATAAATTTTAAAAAACATCGTTCGACCTTTTTCCGCAAAAACTAATATCTCGATGCCACAAGATGCACGATCAATGAGGCGTCGCGTAATACGCGATACGGCGGCTTAAAATATAATGGAGATAATGAAATAAAAGATAAAAAAAAACAGGTTGAAGTGAAAACCTCGGGAGAGAGAGAGAGAGAGAGAGAGAGAGAGAGAGAGACTTTGCAAAATTTTTATCCTCCAACCGATGAAATGCGAGAGTCTCGCCGGATACCTTCTCCCTTTCCACCTTATGAGAATTCAATCAGAGAAACCGCAGGCTGCGCCTTTTGTACGTGTGTGCCTCTTTGAGATGGGGGAGAGGGAATGAATCTCCTCCTGTGCACACGTGCAAGTAAAAGCCGATGACCGTTCGATATATACGCTCCTACCTATGTACGGCCTATCCCTTACGTGTACGGTGTATAAACTCAAAGCGCGCGCTCACGATATATCGATATTCCAGTCATAGCGAGACACAACGATGACTTCATCGTTGTATTTGCGTAGTCCATGATTATTGTTTTATATACATCGAGCGATTCTACGCGATGAGATAAATATATATCACTTTCGTACTATGCGCTTAATTATATCCTTTAAATTAGAAAAGTAACCGATAAATGAGGAAAAACCTTTTATTTTTGTGACATACAACGCTGCGGTTTAATTTGATTTGTTTTTCAAGGAACAAAAAGAAATAATAATAATCTTGCAAATCATTTTTTACTTTATTCAATTTTTAAATGATATCTGAAAAAAAAAAAAAAAAGTATTAACTCTCAACTTACTCAATCAATAAAGAGTAATTACTCAACTCGCGCAATTACTTATTATAATTAAACAACTTTAAAAAAGTTTGTTCTCTAAAATGTATTTCACCGAATAAAACGCGATCAGAATATCGACGCATTGTATACAAACGCGTAAAAACAAAAGCAAACGAAGCTACAACTTTTCAGGATCGTCATCGAATCGGGCATACACGCGCGTAACAAAACGAACGATAAAAGAAGGTTGTAAACAATTGCAAATGTATATTCTCCCCTACTCGACAATATGATAATAAATATATCCCCGCGAGTTTTTCTTACATCGGTGATACGTATACCGTATTTATGTCCGACGATGGTGAAACGGGAGGTTAGTGCGATAAGAACGAGAATGAAATTTACGAGGACACGCGACTTTTATTGTATGTACATACTGGTGCTTAAAGTTCATTTGTATACGCATGAAGTACTATATGCTGCTGTATTGTCGCGCACGCATGAAATTCTTCACGCGTGTCGTACGCGTGAGATTATTTATGATTGCTGAAGGCGAGAGCGAGAGAGAGAGAGAGAGAGAGAGAGAGAATGACACACATGCCGTTGAGCAGTTTATGCTTAGCTGGGATATAATAAAATAAATTTTTTTTTTTTTTTTTTTTTTTGGATTGTTATAACACCTCGACGCTCTGTTAATGAAGTAGCATTCCTTTCTAAACAGAATGTTTTAATTCTTGAGATTTTTTTTTCTGATTATTCGATCGATATGCTACACGAGTATCAAAAAGAAAACGAAACAGGTTTGTTTAGAAATACCAATTAAAGAAAAAAAAAAACAAAAAAAAATAAAAAATTGCGCATATTTTATACGTAAAAAAAATTTTATGATTTTTATTATTCAACCAACGAACTATCTTTCAAACGCGCTTATATTATCAACTGAACGATTTCACGTGTGAAAGTTACATCCCAAAGATTTGGCTCACGGAGTGATTTTGAAAGGCAAAACCAAACGTCCAATTCAGAACAGTAACCCGCAACGATCGCCGGTCGTCCGCACACACAGCCCGATTATTTCGTAATTACGCGTCATCCGTCATGCCGCTTTCGCTCTGTTGTGCGTGAAAATTATCCAGTCGAACGTAATGTTGAGAGGTTATATGTAAGAAGACAGGACTCACTTTATACGAAGCTCGTGTGAAATTGGCGTAAATGGCGTTTGCGCGCAGGCGAACGACGTAATATATTTATATTTGCGTATGGAGTAAGTCTCTCTGAAAACTTCTTTTTTTTTTTTACGTATACCTTAGATTGTTATTAATTGATTGTTTAAAATAACTAAGCATATAAGTATACGCTACTTTACAATCGATCATCTCGATAATTATTACTTTATCATAACCTTGATGATAAATAAAAAGATAAATAAAAGTAAGCTTAAGAATTCACATGAAAAAAAAAAAAAAAAAAAAATCGTCGAAAAATGTCATAAAAGGTGTGTATTGATTCAAGGAAGGTAGCGTTAAAAATTGGAATGATTTAGCTGCGCGTCTGTTAAAACGATGACATTAACAACGACGTAAATCATGTTTAACTTATGTAGGTTTATTTGCAGATGTCTCGGTGATATTCCTAGCTGGGATATTCGAAAAGAATTATTGTTTATTTGCTCATTTGTTGATGTTTTATTTCTTCGTCTCTTCTAATTTTCTTAAAACAATGGCGCAAATACCGACGATAGCGGAAATTCAAATACGTAAATTTTACTTTTTTGATATACTATATCAAAATATGATATATGATAGTAGGATGATAGTTCTATCGAAACTTTTACTTTATTTAAAATACATGAGTAAAAAGTATTTCAACCGAAGTGTTTAGGAGGCTATAACGCTGCGGAATAGATTTGCATATTCTAATTTTACTTAACTATTCAAATCAATTAAATTATTAACGACAAGTAGCATTATTAATTATTCATATTCTGATCGTTTTTGAATAGTTTTTATAACTTTGACATGAGTATATATACATATATTTAAACCTTTCAAAGTACGGTAGTAATTCACTCATGCATTCAATCTTACTTTGAACATAGTTCAAGCTTCTAAACAAAAAATTAGACTTATATGCAATATGATTTATCAACGAGTATAACGATATACACCGTATAACGAACGATTATTTATGTCTCACAAACAAATTGCTTTGTTGAATAAAATGTAGATAATAATGTGTATTCAGTATATTTTCTAATTTTCATTTAAGCAATATTTCTTCAAATTCTTACGTATTTAATAGCTTCCCCTCTATTTTGTTTTTTTCTTTCTACTTGGCTTACAATAAAAAACACCAAGATATAGTCGGTCCCGCATGAAAAATGCAAGCGTCATAGGTTTAAGAAAGAGAAATTCAACTATATACTACACCCTGTGAACGGAAAATAAAAGACTGCCATATTTGAGCTTCTAAAGAGCGCGCGCGCGCGAGAGAGAGAGAGAGAGAAAGCAGCGGATGAAATTTACTCGCGAGGTGCGGCGATACTATGTTAGATTCTTTTCAGCCTACTAACCCGTACGGCGACTCTTACCTATGGAGCATCGTCAGCGTGTAAATGGTTTCCATACGCGCAAGCGCCTTCTCGATCGTATTAACATTTTTCTATACGTCCTTCTAGGCTGTATAGACATTCTATACGTCCTTTTAGGCTGTATATGTGCCAGGAGAAAAAAAAGTTAACAGCGCCACTGCTATGTATTTGTCGCTTCATATAGCCTAGCATGTGAGTCTTCATCGAAACTTATATTTTCGAAACGCGTAATAAGACTTATGTATGTTGAGCGAAGGAGAGAGAACGAGATAGCGATAAGAGCGCGCGCACCATTGCTCCCACGTGACCACCCTATCTCTGTCTCGCTCTCTCCTTCGCTCAGTATGTACATTCAAGCGACCACGGGGCTCTGCTTTTCTTTTGTTTTCTTTCAGTATAGTGTATCGTTGGTCGGTAATATTCGTTCTTAATATGTGAGAAGAAGAATAAAAATGGACAATTTATTAAATAATGAAAATAAGACGAGTGATAGTGACAGTGATGAAGAATGCAAACGTGAATTAAATAAACTAATAGAAAAAGCAAAGTCTAATATAATCCCGCAAAATTAAAAAATTTAATAATAAGTGATTTTAAAGTGATAATTTTTTAGTTTATAATTTTGTTTGTGATTTAGATAAATGATTTAAAAGTTTTTTGTGTGAAGAAATTAAATTTAAAATATTTAAAAAAGTTACTGTTTTTTCATGTTAAATAAGAGACTAAAATTCATTGATTATACAAAAAATGTGTTAAACAAATATAGTATTGTTATGATAAAAATAACATAAGAAAGTATTTATATTAATTATAATAGTATTAATATTATTAATAAGCCTTCAAATCTTATAAAAAAAACTTTTGTTAAAAATATTATTCTGTATAAATATTTAATAAATATACTCAAAAAATTTATATTTTTTAATAAATAATAATTGTTCAAGAATTAATTTTATTTTTAAATATTAATCCATTTACTATTTTTTTTAATTTCATAATTTATATTTATATTTACATTATGTTGTCTGTCACTTTTTGACACACATGTACATGTACGCGTGTGTGTACAAAATGCGCATGCGTTAGCAGACGATATCTGTAGTTTACGAACTGTCAGTATGGGTTCGAAATTGCATTTAATTGATATGCAACAAAATAAAATTAATTATTCTGTTAACTAAGTAAGAGTCTTCGTACGGGTTACAAGGCTGAAAAATTTTTTAAGCACCATGAGTGAACCTCGCGTCATTAAAGCTTTCGGCTCATATTTTGTGGATGGATAGAGGCGCCTTAGTCGCTCGCTGCGCTCGCGACTGCGGCCCTACTATCCATCCACAACATATTTTGCCTCAAGCTGTAATGACGCGAGGCTCGCACAAGGTACATAAATAACTATTTCAGCCTACTAACCCGTACGGCGACTCTTACCTACGGAGCATCGTCAGCGTGTAAATGGTTTCCATACGCGCAAGCGCCTTCTCGATCGTATTAACATTTTTCTATACGTCCTCCTAGGCTGTATAGACATTCTATACGTCCTTCTAGGCTGTATACGTGCCAGGAGAAAAAAAAGTTAACAGCGCCACTGCTATGTATTTGTCGCTTCATATAGCCTAGCATGTGAGTCTTCATCGAAACTTATATTTTCGAAACGCGTAATAAGACTTATGTATGTTGAGCATAGGAGAGAGAACGAGATAGCGATAAGAGCGCGCGCACCATTGCTCCCACGTGACCACCCTATCTCTGTCTCGCTCTCTCCTTCGCTCAGTATGTACATTCAAGCGACCACGGGGCTCTGCTTTTCTTTTGTTTTCTTTCAGTATAGTGTATCGTTGTGTCGGTAATATTCGTTCTTAATATGTGAGAAGAAGAATAAAAATGGACAATTTATTAAATAATAGAAAAAAAAAACGAGTGATAGTGACAGTGATGAAGAATGCAAACGTGAATTAAATAAACTAATAGAAAAAGCAAAATCTAATATAATCCCGCAAAATTAAAAAATTTAATAATAAGTGATTTTAAAGTGATAATTTTTTAGTTTATAATTTTGTTTGTGATTTAGATAAATGATTTAAAAGTTTTTTGTGTGAAGAAATTAAATTTAAAATATTTAAAAAAGTTACTGTTTTTTCATGTTAAATAAGAGACTAAAATTCATTGATTATACAAAAAATGTGTTAAACAAATATAGTATTGTTATGATAAAAATAACATAAGAAAGTATTTATATTAATTATAATAGTATTAATATTATTAATAAGCCTTCAAATCTTATAAAAAAAACTTTTGTTAAAAATATTATTCTGTATAAATATTTAATAAATATACTCAAGAAATTTATATTTTTTAATAAATAATAATTGTTCAAGAATTAATTTTATTTTTAAATATTAATCCATTAACTATTTTTTTTAATTTCATAATTTATATTGATATTTACATTATGTTGTCTGTCACTTTTTGACACTACTACACATGTACATGTACGCGTGTGTGTACAAAATGCGCATGCGTTAGCAGACGATATCTGTAGTTTACGAACTGTCAGTACGGGTTCGAAATTGCATTTAATTGATATGCAACAAAATAAAATTAATTATTCTGTTAACTAAGTAAGAGTCTTCGTACGGGTTACAAGGCTGAAAAATTTTTTAAGCACCATGAGTGAACCTCGCGTCATTAAAGCTTTCGGCTCATATTTTGTGGATGGATAGAGGCGCCTTAGTCGCTCGCTGCGCTCGCGACTGCGGCCCTACTATCCATCCACAACATATTTTGCCTCAAGCTGTAATGACGCGAGGCTCGCACAAGGTACATAAATAACTAATATGTACCTTCTAAGCGAGTAAAGAGCGAATCCAAGCAAAGCTTGCCAAGCTTCCCTAATCCGTGACGTCAACGTTCCAGACACTCCCGGAACATTAACCTACGTTTAAAATATACATACCGGCAGACGTTCCGCGGAGAATCAGCGAGCTGTTGCGTTGTTATTGTCATGGGTCTCTATACAGAAATTATAGAAAGAGAGAGAAAGAGAGAGAGAGAGAGAGAGAGACAGGGAAATACGAGGAGATTAACCGACGGATCGTGTTTATAATAAGCAATGGGTGGTGGCCGCGCATAGGTGTGTCGGCTAGTCAATATGTTCACGTCGGGATATCGTTTGTGAGAAATTTTAAACTCCGTATGTTAACATTAATTAGACATTTTTTATAACTTTGTAGTCGACTTTCGTATTATTTTTCTCTTTTTAATATTGTCGAAGTTATCAGCTGCTTATTTAAATTAAAATTTAATTTTCATTAAGGAACAAATAATAAAAAATATCACTTGTTGAACAAGGGATGAACAATTAATTTTGAAAAAATTATTAAATTAAAAAAAAAAAAAAAAAAAAAAAAAAAAATGAAATATGTACGTTACGCTTCACACGGACGAATGCATGCACATAAACAATGAAATTAATTGATGCTTGACAAAGAACGACGTGACATACGCACACGCGTACACGTAGGACGAAGAAAGTAGAGAAGAGAGACACGAGAGAGCGAGAGAGAGAGAGAACAGACAGCCAGACGCGCGCACCTAGAGCCTAAGGTTACAGACCTCTCGCCGCGAGGGTCAAGCTCCTCGTCGTCTGCGTGCTCGTAACACCGCGGAGTATGCCGAGGCGTCTGCTGCTGCGTCTGCGCGCGATTTGTGTACGTAGGTATATACACGCGAATCTCGCACACTGCGGAGACGGCGACCGGGGGCGGTTTGGGTATGCCGTGCGAGTCTGATTGTTGTGCACACCTCGCTCGATCGATCGATCGATCGATCTCTCTATTTACTCGTTAACTCGGCTTTTCACGATGAACGAACATACGTCGCGGAAAGTTTCTCTCGCTATTTTCACTCTTGCTATTTTCTTCTTTCTTTTATTTATTTATTTTTTTTTTTTTCTTTTATTTGTTTGATATTTGAATGACGAGCGCGAGATGAATTCCGCGCAACGTGATGAAAAAAAAAAAAAAAAAAAAAAAAACAAATCAAAGAACTATACGATACAGTAATAACGGTTTCAAATTTAATTAGAAAAATTATTATCTAAATTTTGTTGTTGTACGCGTAATACTTTACTATTAAGATACGTAATATTCGCAAGTCAAAAAACATCGCAACGTGAACGTAACTTTAGACAACGCGAGAAATAAAAGGAAATATCTACTCAACCGCAACCGTATGCAATTAGCTATAAATGAAGAGAGAAAAGGAGCCATATACGTATATGCTAAATGGCATAGAAAGACGTAAAAAGTATGCAAGCGAATACGATACGACGAATTTTCTCGGTGTATATTATAAAAGAGAACCCCGACGATCATCTCAAAAAAGATAAAAACTAAAACGAACTCGAAGCGAGCGCTTTTACTCCAAGAAGTCGGCAAATAAAATTACAAGTGTATATATATATATAAGTTTGTGCCACGAAATATTCTATAACCCTATACGTCTATCGCTTAATATTACACTAAATAATGAACGAGTGCGTAGAAGAAATAATCTTGAAAATTTTTTAATGCTTTTCCATATACCGCGACCGTTTGTTCGTAAAATAGGGTAAATTTCTTTTTGAAATAAATTTTTTCTTGCTATTAATCTCTTTAAAAGATTTTAAAATGATAAAAATTTTGACAAATGTAAAATAAAGTGAAAAGAGGGATTTACGGATAAGTCGAGCTTGAGAAGACATCAAAATTTTTTGAAGAGCTAAGTCTTGAAAGTATACGATTTTTGACAACTTTGCAAAAAAACTGTAAATTAAATTTAGCTCGTAGCTTGCTCAACATTTAGTAGCCACTTACACGAAAAATACATTCTTTTTAGACTGGATATTTTCGAAAGTATCGCCAAAAAAAAAGCTTGGCTTAAAAAGCTTTTTCTTTTTAAAAACAGCAATTATCAGGACGATTTTTAAGCAGCGCATCGGTTTGCAAATCAAGAAGCGTCGCGAGGATGCGTACGGAAAATGCTTCGTAGCATTAGCTTATACGTAACGAAGCTCTTTTTCCTCCCCCCTTCTCGCTAAAGAAAACGAGTTAGAAGGACAAAAGACGCTCTACGATAAATAAAGAAGGCGTCGTTTGTTCGTGTAATCCTCGGACCTTATAGTCACGATAATTAGCGAAATTTGCATATCGCACGCCGACGAGGAAACGTAGTAGACGCCACGACGATTTGCATGCGAATGGCATCTTCGAACTTGATTCTTTATCTGGCTCTCTTTTTTTCTCGCTTGGTGGGGAGTCGAAATGGGGAGGAGAGAAAAGATGAGTTCTCCGCGCTCTCGGTTAAGCCAAGAGAGAGAAACGCAAGTGTACTTAAGATTCGAACGTCGATCGTTATGTATAGATAACGAATGTCTTGCCTGACGCCCGACGGCTTACGTTCCGTTGAAAAAATTGTCTCTTTTTCTTTTTTTATCCTTTTCTTCTCTTTCCTCTCCCTCGACCTTAATTTTTATTCAGTCGTGTAACGAAATATTATTTTGCAAAAAAAAAAAAAAAATAATAAAGTAAGCTCTGTTATATACAGCGAAACTTCTTCGTTTATTGCGCAAAAAAAAATAAAAATAGCGAATTATAACCACAAAATAATTTGGAACTATTTTACTCATAGTAATAAAATTAAAAAAAATACTTTTATTTTTTATTTATTTATCTAAAAAATAAAAAAAATTTCCCATACACATGGTAGTAAAATAGCATCTCTTGTGAAATCGATCTGCCTTACCGCATATTCGTAAGGCATTAAAATCCTGACCCATCATAAGGCTTTGAACTCTTAAATTCCCGTGTAAATCCCAAAACTTCGCGAGATTTCAAAAAGTTTCCAGACGCAAATTTAACACCTCACGAGAAGCATCACCGTTCGCGAAATTAATTTTACGAAATGGATGAGGTAGCGTTGTTATTTCATGGTGAATTAATGCAAGATGATATCCCTGGCAAGTTTTAGAAACACTTCCGAACTTCGCGACTTGTTTCCTCTTCAACGTAGCGAAGGGTTCGTAAATAGACAGCTGCTCGCTTTCATCTTATAAAGGTGACGTTAATCCATCGTTTATATTCATCATTCGTCTTTTTGTGTTATTTTTGTGCGCGTCTAAAAATTATATTCGCCGATTCTTACATTACTCCGCCCTTAATTTTTTTTCTTCTAATTTTTACCGGTGTATAAATTTATTTCCCCAATGCGTCTTAACTTCCCTTATTTTTAATTAAAGCAATAGAGATAACTCTTTTGCAGTTCGAGTACGTCGGTAAGCCAAAGTTTTCTTTGTTTCCCAGCGATTATTCTTCCCCCTCTAGTCAACTTTGTAATCCTTCCTTCGTATTTCTTAATGCAGTCAGAGCCGCTCGAAAAAGGTATCCAAAAACTTAGGGTAGAACACGTAAGACACGACAATGCCTCGTTAGTTGCGCGTGCGCGCGAGTAATATTTTTGCACCGAATGTCAGAAGGGACAACGAGAGCGACGAGTATACATCCGAAATCCACGCGCGATTTAAAGCGAATTGATTAAGGACGAAAACTACCTAACGAAAAAGAAGAAGGGTACAAAAACGGCGCGGAAGCCGAAAGTTTACCGGAAGCCAGATAAGATAAATAGAACCGTTAAATTCGCGTAATTCTTTCCATATCGTTAAAGAATCTCGCGAAGTCGAAAAAATTTCGTCCACGAAATTGGTGATTTCGATACGGTCTTGCTTGCACGCGATGTTTCTATCTTAAAAAATAATAATTATAAAAATAAAGACGATAAAGCTCTTTATGTAACAATAATTAAGGGTGAGCTCGGAATAGATCTGATGGAAGTTAAACGCAAAGTCTCACACAGAGGCTACAAGACGTTTTTAATTTGGGAACCCGACTCTTATTTCGATTTGGATTTATACGGGAAAAGTTTACAAAGTAAGGGGGGAAGTTTGCGGCGAGTTTTATCATTCCCTTACAAAGCGCAGACGATCCTGCGTAATGTGAAAATTTCACTCGAGATAAAATAATACGTTGGATTAAGAATAAATAAAAGCGCGCGTCTCATTTCGCGATATTTTCACGGCTTGAAATAAAAAAAAAAAAAAAAAAAAAAAAAAATATCCGTATTTGAATGCAAATGAATGCATAATTCATTCGAGAGTGAAAAGTATATGCATAAATTTATGCCCGTTTCCAAATCCACGATCCTGATTTACGGTCTCTTTTTGAAACTTTACTACTCTCGCCGATACGAGAAAGACCGACGAAAAGCTTGTATACACATAAACACCGCCGCAATTCGAAATCGTAATCCTTACCCCCAAACGTAAAGCGTACTCTCTCCCTTTCATTACCTTACGGTAATCGCTAGTCAAACTTTGAAAACGATAAGCAGGCATCGAACAAGAGCTAAGGACGATGTTATAGATTTAAGCTATTCTTAAATCGCTCAACGGAAAAAAAGACGATCCGACGGTTATGTAGAACGTAGATCGCGCTGCAAAGTGGTTCAAAGTGAAAATATGCGCACCGGTATGAAACAGAGAGCGAGACTGGATGAAGAAAGAGAAGCTGTTACAGGGCCAAGTTGGCCCTCGACTTTATTGCTAATAGGGTGTTGCCCGGTTAATTCCGAAGTTGAACCGACGCCGACAGGGGCTTTGTACCGCGGGCCATCGTCCTTGTCGTCGTTCACGAAGTCCTGGAGAAAGAAAGTCGCTCGTACTCGTCGATGGAAAGAGAAAGAGAAGAAGAGCAGGTGGCGCGCGTGAGAGAAACGAAGTTCGTAAAGTTTCGAGGGTCTTTGAATTTTATTACTTTCCCGCTGAATTTGCATGGAAATTCAAGTTGAGAAAGACGGAATTAACTCCGTTATATGCCTAATGGCCGTGGAGACTAGTAAAATCTGGTATGTCCTAGGAGAGAAGACGGTGTAGAATCTCCCTTCGGTCTTCCTTCTTCTTCTCTTCCTCTTCGATATATACTTAGAACGGGCGTCTAATGTTATTAATAATTTTACGACTCTTAGATTAAATCTATACCCCGCGTTACACGAACGGCGCAGTTATTCTGTCCGTGTTCGCCGTTAATCGCACGCGAATGTATCAAGACTCCCCCTAATGTAACGTTGGTTTTTAAAGCTTCTTTTTTAAGTTGGAAAACCATTGCTACATGGAAATTGTAAAAGTATTTAAATGTGATAAAAATTCATAATTATATTTATAAACGTATAAAAAATAACGTTTTAAAATTAACCGTTTGTGAATATTTGTCGCGAAGAATTTAAATTTTAAACCGTAAAATTATATAAAATTCCATAAAATAATTCTTCGATGATAAAAAAAAAAAAAAAAAAAAAAAAAAATGCATATAAATTTTTTTATCGAAGCTACGCGTAGATAAGCCCAGCTATTGACGAACGTTGACGTAATAATTCAATTACTACCATTATCGAGCCGCGGTAACGTACGCGACTGGAAATTGAAAGAGACACGCGCGCACGGAAAGGAAAAAGCAACAAAAGATAAAGGAAACAGTTGATCGGCACGAGTAGCGGGAATAGTATAAACCAGCTTGATAATATTCAATTTCCCTAAAGTATGTACGACTATTTCGGCGCGCGTAATGGAAACCGATGAAACTCTTTGGTGGATGGAGTGGCGGAAAACACGTCGAAAACGCGACTGAGCCGGCGTCGTATTTAACTTGACGGTATTTTCTGCGCTTTTGCAACAAATCGAACACAATCCTCTTTTGATGAGAAAGAGAACCGATGTCGTACATTTTTTTTTTTTTCTTATTATTTTGCGTCGATGCTACATTGGTGTCGCTATACATAATTCACTTATCGCGTAACTATTTGTTTTAGTCGGGTTACTTATTAAAATGAAAAAAATAATTTCGATAATTAGCAGCTTGATAAATTATTTTAAAATTCTTTAAAAATGTTATTTAAAGATTGTGCTACATTATAATAATTAATAAAGAAGTTGTTCGCCAGACTTATTTACGTATAATTAGAGAGAACAAATGTAAGAAAAAAACAGTATTTTTCAACTTGTTAACTAATTAAACAGATTTAAATTTCAACGAAGATTTTTTAATTTCTTAATAATTGCTTCAAATTATAAGACTTAAAAAAATTGCATAATTACAAAGAAAATATTATTTAAAGCGTATAAAAAACCTATATATGTACGCTCTCACGAAACCTATTAAACCAAAAGCTTTCCGGTCCGGTAATCGGTGCTGCATTAAAAAAGTGAAAAAATAATAATAATAAAGAACCACGAATACTCGCTTTACTCCGGGTGCCGAATAAAATTGCCCACGCGCGTGACATCCAAAATTACCTTACGCACACGCGCGTTTCCACGCCACGGTCACGGCCGAAAAATTTACGAAAATACGATCCAACGAAGTGCACAAAAAAATAACAAGGAAAAAAAGAAAGCGGACGCGCATTTCCTGCTGCATTCGTTCGAATCGCAACGGTACGAAAATTTCGCGAGCGTGTCGAGCCGCGCTATGGATTGTTCCGGAACTCGTTTCCAAAGTGTGTACCTATAGTTTTTTCGAAAAAGGGAAAAAAGAAAAAGAAAACAAGGCACCAAAGCGAGCGCGCAAGTGCGCGTCTTGCTCGTCGCCTCGCGTGACGTTAAAAAATAAAAGCGTATACCGGGTTTCACGATGACCATAAACAATGGGTTTTGTGTACGTGTACCCGCCTGTCGCGCACATAACGCACAATCCGTGACAGAGCCGAAATCGCATCGTGTTTCGGCCCTCGCGTGCATTACGCTCTCTACGAACATGACAATGCGTCACTCGCGTCTCGTGCGTCTCGCTACTGCTACTGCTGCTGCTGCTGCTGTCTTAAACGAAAAAAAAATGCAACTTCCGGTTTTTGCGCTTCCGAAGAGCGGATAATAAGCGCGTATTATTTCGTTATCGGTAATGCGCCCAGAAAATATTTAATTTTTTTTTTTTTTTTTCTTTTTTTCTTTTTCTTTTTTTTTAACTCGGTATAACAGCGATTTATTTATCGTTGTTTTTGATGAGAAAGAGAGCTTCGAGTGCATTTTTTTCGTTCACTTTTTGTTCAAAGAAGGCTTCACGCGAGAAAGAAATTATGCTTTTGCTTTTCAGATCTTATCGCACTTTTGCCTTTTTTTTTTTTTTTTTTTCTATTTCCGCGACATGAGAAATTTAAAAACCGAGCCAAACGCGTATTCTTACAACAAATTTTAATAAGCCGTGATAACACTTGGGTTAAAAAAGCGATATATCATTTATGTACTTTGCGTATTTTTACGATAAAGAAAAATAATAAACAGAGAACATACAAAAAAAAATGTTTCGTTATCTATTTTAACATAACGCTTTTTTTTCATAAAAATGTATATGTATTTAAACCGAACGAGTTTTCAATAAAGCATCATTTAAAACAACTCCACCTCTCGCGATGTACGAGAGACATTATCGACTCGCTTATTCATACGCGTATACTGATCGTTGCCGCACTATCGGCGTTGTAATATTCCGCGGAACGGATCGTATTTGCGCCAAGGGACCGACGCTTACAAAGAAAAGAATCATTCGTCGTTTCTTTTATCCGTTCCTCTCGATAACTTCTCGATAAATGAAGACGAATCCAAACCGATCGTTCAACTTCCAGCTGCGTCATTCGCCATTGACTTCGATTCTTTTACTTTTTCTCTTTAGATTTGTTGGCTTTTTTAAAATGCAATATCGAAAATTTTGTCAAAGACAAAGAGACACATTGTACTCGTTATTCACTGAACAATAAAAATAAAAAAGAAAACCATCTCGTATGTGCTTTAATAAAAACTTTCATATCGCGATTTTTTTCTCGAACATTTATCAAGCGAACGAAATGTCGTATATTTAAGTTTGTCCTCGATAATCGAGTGCGAACGAACGCCGATAACCTCGAAGAAGCGATTGAAATAAGGGGACAGGGAGAAGCTCTCGAAGAGTAAGATGGGATTCGTGAAAAATGTGACGCCCACAATAAACATCTTGCAATTCAATCGCACATAATTTCTCAAATAAAATTCAATTAAAACCGTCTCGATACGCGCTCGCGGATGAGCGCGTCAAGACGTCCGTTGACGAGTGCGCGCATAAACTCGCGCTTTCTTTTGCATGAAATATTCATAATTGAATAAACCATAAAATAAACAATCTCCACAGCCTGCTCTTTTAAGTTGCCGTGTGTCCCTTTCTCGCTGTAGACGATTTCACGCGAGGTTTATACCGTCGTCGTTCTCTCTCGCAGTCTCTCTTAATTACCTAGAAAAGACTAAGGCAACGAGAGCGACTCCAACAAAATTTATACGAAAACAAACGAAAAATTAAATAACCCAAAAGAAATAAAGCAAAATTTCTCTTTGAGCTCGTCAGTGTTCCTTAAAAGTTTTCTTTATTCGGTCGAAATTTAGAGGAGAGTTAATTTTCTCCAGGAAAAAAAGACAAAATGGGTGTGGCTCAATTAATTAAGAATTTTACGTTTCGAGCAAGCGTATACGAAGACAATTTTGAAACAGCGAAAAGCCGACAACCGGGCGAGATATGTATGGGGGAAAGAGAAAGAGAGAAAGAGAGAAAAGACAAGGATAAGAAAGGAACGACGCGTTATGTACACACACATACATACAAAACTTACACAAACGTAAGCCTGAACTCGTGCCAAGTTGAATAAAAATAACCGACGCGCGGGTATAGGTAAAGACATTCGCCGTATACGCGAATAGATGAAGAAAACTCTCGAGGAACGCAAAGGAGTGCACGCTCGTTTACTCCTGAATTTCTTCGGTATACGCGCAAGTATATGACGACTTGCATCGCGTGTCTCAAACCTTATTAAACAATCTTTTTTTCGTCGAGTCGATATGAAGGACGAGTGTAGATAATTAGTATGGTGTTTGTGCGCATATTTTGTCTGCGTTTAAAAGATAATATAATAAATGAACGTTAAAAACTTTAATTTTGTGTCTTATACCTAGAATACGCGTGTTTGTCGATTAAATTAAATGATAAAAAAAATTGAGGCTCGAAATTCAAGAGAAAATACGCGTTGTGTATACCAAGTTGTTTTCTTTTAAATTTTTTTAAAGTTTTTATACCTGTTAATAAATAACACATATTTCGTATCGCAAATAAACAATCGAAGCTACAGTTATAAAATTCGCATTCAACGGTATAATTGATCAAACTCGATGAATATTCATTTTATTGCGTTTCCAATTCTCACGCGAGCCAATAATTACAAAGATTCTCAAAATCCATAAAAAAAAAAAAAAAAAAAAAAGCACAGTTCACAATCGTCTTATTACCATTCACTCAATAAGCAAATACAGAAAAAAAAAAGGAGGAAGGGAAGTAAGACACGGCTCGCAGAATACGGTCCAGGTTTAATTTTTACCGCGACGCTCGGTTTTAACAGCCGCTGTTGTCATTTGCATTTTAGAAACGACGGAATTTACATTGTAAACAGATATTGTATACGTGAAGCGAAAGAGCGGCTTACGTACATAGACGCGCATATAAGCCTTGGCTTTCTCGACTTTTCTATTTCTAATCACGCGCACACTCACACACATGCAGATATCCAACGGCGTGGCGTTCAATGACCGAGAGAATCGTCGTCGTTGTCGTTGTCGTTGTCGTCGTCGTCGTCGTCGTCGTCGTGCGTATGCGCGCCGCGCACCGGCACTTTTTTTTTTATCAATGCGACGCGGGCGATCGCCGTGTTTACATGCTAATTGGCTTTATAGCGAATACACATAGTCTTTGCATTGTTCGTGCTTGAGGTTTGTAAAAAGCAACAGAGTGAAAGAGAGCGAGAAAGAGATAGAGAGGAACTGCGAGAATTTTTATACTTTTGAGCTCAAGGATGTGTGAGCGTTTGTTGACATGTTCGATCGTAACGTTGGAGTGCCGAAGCGACATTCTATAGCTGATAAAACGTAATCGGCGACGATACGTTATTGTGAAACTTGATTTAAAAGGTTTATATGCGCAAATTCGCGACCGATTGAAAAATTTTATTCGTCATTGTACGCCGACTGTTTTTTTAATGAGTGCGACACATATTCTACGGTAATAAAATTTAATCGATATACATTCGAGCTCAAAAAAAAACCTATAAAAGAATATCAATTTATTAACAGGTTTTTTTTTTAAATAAATAATCTGATAAAGCTAACTTTATTAGCAATTTATAAATAAGCATTATCACCTCCTTTAATTGTGTAAAAATACGCATTGCATTTTTGACGATCAGTCGTAAGTGGTGAAAAAAAAAAAAAAAAAAAAAATACAACCCATGCAGTTATGAGTCGTAGATTCTTCGTCGACCATCGAACGAACGACTATACCTTCGCATCCTCTTTTATACACGCGCTACCACTTCGCCAGAAGAAAGCGGCATTATACACGGCATAAGCGTCGATAACGCTTGGCTTATCGAGCCGCGCGAGCTTTCACAGATTCTCGTATATTGCGAAATTCATCAACGCCCGAGGTTGTATACGTATCGAGTTGGCTTAGAGCCATTGCTCTGCTTATCCATGCCTCTGTCGATGTCAACGTCACAGATACTGCAAAATTGTTCGTTTACCTCGAGTCTCGCAAATGCCGGACACGAAGAAGCGTTTCGAACACTCTCGTGTTAATTGCATACGTATGTTTGCGCGAACATATGAATGGATAAAAAGTAAACGAATGCTTAGTTCTTCACATGTATTTTACAATCGGAGTGAAAGGCAGCAGACTTACATTGGCTCTTCATAAATTAAACATCTCTAAATTTGTAATTACTATAAATTTGTAACTCTCTAACTTCAGTAATTACTGTAATTTTTACGAGTAGGTAGAATTAATAAGTTATTGATAATTAACATAATTAGTGTAAGCACAAAGATGATTAGAAAAAAAAAAAAAAAGGTTCTTGTTTATAAGTAAATGTAATCGCTCAGTAAACGGTAAAATAATGAAATTAAATTATTAGAAATAGTGTAATATAAAAAATAGAATAAGCAGTACCGAAACAAAAATCGGTTAGGTTTTTATAAACGACAAAAGACAACATAAACGGTAAAAAGGCCCCGAACGTTGTATGAAATGCGCGCGCGCAATTTTTCGTTCGAAGGACGAAACGAAGTGAAAAGAGAAAATCTGAAATGTGTATGTAACATTGGGGTCGCCGCTGCTTTCGACCCGAAAGCATATTTCTTTTTGGCGGACAGCTTGTCTTTATTTTATTTTATTTTTTTTTTTCTTTTCTTTTCTCTTTTTTTTTGCCGTTAGCCTTGTTATTTGAATGAATGGCCCTCTTAAGAAAAAAAAAAAAAAAAAGAAATGAGAGTTCGTTAAACGAATGAGAAGAAAAAAGGTCCAATTGAGCAAAACTGTAGTATTATCGAGTCATGAAGTAACGTTGTAGATAACATAAAGAAAATGACAATAAAATTAACGCTTGCAAATGTACCGGAAAAAAAAAAAAATGATTTTGTAAAAATTACATGTACTAATTAACGCACGTTATCAACGAGCATATAAAACGTAACGCAATATAAACTTAAAAATAATTGAAAGTATGACAAAAAAAAAAAGAGTCGCGCTAAACGACTTTTTCGAGAAGTCAAGAGTAAACTTACTCCAAGAAGACAAAGCACGTCTTCGTGAAGTTGCAAGGACATTCGCATCCGAAGGATGATGACAATACAGTGACCAAACAGACGCGACCGACAGAATGAGATGAGAGAGAGAGAGAGAGAGAGAGAGAGAGAAAGAGAGTGTCTAGTCAACGACAATGGATTTCATTATGGGTGCGATGCGCGTCAAGAGTCCGACAGACAGCTTGCGTATACCGCAATCGTCGCGTCGACGAGACGCCGAGAGAGGCGGAGCAGAGCGCCTCCTCTGTTGCCTCCCGACGATAGCGCACCGAAGGAGAAGTGAATGCGAGAGCGTACAGTGAAGGAATATGCCAATGTCGCTTACGCATCCGAAAATATCGAAACTATTAGTTTGCGCAAAATTTCGAAAGTCCTGTGTATGTGTGTATATATATATATATATATATATATATGGGTGCAAAGACAAGTTAATTCTTGAGCTTGTTTACTTCATACTGCAAACTCGCCGATGTCTTATTCGCCATGTCTATATATACTGTCAAAAATTTCATATATGCTTGTACAAACAAGGCGACACGCCTCTCGCGACATTTAGCTTGTATAAAATTCGTTTGAGCCCTCGAGAAAAATATATCATTAGCGAGTAAATTATGCGCGTCGTTCGCAAAAGTGATAAGAAATTTAATCGGCTCTTACAATAAAACAAATCCGGTTTCAAAGCGCCGCTTACTTTAATCGATATATCACTTTCATATATGCAATTGGCAGTAATAAATATAATTAAATTTCAACGTTATAATTATTAATTTAACAACGGCAACCAATGTAATTTCATTTATATCACAAAACGATAAAAATAAAAAAAAAACGTTATTAAGCCAGGTCGGTAAACAATAACAAGCCTGATTGCAATGTATGAGGTAGGAAGTGGTATCTCCATGTAGAGTTAAAGAAAAAAAAAATATATCAACTTTTCAATAATTGCGCAGGTATACGCGTACATAAAAATTTAGGTAATGCTTTTCATAAAGGCGACGCAGTAACGAGCGAGACGAGACAGCGCGAAAAATATGTACATCGCGTGGGTAGTATAAGCGAGTTTGAAAGAAAGAAAAAAAAAAAAAAAAAACTAACAAACAAAGCAAACAAGAATTTATGCTCGCTCTTATATAGAAACGTTTATTCCAAATGAAATATCGGTAACGTTTTAGGGACGCGTGCACACACGCACCGATCGTTAATGCCGCGTGTAGAATACCTTCGAGCGAATTCTCTCCTTCTCTCTCTCTCTCTCTGTTTTTTAATCGTCTTGTTAATCGAGTACGCTTATGAATAAAGCCTTTTTTCAAATTGCGCAATGATGAATGTATACGGGCGTGATGACCCAATACTCGTCGCTGTTCATATTAAAAATGTGTGTATATCTTGTGTAAATTTTTCTAGACATACATATAAATACGAATAGAAATTTTAGAAGATCGCTCATTCGTTTCTTTCCAGAGCGATTTTTCGAAAACTCTTAATCAGAATTGAACAAATTTTCGATTAACAGATCTTAAATAAGCATTTATTAAGGTTTTATTAATTTTAGTAATTGTCCAACGGGAAACATGTATATAGTAAACGTATAAAACGCTCTGTACAATCCAAAAAAACTTCGATTTAAAATAACCACATTCCACCGTCACCTTTAAACAATAAACTTCTCCGCTCTTTAATCTGTTACCACATACTGTAATATCGACGCACACCGACCGCCATAAATTTTAATTACCGTTCTTTCAAATTTCCCCGAGAGAATATCATCGTAATCTTCTTTAGAGTACTCCAAACATCTTTTTTTTTTCCGAGCCACAAACCGACCCATAAATAACGAAAATTGTCCATCGCGTACAAGAATAACGACGCCCACGAGCTAAATATGAAAACCGTACATCTCGCGATGAATTCGCAACGGGAATAAACAACGATTGGCGAAATATAAAAGTCGGAAAAGACGTATGTCCTGGCCAATTGCTTACCTGCCGTGATTATTTTTAATAATAATTTTCTTATGCTCGCATTATTGCTTCGTGGTCGGTGCTACGCGATTCTTTCGCCTATACGTAACTTTAAAATATTTACGAGCGCGTAAATAAGTAACAAACGGACTTACTTCTTCATTCTTTTTTTTTTTTTTTTTTCTTTTTTACTTGTCTTACTTCGTGTAACTACATTCGAAAAAAAAAATTCGTTGAAAAACAAATTCACCATTACGCGAAAGCTTAGCCAGTAAATACAGTTTGGCAAAGTTTTTAACTTTTTTTCACTTTTCATTTTTTACATGCGATACCGATTCTTCGCTCGGTCATAAATCACCAAAATATCGTCGATTTATTCATTAGGAAGCAAATATAACGTACGAAAAATTGACAAATAGCCACTTATACTCGACGAAGTAGCCGGTATATGTATAAGCAATAAAGACGAAAAAATAATATGAAACGATTACTCTCGTACTTTATCTCTCTCGGTCTCTCTTTCTCCCCTCTCCTCCCTCTTTCTTTCTCGATTCCTCGTACAACATTCTATTTCAGAGCGCGTCTCTCGAGCGACAGGGCAATTTGTCCTTCGACAAATTAATTTCTTAAAATACCTCGGGAGTCCGCGCCTTGCGCCTTTTATCCGACAAAGACACGCGATTTTATTGCGCGCCTCGAGCATAGTTACAAACACACACACATACACATTTTGCGCGACGGGATTTTCATTCTTTCATTTCGTTCTATCTTCTCTCGTTTAATCTCTAAACTTGCTTAACTTTTTTTTTCTACGGAGTTAAACTTAAGATTTCATAGCAATCGTCCTTGGCGCATAGCAAAGGACGTCGATGAAAAATTTTACACATTAACAATTCATATGGAGCAAAATAATGCCACAGATTATGTATATAGTATGCTATACATACACTAGTATGTCTTCGACTATAAAAGAATTGGATTCTCAGACTTGTCTTTATTCAAACTTTTGATTGAAAGTGTTTGTGCACTTTGTTATGTGCACTTATTTCGTCCTCGATTTTTGATCGTGATAAAACTCGGCTGGAAATAGGATTACAAATCGATTCGGCTTTATATCGTTCCAACGTACGAAAGATTCTTATAATTTTTTTTCTCTTATATTTATTTATTTTTTTCTCGTTAAAAGAAAAGTATACTTATTGCTCTGAAAAACGTACTTTTGACTTATTTATACGGCATTAGTGTCGAGTCGGATATTTATTTTCTGAAATTGACTTTTGCGGTCGAACGATCAAACGTTAAATTACGTTGATTCGAAAATTCCATTTTGCATTAAATCATAACGGCCTATCAACCTCCGCTCGTACGCAACCAGCAATACAATGAGTGATTTAAACGCGTCTGTTATAAATTGCTACTGAGTTTTAAAAAATGAAAAAGCTTTGATGTATACTACGACATAAATTAAACCTACAATTTAAATTTATAGATCAGCTATATGCGTAAAAAAAATTAATCTTTACGCACAAAATCACTCGTAAAAATTAAACATTTTACGACTGGTATGAAACACGAGGAGATTTACCAATAATCGATTAAAAAAAGAAAAGTGAAAAAGAAAGAATTCCGAACTGGATCCACACGACACACCTATACATCTACCGGAAAACTACAGTACGCGCAATTCGTTGTCGCGCTCCAACAAACGGGGACCAATTAAAAAGGCAAGCATCAGAGCGCTCGTAAATAGCGCACTTCCGGAGAGAGACGAGCGTTGCCGGCTCCACCGAATGGTTTGTTATTCCGCGATTCACAGACCGATAGATAGGCTGTGTGAAACCGGTCGCGCGAGTTTTGCATGTGTAACATATACACGTATGCATACGCGTACACGTATACATACACATTTGCGCAGGACAAATTTAAAACGCGGCGAATCGCCTCGGGGCTTACTCTCGTTCGCATTTTCTTACTCGACCGCTACTCCTCCCACGGATTGCGCTGCCAACGCGGAGAGAAGCCAGAGAGAACCGGTCTCTCATCTCGGCCGTCGACGAGAAAAAGAATAACGTAGCGCGCTGATGCGTCGCGGATGCGTTGCGACAACTTTTGCCGGGACAAAAATTAATGCTCCTTGACCAATGTTTGATGGTTAAGTTTCTTACGTTGTCGCGCAACGTTTATTTTCTTAGAGATTCTACATTTTTTTTTTAATAATATTAATTTTCGTTTAATAATAAAGAAAATTTAAATTACTTTTAAACGTAATTGATTAACTTTATCAATATTAATTGCATGTTGATCAACGATTGAATAAAAAGTAATTAATTCCTAGCTGGATATTGAATGTATGTATGTATGTATATATATAGATATATATATATATATTTTTTTTTTTTTTTTTTTTTTTTTTTTTCACAAAGCGTTTTTGAAGTACCGAAATTAAAGGACCATTGATTTTTATCAATTAAAAGTTAACAAAAGTACGATGAGTTCAATAGCTTCAATTGATTTCCGTAACCCTTCGGGAATCATTAATCTTCAAAGCAATATAATTTTGCAGAAACAACGAGGCAAAACGAGGCAAAACGAGACGCGAACAACGCAATCGAAGCTTTTTCATAGTTTTTTCCTTTGGCATTGGTTCAAAAAAAAACTTGCGGTGGGGGTAGGGGAAGAGATGAAATAAAAGTCACCCGCTCTTATTGTGCCGAATCCATTGTTGGTTGTTTACTGGGTACTGCACCTCGTTCTTTAAAATTCCCACCGATTATCTCGATATCAAGAAACGAACGTTTTATCTTGCGCGCGCATACACTCGCCCCGTTTAATTTTTTCTTTAAGACTTCCACTCGCGATTTTGTTACGCGTCTCCTCTCTCCCATATCTCTTTTGTCATTTATCGCGCACACGCGCGAGCAAGTTCATCACGCGAGGGAAGAGGAAGAGAGAGAGAGAGAGAGAAAGAGAGAAAGAAAAAGAATAAAATCCATTGTTCGGTGGTAAGTATCGCGAGACTGGATAGAATTTTAACTCCGGAGACCGCAAAAACGTCATCGTCGTTTATCGTTATTTTCCTAACGACCGCCGTCAACGTTACTCACGCTTCGGGTACGTCGTACTTACTTAAGCACGCGTCAAAGGGTGTCATATGACTGCGCAAGTAAAGGATAGAGAAATAGAGAGAGAGAGAGAGAGAGAGAGAGAGAAAAAGAGGATAAAAATGAACGAGCGAACGGTGTGGGTTTTCTTCATTCAATGCAAATATGGTCGGTTAGATAGAGGGAAAGGAAAACCGCAACGCATGTAACTATCTGGGAGGAGAAGAGGAAAAAGTGACGGTGAACGATGACAATGAAAGAACAGAAATGTCTCTCGTACGTAGCTCTGCCGTAAAATCATTGTTTGCGAAATTTTTATTTCGCATAAAATTCGTTGTAACGTTATTTTAAACCTCGAATTTGTTATTTTAAATTAAAAATATGTTTAATCGTTTATTATAAACAAGATTTTCAAAGGAATTTTTTTTAGATAAAATATTTCACACATCAAGTTGTAAAATTTATATATTTAGTGGCAATATTTCGATTGCACTTCTATGCATTTTAATAAATTCTGAAAAAAAAATTCTGAAAAAAAAATTCTCAAAACAAAATATTAAACGGTAAAATAATAAATATTTGATATAACGTGAGTTTTCTTTTCATCAAATAGAGAATTGAAATTAAATTTCAAATTTAATCAAAATTATCCCTTTCAATCAATCGCGATGGAACAACGCATTATCGCGCGGGAAGAAAAAATTAAAACGCATAATTTAATATCTTTGAGCGCTTGCGAAGCATATACAAATATACGTTTATGAAATTCACGCGAGCACGCCTTGCTTCTTTCAATCTCATTATCATTGCAGTACTCCTCCAACGCTACTCGGTGAATGAATTCACAGTAGTAATCGAACGTTAAAACGAGGAGAGAAGAGTCTAAATGCCTACACCGCGAATAAAAGAGGACAAAAACAAAAGTCAGAGTTAAGCGCGTACTCGTCTGTATAACCGTTGCTGCGAGTCGCTCGCGCAGATGCTGCTCGAGCCATAGAGAGAAAAAGAGAGAAAAAGAGAGAGACAGAGAGAGAACGACGGAGAAAGAAAGAGCGAGACGGAAAGAGCGACTGGACGATAACGATAGCAGATGGGCGATAGTCGGACTCGCGTCCGCTAATATCCCGTCGGCGCGCGCGGCGCAACCGATATGAATTTATTTCCGCACGGGCTTATTTATGGAAGCCGATAGCGAGCGAAAGAGCGCGAGAAAGAGAAAGGGAGCGAACGAGCAGCGGAAAAGAATGCGCGTGGGTGTAAAGAAAGAAGAGAGGAGAAAGAGAGGGTGGAAGAAAGAGTAAGAGTCGATATTTATTGGACTCGAGGGAGCACAGAGGGAGAGTAAAGAGCCGCGGCTTTGTCGAGTTGCCCCGTCGTTGCTTCTTTTGTAAAGTTGAGCCTGGATTGTAAGAGAAGATTACGCGCTATCCGAGTTGTTCTCGATGAATGAGTTGGAATAATCGTAAGAGCAGAGGGGGGGAAGAGGGAGAAAGACACCGAATACAATCGGTCGTGTGTGTTGTTCGGTCAGTCTATCGAAAGTTTCGAGTCGATTTGTTTATGCTTAAGCCTCCATTGATATACCAAGCGGGAGAATAACTTGTATAATATCGCTGCGCGAATTACGGTTCGATGTTTTCTTTTATTTTCGTATAGAAAAATTAACGAGCCGCACGATCGCTCTTTGCGAATTTTATCGCACGTAAAAAAATCCGCGGTGTAGTAACAACTTCTTCGGCGCCTCCTATAAGTACCTAAGAGCACGATACGATAATAATACTACTGATTATATTTATTTTCTTCTTTTTTTTTTTTTTTTACCGTTAACTTTCGAAAATTTACAAAATATAAAAGTATAAATTCTCGCGTTTTAAAATTTAAAATTTAATATTTCACATTACAAGTGAGCGAGACGTCGTCGTACGACTTCATTTTCCCGACTATGCCAATAATATCCGCTTTATCAATGACACGGCGCGCGCGGCGCGAGAGATACGGGAGGAAATTAAATTTAATAGAATCGTTATATTCCATTGACTCGGGAATACTCGTTAACGTGTGAGAATTGACTCGCTGTCGAAGAGAAAGAGAAAGAGATAGAGAAGCATGCGAAGTTCGCACAGAACTCGCCCGATGTATGTATGTACGTGAACGACTGGTAGACGCGCGGAGGTTAATGGCCCCGCAATACTTTTGCGCGCCATTGCGAGAGAACGAATCGGTAGCCACGAGGCAACGCGCCTCGGCGACGACTTTCACGAAGGAACCCGCTTCCAGTTCTTCCACCCCCACCTTCTCTCCTTAACGTCGCCGGTTTCTTCGACACATTGCCTTGTATTGAATGAAATGTACGAGGTATAGCCGCGCGAACGAAGAAGAAGAAACGATCGCTTTTCATCTCCGCGAACTCGGATGTATGGAGCTGTGTAAGTCGCGCGAGCTTATAAGGTTTTTTGTAGGGTCCTAGGATTTGTACATTTCGATATTTAACATGCTTAACTTGTAGGCTAATGCAGTTCAGGGATTCCACTTACGTATTCCGAAAAAGATTTGATGGATTTATTCGAGGTTACGTACCTGTAACAAAAAACAAAACAAAAAATTTCATTTGATAAAGATTAAATAAAAAATTAATTTTTTATTAATAAAAATTAATTATTATTTCATTGAGTTTAAAATCAATTACTTTTTTAACATTTTAATAAAAAAATTTTGCTGATTTCACCATTTAATTATTCAAATTCAAAATCATAAAAGACAGATTTTTCAAGTTTGTATAGCCAATTTTTGTTTTATTGTTAATATTCACACAAAGTATTACATGCATTTCAAATCGACATAACTTTGAAATCCGTAGGATTGAAAGGTATAACATGAAAATTAAATATATATTTTTAATAAAATTGTTTTATTTTCAATTTCAACATCCATTCATACAAAAATTATTTTAAAAAATTTATGAACGTTCAAAACAAAATAATTATTTAATTAAATATTGTGTTGATCAATGGAAACAAAAAAAAAAAAATTTGTCGATCAAATCGAGAAAACCCACAATCACTCTCAGGTATAAGACTTATAATGTAGTGATTTTTTTCAAATAAAGAGAAAAAAACTTGCGCGTTCAAAAAATCGCGAGAGAACATATTTACACGTAATTTAAAAGATAAATCACGCCTACTTCTCACTGCGGCATTCACAGACGCTTTATATATATATATGTTTCGAGAGAAAGATAAAGGAAGAGAGAGCTTATATGGAGTAGCCGCAAATCGTGTGTGGGACGTCGTCATCGTTACGGGCAACGACGGCGAAAAGAGAAGAAAAGCAACGCCAGCGCAAAGAGCAAACTGGCTTGGCGCCAGTTAAAGAAAGCGTTACAAGCATCTTGAATGCTCGCGAAAATGAAAATGTATGCATGTATATTTATATAAATTTATAGGTGTATTCATATGCATGTATGAAAGCACATATCGGTCGGACAACCGGAAAACCGATTATCTTTCTTGATGCTCAGCCTCGAAATATGAAGTAAGCCCGCGCTCAAACCTTTCTCTCTTACCGTTTCTTCTCGTTCCGCAAATTTTCGACGAGAAAGAAAGAAAGAAACACGATTTATGCACTATACGATACTCCTTCAAAAATTTTTTTTTCTTAAAGTAGGTTAAAAAAAAAATGGGTTACTTTTAAATACGCAAAGATAATAATTTATATTTATATATTTCAATACGTTTCAAATCACATTCTCACATATTAATGGAGACGATGCAAGAAAAAAAAAAAAAAAAAAAAAATATTACAGGCGTATTAGAGCAACAATGACTAAAATATTCGCATGTACGACAAAGAAGTAAGCCGGGCTATGCGTACATATACATATATAACAAACGGTAGAGATCAACGAAAGACGTTTTTCCGCTTTCTATTCGTTTCCCATCAATTATGCCACGCGCAGAGTAGGCAACGCGCTCAATCACGTACAACGTCGACCCTGATTTCCAGTTACGTCGTCTAACATCGCCATCATATAATGGCTCGTTAGCACGGCATGGAAAACCAGCTCTCGTCTGTATATAACTTTACCGGTATGTATATATAAGTACGCCGTTTACCGGCGGTTAGATTCTATATAAGCGTGCGTACACTTAGTATATACATCGAGAATCGATGTGTTTTTTACTCCCCCCCCCCTCTCTCTCTCTCTCTCTCTCTCTCTCTCTCTCTCTCTCTCTCTCTCTCTCTCTCTCTCTCTCTCTCTCTCTCTCTCTCTCTCTCTCTCTCTCTCTCTCTCTCTCTCTCTCTCTCTCTCTCTCTCTCTCTCTCTCTCTCTCTCTCTCTCTCTCTCTCCCCCCCCCCTTCTCCCTCCTCTCTCCCCCTCTCTTTTCCTTTCGCATCTTGATGGAAAATCGCGAAAGGACGGAAGACATATTTCGGAGCAATTCTTTTTTTTTTCTTTTCTTTTGCAATTTAACCGTGAACTAAATCAAATTAGTATATTACTTGAATTTTATTTAAGCATGTCTTATGCGTTCCTAAATGCTTAATTTTTTAAATGGATAAAATTATAAAAAAAAAAGGTACACATAAATAATCAAATTAATATTCCATGTATTTTTAAATAATAAATTCGTCGGGGACCGGCCATATACACAAAATGTTCACACGTACACCATATATCCCACACGCGAGGGTTTACACACATGTGCGCGCGCGCGCTCTCGCTCGGAGCTTAACTCTCCAAGTGTGTGGTTGGGCTCGATTTTTCTTGTACTCCGCACATGTCCTATATACGCGTACATTCATAACCTCTATACAATTTTTTGGTTCTTTTTTGTTCTTTTTTGTTTTTTTTTATTCCTTCTTTTTTGTTTTTTCTTTTTATTTTTCTTTTTCGGCCTCTCGATGTGAAAACGAACGAAAAAAAAGTATAAGGGCGAATATAAGTAGCACCGGTCTTCCCACGGGAAAGAAGGCGAGCTGCGAAAAACTCGTCCGGCAGAAAGTAAGAGAGGGAAAGAGCGAACGTTCTCTCTTCCATATCTTTGCTTCTCTTTTTTTTTTTCGACGGAAAAAAGAGGCGGCTGCAAAATTTTTTTTTTTTTTTTAATCATCTCGGTACTCGCGCAGATGCGTTACTTTACCATCGTGCGGTTTTTCCTTTTTGGTATAAGTACGGTCATCCGTCTGTTAGCTAGATATAAATGCCAATTCTTAAAACGACACTTGTACGCTGGCTAACGGATACTGGATTATTAAATAAACGACGAATAGTAATAAAAATTATACGTACAGGTGCAAATAAAGTAATGCTAATTGGTAAATCGACTGCGCCAACGTGATTATCAATGAAAACAAGCAGTCGACGATTTTTGGATTTGACCAAGAAGCTTACTAATGAAAGCTTATTAGAGATCGTTAAAACCCATTGGCATTATTTTTCCTTCTTTATCTGTCCCCTCCCCCCTCCTTCCCACTATTCTTTCTTTCTTTTTAAGGCATTAACGCGTTTACCCGCCTTTGTTATTCAATTATGGAGGGTCAAATCGATATCTCACATCTATTGACGACGTATTACACTATAATCGTCTTTATCTATTTTTTACTTCCAAAACACTCGAAATAAGTTTGAGAGAAAAAAAAATGACATCGATTCTCTTTTAGTTAAATAAACGAAATGATAAATCGACTTTCAACGATAATATCATAAGTGGCCATAATCGTTAAAGTAAACGTTGTTCGTACATCGATGTGTGCAAAGAAGAAGAAGAAGAAGAAGAAGAAGAAAAAAGATCGTAACGAGCTAAGGTCGCGACTTTGAATAAAAGTAGATTTTGCGCAGTAACGCAGATAGTCACATTAGTAACGAACGCGATAGATTGCTTTGTCGCGGGACGGAAAAAAAAATCTCGATGCGCGGTATGAATATTTCATAAGTTTATTTAAAAGTGTAAAGGTAATATAAAGCACAGTCTACAGAGTCTGTGCAAATATAAACATTTTCTTTGAATAGCTGTTTTATTTATTTATTATTATCGTTTTTTTTTTTTTTTTTTTTTTTCCTTCTAGTGATCGATAACAACTTTAGACGTTTTCGCTTTTCAAACATTTAACATAAAGTACCATAAATGTTAAATCGACAAATTCCTGAAATTTAAATCGTGTTATTTCAAACGGCATTTTGTACAAATATATCAAATGAAATAAGTATTGGCGACGTTTTCCAATCCGAGAGAAAGTTGTTCCGTGAGACGAAAGAATGAAAAAAAATAAAGAAAAAAAATAAATAAAAATTATCCGGTTGAAATTCAATCGATCGGAAATTCAAGCGCGCGGCATCTTATCCAATAGAAACAACCGGCTTTTAAATTACGACTGGCGTTTTATATATATACACACACACACACTCTCGGGTATAAATCTCATAAAAATTCGCGGTGAGATCCGACGCTATGCGTCTTTCCTTCCGCCGATGCGAAATATAAATTCGCATTATCCGCGTTAGATTCGCGCACGATCGCGCATACATATATACATAAATGTCCGTGCTTGCGAGAACGATCACGTATACCGTTTCTTCCGTCGAGGTAAAAAAAAAAAAAAAATGCGCGCGCGACATCCGGCGCCGTTCGAGCATTTTCCTCGAGTTGTTTGTATTTTCGACAAGCACTCGTCGGATATATATATATATATATATTAGTTATTTATGTACCTTGTGCGAGCCTCGCGTCATTACAGCTTGAGGCAAAATATGTTGTGGATGGATAGTAGGGCCGCAGTCGCGAGCGCAGCGAGCGACTAAGGCGCCTCTATCCATCCACAAAATATGAGCCGAAAGCTTTAATGACGCGAGGTTCACTCATGGTGCTTAAAAAATTTTTCAGCCTTGTAACCCGTACGAAAACTCTTACTTAGTAAACAAAATAATTAATTTTATTTTGTTGCATATCAATATAATGCAATTTCGAACCCGTACTGACAGTTCGTAAACTACAGATACCGTCTGCTAGCGCATGCGCATTTTGTACACACACGCGTGCATGTACATGTAGTGTCAGAAAGTGATAGACAACATAATGTAAATATAAATATAAATTATGAAATTAAAAAAAATAGTAGATGGATTTATATTTAAAAACAAAATTAATTCTTAAACAATTATTATTTATTAAAAAATATAAATTTCTTGAATATATTTATTAACCATTTATATAAAATAACATTCTTAACAAAATTTTTTTTTATAAGATTTTAAGACTTATAAATAATATTAATACTATTATAATTAATATAAATACTTTCTTATATTATTTTTAACATAACAATACTATATTTGTTGAACACATATATAATCAATGAATTTTAGTCGTTAACATGAAAAAATAGAAACTTTTTAATTATTTATCTAAATCACAAACAAAATTATAAACTAAAAAATTGTCACCTTTAAATCACTTATTATTAATAGTTAAATTGCAATTTGTAAAAATATAAATTGGTTTTTCTTTCTTGCTTATATTACTTAAAAAGTCAGTAGATAAAATTTTTTCTTGGGCAATATTTTCAATATTGCTATTAAATTGCTTTTTGTTTTTTTCCATTTTTTTCTTTGGTAAAGAAAATTCAGTCTTTACTACTTCTTCTAACTCTTCCTGGCTAATATTTTCTAAGCCATCGATTAAATTATCGTTAATCTTTGACTTTCTTCTTTTAAGTTTTTTATTTGAATAAAAATCAGTTTCTATAACTTCTTCTAATTCGTCTTGTGTAATGTTTTTTATCTCATCCACTTCTATTTGTGTTAGAATCGTGCTTTGTTTAGAAGTAGATGGACCAGCACAATGCAATTCTTGCATAGAATTTATTGCATTAACACCTATGTTTGAAAAAGCATTTCTTTTTGCAGAAAAAACTTGTTTATTATTTATTTGGATAGCCGTTGAAATTAAATTACTTATATCCTTCTTATTTTGCATTGATTCATTTATGTAGCTTTCAGCTACAGTACTACTTTTCCATGCTCCATGTCTTTTCAGTGTCAATATATCTACTCCTTTGTCAGCGATTAAAGTAGCCGAAGTTCGTCTAAAGGCATGTCCTGTGTATTTTTCAGCTTCAGGAAGATTGAGAAATTTAGCTATTTCTTGCGGAATAATGCCAATTTTTCCTTTTCCCACATTCTATAAACGTTAATTATGTTATTTATTAATTTAGTTTTGTTTTTCATAAATAAATTGAAATGGAAATATATTTTACCTGGCGTGTACATTTTTTGTTTTTATACTGAAGAAAAAATCGCTTCATGCCTTCAGGACGTAGCTTTATGTATTTTTCAATAATAGGAAAAGCACTTTCACATGTTACAAACGATTTGCTGACACCTGTTTTTGTAACAGGTATTGAGATATAGTAAAGCGACCCTTGACGTTTTATATCATCTATTTTTATATTTAACAACTCTATTTTACGTAGACAGCCATATAACCCAATAAGTAAAACTACCTGTTCATGTAAATAAGTCGAAAAATAAGTTTTTAGTATAGTAGATTCTTGTTTAATGATACCTTGTATTTAAAAAATAGCATTTTTTTACTTTGACTTACCTTATGTAAAAGAAACTCATCATCTGATGCATCGATAATAAATTTACTGATTTCATCTTTTGTAAATACTTTTGACTTTTGTACGATGTCATGTTTTGTCTTTGTTTTTAGAAAATATTGCACCTCCATGTATTTACTAATGTCGATATTTTGTTTAAATATGAGCATTGATTTCAACTTAGTGTACGTTGCCCATAAAGTTGTCGCTTTATAATTTTGAGACAATTTTTCAAAATACGCTAATACGATTTTTTCATCTATTTTCTTTATTTTCATTTGCAAACACCAGTTTTGAAACTTTTCATACTGTATTTCATATAACCTTTTTGAATTTTGCGGGATTATATTACACTTGGCTTTTTCTACTAGTTTATTTAATTCACGTTTACATTCTTCATCACTGTCACTATCACTCGTCCTATTTTCATTATTTAATAAATCGTCCATTTTTATTCCTCTTATCACACTTTAAGAAAGTACGTTACCGGCACAACGATGCAAAGAAATCTACACAAAGAAAACAGAAGAAAAGCCAGAGCCCCCGTGGTCGCTTGAATGTATATTGAGAGAAGGAGAGAGCGAGACGGAGATAGGGTGGTCACGTGGGTGCAATGGTGCGCGCGCTTTTATCGCTATCTCGTTCTCTCTCCTTCGCTCAACATACATAAGTCGTATTACGCGTTCCAAAAATGTAAGTCTCGATGAAGACTCACATGCTAGGCTATATGAAGCGACAAATACATAGCAGTGGCGCTGTTAACTTTTTTTTCTCCTGGCACATATACAGCCTAAAAGGACGTATAGAATGTCTATACAGCCTAGAAGGACGTATAGAAAAATGTTAATACGATCGAGAAGGCGCTTGCGCGTATGGAAACCATTTACCCGCTGAGGATGCTCCGTCGGTAAGAGTCGCCGTACGGTCGCCGTACGGGTTAGTAGGCTGAAAATATATATATATATATATATATATATATACGGCTTATTAATAAACATTCCGTCGTTCTAGTCGTTTTCTGACACGATCGCTATTAAGCGCGATGTGACTATGCAAGTAGTCGAATGCCATGGGTAGCTAAATAAGCTTTGTAAAATACTTCACAATATGTATGTCGAGAAATGTCAAGAACTTCCAACAGCTTTTTCTTTTTTTGATGGGACAAATTATGTTACATATTTTTAGCTGGTGTTAATGTTTGCTTTAATTTAATCTATAATTTATGTAAGTAAATTGATGGAATAATATATTTACCCGTAAGGGAATTTATAGGATAAAATCGTAATAAGTTGTAAAGAATAAATGAATTGCTACACAAAAGCTCAAAAAATTTATCACGCAACTTTTTAAATATTCAAATACCCATTAAACTGTGAAGTATCGCGACGTTGTTATACTAGAAGAAAATCTACTATATTTCGAAGCACGTCAAATATAATTTGCAAGGAGTCGCTGATCAAAGGCAAAAGCGACGCATCTAAAATTCCCGGAACGAATAAACGAAACGAGACCGCATTAAATTTTCGTTTCTAAAGTCGCCGCAAAAACAAAAAAGGCAAAAAAAAAAAAAAGAAGAAGAAAATAGAAGTTACGAGAAGCAACGACAAGCGTCTATGTACGCTTAAGGATTATAAAACGACGCGTTCGCAATTCGCAACGAAATTACGATGACGATAGGAATATAGCCCGGAGATAAAGAAAAACCGCGAACGAAAGAAAGAAAAAAATAGACGACGCCAAGCAATCCGGCAATGACCTTTTCGTAGAGCAAAAAAAAAAAAAAAAAAAAAAAAAAAAAAAAAAAAAAAAAAAAAAAAAAAAAAAAAAAAAAAAAAAAAAAAAAACAACGAAGGAAACCTTGACTACTCTTTGCGGGACAAATAAACCGCGCGCGAGAAGTCGCTCATTTGCATATAAATATCGGCACAGCCCTTCCCCTACGTTCAACTCGGCACCACAAAAGTAGAGGCTCGCAACCTTTTTGCCGGGATGATGAAAAAGCGCGCGGAGAAAATGCTAAAGAGCCAAGGTTAATAAGGGAGAGGGAGATGGATGAAAGCGGTTGTTATGTAAATAAGAAAAGTTTATTCGACGGTTGGAAAATGGAAAGAGTGCGTGCTTTTTTTTTTTTTTTTTTTTTTCTCTTTTAATGATTCATTCAGAGAAATGGTAAAGGAAGGGGAGGCTAATTAAATATCGAGTTGTGCCCGCGCGCGCCAAGGTCAATTTAATTTCTTATCGCGTGCCCTCTCTCTACCTCCTCGAACGTGTTTATACAATTTCTATATATGTGGTCGAAAGAAGACGCGAAACATTTATTTACGTTAACAGAAAAGTTCCTCGACGCTATAAATTTATTTCGCAAATCGTAAGTCGATGGAGGAAATGCATCACAAGTTATGTTTTTTCGACAGTAGTTGAAATAAATTATAAGTTTTTAACTTCATTGACGCAAATAATAAATTATATTCTTTCGCATAAAAATTGAGATTTGAATTTATGTAAAAGTCTATAATTCATTTTTCTTAATAATATTTACCGATGCTTCCGCTTATGCCGCTTATGCCGCTTATAATAAACCGTCGAACCAAATGAGTCGAACGTTCGTAAGAACAAAAAAAAAATTATTAAATCTTTCGATAAAAAAGTTCGAATTAAATTTTTAAAAAATCAAAGTTGTTTCATGATTTATCTAAACCTGTAACAAATGTATCTTGATATTATATTATAATTGTATTTTATACAACAACGAAAGGAGAAACAAAAATTCAAATAATAAATAATTATAATGGATGTACATAATCATGCGTTGAAGAATATAACTCGCAATTAAATTTTTATCGAATAAATTTATTCGCGATCTAAGGATTTTACGATAGTTTTATAACTTATGTTTATCTAAATAACCGTTATTCTTTCCCTTGCCTTTAAATTTTGCAAAATTTGCTTAAACGTGATTTAAATAACTTTACACAGGTAATACATACATATATATATATATAAAACATATACATCGCACAAGCTTTATTACATTCACGCCTCGAGGATGACAAGCAGCGGTGTGATACCGGTTTTAACAATGCCGAAATTAATTATGAAAACGCTCGGCGCTGTATTGTAAGTGAGAAACCAGTTTTGGATATTTATCGGACGACTTAGCGCATAATCGGTGTATTTTACAGCTCGAACGTACGCCCTTCGTGTTAATTATCCGTTATATATATATACACGCACTCGATACCGAGTCAGCTAAGGTATACCGGAAATACTAAGGAGCCCACCCTATAAATTCCGAGTAGTTGTGTATATACGTTCAAGGTAAAGGCGAAAGATCTCGTCTTTTTCGTCTGGCCGCTTTGTAATCGCGATGCGCCCACGACGTGATCGATACGACGAGGGCACGAGAAAAGAAAGATGGGTGCGGTGTTGAAACACTAAGCTGCCTTGAATAGAGAGAGAAAGAGCAATTTTGCACGCAAAGAGAAGCGACACTACGAGAATGAACTCGCGGCGAAGATTGCGAGGTTGCATATCTCGTTAAATTAAGTAGGATCGTTAAATTTGTTTTTTTTTTCTTCATTCGATTCATTTAATATATCTCTTACTTCTTTATTATTTTTTTCGTAGCTGGAATGAGTTTCAAGAAATGCTTTCGAACGGTAATTGAATTAACATCGATCCACGTGTGGATATAACAAAAATAAAAAAAAAAAAAAAAAATTGTGCGTTAATAAATATCGATATGTTAATCGATAAAAAATTGATTACAACGACGATGAAAATTATTCTTTTTCGTGTTTCCCATGTTAACGTGCTTATAATATAAAAATAATGGATAATCTGATACTTGCTTGACTCAAAATAAGTAAATCAGGCGTATCTATGTCATAATTTTCTTCAATATTTAAAAACATGCATGCTCTATTTGCATTTAAAGCAGTATACCAATGAAATTTTATATATTGCTTTTACATAGATCGCATAAAATTTCTAATATATTCACCCTTGTCAAACTTAATATGTGAGAATTATTAAGTTAAACGAAAATTATTTTATACAGATACATAAAATTTTTTTTTAATCCTTAATATTCACAACGAAAATAAAAAAAAAAATCCTTTATGCAGACATCTGTAAAGGTACGAAGAAACCGAGCGTAAAACAACACGAAGTTAATGAAGCGCGAAGAAAAGAAAGATGAGCTTTGATTAGCTTTTATTTACTTCGCGCACTCGGACCGGACTCACCAACGGTTGTTCTCCTATTCCAACGAGTTCGCAGCGATGCGTGTAAAGAGTAAGAAGGAGTGTTGAAGGTAAGAAACCGGTATGGCACGATTGTTAAAGAGAAAGAGAAAGAGAAAGAGAGCCCAGCTATAAAAACGCGCGTACGAAATATATGCGGGGATAGCTTCTGGATACAATTAAGATAGACGGCTGAGCTTGAGAAAGGATACTTTTTTAACCGGACTGTACTTTGCTATCCGAGAGTTTGAAACAAGTTTCGGTGGCGCTTTAGTTGCCGATTTGAATTTTAATTCGTGTTTATTGCGCGTGCGTGCAACTTCCGGAAAGTATACGTAAGCGTAAAAGTGTCGTGTTTAACGATTATTGCGAACGATTATTTTTTGTTTGGTTTACGAAACAGTTCAAAACATGTCGTTTAAAAAGTTTTAAAATTTTTTATTAAAAAATATTCCGATAAGATAAAGAAAAAAAAAAACGATTTTTTATGTGACAACAAATTGACAACGCGTTTCAAAATAATAATTAAAACGAGCATTAGCATTGTTTTGAAATAAGACTTCAACGAAGATTCTTAAACAAAAAACAGATGCAAATTCTCGAAATAAACTCGGAATAGTAGTTGCTTATGGAGACATCGCCCAGAAGTCAATGAATTGCGCAATCGTTAATTAGAGAGGAAGAAGAGTAAAGACGAGAAGAAGGGAGCAAAATTGCCAAGAGGGGTTGATTGCCGAAAAGCTCGCCTTCGGCTGTTTCGAGAGTTTTAACTGCCTCCTGCACTTGTCTTCTAATTATCACCTCGAGAAGAAAACCATTTTCCCACTCTTCTTCCCTTTATATTAGTAACGCCGGCGCGACTCGTTCTCGTTCTCCTCGACGTTAATGCACGAGTCCGACTTTGTTCTCGTGAAAATAACGCAATCAGCGAGGCTGCGAGCAAGACGTTGCCTCTTGTCGCTCTATTATGAATAATGCTTCAACAAAATTTACTACACTGCACGGGCAGAAAATTTTTTATTCCCGCATTTATTTAGAAAAGTGATCGAGTAGAGAATTATTTGATAAAAATTAGTCGGTAAGTTTGTTTGAGTTGATTAAAAAAATTATTCACAGAATCGTTGTTATAAACAACTTTGATTAAAGTTAAGATTCAATAAAAATTTATAATTATACATGATAAAATCTTGTTTTCATTTATGTTAATAAATCATTATAAAGAAAAAAAAAAGAAAAAAAAAAGGATTAAACGCATTTTTTTTATTTACCTCAACCAACGTTTCCCTTTCAAAAACATTTAATAATTCGGGAAAAACTTTATCGAACTACAGCGCGCGCATAGCCTATACGAGAGGTATTTCTCGTACCGAGCTATCGAAAAGAGACAAAGGAGAGAGCTTTCGTCGTGTCGTTTTGTCCCCTAACGCCGACGAGTTTCCGAATCTCTTGAGAAGGTTGCCCGTCGTCCTGCGGTTTCCTTCTCGAGGGCTGAACACTCCGTTGTGTGTTTCTCTTTCCCTGACCCCCCACCCATGCTAGCAAGAGCGACTTGCTTAGAACCTGTCGCCTCCCCTTATATCGCCCGGAAGAAAGACGTCGTCGCACATAAAGCACGACTTCGTTCCTCTTCCGTTATTTCACTTCTTTCACTTTGACGCAACGTGTGTATCTGTATATTCTTTTTTTTTCTTTCTTTTTTTCTTTCTTTCTATTTTTGGGCTTTTATCCCAACGATGCCGCCGCTTACGCTCTCTCTCTCTCTCTCTCTCTCTCTCTCTCTCTCTCTCTCTCTCTCTCTCTCTTTTACCGCGTTTACTTTTTCTTTTCCTTCCTGCTACTTGATGGCTTAGTATGATGGTCTTATTATGAATAGTCGTTAACTTTGACAATTTTATTGATTCCTTTTTATGATGAAAATATCTTTCAACTACAAGAAAATGAAACTAAGGAAAGCTATGAATAGTTTTTTTTTTTGTCCATATAATTTCGCGTTCGATTCAAATTTAAAATAATTTCAATCAAGAGATAAAAATAATTCTTTACGACATTGTTGAATGAATTTTTATGAAAAAGTACATTGATACTAATTAAAGTTACAAAATAATTACCGTTAGTAAACCAAAGTACTCTAATAGTCGATGCATTAAATTTAAGGCAATTTTTTTTACAACGTAGACTTTTATTATTTATCTATTCATTTAATCAAGAGATAATCCAGAGCGCTAACCGAACATCTGGTACAAAAGCATCCCTCTCGGGCTGCATAAAATAGATAAAATCGCAGAAGCTTTGTATTTCATTTACATCCACACATACATGCATACGTATCAGCCGTCTGAAAATTTCAAACGCGACGCCACGATCTATCTCCCAAATTACTATTTCAAGTCGCGTATATCAGTACGGGATAATCTCTCTAACAAAGCTCGAAAACAGAGGACAAGCGTATACACATATATATATATATATATATATATATATAGGAATTCGAGATTTCGGTCGAGATTTAATCAAGTATATATAAATGTGCTCATCGGATACGGCTACTGCAGGAGAGAGTAAAAGACGTGATAAAATCACCGAGACCTTGCTATTTTTTTTTTTTTTCTTTGTGCTTGGGCGTAGGAGAAGAGAGAGGGGAACGAGAAAACAATGCCACTTACATTACGTGTTTTCATCATACAAAGTGTGCATGCAAAGTGCTCGTAAAATTAAATAAATGAAATGAGTTTGATATATAGAAAATTATCAAAATGAAAATCGAAGCATAGAATGTTATGATATTGAGATATGATTCAAAACGCGAATTTCGTTACAAACCAAACGTGAATTTTATTACTTATAATTTTTAGAATCGTATTGATTATTCGTTAAGTAAAAAGTGACCCTGCGATAGGTGTGAATTTAATATTTAGTCTTTGTCACTTTTTAGAGAAAAAAAAAATTTTATTTCAACCAAAGTTCGTATACAAATATGCATTGCAGGTAAAAAATGTCAATAAAATGATTACGACGGTAGTCGGACAGCTGGAGAAACGAAATTTTTAATTGAACGAGATAACCAGCGAAATTCAATAATGTCAAAACGAAAAGAACAAATAAATAACAATAATTTTCTAAAAATAAATCATTCATAATATTTAATAAAAAAAAAAAATTTTTCTTCGCTTTCGTCATAATGGAAAGGAAAAAAAATAGCAACATTTTACCGCTCACATTTTCGAGTTTCCAAATGCAGCAGCAACAGTCGATTCTCTCGCTGAGTGGAATACCTTGTTACAAAAGGATTCCCTAAGCCCCAACTATATGCCTCTTTTCTTTCCGCATGTTACGAACATCCAATCTCTAAAAAAAGAAACAGGGAGACGGGAAGAAAGAGAAAGAGAAATAGAGAGAGAGAGAGAAAGAATTCGGTTCGCATGTTCGCACCGGCGTAACTTCTAATATGACTTTTTCTTGTAAAAGTATAAGAAGAAGAGGAAGAGGATGAGAGCCGCGTGCGTGAGAAGCGTCTGCTTTCGCGCATGACGAGGAGTTGGATTTCTTTTTAATGCTTCTTTTACGGTTTTTTTCCGTTCTTCCCATCGTCTCTTGTCTTTTAGTTCTCTGTGTTTTCCCCCTTTTTACTCTGAATGATCTCTCTTGCGCTTAGACTTTATTGGAAGAGACAGTTTCTTCTTATGAGCTAAACTGTTATATACATATATATATACACACATGGATTCAATGGTACAAAAAAAATCGTTGCGAGTTAGGTAGCTCATTAAATCGAACGGCTTGTAACTGGTTTGACTGCTACATTTTTGAAGCTTAATTAAATCTTTTATAAAATTTATCGCAATTACGATAGTATTTTATATTTAATAACTATGTAGATTATTAAAACCTAATATTTACACCGATAATAAATAATCACGCCTACTTCGTATATGCCTTTCAAAATACAAGCACATGAAAATTCTCAAGGAAAATTCTGGGCGCGGTAGATTCTTGCATTATAATCAAACTGATACGACATAATCTAAAAAAAGATTTTTCATAATTCATCGCGATTTCAAAATTTCTCAACCTACACACGATTTTACGATAATTTCGTTGGCGTTTTGTTTTCCATTCTCAAAATTTCTCGTTGGGTGAAATCCCAAAAAAGCGACTCGCTCATGCAAAGTCCACCCGTAGGATTTCGAATCCTCTATTCATGAACGATGAGCCGTGACGGCTGCGGATTCGAGATCCTTGGCCTCGGTCCTCGCGTGTCGCCGTAGTCGAGGAGAAATTTGAGCTCGCGCGCGACGAGATATAAATATTTCCGCGATTTGCATTTTTTATACAAAAGTGGTTTCTCGCTGGATTGGAAACGTCAGACGCCGTTACCTATGCCGTCGCCTTTTCTGCTTTGGTCGTAAAACGTTCCTTCTTTTATTTTTTTCCAAAATATACCGTCGTAGCTCGTACCGTAAGTTAATACTCTTATTCAAAATTTAAGAATATAAAGATTGTCAATTATTTATGTGCAAAACACAAAAATTACAAAATTTTATTCTATTAAATATTATAATTTTTAAATTTACATTTGAATGCAAATTAATTAACGTCATCCATAAAATATCAAACGCATTTAAACTCTGTAGCTTATTATTATTTTAAATAGAGAAAATTTGTTTAAAAGATATTTGTATGCCTTATACACTCACCGTTAATCATTCGATACATCGTTAACTGCATAAAGAAATAGGGAATGGCTTACCTGAAACAAAAGAAAAAAAATACGTGTAAACTTTGTGAAAACAAAAAAAAAAAAAAAAAAAAAAAAAAAAATCATATCAAAAAACCCCTAAAAGAACAAAAACGAACGCGCGTTAACCAACGTTATACAAATAAAAAAAAAAAAAAAACGAGTTGTTGATTCACATCAAGAGCCAGTGGAGTAACAGCTTTCTTTCCGCGAGTCAAACGCTCGTAGCTCGGAGACAAGATAAAATGCGCGCGAAAATGCCGATGACCTGTTGACTAGCTTGTCAGTAGCATATATACGAGTATATACGAGTATATACGAGTATACAGACTTTAGCGCGAAAAATGTGCTATTCCACTTTTCCGCTTGGTTTCTGCGCAAGACACGTTTTTTCGTTGTATGATTTCGCCACACGTACATGTGCGCGTGTGTACGTATAGATAGAAGCGTGTACAAAAGTAAATTTATCGTGTACGTCTAGTTTGTACGCATTCCAGTCAGCTATTAATAAAACGAGTCGATAAAGTTCGATGGAATCGACTATCGAGATGCAAAAAAGGCGTTTATCGATAATACTATTTTAACTTGTGTTAAACATTTATTTTAGAGACTTTATGATAGTTAAGTTCGTTATGAGTATGCGAGATCGTGAGTATGAGATCAAAAGACAGTCAGAAATGTAAAAAAATAAAGGATACAGTGGCATCTTGTGATCGATGAAAAATCGGTCAGTGTTCGACAATTTCTAGGTCACTACGAGAAAAAAAAACGACGCCGAAGGAAGAAGAGATAATCGATTAAGAGTACGCGGATACGCCCAATAATTTTTCAATCGCGGATCCGTTGTCGAAACACACAATCCTTGAGTACAACTGTTCAAGCAGGATTTTATAATGCGTTATTCAACAGCAGCATCGCGAATTTTTTTTCATAAATTCTTAAACCCAATCGTCATTGTTTTCATTGTCTTGAAAATCGATAAAAATTTTAAAAAATATTTAATCATTCGCGAAGTACGAAATCAAGAAAAACAAAAACGAATATTCAGAGCTCTGCGAAATATTTGCTTAAACGTTCGGTATCGTCCGACGCACGATCGAAAACATCGACACAAAAGCCCACAGCGACGCACATGGCGTAACAAGCGTTAGTTTGTTCGCCGAGCGTTCGACACGTGGCCCATTATTGTAATCGATCCGAGATATTGACGGGGCAGCTGTTCGGCCTAGATAAATACGCTGGAGAAAACGACAACGAGGATAAAGAAACAAAAAAAAAAAAAAAAATAAATAAAAAAAAACTCGGTCCGAATACGACTGTACGTTAAAGAGTTTGTTGACGTTTGATTCTTCCGACAATCGTCCGTTGGATTACCTGTCGAGATGTTACGTAACTTTGCTTCTTAACGAAATAATCCTTTCTTTATTCGTCTAAATTTCGAGAACTCCAACCAATCGTTTCGATTGGATTATTTTTGAAAGACCACAAAATCCTTTTGTCCAATTGCTTTAGAAACTTTAAAGAATTATCCTACTTTCAAAAATAAAACATTTCATCTTGTTAATCATTTTTATAATCATTAAAGTAATAAATAAAATTGTAATTAAAAAAAAAAATTATTGAAATAAAAAACCTTCACAATAGATAAAAACAAATGAAACGAGCTAAAAAGATACACGGTACTGGCACACATACAAATCAAAAAAAAAAAAAAAAACTTGAATAAGATTACCCATCATACAGATCAAAAGCAGCAATCGGCAGCGATCCCCGTCAATGCGACGCAATAGCGACGAACGAAGAAAAAAAGAGAAATTAAGCGGACGAGTCACGTAACGCACGACGCGTGCCAATCGACCCCTCGAGCGCGGAAAATCTCCGAGCCCTTTGAACCTGTCGACGACGAAGGGTCGGCTCCTTTCTCCTACGCCGAAACGCCTTTTTCTTTCTCCTCGCTGCCCCGAAGCCACGGAGGAGAAGAAGAAAAAATCGCGTAGCGCAATCAAGCAACGTAGTTTACGAAGGAGGGACAAAGAAAAGCCTTGCACATATCGGAATGAAATTCAGCGGGTGGCTCGCTAGCAACGCCAGCTGTCGAGACCAAGGACAATCTCGATATGTGCAGACGAATATGTTCGACGTATACGATTTAAGAGTGAGAGAGAGAAAGAGAGAGGCTAAGGCACAAGCTTTGTCTCTCTCACGACAATACAATGCGCCAATAGATGAAATATAAGTGTCAAATACAGAGGGAAGGAAAATTGACAAAGGTGACGACGACGCTTCTCCTTTTTAATCATCGGATCTCTCAAAATTTCGTAATTGGAAAAAATGGAAGCGATTGAGATGAGATTTGACGGCAATTAAAGTACAATACTTGAACAATACCGTGTACAATAAGTGAATGCTTATCGTTATATTTATACTGTAAAATATATAATTTCAAATCATAATCGTTTTAAAAATGTAAGAAAAAAAAAAAAAAAAAATTAATAAATAAATAGTTAAAATAAACTCTCGATAATAACGACGGTAATACGCTGTTTTAAAGATGCTACTACCTCTCAATAATAGCTGGAGGTCACTTACAGCAATAGAAGAAAAGAAAAAAGAATAGAGCAAAACCAATTTTTTTAACGCGCAGAAAGCAAGATTACATCAACTCGATATACGTTATAAGATTAGGCGAGTAGTAGAACAAATCAACAAAACTACGTGACTCTATGTATAGCAACAGGCAGGCAGCAGCAGCAATGGCTTCATTGGCAACAAACAGCTTACGTAATCGCCGCGTGTATATATTTATCTACATATTTATCCGGCGGACAGAGCACGAATAATTTATACTTGTACACCATACAGCCCCGTGATTCGAAGACGTCGTGTCGTTCTGGCTCTAATTGACTAAAAGCTTTGCCCGAAGATAAAGAGCTTTTGGAAATATTGCGCGACTTGTACTTAAAGTTGTGCATTGTTGAGAACAGCTCAAAATTTTATTCGGCTAAACTTTATACTGACGTGAAAAATATGAAAAAATATACCGATTGCGTTCAAAATAATTTTCTATCGTTTATTTATCGAACCGACAAAGCATGAGATAGTTATAAAATTAAAGAAGCAAAAAATAAAAACTGCTACAACGCATTTTTGCAAGGTCCGCAGAACTCTCACCGTCCGCAAAGACCAGCTCGAGTGCGTGTGATTTTCTCGTAACGTCGCGACGAAGATAATAACACGTAATCGTAGGTCATGTTTCTGCAGTTCTGAGGCGTCATTTAAGTATGAAGATAACGTCACTTCTGCAGTTTCGCTATTATTATCTCTGCCGTTTCGCACTTGACGCCAATATTTTTTTAAGATAAGAAAATTTTTATTACGATACATTTTTATCGCGCTTTTTATTATTTTAGATTCGATTTTTTAAATATAATTAATTGACTCGAATTTCGATATTAACATGTGACAGAATACATCGTGATCGAAATGTGCGAATAAACAGTTTGCCGGTGATAAAGATCCTTACTGCAGTTTTTATTCTAAATGATTATGAATCGACGTTTTGTAAACAAGCACAATACGTACAAGTCAGTCGTAAACGTGAGCTTTGTAACGTAACAAACACGATTTTTAATCGGCCTTCAAACGGACGTGCTCGCTAAAATAATGTTATTAAAACATTGTTAAAATATCACCACAAACTACTATGTTCTTCTTGTAACAACAACAGGTGTAAATTGAACATATATATATTCTTACAGGGAAAGGAGTTAGTTAAAAAATCTATATCGCCGTCGTTCGATTTTCCTCATTCTCGGATATATAAACGATGATATGCAGCTAGCTCACGTGCTCGCTCGCACGTACATTACGCTTCTATGTAATTGTAATATATATAAATATAAGTATCGCGCTCTCGCGAGAATATTGCATGGGACACTCTCTACCGGAGTCCAAGAATAGACGAGAATTAGAATTAGAGTTTGAGATAGAGCTAGAGCTAGACAAAGCGAGAGAGAAAGAGAGATAGAAAGAGGAAGGGAGGGGAGCGGAGAAAGACGAGGAAAAACGACGCCGGCGCACGTACGCCGGATATTCTACGCTTTACACTGACCTAGCCAAACTATTTTTGCGACGTAGTTCGACCCTGAGTATATGCGTTATAAAAGACAGTTACTGCGCGTCGACTACTACAACATACACACATACACGTACACATAAGCGCATACATACTCGGCGGTCGTTGACTGATTATCGCTTGCATGTTTGCTGCACTATAACTCACTAGATTATACTTGGTTCTCTCTCTCTCTCTCTCTCTTAGTGAACTGCCGCGAGTGCGTAGCGCGTGTGTATGTGTGTGCGTGTGTGCGTGTGTGTATGTGTGCGCGCGCTTGCGACGTCTTTTACGATACAACTCAACGTTTCGAGGCGACTGTGCGATCTTTTCTCTTCTCTTTCTTTCTCTATCTTCTTTTTATTTCGTATTTTGAATTTTTTTTCTTACATTTCTTTAATTTTTTACATTTCTTTTTTTTATTTTTCACGTTATTCGTTTAAGTAAAAACTAAGAAAAAATAAAAAGAAAAAAAAAACTATTTTATTGATGTCTTTAAGCTCATGTAAATATAACTTTAATCAACGATAGTTTACTGCTGTGAGTAATATTCTATTTTTTCTCTTAAAAACAAGAATTAAAGAAAAATGTTGATAGTTACATACAACATTTTGATTCCTAAGAGAAAATAAAATATAATTACATAAACTATTGAAGTGTGGATAAAATTTCTTTAAACAAAAAATGATAATTTGATTTAAATAAAAAATCGATAAAACATTCGAGATATTTTTGCGTTTTTAATTAAAAACGAAATTCTTCGACAGCCCGATAACACGTTATGAAACTTTATTTACGATGAAAATAATAATTAAGCGAATGAAAGATTAATTGATAACATGAAAAATCCAAGCGAAAATTAAATAACCCAATAAATTAAAATAATTATAAAATCAAGCGCGATATTAATAAAATCAAGATATTATAAACTTCGCGTAATCTCTTTCGGCCAAAATAAAAGTTGAATTTCCAAAATTACACGATCCGCGAATACTGTCAAAACCTAGACGGGAAAATTCGTAAAGGAATGTTTCAGAATAAATCCATGGGGACGCAACGCGAAACGATTCGGACACTTGCGTTATGCGATTAAAATAAATTCTGCAGCTAGGGCGCGCGCGTCCGAGGCCTAGCACTTGACTGCTTGGAAAATTTATGACGCGAACCGCGCGCCGGCGTCTTTCTCTTTCGTATACATATGTGTATGTAATAAATACGTCGCTCGTATCGCCACCGACTTTCATCTTGAGAAGAACGTTTGCATTTTCTATTGTCATTGTTACGATTTTACCGTGCATAATTACTCCCCTGAATTACAACTTAATTTAAACGAGTTGAAATTACAAGGATCATTTTTAAAAATAGAAAAGCTCGAAACTTTTCGAGCATAGTTCTTTGATGAGCTTTTCGGAAATGTGTCTTTAAATATCTGTTCGTACGATAATGACTGCACATTTTTAAAAATAGTCTGCATACAATCAAATTTCTTCACAAGGCGTCGTTTAAAAATAAATCCTTATCATTTTAATGTCTGTTTTTCTTTTTTGAACAAAGCAGACGATCCAAACTTCTTGCCGGTGTTAAATCGCGCGAAAAACAATTAAAGCCCACGGTGATTTTAACTTTAAGAACGCACGAGCTAGCACGTAACGAGCGGAAATTAAAAAGTTCGCGAAAGTTCAAGTCAACGAGTATATTATATATCGAAGGGGACGAAGGGCGAGAATACCCGTTCAAGTTTTAAAACGTCGAATACTTGAAACAAAGAAGAGAATGAGGAAAAAAGAGAGAGAGAGAGAGAGAAAGAGAGATAAAGGAAGATGGAAGCGAATCCCATTTTCGTGAACTGCGCCCACTCGAGACCGAGAACAACTGGCAAGTTTTCTCGTAATTCTTATTGGTAAGGAAGTGTAGAGAAGAGAGAAAGAGAAAGAGAGACAAAGACAAAGAAAAAGCGAGAGAGAGAGAGAGAGAGAAACGTTACAGACGATGGTAGGCGGTTAACCATAATTGAATAGCCTTGAACTCGAGACGGCACGTCCTGTCTATATTGCCCGATTGTCCCTGCAATATGCTCTTTCTTTCTCTCTCTCTCTCTCTCACTCTGTCTTTCTCTTTTCTCTTTCGGATGGCTTCGGGTGCGACAGTCACAGAGCTGACTCGCTTGAGAGCTCGTTACGTAAAAAACATGAGAATCCTTTCTGTATATATTAATTTTTATGTAAACGAATTCGCCGTAGGTTAAAAGGATGAAGAAATATATATTTCGACTTTTAAAACAAATAATAAAAATTTTGTTCAGAATATTTTTATACGAATTACATTTAAAAATTAAACAAAGTAGATAATTTTTTTTTTTTTTTTTTTTTGAATATAGTAATATCGCAAGTTTATGAATAATATGTGATTTCCGAATGATTCGATTTTAAACTTAGCGAATCAATCATCGAATTTTGAGCAATTACAGTTAAAGAAGAAAAAATATACAGCGTTATTTAATTAATTCGGTGGCGATGCATCGCGTCGTCAAAGTTTAAAAACGTTAACATTAATGAGCGTATTTACTTGATCAACTCTAATTGCATTTGCGCGTGCCTTTACATTATCAACGAAGCGTTAAATTCAGTAAGAAGTTGCATTTACACAAATTGAAACGACGAAGCTTAACGTATACGAGCAACGGGAGCAAAGACTTTTCCGCGCGTTTGGGTCGTATCTGTACCGTCGAGTTAAAATTTTGAACGAAACTATCGTTACATTGCATCCACGAATTGATCGTGATTTGAGAAAGCAGGCCAGCTATGTTTTAACATATAATGGATTATTCAACGAATCCGTAATATTTATAGCTTTCTCGTATGATAACGAATTTTCGTTTTTTTTTTTCATCTTTCAACAAGATATAAGATTGCTAACATTCATTAATATTGATACGTTCAAAGTCGTTTAAAATACGCCAGATGAAGTTATTCATCTAAAATGTTTATTGGTTATAAATTTCATGGCTTGACTTAGAGACGCTGCGAATGAAGTTTTTACATTTGAAATATACAGGCAATATAAGTTAATTTTAACTCGCGTTGACGTTCGCGGAAAATGCATCGTTGCGCGTCGAGGACGAGTTCAACTTCGCTATTGCCCGAAGCGATATACTATATAGTATGTAAACAACGCACCGCGAATACATCTTATACAATAAAGCGATTTTTCATATCGCCGTTTCGAACAGTTGAGCGCAATAACTTTCAAATTATTGCATGGAAAGTGGAATAATTAACTTTAAATTATGATATGATGAAACAAATGATGGTAAAAATAATTCAAGCGATAATTTGTTTGAATTTTTGATAAATGCTTTTATCATCAAATAATTCACAAGAGAGACATATGCCGGGCAGGCATAAAAGAAAAAAAAAAAAAATGTAATACCGAGTCAAAGTCGTTTCGTTAGCTAATCGCGTTCGCACGTTGCCAATTTTCATTGGTTTTTTTTTTCTTCTCTATTCTCCCTCTCTTACATACTTTAAAGTAAGAGTGACAAAACGCCGCGATTATACCCCGGCGTTAGTCCCGCAGGAGAGCGAGAAAGTATTAGCGACGAACAGTTACCGTACAACGAGGCGCACGGGAGCTCTCATCTGCATTACGTAACTACAGCCTCTTGTTGTTATTTCGAACCGGTCGCGTAACTACCTGTATCCCCGCTAAAAGAACTCTCTCTCTCTTTCTCTGTTGGTGTATGAACTCGTATGTTTCTTTTTCTTTTTCTACCGTTTCGTAATTGATTAATTTCACCTTTGAAATGTGTAAAATTTCGAAAGCTCGATGCGTTTTACGTCGATCGTTCGATTTAAATCTTCCTGATAAACTTGAGCTTGCTAACACGGTAAAAAGAGCTTCGAAGTCATAAAGTCATCAGGAAGAAGGATCAACGATTAAACTGAAAATGACACTTTTATCAAAAAACATTTCCTTTTTGCCGTACATGCATATATATCCGGGATTACATCGTATAAGGTATACTCAATTACCGTTCGCCCCGTTTGCATGTAAACCAGCCACCGACGCCTCGTAAAATCGAGCTGAAAGAGAACGAAGATAAAGGTAATTTATTAGGAAAGGCAAAAAAACATAAGGAACGTCCCTCTAAATTTGTATAAACCTAGTTCGTGTTTATATTATACTGCGCTTCATCGCGTTTCGTATATCGAAGTAGACGCCCGTCTTACATCTTTTTAAACTTGCTCATTCAATTTTTTTACCGAGTTATGTATACATACATACACTCACACACACTTGCATTAGAGATAGGGTATAACCTTATGTTTTAAAAGAAACATCAATTGCAAAGTATTTTTATTCGGTGGACATTGGAAAACTTTGTGTCGACTTACATTTCAAATATGCGCCAGTGCCATTTGCGTGGCAAAACGATTATATTTTATTTTGTTTTAAATGTTTTGTCGGAAACGTAATAATCAAAATATATCATTATGGTTATTAAAAACGACGTAAAAGAATCTACGTAAACATAAACCTCGTGAAAACTTTTTAAATTATCAAAAGCAGATATTTTATAAAATGTTAAATTCAATCTCGATTTAATTTACAAAATACAATTGGAAAAAAAGAAATTTTTTTTTTTTTTGTTTATTTTGTTAAATATTAAAGCAACAATTTAGAGACAGTATCGATAAAAATCCGACAGTAAAATTAACGACATTGTCTGTCACCGTTAATCATAATTAACCTTGAAACATCTCCAAATCTCATAATCGGACGAATACACGCAGAATACGCGACGATCCACGCAACTTATACATCAAATCAATGCCACAACGCGCGTATATTTCCACACATGAAAACAAAAAGAAAGAGAGAAAAAGGACGCGAGTTTCGGGGAAATCATTGACGCGTTATATCCGAGAGACAGTTATCCGACGCGACGAGGTACAATATCTCGTGATTTCTCGTGAAAACGAGGAAATGTCTGGTGTGTCCCTCTCTTCTGACGGCGACTCAAAAACGCGCGCGAAAGAGAGAGATAGAGAGAGAGAGAGAGAGAGAGAGAGAGAGAGAGAGAGAAAGAGAGAGACCAATGCGACATGGCAATTATTCTCATTGTCTACATTCGTTGACGTTGACTCGTTGAATTGTGACAATGCCGAGCGACGGTTTATTCCACGGTTGCGAATACGTTGATTGTCTCGCATCTGCTTGTGTGTAAGTAATGTATTTTTCATTTTATAACCAAAGCTGCTCGAATACGTTTGGATATTTTCGTCTTCTATTGCGAAATGAGAAAGAAAAGAGAAAAATAAAAATAAAATAAAATAAAAAAAGGATGAAAAATGTTTAAACGTATCATTTTATGAGCACGGAATTTCTAGCTTTTATTAAACGATTTATTAAATTAGGAAACTTCATTAATTACCCTTATTAAGTACCATGGTAGCAGCTCATTTTGTTTAAAGAATAAAAACCTGCCGAGGCTTGAAAAAAAAGAAGCAAAAAGAATATCGTTATAAACGACGAAATTCGCATTACGCCGCAAGCCTGTGTTTATTGTATAACCGCCTTATTAAAAGAAGAAGAAAAAAAAGAAAATAACCGAGAGAAAAACGCGCAAGTCGCATCATTATCATTTTCGTGCATAATTTAATTTGTACGCATAATCATAACCGCACGAGCGAGAACGGAACCAACATTAGAGCAACGCATTTTCTCATTCCCAACGAGAAAAAAGGAAAGGGGAGAAAAAAAAACTGCGTACAATAATCGCGCTTGCAAAAGCCGCGTTGCAACATAGAAAAACGTTCGGTCGCGTTAACTATATAACAAGGTCTAAATCGCGAAACGTTAAGGCAAAACGCGACGCGTGTGTGACAGATAGGTCGAGACGATAAGAGGAAAAGAGAGGAAGTAAAAGATAGAAAAGCCTCGATGTGTATCCCTTCTTACGCGCGAGATGGAAGCGAGCGTCTGACTGGAAGATTACCCCACCACCTACCCACCCACTCCCATCCCCCTCCGGCGATGAGAGAGGAAAGTCAAGGCCGATGCAGCGCCGGCGGTGCAGCTATACGCGCACGTCTACGGGAGTTCCCGAGTACGCACCGAGTATACGTGTAGAGCCGCGTCGGGGCGCCGAGGCCGCGGTCGATAAAATCGTCTGCGCGCAGGCGCCCCGAGAACCCGAGGGGCTCGTCAGCTGCGCCATTGATCCCCACACCATTCCAGACTTAAAGAGGAACCTGCCGAACGAAGGTCGGTTTATAATTCGCGATCGTGATGTGTGCGCGATATAAGCGAACGGACATATCATAATTTTTTAATTATTCATCTCGGGAATTATTCTTGGATTTTTATCATTTTCTTTTTAACGATTTTTTTTTCATGCTTAAGCTATCGATGAGATTTTAAGTAAACAATTGCTGCTCTTACTTTTAATAAATATTTTAATAAAATGAAATTTGACAAAATTTTAGAATTGAAAGAGAGATAACACTTTTTTAAGTATTATTTTAATGATAAAACGAGATTTTAATAAAAAAATGCTGGTTAGATAGTAAAATAACAGTTAAAATTATCCCGTTACAAAAATATCTGCACATGCCGACTTTCCGGGGCTAAAAAATATTCACGTACACATGGCAATCGAAGGCTCGTTATGTACAAGCACATTAACGTATTATTTTACGAGGTCGTACAGGCGGTATTTACTATAATATACCAAAGATATTTCGAGTGCAAGTCGAGCGTGATATTGCAATAACCATTCGATTCGTGAATTAACATTCGCGTGCGTATGTCAAAGATCGCTTCGAAGCTTATGTACGGACAGCGGGAATCCTGTACTAATAACTTTCTGTCCAACGTATCTCCATTAGCCATGCACCGATCGTTATTGATGGCTTACAAAATCAAAGATATATCGTAGGCGTAGACGATTGGACTTTCTTTCCCTTCATTATCTCATTTTTATTTCATTTCTCCTTTTGTTTTTATTTTCTTCCTCTCACCGAGACATCGACCATTGATTTATGAAGTTTTTTGAACGTCTACGTTGAGATTTATTAAAGGGTAAAGACGAGAAAGTTCAAAATGAGAAGAAAAATTTCATCAACGCGAGAATAATACATTTTTGACGTGGTTGAATAAGAAATTAATTATTCGCACGGAATTGAAAGGATTATAAATCGGCCTAGTATTTATACATGAAAATCATCGACGTATAAAAAACAGTAACAAACCTTTCAACCTGTCAATGCGACAAAACTGAATTACTTTTTTTATATGACAAAATTAAAATTCATTTCAGCATTTCAAGCGACGATAACTAAACGCCGCACAATACCAATCGTCGATTATTAATTATTCCATACGAGTACAATAGGGACAAAAGTATACGAGTGAAAAAAATAAATAAATAAATAAATAAAAACAAACGTTTAAATGTATAAGAGAGATAGATATATACATATAGGATGGGAGGGAAATCGCAACGCGGAAACAAAAACCGACGTTGGGATTTTAAAGGCGAGCAGCCACTCCCTGTCGATCCGGGCGCGCTTGTACAGTAAAAGGGTAATAATACCGTGAGTTGCTTGCCTGACGTCGCACGTAAAAGGTATGTAGATACCACGGGCGAGAGTAAGCGAGAGGGAAAGACGCGTCTGCTCGTGGAAAATTGAGATTGGATCTTGCGAAAATGCGAATCGACGCGCGCCTCAGCCAAAAGTCTCGAGACACTTCGATCGTATGAAAAGAGATGATCTCGGCTGTCGTGGAACTCTGCTCGCTTTGTTTTGTTTTGTTTATTCATTTAGATAGTATTTGGTGCATTGGCTACAGTCTCTCTCTCGCTCTCTTTCTCTTTTCTATGGTTTGTTTGGCGAGAAAGTTGAGCACAAGGACGGATTAAGTTTTGATCGATAATGTCTGGCGCGTTAGAGTGAATGGGAGGGTAAGAATTTGAGGGGAGTAGCCAGGAAGAAACTTTTGTACTTCAACACAGGAAGAAGAAGAAGATGCACGCGAATAAAAAGTCAAAGGCGCTTATACACGCTAGTCTGAAAAAAACATAGAGATAACTTTTCTCATAAACGCACACAAGTCTACGCATTCATAAAAAGTTTTTGCGATAACCAAAAGTCATTCTCACAGCTTGGAGTATTTTGTTCTTTGTTAAAATAGCTTAGAACAATGCCGATATACAACTGCGGAGCTGTTGGTGGAGAAAAAAACGAGATGCGGGTATTGTAAGAGGGAATTGGGAAGAAAAAAAAATTACAAACGATGAAGATAGGTCTAACTTTATATTGGTTGAAACGAGCACTTTAACAAAATATAAAAAAAAAAAAAAAAAAAAAAAAAAAAAAAAAAAAAAAAAAAAAAAAAAAAAAAAAGAAAAATAACGGGAATTTATTCTCGAGCAAGACGATATTTTTCAAACGCCTGGGCTGTTTTTTCTTTTTGAAATCTCTACAACTGACCTTGAATGAGAAGAAGCGATTACGTAAGAGAGAATTTGCGGACCATATGAACACCTTCAATTTTTATAAGTAAACTTGATAAATTGTTATTTCTTTTCTTTTATATATTGATCGAATTATTTCAATTTTTAAAGACGGTTCGAAGCATTTCAAATTTAAGCGATAAATAAATACCAGAAAAACTTTGATCATTATTGAATCAAAAGGATTATCGAATATAGATTTCAATAAAGATATATTTAAAAATACATTAAAAATTGAGTTAATGGATTTAACTCATATTGATTACATGTATTATAAAAAATATTACTGATACGAAATCGCAACAACAGAAAAACATGTGGCATAAGCGATGGCGACCTTGAAAAGAAATTCGAAAGAAAAAGTCGGCCGAACCCGTCAACTATATTTAGAAGCAATATGTTACCACAATATTCTCTCTCCCTGTCTCTCTCTCTCTCTCTCTCTCTCTCTCTCTCTCTCTCTCTCTCTCTCTCTCTCACACACACACACATACACACGCACAAATACAATTAATCGTTTTTAATTGAACATTATCAGACAATTTGGCACTAAAATTGTATCATTCGTAGTTCTGCTCGTCTCTCTGTATATCTCGTAAATAAAGACCGCCGTCTCGCTCGCAATCTTCCAAGGCGATCGAGCGCCACAACGAATGCGCCTTGCCTTTTTTTTTCATTTATTTTCCATCACCGATCGTTGCGTGATTTCTCTCCCGCTTTCATTCGTGATGCTGGAGAAACGAAAACAACGGGGTATTACGTTGCATCGGGCGCGTCATCGGGTGTATCATACGTATCATCGATATAACACGAATGGTGTTTATAAACAGAATTAAAATAGAGAGAAAGAAAATGCGTCACGTTGCAGGAAACTTTTTTTCAAGAAGATATATTTACGAGATATATTTACCTCGTATTATCGTCTCTGTGATGCTTTTCATTTGTATCAATGATGAAAACGCTGGCTTCTTGTTTAATTACATTTTCATAACGTCTTCATTTAATCGAGCACAGAATCTTGTAACACGAAATAATTTCGCGTTAGCTTTCTAGTTTATTTTCATCAAATAAGACAAAGAAGCCAGCCAAGATTAAGACTACATGTCGAAAGTTTTCGAAGTCTCGTATCTTTTAAAGCGCGTAATATACGATCTTGTCAAAGATTACAATAAAGTTATGGCGCAGATGATACAAAAAAAAAAAAGGAAAGGAAAAAAAAACGAGAGAGAAAGAGAAAAAGAGAAAAAAAAGCGCGCTTGAAAATATTGACCTCCCGCAGACAAATATTCCGTGCTTCCCGGCATAAAATCGAGCTCGCATGCGTATCGCCGAAAGTAATAGCTCAATAAATCTTTCGTGCCGGTGTGTCGGCATCTTTCGGCCCGAATATTTCGGGCGATCTTCTCCTGCTACATATTTCTCTCTTGGAGCCCATACCAACAACGACGAAGAAAGAGAGAGAAAGAGAGAAAGAGAGAGAAAGAAGTACAAAGCGATTGCGCTTTCGCTCGATGGTTTCACCCTTCGATTTGGAGTTTGCACTACTGCCAATTTGCCAAAAAGCTGAGATGTTTAAATACTGTGATTAAAAGTTATTACGGGAATTTCATTAAAACTTTTAACAGTCGTCACTGTTTGTAATGGCTTATACTTAAACGTTCGATGTCAAAAATTAAGACATTAATCAAATGAAATAATTTATGGCTCAGTTGTTACGTAATTATTATTTTTTTTTTTTTATTTTTATTTTTATTTTTTTTTTATTTTTTTTTTTTCTATTAAAGGTTCCATCGAATAATTTTATTTGTTAGATTAGTGTCTTTGCACGATGTAAGTTTTATCACAAAATTAATGTCATAAAAATTCAATTTTTTATATGCGATTTTTATATACTAAAAAAATAACTGTATAAATACTAAATTATCCTTTTTAAATGCAAACACGTTTATCTGTCTTTCAACAAAAATTCCTTGAGATAAATAAATTCCAAGCCCATTTATCTTGATAACGCGTACGATAAAATTGCAAGTAAAGAAGAACGTACGTACACTTTATTACAAGTAAGTACATTAAAATGAACGTCAAGTAAAAGCGAGACTTAAGTGTAACCTCGAGTCTTAATAAGCTTAAATATGTCACGTACTTTAATGGAGGGGAGGGGGGAGGGGAGACAAAGTACGCATAGATACTATCCCTGAAACAAAATTTCATCAATGTATGTTTCTCTTGAATTCAAAGTACAAGAACAAAAAAGCTACTCGAAGCTTAAAAGCTCGCGCTAACATTGAGAGATTATTCCGCACGCGGATGTAGGAGTCGACGATTTATCGACCGGGCGAGTTGAAGTGAATCTCGAGTATCCGTTCAACCCACGTATTCAAAAATTTCGAAATACTAATTTCAAGATCGACCTGTTTTCACGCAAGTGTAACTGCGTAATAGACTCAATTATATGCTCGAAAAATTATAAAAATATTTCAACGATTTTTATTCTAATGTTTCTTGTACTACGTTTCAGCTAGTACCTATCTATATTGAATAGAGCACAACGTTTAAAATAATGTTTTGTATAAGAACAAATCTAGCGTAGGCAGAAAAAAAAAAAATTTCCAAACTGACGGTACTTAGGAATCTCGATGAAAACATACGAATACCAGCGATGAATATGTAGAGCCACGAGAGCCGCGTGAGAGCGTTAATTCATTGGTGTAAACTTCCTGCCGCGAATTTCCGCTCACGAATAAAGTTCATTAACGTTTAAAAAGTCAACCGAGTTAGATTTAATTATCCTGAAGGTTTTTCCTTTTTGTCGTTAAAAATTTTTTCCTCTGTGGTGCATTCATTTAAACATTTGTATATTTTTTATATACCTTTTGAAAATAAATACATCGTTTTATACATATATATCTTTGGAAACTAATGAGTACAGTACACCAGTACATGATACAGTTCAATTAAATGAAAAAATAAAAACAGAAAAAACTTGTGCAATAAATAAATTAAAATGATCGATCGCCGTACGTGTATTGTAAAATAATACTAATAATAATAATAATAAGAAAAAAAAAAAAAAAAAAAAAAAAAAAGAATTAAAAAAACATTACCGTTTTGTACAACGAATCCTTTACAAATATAATGCACGCAGCACGAGATGTTTTCGCTCCAACCGTCCATCAATGTCATCTCATTGAAAATCAATATTCCTCTCTGGCTCTCTTGAATTATTCGCCAAGAAACGATGGCTATATGATCAGAAAACTTTGATAGCCAATACTTTTGAAAAAATAAATAAATAAATAAAATAAAATAAAATAAAATAAAAATAAAAAAATCTGACGCGGCGCTTTTTGATTTATTAATAACCTTCGTATAAGAACATAAACCGAAACGAATTCGTTCGCGCGACTGTAGAGAGGATAATCTCGACTTCTTCATTTGAAGTCTTCGTAAAATATTATTATATACTAGTATATAAGCGGCGTTTAACTCTGGCTGTTATTCGTCGCGCGCGCGCGCGCGAGAGAGAGAAAGGAACGAGAATTATTTTATATTCGGATAACCGCACATAGAACTATTCCATTAAGCTAACTTAACTTTCAGAATTGCTAGATATATTCTTAACTTAGTACTGTTATCGACGATTGAAGAACAGCTTACAAATGACAAATAAAGAGAAAAGTACAACGCAACTTTTTTTCCCTTTCGTGTCCGTTGGCCAAAAGTCGCACATATATAAAATATCATATAAAGCTGTATTAAAAACATTATTTCTTCATCTGTTTAAAGCAGAACGGGTTTTTTTTTTTTATCCGTGCGTTAGTAGCTGTAGATAATTAATGTGGATAACAGATGCCATACGCTGGATTATTTTTCGAGTTTGGGTTTTGAATTATATTTCGTGATCGCGGTATTGTATTTCCGTTACTAAAACTTTCTATACCTTATACAAGAACTTTTGGTACGGAGATTAACCTTAATTAGTCGAATATTTGAAGTGTCTTAAAATGATTTATATTATATGTTTACAATTTAACAAGTCGACGAACGGAGTGAAGCAAATAAAAACGAATCGATAAGATTTAGCCATTAAACTTTTTCATCGATATTTATATTGCGATCTCTAGATAAAATTACTATTCAAAGCAACTTATATCATGCATTTAAACTATAAAAATGGAAGAACCGTCGGTCAATATCGTAAGAAGCAAAAATAATTGTAATAGAGTCAAAGTACGAGAACCGTTTTACGAGCTTCAATTCCAACAACGTGTTCCTTTTAATTTTCGCCTTATGAATACGAGAGTCATATGACGGGTACAATTGGGTCAAGTGCATACACCCGGCGCATTGCGCAAGGCCATAGCGCGGTAAAGACCAACCGATATGAATTCGCGTGAGCTATCAAAATCAACTCATAGCCGTCTAGTACGTAATCGCGTGCGTTAAATGAGCGCTCGTTAGAAATATAAGGGAGATTGTGTGCGAGGAAAAAGATAATGAAGCGGGATTAATTAACGCACGGTTATAAAAAGTTGATGATCTACCTTGATGTGATAGGAGTTCAGCTTGGTTCTGGGTAGACTGTTGAATGCACTGAAGTCCAATCGTCGAGAGAATATACCGTTCGCTCCGCAACTTTGCCTGTAAAAACAGAAATAGCAACAAATTTTCACTCGTCGTTGATTATGTGGTTAATGAAATAAATAATAATATAACGTCTGAATATGTAATAATTAGAAAGGGGGCAAGATATTGTCGTTGAAAATTTATTAAGAATTTATCGGCTAGTAAAGTATTTATAAGTTAAATAATAAAATTCATAACCGACTATTCTTTAAATCAATCATTTATATTAATAAAAAGATGTTATAAATGTAAAATTTTGCGAAAAAGTTTATAAATAATATTCGAGTTCTTTTCAAGTATACGTATATATACAAAATTCATATCGAGAAAAACTTTACACTAGCTAAAAAGAAACCCATCAACCGAAATATATTCTAATACCCAAGAGATTGGAGAGCAAAGTGCCACGTAGGTGACCGGTAGATGTTATAAAAAAAAAAAAAAAAACTGGCATTCCAAATTGCCGTAAAGAGAAGGTCAGGGACACGAAGGGTGTCAGAGCCACGAAAACGTCGCCCTTTACCCGAAAATGATGGGTGGGATGAAGGGAAAGAGAGAATCATAGAGATAGAGTTTTGCTTCTTCCAGAGGGGCCGCAAATTGGAATGTCGTTGCCGCATGACGCCCGGCATTAAAATGTCAAACTAAGCAGGGAGTAAAAAGAAAAAGGAACGAACGACCCATTCCGTTGCGATTTTTTCATTCGTCCTAGTGAAAATCTTTTTTTCTTTTATGGTAACGTGTATTTTTTGTAGTTATACGAGATATTTTTTTTTTTATCCTTCGATTTGTATATTGAGAATGTATAGTGGAAATAATAAGTAAGACTGTGTGTGAAACAGAAAGAGAGAGAGAGAGAGAGAGAGAGAGAGAGAGAAACGCGAGAATACACACAATAATCCGGTATAAAAGCGTAAGCGTAAACAAAATCTGCGCCTGTGAAATTTGAGATAATAAGACGCTCATATAAAAATCCAAGGCGAGAATACTTGTGCCTCGTATTTCAAGGTGACCTGGATTTACTCCATTCGGTATAGATAGAACGCGCAGTCAAACTCTTAAGCTCTGAAACGCTGTTTTTCCTTTGGCTATATTATATTTCAAGTTTTATCCTCAGGGACTCTCGAAGTTTTTTATTTCAACGAATCGGATTATTTTCAATGATATAAAGACTTAACGGTACCCAGCTCGCGCGTCCAACTATTAAGATGAAAATTTTATTTTGTTTACCAAAAATTTGCGTAAAAATTTATTTGGTCCACAAATAATTGGCTTAATCTTTGAAGCAGAAATATAAATAAATAAATGATAAAGAAATTGTTAGCCACGCAATTATTCGAGTCACGATAAGCTTTATTATGAAAAAAAGAAAGAAATATTGAGTAATGAAAAATCAATAAATAATTTTAAAATAAAGCGCTTACGTGCATAAAAATTAATTGCACTTATGTAAAATGAGAAAAACAACAACGAATACATATCGGAATCGATATACGGGACGTTCTAATGAATTCTCAGCATATTTCGGAGTCGAGTTTTATTTTTTTTTGAAAATTTGTCGACTTTTAGTTTATATCAAAATAAAATATAATGCCAATTATCAGCTCAAAATATTAATTTTTAAAAAAGTTATGCATATTTAAAAAAAAAGGAGTAAAATTTTTAAACTATTATATCTCAAATACTAATTATCGAAATAACATAATTTTTTTTCAATCAAGCCAATAATATTGAACTTTTAAAAAATATATAATTTAAAACAAAATTTTTTTATAAAAAAGTTACAACTTTTTTTTATAAACAAATTAAGTTTTAAATCGAGGGGCACATACAATTTTCAATTATTTTATGTCAAATTCAAGCCTAGTTTTTCTTCTTTAGTTTGGTAGAAAAAATTGTTCCAACATTTCAATAGAAAAAAAATTAGAACCATTTGAAGCGGATGCTCGGTGCTTCCCACCGCCCCGCGTCGCACTTAGCCTTATGATGTATGTATACGTTGCATAATACAGCGGTTGCTTAAGGAGCGCTTTGTTAACTTCTTCAAACTTCTTCCTTATTTTAAAATAAATTGATTTTTTTTTCGTGGAATCAAAATTGGGATTTTAATATTCATTCTAACATTTGATAATTTATTTCTTCAGTGTCTTAATAAATAGTATCTTGCTATAAAAAAAATCCTTTTTTTTCTATTAAAATGTCGGAAAATTTTTTTTACGAATTCAAAGAAGAAAGATTAGGCTTTAATTTGACATAAAAAATTGAAAATCAAATGTGCGCCTCGATTAAAAAACTTATTTTGTTTGTAAAAATTGTTGTAACTTTTTTTTATAAAAAAAATTTTGTATTAAATTATATATTTTTTAGAAGTTCAATATTATTGGCGTAATTGAAAAAAAAATTTACGTCATTCCGATAATTAGTATTCGATATACAACGGATTAATTTTACTCCTGTTTTTTTTTAAATATGCGTAACTTTTTTAAAAATTAATATTTTGAGCTGATACTTGGCATGATATCTTATTTTGATATAAACTAAAAGTTGACAAATTTTCAACAAAAAAAAAATAAAACGACTTCGAAATGTACTAAGAATTCATTGGAACGTCTCAAATGTAAAAAAACAACGATAACGACCTTAACCTTGAACGTTGTTTATCAAAAGACCCGCATTTTATTTTCGTCAATGTTACCTTTCTCTCTCTCTCTCTCTCTCTCTCTCTCTCTCTCTCTCTCTCTCTCTCTCTCTCTCTCTCTCTCTCTCTCTCTCTCTCTCTCTCTCTCTCTCTCTCTCTCTCTCTCTCTCTCTCTCCTCCCCTCTCCTTTCCTCTCCTCTCCTCTCCTCTCCTCTCTCTTTCTCTATTTTTTATTCACTCCGAGTCACAAAAACATGCGTCATGACGCGTGGTATAATTAAATACTTTATCTACATTTTGAACGCGCGTGTACGTTTGAGTATGAAAAATAAGACGACATCACAATGAGAGAAAAAAAAATGGATGATCAGCTTGCAGAGTTGAGTATACAAAAGAGCTTACGTTGCTGGTAAGACGTTGTTTTGTTTTCGTTTCTCGGCTTAAGATTCTCGAAGAAGTTAAGGTGCAGCTTTAACCGTACGTCTCTCGAGTCTATCATTATTTTTGTAAATTTATGAATGCTTTAAAAATACTGAATGTTATTATACTATATAATGAAATAATAAATACTTTGTATTGCAATTTATTCTAGAATGAATTAAATTATTATAGAATTTCAGGTGATAAATGTTTATAAAGAAAAAAACAAGAGCATTACAAATAAATGAGAAAAAAACTGAGATGAGAAAAAAAATACTAAAACGCAATTCCACGCAACGTTGCATTAACGCGCGCAAAGGAAAAAAAAGGCGTAAAGTTTTTCTTTGCCATTCGTTCAAAATAATAAAAAAAGAAGAAGAGAGGTAGAGAGAAACACAATCGAGAGTAAAAAGGAAAGAGAGACAGAAGAAGAGCTGGCGTTCGAAAGCTCGTCAATTTTAAGAGCAAAAGATAATTACAATCGTTACAATCGGCACTTGACGGAACAATAACGCACGTAATTGAGGCAATGTTACATTTCGCCATATCGCTTTGCAGATTACTTTGACATATGGTAAACGCCGATGGAAAAAAAGCCCCGTCTTTTTAATTGCGAGAACGAAATATACTTTTCACGGATAATAAATTATCAACGTTCAACGTTGTACTATCGTTTATTTTTTTATTTTAGTAACGCAATGTAGTAAGTTATTGTAACACATTTGTTTATTATTATGAAAGTCTTATGAAATTGTCACGACTAATTTTATTTGAAAAAATAAATAACTTTTTAATTTCTCCTTTGTGATCATGGTTGTTTGAAACAAAAACAATTATAAATCTTTATCTAAGAAATGAAATTTTCTTTTAGCTAAAATTAAAATTATTGAAGAGACATTAAAAGATTGTTCAAATATTGAAAGTGTAAGCTTTCTTTTAATAAACATACGTCATGTTTATTAAAAGAAAACTTACAAGTTATTTAATTTTAACATTCAAAACAAATGATACAATAAACTGATATAGCATTTCAACCAGACCAACTTCAAATTTTAGCCTAAACAATATCGGAATTATAATAATTTTGTAGACCAATTATTAGTTAAAACACAGCTTTATCGCTCATTCATTCAAAAGTCAACAAAATGCCGTGCAAATCATAATTCTTTTATCAAATATTTACGTTAACGCGTAAAGTAAATTACACTTTTCTGTGTGATAATTATTGTAAATTTGATACTTGATAAAAATTGTTTCGTACAGAGCAAAAAAAATAAAGAAAATAACAAGCTCGAGAATCTTCGAAAAAAGCCAAGCCAGTAAATACAAAAAAAAAAAAAAAAAAAAAAAAAAAAAAGAAGAGAACCGTATTATATAATCATTGTCCTACAAACTATATATTCTTTAACCTTCGACTTCGAAAAATCAAGACATTTCCTCCTTTAAATGCGAAAAGAGTAAAATCTACATCACATATTTTGTTTTTTGAATTCATTTTTTTTCTTTTTCTATTATTTTTCATTCCTTAGCGGAGGCTCGCATTAAAAGGCGTGAGATTCCTTATGCTAATTCGCTATCTCAAATTATGTTTAACAAGAGACGCGCAGTTTTTTTTCTCTCTCTCTCTATACTCGACGCTCTATTCGTCTTAAGGAAACTAATTGATAAGGCTTTTTCAAATATTTCTATTTATAAACGCGAATACATGCGCATTTTCTGTGTGTGTGTGTGTGTTTGTGTATATACGCGCAACGATGAATCAACGCTCGGTATTATCTAATAGAGTCAAAATGTCAGAACACGATCCGGTGGTGTGATTCTGCAAAAAAAAAAAAAAAAAAAGTGTCTAAGTAACGGTTACGTCACCCACATTAACGCGTATATATATATATAAACACCAAAACTTCAAACTCTTCGGACGCTTTTTTCTTCTTTTTGTACCTCTTATATTCACTCTCTGTCTCTGTCTCTCTCTCTCTCTCTCTCGCTTTTTCTCTTTCTTGAGTAAACGATACACGCGCACTTCATTTTCACAAAACGTGATAAAATACCGATCCGTTACTTTTTCGTTAAACTCATTTTGTTTCGACCTATTTAACTTATTTTTTTCGCTCCTCGAATGTCATACACACATACCTTTCTCTTTTCGAAACCAATCGATTTTTGACTCGATATTCGTTTTATTTTTCAAATATCGATTACCCCATTTTTTTTTCGTATACATTTACAGGATAAAATCTTGAGATAATAACTTTTATATTTATAATTAATATTCTTGGAGAACATTTAATTAATTGAGCCGGAAAATTAGTCGTCGTATATAATTCATAAATATATAATGGATATTTTTGTAAGAAGAATTTTAACAAGATAACGTTTATATTTTTTTTTTTTTACTATTTATTTACAATAAATAAACATTTAATAAAACGCTGTGTTTGCGATAAAGAAAAAAATTTGTAGATAAGTTAAAGTACATAATTGTGTACATTTTACTCGAATAATTAAATGAATGAATATTTTTAAGTAAGAAAAATGCGTTATAGCTCTTATTTTTTAACGATATCGCATTTCACGATAATTACAACGTAAACAAGATTTGTGATAGCCGTAAAATTTCTGCTTGTTTATTTTTCATAATAATTCGATATTCTTTCAAACAAGGCATTAAATTAAAAAATTTTTAGACTTTCTAAAATCCAATCCTCCTCGAATTGATTCGTTATCATACATCCTTTCAATTACTTGGACCAAATGCATTTAAAAATCGAACGTAAAAAGTAAGATATTAATACATAAAATAAAAATACATAAATTTTCAAGTTTAAAAGTAAATTTAAAACTTATTAACCTATGGAGGAAATCGTGAAAATTGCGGTAACGCTATTTTTAAAAAACTCACGTGAACAAGTCGACGAATAAAAAGAACAGAAAAGAAGAGGAGAGAGGGAGAAGTCGACTACAACATCTCGCGTGAGCTCTCGCTCACGTGCAGAGCCGCCCGACGACTGTCATCGCTCGCTCCGCTCTTATGCAATTTATTATGCGAGCGCGAGGCGCCGATTAACTTCGGTCGTGCGCTCAGTTCCGAGAATACCGACGGGCATTCCTCGTATGTATATATAATATATACCAGGCGGTATAGTTGGTGCGTTGCTCTGACTCAGAGCCACGACGTTGATGCAGCTCGTTGGCTTTTTCTCCCTCATCACGAAAAGACATGTGTAGTTAGTTGTGGATGCGTTATCCCGACCACGCTAATTATTACAAAAAGTGCGAATGTGTTTGCTTTGTTTTTTCTTTAGTAATTTTTTTCTTTTTGGTACGTTGCTATGTGAATATATGTATATATATTGTAAATTTATAAATAACCAAACGAGCACCTTCATATTTTGCTTTCCGGCGTATTAAATTACATTAGCGTAATATTATAATGTTTCTTTAATATAAAATAACGATGTAATTTTGTTTCGTGAATATTATATCTCCGTGTATGCGATAATCTAAGTCAAGGTGTCGTTAATTATGCGAAACTTTTTTCGACGCGCGCCCGAATGTCTTTTTTCTACTACGGATGATGTTGAGTTTTAAATAATGGATCAAAACTCTCATACAAGCGTTAATAACTTATTGTAGAAGTAGTATAGAATAATTTATGTAGAAATGTAACGTAACGTTTCGACAATAAGAAAAAAAAAAACAAAAAAAAAAGAACAAAAAAACGATAAAATTAAAAATCTAAACGCACGCATACGCAATCATTTCCGATTGATAAGAATAAGTAAATAAATTTTAAAGCCAATAAATTATCGTTTAGACAAGGTGTTAATTCGCAGCGACAAAAATAAAGCGCGTCGTTATCGTGCAAAAGAGCACGATTACGTGCCTTTTATGTTATAAGAAGCGGCCGTCGAAGTACGAAAGTTTATTTTTAAAATTACGACGAAAAATGAAAAAAAAAAAAAAAAAAAATCACATTCGTCGTCGATTTGATAAAGTTTAAAAATAAAAAGGAAAGAAAATATTAATAATTGATAACAAATGAGACAAAAAAAAAAAAAAAAAAAAAAAAAACGACATACTTGTAACAATAAAGCTTCATTTGCGCCGTAACGATGTAATCGAATGTACCTTATGACTCACTTTTCTATTTTTAAAGTTTTTTTCTTGTTTTTTATCCTTTTTTTTACGCTTATACTTTAGAAGTTAAAAGGCGCACGTCGCTTTCTTCGTTAAATATAATAATCGTAATATTAACGATATCTTTATCGTTATCTATTGCTAAATTGAACAAATATTTTCAACGAACAGACAAACATAAATAAATGGATAGATAAAACTATTGAAAATAGATAAATTACGCGTACATCGATAAAAGATATTGAAGACTAATAAATATTTTCTTGACTTAAGAAATTTTATTCTTGGTTTTTAATATGTATAGATACATATTAATATGAAATTAAGAGCAGAAATTCTTTCTATGAGTGTACACGTATATATCCATTAAGTTGGAAAATAGACGTACGTTTACACAAATGCCATCAATACTTATGAATTTCATAAACACTTATGAATGTCGAGTATTAATTTATATACGCATTAGTAGCGACAAGATAAGCAAAAAAAAAAGAAAAAAAAGAAAGCAATATTTAATGCGAAAATATACGGCAGCATACGACAGGGCAACCTCGACACACGCACACACTAACACATGCATTAATTGTCTCTCTTCGTACCAGACTTTGTCGAACTCTGGACAAAATGTACATACATCGATACGTATACATAAAACTTCTCTCTCGTATGCAAGCAAAGTAATCGAACGACAAAGTATTTTACGAAATATGCAAAACAACCCCCCCCTCTCTCTCTCTCTCTCTCTCTCTCTCTCTCTCTCTCTCTCTCTCTCTGTCTCTCTCTCTCCCCTCTCTTCTACGTTATACTACGTATAACGAAGAAATTTGCGTATTCTCCCCATACGTAAATGTGTATGTGAGTATACCAACAGCTCGTAAGAAATTATACAAATGACCGCTTTGATGTTATTGTATAAATAAATACTTCGATAAATTTTTTGAACCAAGGCTTTTGATGAACCGGCAAAATTGTAAACGATCGCTGTTAAATTATTGTCTTTAAAATATAAAAAATTTTATACGTGACTTTTCTTATCGAAAGCAACGAATATTCTTATATATAACAACGCAAATCAAAGCTTAAAAAATTGATCGGTCTTGAGGTATAATAGATAAAATAAACAACAATTTCGATAGAAGATAAGAGTCATTGGGCCAAAAGGAGACAAAAGAAAACCTTGAAAAAGTTAAGAGACGCGGTATGCAAGATTCGTTACACGATTTATTTACAAAGGACGTGAAGCTCTTACTAAGCTAGACGCATGTCTACCTCGTGTCTCGTTATTCTAGCACCTTTTTGTAATGTACACACGCGCTCACGTACAGAGTTCGCCTTTCTACGTTCCTACGGCTACTTTTTCCATGTATTTTTAGATTTGTTCAAACAAAGGAAAATTGTTATTCCGAATTCGAATGTCTGCATTCGTAAAACATTCCGCTTTTTTTTTTTACAAACATACGCGATTTAAATTCCCGTGTGATTTTATCAATGCATCGATAATCGCATGCATCAGCTGTTCCTTTTTTCTTTTTTTTTTGTATGCAAACTTTTTTTTCTTTCGAATTTGATGTACCTATGTTTAATTACTTATGAACATATCTTTGTTAAAAATAGAAAAATGCTCGATTCGATCATAAATTATCCTATAAGCGAACACAAAATAGTTTTTTAATTATATAACAATTTGATCGACGACTTATTATAGGAAAACGTTTTTTTTTTTTTTTTTTTTTTTTTTTTTTTTTTTTTTTTTTTTTTCAATTAAGAATTCACAGCTCAGAAATACACCGATAGAAGAATTAGCTTGATTTAAGAAAAATAAATTTTAGATATTCAAAATTATTTGTCTTAAATCAAGTAAATACTTCTATTGGTGTAGCGATCTTGACTGGAGTAACATCTATAAATTTACAAACGAAAAAAAAAAAAAAAAAGTACAAGAAATGATGAAATACGATGAAAGAAAAAAATTTTATATCGGAGAAAACACGCGAATAATATTACGATAATATAAGATGTAATTAGTTGAATTCCTTGCGTATGAAAAAAAATTTAATCGTCGAACGATTTTGCAAAAAATATATATTAAAACAAGAATGCGACTATTTGGCAAAAAGACGCGAGTTAAATTTTACTTTTTCTAATGGCGCAATATTATTTTTAGAATCACCGACCAAAAATAAATGTCAGCGTGGATATTTCGGCGGTGAAAACGTTTAGTGTTTTGTACACACCGGCCAAAATTTTTGTCAAACAAATGTATAACGACGTTTTATCTTCGAGTTAATTATTATCGAATGAAATTTTCTATTTCGTCGTTATGTAAAACTGAAAAAAACAACAATAAAGATGTATAATAACGGTATCCAATTGATTAAAAAAAAAAAAGGAAGATGTCATGAATAAACGAGCGTAGAACAAATTTTAAAATTAAAGAAAAAATTTATGAGTTTTTGTTCTTCTTACACTTTCCGCATTTTATACGTCTCCAAAATTACAACTTGTCTACAAACTTATAAAGAACGAAACGTTCGCTCGTTGACTGCAAATTTAAAGAGCTCGCTTGGTCCCCTCGCTTACACGCGTAAAGAACCGTTTCGTACACGCTTTACGGGAAAAGAGAGGGCGAAGATCATTCGAGGTAAGAAGATACGTTTTTCAAACAGCATTATCTCGCAAAGGTATCGAGAGGAAGAAAGGGAAGGGGTTTTCGTACTCCCTCGGATAAATAAGTACAATAGACTACAAAAGGCAGGGATCATCTTTAAATATACTCTGAATTGTAAATTTTGCGAATAAAACGATGAAAATACGTTCATATGCGAGATGCACACAAGTAAAAAAAAAAAAAAAAAAAAAATTATTTCATAAATGTTTAAACGTATAAAGTCACGCGATAAATATTAAAGAAAAAATAATGATAATAATGATAATAATAATAAGCGTCGGGAACCTTTACAGTATATAGCTTTATGTAAGAAAGGACAAGTCCAAAACTTGGAAATTTAATAAGAGGATTATTAATAAAGCGCCCCCGCTTGGGAAAAGATTATGGACAAAGACGATTACAAACAGCGAGAGATACTTTCGCTATCCGCCCAATACACAAAGAGAAAGAAAGAAAGAAAGAAAGAAAGAAAGAAAGAGAAAGAGAAAGAGAAAGAGAAAGAGAAAGAGAAAGAGAAAGAGAGAGAGAACGGACCTCACAGAAGGCAAATGGAGAGCCAGGATTATTTTTAGAGTATCCAACTCGTATATTGTACGTATACATATATACATATACAAATACATATATATGTGTATATGTATATATAGTTATAACGATCTTTAAAAGCTAACCTCTAGATTACACTCGATGCAAAACCAAAAAGGAGACAAGCTGGTACACAAAACCAGTTTTCTTTAATTTTTATCCATTTTCGCTTAGATGCGGATCATAAAATTCTCTCGCTTTCGTTAGTTTTTAAACAAGCCAAAGATCATTTAGATACTAACTTATAATTATGAAACGTAAAGAAAACTTTAGTACAAGTGGACGTATCGTCGATATTACACAAAAATTATACATACACGTAATACACAAAGAGCGCTTTACATAACATTTTCGTGCGACGATTAATAGTATAATTAATAAGTCGACGAGATAGGATCGAATCATTAAAAGTGAGAGATGATTAAAGTTAATCTATTTTTTGTTTACGTTTGAAATATACGTCTTTCTGACTTCTGAGAAGCCGTTTATCTACGCCTACGTTGTCGGAAGGCTCGCGTCTATCGCGTTACTTCGTCACGCCGATCTGTAGAAATTTTTACCTTTGAGATGTAATTCAATATAGCTCTCCGTATAAGAGAAAAAGTATGAATTAAAAAAAAGAAGTGAGAAGGATCGACACGAAAATTATTGAAAAAACTTTGAAGTACAATATGATGATTACTATATGTATATGTTTACATATACACCGAAACCTAATTTTTTTCTACGGCAGAGCTCGCTAAGACCGATTTCCGGCTCAGTTCTACGCAGAAAATTTCCGCGAGACTTGATAGACAAGTGTGCGATTAGGGATTTTGATGAATTTCAAAATCTATGATCGTAATCGACTTACTTAGCCGTTGTTTATTCAATACCGATATATTTAAAATTAAAAACGAGATGTAACGAGTTACCGTATGTAAACAAGGTGATAAAAGTTAAATATTCACGTTTAATGTTTAATAATCAATTACATAAATCGTAACAGTTATAAATTCAAGCTTTATAATATAATTTTTCTTATACTTTAAATTTTAATATCATAAAACAAACATGAAAATAAAAAATTAATAAACAACGTTTAATTGCATAAAAATAAGATTTTGAAATGTAAAATATAATTAGGATAAAGTAGAAATTTTTTATGTAATCATGAATAAATATTACATATTTGTAGAATATAAAAATATAAAAAAAAATTCAGTGATGTTATATGACTTGCGAATCAACTTATCGACAATCGATTTGTTCGACAATAGTTAAGAAAAAAATAACATTTTCATCTTTATATTTGAATAAAATATAAAATTATTAAACATACAAAAGAAATGAATAGATAGACCGAAAAAACTCATGAATAACACGACGCGTAAATCAAAGAGTAGCGAGAAAAGAAAGAATAGCGGTACACGAGTACTGAGAAGAAGAGTCATATCTCTTTTCTCCTTTTTTCGCGCATTAGCATAAATTTGAGAAACGGCTTGTTCTCGCTATGAATAAAACGAAAAAAAAAAAAAAAAAAAAAAAAAAACAACTGTCGGTACCCGATGAAACTAAGGACTATAGGTCAATATGTGAAGGACGCACAAATACACGATTCGTTTGTTCTCGTTTTCAGATGAAAAATATAGAAGTCGATTTTCTCATTTTCCTGCTTGAAATTGTAAAAAAAAATATATTCGCATCGCCGCGTAATAACGAAGAAGGTAATTACGAAACAAAAAGATTGATTATATTTATGAAAGTATAGAAAATTATTTCGATGCATTTGGCGCTTTATCGCGTGTGAAATGCATACAATGTAAAGTTGATAAATTATTCAAGACAGTTAATAAAATAATAAATATTCAGTTATTAAAATAACTTTTTAATTCCTGATATAATGGCAATTCGCGGCATAAAATCATAGTTTAATAAAAACTTGAAGCGCGTATCGGTTACTTGAAAATAAACGCGACCTTTCATTCAACGCGATAAACGTTAAAATATGTTTTTAAAAATATTCGCGCTATCGCGTTAACTTTTTTTTATCTTTTTTTTTTCTTTTTTTATTTTTTATTATTGCAACGCGCGACGCGCTGAAAAAGATAAACAAAAGCGGCTCGACGTTAAAGATAAAAATCAAGCAGGAAGAAATTTTCAACTAAAGCATACCGTCATCTTTAAGGAGTCCTTGGGCACCGCCAGATAGACGGCAAAGGGAGGGAAGTCGCGTGCGCGCGCCTCGGGGTCGCAATGGGTTCAGGGTCAATCTTTGACCTTACCTTCTTCGATCGGGTTTTTCCGGTTTTTTGTTATGGCGCAACGTTATTACCACCTATGTAAACAATCTCTGTGTAATCGCGTACGCTCAAAGAGGTTATTTGATTCTATTGCTTTGAGAATGATAAACTACTTTGGCGAAATTCGTTTGGCTGTGTTGTTGAAAATTAATTATTTTTTTCATTTTCTTTTATGGTTAAGGTCTTACACAGTCTCACGATGAAACGATGAAAATATTCGAGTTTGAGATAGTATTATAATTAAATTTATAAGCCGCTGTAAGAAATATTAAATATTCAAAAGGAAAAAAAAAAATAACCATAATTCTGCCTCGAAACGATGTAAATATTTTTTTATTTCCTTTTTTATGAAAGATAAAATAAAAAAGCGAAAAGCCGTCGTCATACATAATATATAACGTTGAGTGAAACATTGAAGAAGCTTAATCTCATCTCTTGGACGAATTACGGTGATATTTATCGAAATTGTCCGACGATTTATCGCCCTCATTATCTTTTCTCGTCATTGCGCGCGGCACTTTTAATTGGCGAATAGTCCACGTATATACGTATATACGTATATACATCGGTGACTGATTTTTTTATTTTGTATATATAAACGTATCGCTTTAATACCCCCTCTAATTCGTACTCTACGTTTCACATATATAGTCTCTCTCTCTCTCTCTCTCTCTGTCTCTCTTTCTCGCTGACCGGGCAATATCTGTTTACACAATCGAGCGAGCTTACGATTAATTGAACGATCCAATGCGGGAAGAGAGGGGGGAAGAGAGGGGGAGAGAGAGAGTGCGCGCGCTCGTATATAAACTTTGTTGCACGCTTATGTAAACAAAGCCGCAATTATACCGAAAGATCGATTAAATTTCGTTGCCGTATCGCTACGGCTACATTATGAATTAATCCGTTGCGCTTATGCGCGCAATCAAATAATCTGCTGCCTCTCTTCAATTAGCTCCTCGTACCTTTGAAAATTAATAATTTCGATGCTTTTACAATTGAAAACTTTTAGTAGGGAAATTTGTCGATACACCATTGATTATTAAAAATAACTGATGTTTAATTTCACAAAACGTAGCTAAAAAACTTTAACGCTATTCGAATTGAAAATTTTGTTTCATTTTTTTTTATTAAATGAATCACTAGGAATCGCTTTTACAATATGAATTTTGAATTCTAGTTATAGATATATAATTCATGAGATATGTATAAATGCAGATAGCAATAAAAAAAATCACCTGAGTCAAGTCGTTATAAGCTTCTCTGTATTATGATTCAATATCATAAAAATTTTAAACTAATGATAAATAATAAGTGACACATTTACGATATAAGAAGATTATTCGTAAATTTTCGAAGAACGAGTATGTTTTTTTTTTTAATAGTAATCGATTAAATAACGTATTAATTAAATATTATAATTGTTTATGTGATATTAAAATATTTTGAATAGATGAAAAATATATATATTTTTAAATGAAAGAACGAGGAAGAAACTACGCTAAATCTTAAAATAACATTTTTAAATCTAAAACCTAATTAATCGCACATTTATTTGTCACAAACAGTTTTAAAGTAAAAATATTAGGAAAAACAAAAAATCTTAATGTTAAATTCATCAGGAACATGCTTTTGAAACATTCGAGCTTATAAGGTTAACAAAGTTCGCTGATCGCGCGGCATTTGTAAACAACAGAATAAATCACGTGCATACTAAAGTATGACGTCAACCCGTTGACATGCCTAGAGATATAATGTCTTCGAATGCTGTATTAAAAAACTTATTTCATAACAACGCTGAAGAAATATACCGTTAAATTTTACATTTACAATAATGTTAATTCGAAATGGAAAATTTCCAATATCGAATACAGCGCGAAAATCAAAGCCTATTTATTACTTACAAATTCACAGCTCGAGATCGGCTTCTACTTTTTTCGAACCACGCATTTGTTGTCAAACATTAAGCCAGACAAAACAAAAGCTAGTTATAAAAAAGCAAAAGACTATACAGTCCCATCTTTCAGACGATATTATACGATTTCTAATACGGATTGTATCTCACGATTTGGTATGAAAAAGAATTATCGTTGAGAAAGCGAAAACATTTCATAATAATGAAAATTTCGAAATGATTACTTAAAAATTAAAACTTGTGATAAACACGAAAATTAAAACGCCAAGAAAAAAAGTTCTTGAATCGAGAAACTCGAGCTGTGATAAATCGATGCAGTGATCGATAATCCAGTCTTTCGTGTCCACAACGGTGACATAAGTCTTTTCTGCGTTCTGATTTACACCCGTCGGGCGCGTCATAAAATTGCAACTGCACGTAGACGTGCGCTCGTCTTTCGTAGTCTCGGACGAAAGCTACGCGGTGAAGCGATTGTAAAAAAAAAACGAAGACGAAAAAGAAGCCCCGAAGGCGAAGGATGTTGAACAGAGAAAGAGAGTGGGAAACACTCGAAGGAAAGAGAGAGAGAGAGAGAGAGAGAGAAAGGGAAAGAGAGAAAGAGAAAGAGAGAGTCGAGTGCACAGAGGTGCAGGAATCGTGGTTATACTCGGAGCGAGGAGTTGACCTTGAAGCTGCGCCGTCGTTCCTCTTTTGCCGGTGCGTTGCACATGACGACGGCCCTGAACGAACAGAGACAGTCAGAGAGAAAGAGAGAAAGAGAGAGAGAGACAGAAGCAACCAACAGCTCCACGGTCAAGGCTACAAAACTCTCCCGCGATCGGCTGCGCGCAGCCTTTCCGTCGGTGTAGTCATCCTCATCCTCCTCCTCCTCCTCCTCCTCCTCCTCCTCCTCCTCCTCCTCCTCCTCCTCCTCCTCCTCCTCCTCCTCCTCCTCCTCCTCCTCCTCCTCCTCCTCCTCCTCCTCCTCCTCCTCCTCCTCTTCGTCGTTTCCTCTTCTCCTTTTTTATCGTCTCACCGGTTAGCCACGATTTTTACCCTTTTTGTCCCGCGCGTTCAGATCGCGCGGTAGTTTCTCGATGCGCCCGAATGGAAAAACTCGATTACGAGGACGACACATTTCGACGATAGTTCTTTATACCCGCATATACGAATATATATATATTTACTTTTTCATCTTAATTTTCTTTTTTTTTTTTAGTCTCCTTTTAGCTCGATTTGTGGATTCCGCACGCTCGCAAAGCCGGTTTTGTCATTTAAAAAAACGAGCCTCTCTCTGTGTCCACAGTTGCCGAAGGTATAGAAGGGGACAGGGGTAGAATGTTTAAGCATCTTTGGCTCTCCACAGGTTGAGAGAAAGAAAGAGGATATTTCGTAATGTGTTTACGTTTTGACGAAGTCTCGTGAGTATTTAGCGGCATTCGAACCAGCAACTTTTCCATTAAGTACTTTTTTGGAGTTTTTTTTTTCTTCATTTGAATTGTAATTATCTTTTTGTTTCGCGACAGAAAATTATTATTCTTATTTTATTTTGCATCATTTATATGAAATGTTATTTATTTGCTTATTTTAAAACAAATTTAAATATTAAAATCTTCCATTACATATTGAAAGAATTGTATAATTAATATTTGTAATTTATGAGAAATCGATTTTGTTAAAAAAAAAAAAAAAAAAATAGCTAAAATGAATGATCAAATTATCATAAATAACATGAATTACAAACGCGAGTACAACATGAAAGAAATTACTAAAAAAATTTTAACCTAATAGCATTGATTAAAAACAAATTCTCTTTCTTTTTAAAAGGAGAAAAAAAAAACAAAATAGAATTAAAATGAAAAATACGAAGCAATGCGTTTGAGATAACGAAGAATATTTGTGTTTTTCATGCTTATGTATAGGAGCACTTCATTAAGCTCGCATAATTGATACACAAAAAAAAAAAAAAAATTGTTATCGAAAAACGAGGAGAACGACGACGCAAGCAGAAATCAAGCAAGCGAACGAGGGAGAGAGATGCAAAACGAAAAAAAACACGTAGTCCGGTTCGACGGGCTTCTCTCTCTCTCTCTCTCTCTCTCTCTCTCTCTCTCTCTCTCTCTCTCTCTCTCTCTCTCTCTCTCTCTCTCTCTCTCTCTCTCTCTCTCTCTCTCTCTCTCTTTGCGGTTGGCCGTTCAACGCTGTTCGCACGCACACACACTCAGACTCGATTCAAACATAAATAAGACAGGTTTACAAGCCGGTGCCTAAATATAGAAAAGACCGTGTGGGTATAAGAGTCGATGTAATGGGTGGGGCGCAGCAGCTCGTACTCGCACGTACAAAGCCCAAGCTCTGCGGAGGAGATATTTCTCTCTCTCTCTCTCTCTCTCTCTCTCTCTCGCTCTCTCTCTCTCGGTCTGTCTGTATATACTTTTATCTCCTTTTACTTTAAAAACATATATACGTTCGTCTACGCGCGTATTCAAAACTTATATGCACATATGTAATACACACGAGAGCAAGAGGGAGAGAAAGAGAGAGAGAAAAAGCTTTATGCTCGTATTTATTTTGCAGCATATCGAATACACATAGCAGCTGTTACCGCATCTCTGCTCCTCCTACCTCTCGCGCATTTTTCCTACATATTATCCGATGTGACGTCTTACTCGGTATATAGGTGCTACGTGCATCGTTTATTTTTCTTTTTACTCCATCGAGGCTTGGAAAAGCCAACAAAAAAGTAAAAAAAAAAAAAAAATCTTAATCATGACGGCACGAAATTCGCGCGTTCATTCAGCTTTATCCGGTGAGAGAAAGAGAGAAGAAACTTTTGAACAAGAATGTATAAACATTCGCGAGTACACGCCTACTTTATACGGTGTTTGTATCGCACACGGATTTTACGTGTAATATTTTAGTATAAGTGAAGTTGACACGCGTGTTTACGTTTGTTGTATTAGCATTCTTTCGAAGATAATTAAAAAATTTTAGGTTTAACCACGTCGATGATTTTTTTTTCTTCTTTTTTATCTTTTATTTATAATAATATGCAAGTTCAAGTGTAAGACTTATAATCGATATATTATATACCTAAAAAAAATAAATAAACGAAGCGAAGAAAAAAATAAAAAAATAATTGAGAAAAAAAAAAAAGAAAGTATCGAGTGTCCACCACGTACTTTATTTTTCTCACATGCTCCTTCGCCTATACGTTCTTGTTAAAATTTTCACAGGTAACTAAAGGTAGCTCCCGGTGCTCCAAATAATGCTCTACCTTCGAGTGTACATTATTTTTAAAGCCTTGTGTATACAATTCGAGCGCTCCTGTTTCTCCCCTCTCGTCTAAATTTTTTTTTCTCTTTGTCTCGGCTCGGTCTACGAAAATTTACCTACTTCGCTTTCTACTCCGAGCCTTGAAAAAAACCAAAGAGGGAGAAAGAGAGAAAAAGACAGCGTGTGAGAATAAGAGAAAAAAAAAAAAAAAAAAAAAAAAAAAAAAAAAAAAAAAAAAAAAAAAAAAAAAAAAAGTATTCACATCCTCCCTTCGATTTTCCAAGCCATTGTCGACCTTATCGTCCCTCTGGAGAGATGCAAACCCTCGCGTCTGTACTACCCCTCGTGAATTTCATCGACGAACTACGTTGTAAATACCCTTAGTGTATATTTCTTGAATTTTCATTTCCCAAGCGCTAAAATATGAATAAAATATTAATTTATCTCTTAATCGAAGTTAAATTAAAAAAAAAAAAAAAAAAAAAAAACAATCATTCGTTCGGTAAATATCTATTAATTATTTGTAAATAATCTTATTTCGAGCAGAACAGCTTAATGAAATAAATCAACAACATACGGCTATTGTATAAAAATCGCCTTATACATTCTTCTAATAATAAGTGCTATCCGAGATAATAAGGATAGTATATGTAACACGCACGAATAATTTAAGGGAAAGAACTCAGCTACTAAGCATGTGTGAAAACTATTTTTTTTTTTTTAATTCTTGTTACAGAGCGATTGTTTGACTTTTTATCTTCGATTGTGTGTCAGCAAAATGTCGGGGATATTTGAATTTCTCAAAGCGTGAAAAACGACGATAACAACTTGACGTTTAATGCTCTTGGCGGATTTTTTTCCTCTTTCAAGGTTAAACAATTTGTAAAGTATTTTTTTAACGCTATTTGCTCGTAGATTTAAAAAAAAATGTTTGTACTCTGTTATTTACAAATTATTATAACTATAACTGTATGTTTTGAAATCATAATGAAAAATGTAAAAAAAAAATTATAACAATTACGTGAATTATTGCATAAGGTAATAATGCATAAAGAATTTACTTGTAAATTAACTTTTGATAAAAATTGTGTTATGTAATTTAGCTCTTCTTTTTTTTTTTTTCATTTTAGTTTGAATCACTCAGATTATATTACAAAAATATTTTGAATCTATTATGTAAATGTTTACTCCTTTATCTGTGAATTCACGATCCAAGAAATATTAGTATAAAATATTTGTTTACATAGCGATTGAGTTATGTATCGTCGCAGTAAAAAAATATTTTTATTCTATTGTTGCTATAAATATTTATAACCTATTTTATTGTTTATATATTGTTACGAAAATTGATTGAAATAGTAAAAAAACATAATTGTTTTTCTCGTTTAACAGCGGAAAAAAATTTATTTCCATTTTAAAAACGATTAAATTTTTCTATGCCAAAATTTTAATGAAGCAAAAATAGTAATCAATATTTTTCAAATGTAAATTTTACTTAAAAAAAAAAAAACAATTGTCAATACCAACAAAATTTGCAAGTCGTTTGTTTCTTTATCGGAGACCGGACAAGCGACAAAGGAAGAAATTCGACACGGTTTCGATAAAGAACTAACGATTCCACAAAACAATAATATCAACAACATAAACAAAGAAAACAAAGAATAAAAAAGAAAATAAAAAAAAAAGCAAAGTGCCATATTCCGTTCCACAAATATGTAAAAGCGAAAAGATGACCAACCTGATTCTGTCGCTGAAAAATTCGACCTTGCTCTTCTTCTTTACGATGGCCTGGGGCTGGTGCAATGGGCTCACACTGGTCTCACTGGTAGCCGGTGGCGAGCACGAGCCGGTGCTCGAGGAGAGACTCCCGGCTCTGCCTCTACCTCCGTCGATGATCTGCGCCTCGCTGTTCCGCATCAGTCCGTGACCGACAAGGGCTCCGTGCGTCGAGTTTCCACCGGCACCGGCCCCACCTCCGCCCGAGACGGCGAGGCTGGACTTTCCGTTCTGACGATTGCGCCGCTTCTTTTTCTTCACCTCGGTGTTGCCGGACTCTTCGGTGCTGCGGCCGGCGCCCGGCGTCGGCCAATCCAAGTCCTTCTTCAGATGTCCTCGTCCGCATTTACAGCCGCAGGCCTTGAATGCAAGGTCGTAGCCTTTCTTGGTCCAGAGGTTCTGGTGACGCTGACGATCGGACCAGCTCCTGGCGCGGCCGCAGCTCTTGAGGTACGCGAGGACGGTCTGCTCCCACGCGTCGAAGCACTCCCGGTGCATTAGCTGGCCGACGCTACAGGCTTCGTTGTTGCAGTTGACCTTGACGCAATCCTGCGCAGCGGCGACGACGCGGATGAGCGCGTCGCCGCGTAGACACTCGCCCGAGGGAATACAACACTGAGCGAAACCCCCGACTGCGCTCGCGCCGAGGATGTGACTCAGTCCAAGGCTCTCGAAGGTGTCGAGGCCGCTGGCGTTGTTGCCATTGTGATGACTCGATGATTGATGATGAAAGCCGCCGGTCTCGAGGAGGCCGGGCCCGTGACCGCTTCCGTGGCGTCGCGGTGCCATAGCGCTAGCCTCGACTCTCTAACCGCGGATGGCTGCAGCACTGCGATCTCTATTCTTGATGCGCGCCGCTTCGTTATTCGGTGCTAATAGGTTATGTTGTTCTTCGACGTACTTAACGCGCACACTTTATCAACCGGCACCAGCCGCTAATATTTCATTTTTCTTGTTTGTGTTTCTGCGCCGTGCAAATGCGTACGTCGTCCGGCTTTGCCGGTCGCTACGGAATACGACGAGGAAAAGAGATACGACAAGAAAGAAGAGCAGGCAAATGGAGATATGGTGGAAAGAAAGAATTAAAAAGAGAACAGAAAGAGAGAGAGAGAGAAAAAAAAGCGCACTCGCGTGTCATGCAAACTAGAGTTCCCTGGACGTAGTTATGCCCGGCGACGATATCGGCGCTGGTCGTCGAGGCCCTCGCCACGATCCTCCTCTTTGTTCGTTCGGTGCGTTTTATATTCGGGGCTCGTTCTCGTCCACTGAACGAAAACACGACGGTGCCGAGCAGTTGGTATGTACAATTTGAGACGGCGGGATGAGAAGAGGGGGACTACGTATATGGAGGCGCACCCAACAAGACACGTTTCCACGCGAAGTGCGCAGCGGTTACTGAGCGTCCGAGACTGCGGATACCGTTTGCGGCGGCTCCCTCGCTCGCCGGCGACGCCGGAACGCCGGCAGGGAGCGAGCGCGAAAGTGAGATCCCATTGGGTGAAAGCGAAAGCGAGTGGTGGAAGTCACGGCTAGCGCGCCAATCGATGTTCTCCCGCGCTCTTGCACCGGTGCAGAGCGTTACGGAGTCGACGTCTGCTCCGTTGCTGCTGCTGATGTTGCCGCAGTGAATTGGAGAGATGTTTTGCCGCTGATGCTTTGGCTTCTGTTAGAGATCGCCGGCGCGTCGCCTCATCTATATATCTATATTCGATATTGTATTGTCCGTCTTTGTTGTTTTCTTCTGTTGTTTAATTCCATTCTGCATCGTTTCTTCTTCGCATCCTTCCTTCTCGTATCGTATTTTTCTCCTTCTAGCTTTCTTTTTATACCGTCTGATCATACGACCGCGTTTTGCTCATGCGTACCGCTTTTATTATTGTATGACATTCTACATTTTTATGCTTTTAGCGAGTTGCGCCTGTGAGATTTTTTTTTTTGAATGACGATTAGCCAAACGTATTTTAAAAATTTTTAAATATATTTATTTTCCTTTATAATATGATTTTATTACCGGATTAATTACATAATTGAAATTTAATTTAAAAAAATATTGTTTATTATTCATTATAAGAGTTAGATATAACTATACCGATACTGCAAAGTGTCAACTACGCGATAATTATATCTACACCAATTGCTTTGTCATAAAAACAAATAAATTACTATCATTATTGTTAAATATATAAGTACTATTTAATAAAAGTAACAAAGTATCTTCAAAGAAGTGCTTACAAAATTTATTTTGACACGATATTAGACCGATTAAGGTAGTCGAGCTGACAGCTTCATAGAAAGAATTCAATAAATTTTTTTTTTTGAATTATAAAGAGCATCATTATCTAATAATCGGAAAATAATCTAAGGTCTATTGGTCGTTTAAAATGCAGATAATTTTTCTGAAAGTTTAAAACACATGTGAGCAATGCAAGAGACTATTACATTCGTCGTAAAAATAGCAATAAATGGATTAGTTTTTAAATATACAGCATTAATTTATTGGTACACGCTTGAACGAAAGTAAATGTTCACTTAAAAAAGTTATGCAACAAGAACGTTTGAATGGTATTTTAGCTTAACAATCACCCCCGATGTATTATTTAATTAACTTTTTTTTCCAAAACAAATAGGTAACGCTGAATTTAAACGAATATCAACACCGTAAAATTGTTATAGCGTATGATATTAAATTTAAGCGAATCTTAAATAGTTTGTATACTTAAGAGTGCAATTTGTAAATGCACTATGTTTAACGCCCCATATTTTGTAATAATATGAGAAGAAAAAAGTTTCCGTTCACACCTTTGAAAGAAAAGCGCTACAAGATTTAATTTTCTTTTTTTTTTTTTGTCTTTTTCTTTTTTAATAACCCAACGAACAATTTATTCGGATAATTCACCGAGTAAAAAGAATTTCAAATCCATGCGCGAGTTAGAGTAAAATTTCAAACGCGATTAAAAAAAGGCTTTTATCTGCAAAGCTTCAACATTTCGCTTATTAATTTTCACCTCGACATTTTCACTCGTTGGCCGCTTGCGTTCTCCATTCTTGCTCGTCGCGTGAGAGAGAGAAAGAGAGAGAGAGAGAGATAAAGCAAAATGCAGATCGCGAGTACCGTCGGAGTTTATACGGCAAAGCCGCAACGAGTAAGAACGTATATATATATATATATATATATATATATATATATAAAGGGAACACGACAAAACTGTCCATGCGTCGACGACGAGGCTTTATAAAACTTAAAAATTGCTGGGTAACCTCTCCCCTCGTACCCGCCTAAATTTAACTCAAGGTCACTTTCTCTCTCTGTCATTCTCTCATACTGTGTCTGTACGCGTGATGTATTTGTGTGCACGCGCGCGCGCGCGTGTGTGCGTGTGTGTGTCCGCGCTCGCGTGTACGTGCATGCGTATGAATACGCGTGAACTCTTTTATTTTTCAAGCTTCCTCCTATACTCCATTCTTTCTCTTGCTTCTGTACACATGGACGACATATCCTCTCGCTTCACGCTATTTTTTTTCTTTCTCATCATCGCGTTATAAACGCCCGCGCTTTTTCCACTATACGGTATATGTATATACTATAAGCGAAACGACGTTTCTATTTTTACATAATTATAGATGTTATCCGTATGAAAATTCACGTGAACGTTAAAAGAGTGTTTAAATTATTATATACCTTACCAAAAAACGAGTTTCGCTTCAAATCTCGTTAATCGACGATGCGATAAATTTTATACGTATACAGTATACTATAATTTTTTTTTTTTTTTTTTTTTTTTTTTTTTTTTTTTTTTTTTTTTTTTTTTTTTTACTTTCAACCTTGAACGAGACTCGATACGCTAAGCGAACTATGTATACATGCACGAATGATTCCTCGCCCAATCTCAATACGTATATCATCACATTGTGTCATCCTGTATGAAAAAGTTTTTTTTTCTGTCTTGCGATTCGTGTTTGTATGTTTTTTGATGGAATCAAAACGCGTTTAAATGAAGCACATACGATTGTTTACGATATTTTACATGCAAATTGATTCTTCCTTTTAAATTTTATTACGAATAATGGATTTTAATAACGAAACGAAAGACGAGTTAAAACATTAAATTTGCAGTATTATTCAAAGACATTATTATTACTATGGGTTTATTTGTTGTTTGTATATATTTTAAATAGATGTTTATATGTAGTATTTAGATATAAACATAAATTAATAAATAGATATTTAGATGTAGTTGTATATATTTTAAATACAATTGTTGATAATTTTCATCCGGAATAAAAATTTGATGTAATCGCTTATCGTAATAATTATCAAGAGAAAAAAAAAAAAAACATACAAAAGAAATCAAAAAACAAAACCAAAAAAAAAAATAAATAAATACCTTTTTATTATTTGTTGTTGTTATGTCTTCATTGCAAAAAAATGAAAAAAAAAAAACACCATCTGCACGCGTCAACTTTTTTTTTGCGCAAAATATGCCTCGCGCGCAGAGTTTATCGTGAACGAATTTTGGCGATCGAACCGTAAGCGATAACAAAACCCAGCCGAAATAATAGCTCTTTTCGTTATCGCTCGTATTTTTTTTTTTTTTTTTTTTTTTTCCCGTTTTTATTTCGCTAGCTTGTGTCTCGCGCTTTGCGTTTTGTGCACTAGCGACTAGTCTTCTTTTTTTTTTTTTGTAAATAGCGCAAGGTAAAAATGTGTACTTAGGTATCGCTATTGTCGTGAAATTAGAATAGTATCCGGCTAAATTTAAAATAAACAACAAAATCGAAATAAGCCCTTCCCATTGACAATAATACATTATTAAATTCGTTTATTAAACGACATAAAAATCGTTCAAATCGCACAGCTACTCGTCGTCGTCGCATACACGATACAAGCGTAGAAGATTTAAAGCGGCCGAGACTAAAAAAATACGCAGCAATCCCGTGCGAAAAAAACAAGCGATAACGCAAAAAAGTGTACGCACATACGCGGCGAGCTAAAGAGACGAATGTAGAATTAAAAAAATAGAAAAGTGAGCGAACAAACGTCGCTATGTAACGAATTACAAAACATTTCGTGCTTTAAAAAACAAAAAAAGAGAGAGAGAGAGAGAGAGCATTCACGCGGCCCGCGTACACGTATTATGGTGAATTATCGGCGAGCTATCGGACGCACGGGCGCTTACTATATGCACACAAATACATATCAGTGGTAGTGAGAATAAATGTGTGCCTGGTGTCTGTGGTGCAATGTAAATAGCGGCGGCTATTTTGGTTGCCGGTTCGGTTAAAAAATTTCACGCGTTATACCTTACACACAACGCCTTATCGGGACGCGACGCCACGGCATCATATCCTCTCTCTGTCTCTCTCTCTCTCTCTCGTTCTTTGTTTCTTTTTTTTTCCAGTTGCGTGAATTTTTTTCTTCTTTTTTTGTCAAAATATATTGCGCCGTATAGAAGAGATGTTGATTTTGCATTTGAATAGATTTGCTTTTTTTTTATGAATACACGTCAGTTCCCTATCCATGTCTACTAGATTGTCACATTTTGAATGGTTATCTTGTTATTTAAATAAAACTGTAAACGATGCAATGGATGCGATGTTTTTTTTTTTCTTGAAAAAGTTTGCGGTTTAATTTAAATTGTTTTTAGTTTTTTTTTTCGACGCAGTCATTAAGATTAAGATTTAACTTTTTAATTTAATCGAAATATTGATACACTATTTTAAAAACTTATTTTTAATATTAAATTTTATTAAATAGTCGAGTGAATAATAATTATAAACCAATGAAATTAATAAATTTAACGACAATTTTTATAAAATAAATAACCCTTTTTCAAATTTTTTTACATTTTTATAATAAACGTTTATTTTTTTTAATTAAAAAAAAAAAAAGCTTTTATTAAACTTATCCTGTTGTGAAAAAAAAAACGTACAAATAAAAGTCGGATATCACCTTTTTCAAGAATTACGTCAAATCTTATCGATAATTTCGCTTCTTATCAACGTCACACGAATGAACACATAGCTAATGAGAAAAAAGTCGCTTTCTTTGTTCTTTGTTGTAGGATGTCGCATTTTTTTTTACTTTTTTACTTTTTTCTTTAATTAATTTTAATTTTTTATATTCTTCATCGTTTTTTTCATCCATAACAATAACGAAATAATTAGTTATTTGATATTAAAACCACCAAACTTTTGTTATTTGTCCTTTTTTTGTTTATTAATAAATATTATCATAAAATAAAATAATTTAGTAATAGGCTTATAAAAGCTAAAGAAATTTAGAGATATACAATAGATTGTAAAGAGAAGAAAACTTTGCGATCGGCAAAGCGATATTTGCAACGAAAATCTCTTTAAATTCTTCGACTAATCCCGATTTAACCGAAGTAACTTCAGCGGTAGTCGCATCATTTGTCATTCGGTCGGTCTTTTAGAAATTTAACGCTTAAAATTAAATTCGGTCATGAGCAGAAAGATAAAGAGAGAGAGAGAGAGAGAGAGAGAGAGAGAGAGAGAGAGAGAGAGAGAAAGAGATAGTGGGAATCTTCTTCCAGAAGACTTGTCGCCGGGTTCTCGAGGGCGAGCGAACCCTCGCGTATATATACATATGCAACGTTAACACATCGTAGCCATCGCGTAGGGCTGAGCAAAAGAAAAATGGTTTCTCGCATGATTCCCACACGTCTTCGCGAGACGCCTTGTTTTTTTCTCTTTCGTTTTTGCTCTTTTATCTTTATATATGCCTTCTTCTCCTTCTTCTCTTGTACTTGTTTTAGTTCGCGCATACTTATGCACTCGACGTTATCGCGAATCCAACGAAGTAAATTTTGATGGTATTTTTTAAAGTAATGGTAATTTTAGTATATTTAAATTTTATAACTTAAAAAAGTGTCGTGCGAATCGGTAAAAAGTTTTTTTTACGATGTTTGTTTGATTATTCATTATTTGTATCTCAAGTAAAGAATTAAAGAATTTTAAAATTTCGTCATGGTAATTTAGAATGGAAAAAAGAAAAAAGCAAACTTAAATCATCGTTGGTAATGAAGAAACGAAAACATCTTGCGCGTCTTAACAAAGTTACGAAGCCGCACGTGAGCCAATAACGCAGACCTCGTAAAAAGATACCTATTGGATTATGTTGCATAATTTTATCAAACGATACAAAGCATTCGAAATACGAGAAGCGTCTAAGTTCCTTAACCCAACGTCTTGTATATATATATATATAATTATGAGCGCGAATAGAAAATTTTAGTTCGGTACGGTTCGATACGATTTCGTTCGATGCACCTATATTATCGTTCGTCGTCTTGGTCCTGTGTAATGGAAATAAACGTGTTATAAATTATTAAGCTTCGAATAAAACTAGAATCTATTAAGAATAAGAAAAAAAAGAAAAATAATAAGAAACTCTCGCTCGTTTTAAAATTCCTAAATGTGGAACGATCCTCCCTATAAATATATTAATTTATCGATATTCGTAAACATATATATATATACCCGCAAACTCCAGATGTAATCTGTGCGACCGAGCTCGTTAATATTTATGAAAAAAGAAAAAATAAAAATGTGTTGTATATTTCTTGTAGCTCTGCTATTTCGACTCAACTTGGTTTTACCATCGAAATCAATCGAGACTTTGCACTCGTGACCAAAAATCATCATTTATCTCTCTCTTTCTCTCTCTCTCTTTCTCTTTATGAAATATCTGTATATATGTATATATACACATATACACATACGTATATAATGTGAGAAGAAGGTTTGGATGAAAAAAGTGTTTTGATCGTCTCGGGTTTCCAAGTATAGAACGGCACGCATGAATGGGACCGTTCTTTCGAAGTTTTAAGTATATAGGTATACTTAAACGTTTATAAGAAGTTGGACAGATGTTTCGCGGGCAGCGAATAACGCAAACTCATTATATTCGCAAACGCGTTCGCCCGATTGGATTATAACTTAAAAAAACGTCATTGAATTAACGCTTCGTTTATACTTTCTATTTTCGATACTATTAAATTGTCGGTCTATAACTTATCGATATTGTTAAAATTGAATTTACCGAGAAACAAAGTATTTGTAAAAAAAATTTTGACGAAACATTATAAAGCGATATAAAAAAAATTAATTTTTATATAAATATTTATGTGAAAAAATAAACATATATATTCTGCTACAAGAAAATTAGCAGAGATAATAATATTAAGCGATAAGATTATAAGTAATATATATATATATATATATATATATATATATATATATATAGACTCTTGTCTTCGTTTACTTAACATTCCAGCTTTTGGCTCCGTATAAATAAAAGAAAATAATTTTATACCCATTAGAGCTCTCTTAATCAGAAATTTCGTTTTGATAGCTATTTTAATACGTGAATACGTTTCTCGTGTTTATTTTCGTTGCGTTCAAGTATATGCTTTTGGTCGTTCGTTAAAATAAAATTATGCATGCCTTTAGGTATTGTTTGTTTAATTGACGTAATGGCATTAATTTTAATGTATTTTTGGATAATCTTTTAAAATGAAAATTTATGACAATTTTTTATCAAAGTTTAACTCGTAAATGGATCAAATAATTGCCACTGATTATTTACGCGTTTCAAATAAATAAAAGTACACTGTCGTTTTATATTAATATACTTATAACAAAAGTAAAAACTTATTACGTTATATTGTTTACATGATATGAAACATCGTCGTATATCTCGCCTTATCGCACCTTATCTTTAAAATGCTTGCAATCCCGTTCTATTTACTTAATTAAAAAAATGAACACGTTGTCTGTGACTTAGGAATAATTAATCGATAAAAATAACGCGAAAAATATTAAATATCAGTTTCAAAGTATCCATTAATACACAGAGCAAGTTATTCAAAATACAAAAATTTTTTTTAACATTTGTAAAATTCTAAGCTTACATCCATTTTCGAATCGATAATCGATGTTGATGAACGTAAGCGAACCTTCGAAGCAGCAATTTCAATACGATATTTCTAGCTGGCAGTTTGCATTGAATAGTCTGTCGATATTCATGGATACACAAAGAAAAAGGAAGAGAGAAGACAGAAACATCAAAAGGACGACCTCAAGGTGCACACCTAAAATCCGAAAAGCGGACGGAAAAAAAGAGGCGTCCGTCTCCTAAAAAAAAAAAAGAAAAAAGAAAAAAAAAATAAATAAATAAAAAGAAAGGAACGGGAAAACATTAACGAAACTCTCGGACCTCAATCATGGTGAGAGCTGGCGCGGTCCGCACGCATCGCCGCATACAAGCGACAGTGGCGCAGATTTCGCCGGGTCTCCGCGTGCGCCATCCTCGGGGAAAGCTCGCTGCGCCAATGGCGCGGAGTGGAAGGTAGGGAGTAGATAGAGAACGAAAGGGGAAGAGAGAAAGAGAGAGATAGAGAGAGAGAGAGAGAGAGAGGAAGAGTGAGTAAAGTCTGAAGGTTGGGGGCACCGGGTTGATCGTGGGGTGGGTGTGGAAATCGAGGGTGTAGGTCTAGGTTTCGCGCACCCCTTGCCGCGCGCGCGCGTTCCTCCCTCCTCCGCCGGTAGCGTCTGTCTTTCTCGGTCTTTCGGCGCGCAGGGGCCACCGGTGGGCGTGTACAACTTTCCATTTCAACCCCGGCGGCGCATGCTCTCATAGACCGTTCGCTTTTCCCTCCCTCTACTACTCGGCTTACTCTCTCTTTCTCTCTCTCTCTCTCTCTCTTTCTCTCTTTGTCGAGAACTACAACGACGACAAGGATCCATCCCCCTGTTTCAGCCACGTGTACTAACACACCGGCACACGGATATACGCGGCGAACCCTCGTCTTTTCCTCTTTGTGACGAGAAAGAGAGAATGAGAGAGGGAGCATTCTCCCCTACAGTGCGTTGCATGCTCGTAGAGGAGGAGAAAGGAAGGCATACGCGTGCAGATATATATGTATATATATATATATATGTATATATATACTTATGCGCACTTTTTTCCTCTATCTATCTCTCTCTCTCTCTCTCTCTCTCTCTCTCTCTTATTCTATACAGTCGACCCTCCAGAATGTACATGAAGCAAGAGTACAGAGCTTACCCTTCTACGAATATATATTCTCGAGTCCATCTCTCTCTTTCTCATATTCTCTGAGTTTGCTTGCCTATCTTTTACGCAAACTCTGCCACACGTGCGCATATATGTATATGTAAGTTTTCTCCGCTGTGTGCGCAATCTACATACATCTTTTAGAAGCGAATGCACACCCACTTTCCTTAATATTAATCGAGTTTCGCGCTATGGGTCGACGTTTTTAGTTGTTTTCTCTTTCTTTCTCATTGGCGCATGGTTGCACATAACGTATACCTACATACCGACCTTTGGGATAGCTAAAAAATGCAAAACTTACCGAGTGTGAAGCACCTTTCAACGATTCGTTTTCTGTTTTCTTGAAGCGAACGACGTTGATGTTTAATGGCGCACGCTTATCATATACACGAACGGGCAAAAAATGCATTTTCCACGATAAACTTTTTAAATTTACAGTGCGGTGTGCGCATAATCATTTAATTTACAATGTTACATCCATACACAAAGCCCATATAGCGATCCAATTGCGTAATAATTTAATGATAATAAAAAAAATTCGAAATCACGAATTTTAAAAATAATTTAACATTGAACGACGAATATAAAAAAAAAAAAAAAAAGCCATGGAAATATCACGTTATATAAATTCGATCGAACGAGTTTGATCCGAAACTCAATCGCAAAATTGGAACAAGGACAGCGTACGCTACAACGGGATAAAGTAAGTACAATACATTTATCATCGACGTGCGCTCACGCAAAATTGTGCGATGTAGGGCTCGAGGTATTAAAGCCGACGGTGCAATTGACGCTCGTGTCGTCATTCTTTATATACGTATATGTGTATGTGCGTGTGTGTTGGATAAACGCGATTCGTATGAAGCGCATGCTCGCGAAAATTATTGTCACACACGTTGCAAACGAAAAGAGACTCCCCCGACATTTTTCATTCCCTATAATTTCTGCCTCCAGCGGGGCATGTCCCCTTCGCGTGTATGCGCGTGCAGCGGTTTTTAATGCCTCCGACGTCAGCGATGATTGCCAAAAAAAAAAAAAAATAATAAAATAAAATAAAACGAGACGAAGCGAGAGGGACTTTTTCTTTTTAGAGGTTCTTTTTTTTTTTTGTTACGACGTAACCTTATTACGTAGTTGATGTGCGCGCATGTGTTGTTGGGCTTGTGAAATAAAATACGTTTTATCGATAAAGAATTTCAAATTTTCGGTCTGTATGCTTGCGTATAAGCATGTCGGTGAAACTATGTGATTGAATGATCAAGACAAAATTGATTTGGAATTCAAGTTTTAGCTTTCCAATGGTATCGCAAAATTTGAGTATGCGCATTGATCTCTTTAATCGGTGATTCATTCTCGACTGATTAATACAAAATTTATACTTTTCATTTCTTCATCTTTATTAATATATAATAGAACGAAAAAATTAGTCCCCTTAATTGTACAAATTCGTTGAAAAAAAAAAAAAAGTATTAAAAAACGATTTATATTCGGCACAATATTAATAAATTATGTAAATAAGCTGTGTTTACAAATACTCGCAATAAATGTAAAATAGATACATTTAAAGATTATGCAAATTTTGATATATAATTACGATAAATTTTGCATTACATTTTATTAGTTTTTATGAATAAATTATTCGGTGAATAGATAAAAAGAATTTCTATTTTAATGCTCACTTTTACGACGTTGAATAATAATGTCTTTAGCGTTGCCGAAGGTAAAAGATTGAAGACCTTTCGGCACCGTTCAGCTTCTCTCGCATATGAATTTATATATCGCTTTTATCGCTATTCCGTGTTTAATAATAAGCTAATTATAACATTGGCGATTCTCCCACTATACATCAACATATACAGACACACACATACGAAAAAAAAAAAAAAACAAACAATACTCGTAAACAAGGTTAGACGCAATATGATCCCGATTACTTTTCTCACCAAGATTCATTGGCACTTAATTTTTAATGTCTTCTATATACATATCGTATGGAAAAATCATTAAGGTCACGTTTAATGCGAGCTACGCATACACAGACATTGTATTTGAAAGAATTCCTCGGTGATGTATATGCAGCTGGGAAAATATAGTCGCTCTTTCTCGCTCGCGAGCATATTACATTCACGCGTGCAAAAATGCACGCTTAGCCTTACGTATATTCACGAGGAGAGCATTGACGTTGGATTGCGTAACGAGAGTTTAACGCGTATATATCTAGCTGGGCTCTCTTCTCTCGCTCTGTCTCTCTGTCTCTGTATATCTCTTTCCCTCTTACTATTATAGCTATATGGGTGTGTACGTTTGAGTAGCCAGCGCCGCGTTATTCATAGATCGCGCACCGGCATGCAATTGCATAAAACTATACGGGATACGTTGACCCCTAGCACGTGAGTTACGTAACTCACCCGTACGTATATACAGACAGAGTCGCGTAAGCTCTTTTCTTTTCTCTCTCTCTCTCTCTCTCTCTCTCTCTCTCTCACTCTTGGTTCTAATACCAGCAAGCCTATCTATCGGGCCTACGCGATAACAATGCCAATGCGCGTACATAATATATGTATATATGTATATATATATATATATATATACAAAAGAAAGAAAGAGAATCATGTAAGCGTATTTAGCGAAATTTTATCGCGACATTCGCGTGACTTATTGACGTATAAGGCCATTATACTTAGCGTCGATGCGAGTCCGGTGATTATTTCGCAAGAGTTTTAGTTAGGCTTGATTCTGCTCGTGTATTATCTTATTTCACGCGCATATATAGATTCGATGAATGTGGCGCGTTACGCGGTGCCAATGAACCTTATCTCTCTCTCTCTCTCTCTCTCTCTTGAATCGTTTCTATTTGCTCTCTAAATTTGCATTCGCGAGGACGCGCGTGTACGAAGAATTTTCGCTCCGTTCGCGTATACGAAAGTTACGATGAACGTCGTCGCCTCGACTCGACGTGATTTAATCAACATTATATGACTCGGGTGCTTAAAAAATGTTAAAATAAGCATAAAAATAGATTACGATTTTGGCTAAAAATAAAATTAACGAATTTAAGCACAATAATTCGAAGATGATTGAATCATTTAATTTGATTAGAAAAAGAATTTTTTTGTTGAAATTGATATCGTTCATAAAAAAAAAAAAGCATAATTACTTATCATTAAAAGAAATATTTCGAATGCCTTTTACAAAAATGAAATTCGCTCAATTATTTTTTTAACGATTTTTTTCATTATGTAAATCGTTTGTTATTCATCTTTTATGAGATGAAAAATTCTCAGCGCAACAAAAAAAGGCTACGATTTATAAAATCTTGAACATTGTTTATTTCCTTATCACCGATAATGATAATATGGTCTCAGGTCGATATTACGGGATAATATCACGTTGCAATTGTAATTCCATAGCCTTGAAATCAAATTGCCGTATCGTTGAACATCTACAGTTTTATACGAGTTATCAAAAATTCTTATCTCTCCGGTTTAAAAATATTTATTATCATTTTAGATTAACTCTGTGTACCTACATATTACGTCTTTGATACATTTTTAAAATTAACAAAACAATCGGCACGTGACTTTGTTGTAAAACAGGCTTAAAGAACTACGCAGCTTTGTCTTAATATAATTTTTTTCCTTCAATGTTTTCAAGCATCATTTTTACTTTATCTTGAAAATTTGTAATATTTTATTACGGCCATTTTAAAATTAGCATTGAAACTTAAAACTAATTAATTAAAATAACAGAATAATATTGAAAATGAATAATTAAAATAATATATCTCATCATATTTTAATAAAAGAATATATTTACAGTTTTTTTCATTTTAAATCACTATTTATTATATAAACATTTATGACTTAATATTTTTTTCTTTTTTAAAATGATAATTGCGCACTCTCATTAAAATATTAATCAACAATTAGAAGATTGAAAATTGATTCAAGAAACATAATTTTCATTATTTTGAAGAAAAATATTTTTCTTACTCAAAAATTTCCGTTCTCTATTTTTAATATCTATAGATATACATTAGTATGAAATAAAGAGTAGAAATTCTTGAATAAAGAAAATATTTTTCTTCAAAATGATTTTCTTGGCTGAAACTTGTTTGTCTTGAATCAAGTTGATTCTTCTATCGGTACGTAAATTCGTAAGATTCAAACGTGAGTTTAAAATCGCTTATTTATGATAATAGATAAGACGAAATGTTTCTTATCTCTGCAAATGTTTTACTAACAGCGCGAACACACTTGTCTTGTTGGCATTAAATTTAAGCCGCAAATTAGCATCAAAGTGAAAAGCGTTGTTGTTACACCTTTACGTAACCGTTAAACGCTTTGCGTGTATTTATAACAATGGCAAATAGCATCGGCCTTTAAACGGGCGAATTTACAATTTCAATCGCAACTGCTGGTTTTTCCAATGGATAACTTTGTAGTACAAATGAGCGAGTTCGACCTTAAAAAAAAATAAAAAATAAAAAAAAATAAAAAAATAAACGATAAATTAAAATAAACGATAAAAAAAATAAACAATAAACGTTTGATTTGATAAATATAGTTCGAAATGAAACGATTGCAATTTAATCGTGGAAAAAAAATAACTCCGATAAACAAAATAGTTATAACGTGTTCCCGTATTTAAGCGACGATAAAATGAAATTTCCTGCGATAATAATTTTAATTTCTCGTCGTTTGCGTTTGTAAGTCTTAGTTTGTACGTTGCTCTCGACGCGTACTTTAACAATTTTAGCGACGTTATAGAAAATGCTTATAATTATACCAACGTTGTGCGATGATTCACGATCGGTTTAAATTATTTGCGGCCTTGCGATAATTAACTGCGAGCAATTAAGTCGCTTTTAATCGTACGCGCTTATGAAAAGTTAATTGCGCGAGGAAAAAATATTTCTACTTATTCTTCTTTTTTTTTTTTAAACAATAGGCTACTTAGATGATTATTTAAATAAAATGAAAAGTCAGAGAGAGAGAGAGAGAGAGAGAGATAAACGATAATTCGTTAAGGTTACATTCGACAAGTACAGCATTTACAACGTTCATTCCTTTGACTTCCTTACATCGAATAAAATAAACCGTCGCTCGTACTTTCGGCTAATTAGAAAAAATTCAATTTCGAAATTCCATGCAAAGAGTGAGATTCCGTGCAGATCGCTCGTAAGCTTGACGGAGGTTGGACAGTTTGAAATTCCAAATGTCGCCTCTCTAACTCTCTCTCTCTCTCTCTCTCTCTCTCTCTCTCTTTCCTCGACAGTTGGAACTTTTATAGACTCGAGAACCGAGTGATATGTATACTATCCGGTCAGTGGCACAACTTCTCGGAATAGACGGGCTCTTATTCGAATGGATGAACGAATTTTTTTTTTCTACGTTTTTTTTTTTTTTTTTTTTTTTTTTTTTTATTCATTTTCTTTGAGAAGTTTGTATCGAGGGGTCGCCAAAAGTATTTCGAATTAAAAGTACACGCGTTTGATCTATTGCATTTTATAGTATTTTATTTATTAAAGCCTTGGGCGTTTAACGATCTACTAGTTTAATTAAAATAAATCGCGAGAAACAAAACTTCAATCGTAAATTGAACATTATTTTGTAAATAAAAGCAATAATTGATTAAGAGAGAACGTACGACGAAGTTACTTTTTTGGTCGAGCGCTTTACCGATATTATTGCAAGACTTCCGTCAGGGAGCCGAAAACTTTTCGTATTTATACTTTAGGTATTCGGGAAATGATTATTTCGCAAAAGCTGTGCGTGATTATCGATTCTCTGAAAAGAATATTCTTTAATCTTTGAGTAAAATAGAAAAAATACGATAGTTTTTGCGAGCCCGCGTGAATAATAATAAAAAAAAAAAAAAAAAAAAAAAAAAAAGACTTCGGTCTTCGGTAAAGTTTCTTCGGTTTATTAGCAACTTAGGTTGGCGCGTTGGCCAAACGTATTCTCTTTCCCTCTATTCTTTCTCGGCGCCGGTGGCAATCGTCGCCGTCGTACCTCCGTAAGCATGTAGGTTTGTTTTGGTTTTTAAAACTAGGCCGCGAGGTCGTCGACCTGCACTCCGGTATGTAACTATATATATATATATATATATATATATATATATATATATATGTATTATATATGTACGTATACACGTGTATCCGTGTCTCCAACTCGATAAGTAATGACGTTAGACTACACGCGCTCTCGTCTTTTTACCGCGTATATTGTACGTTAACGCTCCGACCGATCGCCGCCACTTGTGATTTTTTTTTTTTTTTTTTTTTTTTTTTTTTTTTATTATTATTATCTCTTCTTTTTTTTTTTCGTTTTCCGTTACGAGATTTTTACAATTTTTAAATTTAACTCGACGTTTTGTATGTGGATATTATTTACGGACGGCGTTCGCACATTTCCGAGATTCAGGTTTTCAAGCGAGGGGAAGTTTCCCGGTGTATTATCTGAAAGTTTACGTTTTCCTTTATGCGACCGAGTTATTATGCTATTCTATCCGACTTTATCTTCGCGTTAGACTTTGAAGATATGCGTTTATTTTGGAAAGAATGGGCGTAAAAGGAAATAAAATTTATTATATCTGCGCCTTCTCGAGCATATAAGTATTAATAAAACTCGAAATTTTATTCTCCACTTTTTGTGAACAAATATTTGCGTATTGTTAATTTTTGGCGTGTTATTTAAAAATTGAAAAAATTTGAAAAAATTTACAAAGCAAAATAAAAAAATGAGATACTGATACAATATGTAAAAAGCGTTATTTTAAATATTGTTTGTCATATTTTATCGATCCTTTTGTCTCGTACTCATTTCGCGTTTTATTTATAATAAAGTTAAAACACGATATAAAAATCAAAACCTTAGAATACCGAACAATATTTCCCAGTTGTATCAATATTTCTTTAGAACTAAAATTAAAATCTGCTTATAAGTACACGCATTGTCTCGCTCGATTTTTCAACGATGACATAAATGTCGTTTGATTAGTTTCGCAGAATATTTATCTCCCTATCTTCCTTTTATGACAATTCCAAAGAGATACGCATATGTAATGCATTGTAATTAGTTTTTGCAAAACTTTTGTAATTTGATTCATCAACTTCATATGCTAGAGTAAATAAATATCTTAAAACCAGATTATTTACAAATCAGATAAAGATATTTTCCAATTAATATTATTTATGCGACGGATAATTATCATTTACGTAACATTATAAAACAAAATATCTGTTTATGTAACTCGGTAAAAAAAATATATTTGATACGCTGCGCGATTTTTAATGTGCCGAGTTAAATTGATTTGAAAAGGTAATTAAACACGCGTTACCAAATGTACAAAACATTTTGTTTTTATAAAGAGCGTTCGTTCGAAAATTTTTTACGATGTTTAAAATTAGCTTCGAGCGTTATTTTTTTTGACGTCGATCGTTAACCTTCGGTTGTTTACTCGACCTAAACTCGATTGAAAAAAAAAAAAAAAAATAAAAAAAAAAAAAAAAAAAAAAAAAAAACAACTTTACCCGTGCGAATTTCATCCAATGACATAAGCCGAATAACCAATTTAAAAATCTGCTAGCCAAACACCCGATATAATAATAAGGCAGAGCAGCGCACATTTTCATTGAGCTCGCGGCTGTTACGAAGCCGGCAAAGAGTGACTCACCGTAGAATGGCTGTCGGCGCGTATATACACGCATACACGTAAACGCACTTGCCGACGTTAAAACTGAGCGAAAGAAAGCTTGCGTATATAGACGAGTCGACTTGCGAAATCCGAGTAACTTCTTTTTGCGTCGAGTTGCTCGGCTTATTCCTAGAAGCCCAGAGAGGAAGAAGAGTCCCCGCGCGCGCGCGCGCGCGCGCGCGCTCACGCGGAGAAGACTAATGATCGAAGGCGGATGTAAAGAGAAGCAGAAGAAGCGGACAAAATAATGCGCGGGGGGAAGAAAGAAGATACGCGAAATGTATTACGTGTATATATATATATATATATACGTGCGTGAGTACATGTAAGCGGTTATACAGCGAGGATAAATCGCCTCGCGCAATGATTCACGTAAATTGTGTCTGTGGGGAATCGAGTTTCGTAATTCGCGTAGAGCGAGTTGTGTGCGCGTCGTGACCGAGTGCTGCGTCCTGAGCCGTCTGGAGTTTACTTTGGCGACAAGTGCTCACCGATTGGGATAAACAAACGCGAGCTCGATGAAAATTTTTTACAGCTCAATTCTTTTTTATCTTTTACAAGTACATAGTTTTTATTCGTTTAAATATTCAAGGACAGCGAGCTTGCAAGATTCATACTGCTAAATGAAATGTATCATTATAAAAAATAAAACGGATGAAAAACGCGTGTAAAGATACACGCGGACGATAAGCGAGTGCGCCGAAGTACCGAATCAATTAGTCTACGATGCAAGTTAACAAGATTGAATTTATAAAAAATAGCCGTGTCGACCATTGTCCTGTATATAAATTCGCTTTACATAAGGCGAATGAGTAAACAAACTTGTAAACGCCAATGGTCGTGCATAGCGAAACGCACTTTTATTAAGTTAATTTTAGAAGGACTAATTGTAGATAAGATTTACCTCTTAGATCAACTTTTTTAAAGCTTTGTTGATCCACTCAAAAGATTGAATTTAATAGTAACTTTCAATATTTCGCGGATCTAATACTTTATTTTTGTGGATTCGAAGCTGCGCAAAATTAAAAAATGTTTCATCCTTGCTATTGATAATTATTAAAATTAACGAATAATAAACCAGGAACATACAAATATTATCAACACAAACACTCCGAGCGTCGATATTTTCGTCTTTGATTCTCCGTGAAAAGCGGATAAAAAGGTGAAAATCTTCAAAGTATTTGAGTTTATCATTTCGAATATTTCTCAACCGATATATATATATATATATACGTATGAATGTCTACAAAAGGGTCGAATTCCATACGAAAGAAATAAAGAAAAAAACGCCATCGAGGTCTTTTGTCGGCGTTGCCGGCAAGGTACTATACGCGCGGGAGCCCGTCACCTTTTTCGATTCGACGGGGTGGAACTTCAAACGGCGATTTAATATCCGATTCGTTCGGGAATGCCGATCAAACGAACTGTGCTCCAAAGCATATCGTACGTATATAGGTGTACACATATACACATTGTACGTAGGTAAAAAAACAAAGATAGGAGAAAGTTTGTAAAAAAGAATGATATACGCCGATAGATCCATAAAGAGAGCATTTCGTTGGCGCTTGTATTCCGTCTGGCTTCTTTTACTTTCCATTTCGAAAGAAAATGTACCCTTTGAGTAATCATTCCTTTCCGGTGTACATGTACACAGATAAACAGACGTTCGTACGTGTAGCGTCGCGACGACGGTCTCTGCGTTTAAGATGGACACGATATATTTGCAACGACAGGTAACGCGTTTTTCCTTTACGCGCGTTTTTATGCGAGCTTGCGGAGAAAGAGAGAACCGAACTAAGACTTTGCAGGAAGAAGAAGCAATGAAATATTCGTGTGACTGGAGAGAGAAAGAGAGAGAAAGAAAAGAAGATCAAAAGAAGCGTCTTCGCTGGAGTTTAACATTTATAAGATATGCATGGAGCAATTTAGAAATTTAAGCATATTTGAAAGTATAATATGCGCTTTTTTTGTCCACGCATATGTGTACGATTACGTATTCTGTGTCTCTTTGCATTTATTTATTTGCAAAATGTTCATTCTCTTGTAAATATTTTTTTAAATTTTGTCACCATAAATACGTCAAATCCTTGGTGAAGATTAAAAAAAAAAAAATTTTTATCATCTAATAACTATCTAATTAGAAACAATGGTACGAAAACAAATTGTCGATTAAATATTTAATTTAATTAAACGAATAGATCAAAAAAAGAAAATAATTGCGATTTGTACACAATTTATGACATTAATAATTAAATTGCTAAGTTGAAAATTACGTATTTCTTAAGATTATACATACACTTGCAGTGATTTGCAATTTTAAATTATTCATTGTATCGTTTATTTTTTTATTCATCTATCCAATTTGATTACTTGAGAGTTTCAAAATATTACATAAGCTTATGCTTTTCAGGATTTATTTTCAATATAAATTGAATTAAGAAAAGGGGTTTAAGGAAGTACGAATATATATTCGTTATGCTATATAAATCAGCCGAGTCTGTTTGCTTTTTTAGATTAATTATATTTTCTAAGAGTTAGGAAATTTGTAGGGATAGACAAGAGCAAGAGGCTTATACCTGCTTTCGAAATTTTGACTCTACAATTATAAATTTTTGTCCAATTTCTGTTTATTAAGTCAGCATTAAGAAATAAAAAATTTTTTTGTTAAATCAATTATAATTTTGATATTATAACGATAATTTTTTACCAACGTGTAATATATATCGTTCCGATGAAGAAAACAAAAACATTCATAACGAAGAAAATTTACAACCTTTTTTTCGGTTAGAAGCGTTCGACAAACGCCTATATATATATATATATATATATATATACATACACACACAGCATCTTGGCATCCATGATGTTTTCGACATCGTCTTCTCCCTTTCTTGCATCGAAATCTCGTTCTTTTTATTTTGCGCCAGTGAGTATATACGTATACAGGTTCGTTTTTCTCTTATTAGCGCGGCATGCGGTTCACCCGGCGGTCGAAACCCGCGCGTCCAGTTTCCACCTCGCGCATGCTGCATTCGAGCCTCGCGTGGGTCTGCGTGAATATACATATGTATATATGTGCATGTGTGCGTACATATACATGCATATTACGTAGCGCGCAACGCTCAAATATGGTTTACGATGACGATAGGGGAGAGAGAAGAAGCAGGTTTTGCGACGATGAGTCGAGAGAAGAACCTGGAGAATACGCGTAACTTATTCCGTAACACAATTGGCCCAGTAAATCGAAGGCGCAACTTTTCGAAAGTATTTTTTAACCTTTTTTCTTTTTTTTTTTTTTATTTTGTTACGCGAACGTATAATAGTGAGATTCTTTCTCTTTATTTTTTCTCTCTTAAAAGTTTATCTCATCGAACATTCAATTTTAAATGCTTTTTATCAAAATTTTTGATGATAAAGAAATACGAGCACATGACAATTTCAAGGTCTGAATTCTAAATTTCGAACCGAGTTAAAATGTACAATGCATACCGATAATTGTTTTAAATTCATTAAATATTCGTGAAAAAAGCTACTCTTTTTTTACTAGGTCACTAACCACTAGTTAACTATCGAACAATTTTATTTCTTTAATAATTATCCGCTCGTCACTCGTTTTTGCTGAAAAGTTTTTTCCCACCTTTTTGCTGAAAAAATTTCTTAAATAATAGTCGTTGATTTTTTTCGCTTTTATAACAGTTTTATTCATCAAGTTACCTTTTCTTTTTATGATTATTAAAGGATATAACATATTACTATGTTTTTAAATTGTTTTTTCATCATATTAAAATGAACGCATCGCTTAAGATTAAAAAAAAAAAGAGAGAGAAAAAGATCATTGTAAATAAAAAAGAAGAAAATATTGAACAATAAAAGCAAAAGTTTAATAAGACCTACCGGTTAGTTGCATAAAGGTATAAAAAAAGTAGCTTTATTTTATTTTTTTTTTTTTTTTTTTTTTTTTTTCTTACGTTTTCTTTATCATCGGTGAGGAAAAGTACGCGAACACTAAATTGCGGTGTGGAGCACAGATGTGTAAGGGATGCCATCGCGGTTAGCTTTTTACTCACGTTCACATGGTTAATTTTGTTTTTCTTTTCACCCAGCGATGCGCATTAATAATTATACTTCGGAGAAAGAGAGGGAGGGAGAGAGAGAGAGAGAGAGAGAGACTTGCTTTTCTTAGTAAATCGGGTAAATTTACTTAGCGTATACTATGTTTTAACACCTTTTTATTGCGAGAATATATTTATCCATGTTTTTCTTCCCCTCCCCCCCCCCATCTCCAGCCAACGTTTATTGTGCAATAACGTTGCGTCATCTTATTATCGTTTACTTACCGCGATAAAATAATATATAAGTATATTTTTAACTCTGGTCACACGCGAGTTCGAGTATTTCTACGCGACTAAAATTTTCAACGAAAATACGCGAACTCGCGCGCACGTGCTTCCAGTTTTATCTTGCGGCGAGTAGCTTTACTTATACGTATATAGGAGCGGCATCGGCTGATTTTGGCTCCGTTCAGGCCAGGGTCGTGTTGTTCTTGTCGATTTCTTCTTTTTATGCCAGTCTCTCTTACATTTCTTATTCTTCTTTTCTCCCGCTTTCTAAACTTGTTTGTTGTTTCGCTTCGTGCTCCCATTTTTTTAATCCGTCTTTTTGCTTATATGTTAAAGTCGTAATTTTGCACTCATTCGAGCTTTTTTTTTTTTTTCTTTCTTTTTCGTCTTCTCGGCATTGCTTTGTATTTGTAGACCTCTTGTTTTTCTAACTAAATTAATTCATAATTACTTTTATTTTATTATTAGCACATTGAATCTAAATCAATTTTTATAAGGTAAATTTACGAGCGCATTTGAACCTTTATTCTTAAAAAAAAAAAAAAAAAAAAAAAAAAAAAAAAAAATGCGTCGATTAAGTACAACGCATCAAAAAACAAAACCCTCATTAACGATAAAAAATGATTAACACGTTCCCTGCCGCGTGGGGCGTATGCGCTGCACGCTGAAATTTCCGTTCGAGACATTTGGTATTATCATTGCAAAATGAAGAATTTTTTAAAAATTCATTATACAATCAATTATGGGCATCTTAATACTATAATGAATTTTTAAAAAATTCTTCATTTTACAATGATAATATCAAAAGGCTTGAACGAAAATTTCAACGTGGAGCGCATACGCCCCACGTGGCAGAGAACATGTTAATTAAATGCAAGTTATAACCACTTTCTATCTCTCTCACTTTCTATGAGTTTCTTTTTTCTATAAGTAAGATTCGTGTATATATATCGAATCGTCGGTAACAAGTACATACATATAGATGCATAAAATACAAGGCTATTGGTTCGAAGCGCATCTCATAGAGTCTAACCTTCGCTGTATCCTCCGTGTCACGACCACACCCACTCACGACCTACTGTCTGCATTGTACCCGCTATGAGCAAAAGCGCCCGGGAACCGGGAGAAGAGGCGGAGGAGAAGAAATGTCCGAAGCAGGACCGAACGAGCTTTCTCTCTCTCTCTCTCTCTCTCTCTTTCGTTATACCATCTCTCTCTCTTTCACCGTTCCTTTGAGCCGTCTCTATGTGTACGTAAGCCTCTTTCTTCTCTTTCTCGGTCTGCCCCGTTTGCTTACAGTACGAGTTCTTCTTCAACGAGATGGAAAGAGGGAGTAAGAGAGAGAGAGAGAGAGAGAGAGAAAGAGAAAGAGGAAAGGAAAGTGTGTAAATAGGGGACTGTGGGAGCGCCCGAAAAAACATCCTCCTTCTTCTCCGATCTGCCATTTTGAATTCTCTCTTTTTTTCACCGCTGGCTCATCCTCTTGCTATAGTTTTACATAATGCTTCCACTCGTTAACAATATTCACGACGTATGTTTAACTTTTAAGTTTGAATCCTCGCGCGACATATTTCTTTCGCATTCGTGTTTAACGACGATCGGAAGGAAAAAGAAATTATTCGCAAATTATGCGTTCGTCGATTCTCACCTCGACGCAAGCAATGGCGCCATCAGGTTATACACACGTTAACTTCAAACCGATCGCTCCTTCCTTGATGAAAAATAGGCACCGGTTTGGTATATCAATATATCCGCTCTGAAAATAAATAACTCAATTGTCCAATGCAAATTCCAAATTGTTCGAACGTATTAGAGAAATTGATATCGTCTGAATAAAAGTAGAGGGTGTTAATGGTTTAAAATATTGTCGTTAAGGTAAGCTCGCGGCTTATAACTTGCCTTGCGATCTAAATTAAATTCGCGAATATTCTTTATATCGTAAAATGTTTAACTTTTTTATTCGATAATCTTGATAGTGCTGATCTTTCCTTGCGAATAAACGATGAAAAATGGCGATGTAAGTTTTTCAAAATTATTTTTCGCGATTAATATGTCTTCAATAAAAATAGAAAGCAGTAAATTTCAGGAGAGTTTACAAACAAAAAAAAAAAAAAAAAAAAAAAAAAAAAAAAAAAAAAAAAAAAAACGACTTTTTGAGCGAGAAAAAAAATCTGTTAAAAGATTCGATATATTTTTTATTACTTCAAGAGGTATTGTGTACAATGAGTTCGCACAATCGCACAGTTAAAGTGTTACAATAAAACTATCGACGCAATATAAATCGCTTTTCGTTACGGGGCATCGCGGTCACGAAAATTGTTGTTGTAATCGAGAGACGATAAGAATCGATATTCGAGTTTGGCGAACGTCGGTAGGCGTGTCGTACGAAGCATCGAGTCACGAATTCCGTTGGTGTTTGCTTCGCGAGGGCGACGAGAAAATGAGAGAGCAAAACTCGCTCGTACTTTTACATACACCGTTGCTATATACATTTATGCTATGTACACCCATACGAGTAAGGAGATAAGTATGCGGGATAAAAAGGGAGAGAGAAAAGGTGTTGCGCGAGAAAGAAGAAGAAAAGCATCGGAAGGCGCTCAAGGTTATTGCTTAGGAATAACAAAATTTAAGTTATCCCGTTTAGATGAGGCTTCTAATGAAAATTTATTTATAAGTTCGATCATTTTGTGAACAATTTTTTTCTACGAGATAACGCATTGGATACAAACATTGACCATGCATGATTTACAAAATTATACATCCTCTATAATCTTAGAATTATCGTTTTAAATTTTGCTGCAATCGATGCTTTTACGAAATTTATGTTAAATTTAAAACACAAATAGCGCTAAAAATCTCGGATTTAATTTTGGATTAATCACACTTGCAATGTACACTCGCGCACGGTTTGAATAAATAAACGTTGTGTAACGTCGACAAAATGCTCGTGGCACGGTGTCATTCATGTGGGATCGCGCGACAAATATTTATACTGCGGATCTTAAAGTGAACGTAAAAATTTTAATTTTCAACGCCTGTACCGAAGGTCATCGCGATATTGCGATATCGCGTGCATCGTTTGGCTTAAGAGATAAGCTCGTTTGTCGATTTTTTACTAATGAAATATTTATAAATTTCGTACGCTGTTTAATAAAACATTGCGCGTGGACTTTTTTTTTTTTGTTTTTTCGTAACGACTGCACCGAGAACGAACCGATTTTATACGAAAATTATTCGTTCGAACAATTATTCTATTTAATTTTATTTCTATTTTTATCGAGCAAAATAGAATCATTTAAATAGATTTCGGTTAAAATGTAATTTATTGCTTTATTGAAAATATTAAAAATATAAAAAAAAAAAAAAAAAAAAAAATAGAACAAAAAAAATTAAAGTAAACAAATCTCAATCTTAAAAAAAATCACAAAGCGTGAGTTTAAATTTTCGGCATTGCGTGTACGCTTTAATTTTTCGCATATGTTACCAAAAACAACATCGGTATAAGTTGCCTTCGCCGAAATAATGAACGTCAAGACGCCTATAAGAAACGAAATTTAATTACCCACACAATAGGCCCCGAGTTCGCACGCTATTTTTGGCGGTAGCGCACAATAGGCTCATTGTGTGTTTCTCGGCTACTATAAAATCATCGTTTGTGTTGTATGGTATTATTACGCGATATCAAATATAATAACAAAATTCCAGAATTTAATAAAATTACTTTGCTTGTTTATCAGTATTTTTAACGTCAAATATTATTTTGCAAAAATTTTAAGCCTTTAAAATTGTGTATAAAGATTTCAATTTTTTCAATAAAATTATACAACTTCGAAGCGCGAAGATAAGATTACACAATCGAATAATAAATAATTTGAAAAAACATAAAATAAGCAGGATAACTTGAAAAATAAGAATTACATAATCAAGAAGTAACGTTTATTATAGTAAAAATTTTTATTTTTATACTTGTCAAATAGTATATTTAAAAAAAAAAAAATATTTGAATATCTCTGTTTAATAATTGTTTAGTTTACATTTTAGAAAGAGTGAGTAATTCAAAGTTTATTTATGGTAAATATTTAAACGTCTTTTTTTTTTCACGAACATGTTTAATGTCACTTTTTTCATAAACTTAAAAATTATAAGGAATTAATTAAATAAATACTAAACGTCAGATTAGAATTTAAACTTCGTTGTTATTAAATTTACCATTAATTATTACATTTTAATTAAAAACAATAATCAACAAATATTTATATGTGAATAGATGACACTGATCTTCCCGATACAAAAACTATTCAATTCTAACATAACTTTCCCTCTTCTTGTTAAAAAAAAAAAAAAAAAAAAAGCAACAAATTAAAAACCAAACGCGGGTAAAACTCCAACCGTTTCTTCTAATCCACATCCGCAAAACGCACTGGTATTTTGCCCCTCGAGAACTTTTACGAACGAGAAAAAAGTAAAAGAATAATAATGTCAAAACAAAAAAAAAAAAAAAAAAAACAAAAAAAAAAACAAAAAAAAAAAAAAGAAACATGTTGCGCGCGAGTTTGCAACCGAACGAGCGATGGAGGAGCAGATGGCACAGCTGCGTTAGACCCACTGGCCCAGTTGTCGAGTTGCACGACGTCGTTGCACCGTTCGCGCGTCGTCGTCGGTGCACCTTGCAGCGCGCATGCACCCCCGTGAACACATATATAGGGGAGGGAAAGCTTCCGCGACCCTCTTTTTGCCCGCCTCGCGCGCGTGTCCTTCTTCGCTCCTTATCGCTATCTCGTTTTCAACCTCCCTCGTTTACTCTCTTTCTCTCTCTCTCTCTCTCTCTCTCTCTCTCTCTCTCTCTCTTTCTCTTTCTCTCGTTTACCGGCTTTCGCGAATTGATTTTTTCGAGGGGAAAGGGAAATCGATTTTCCTTTGCGCATTGCTGTCCGGGACTTTTCTTCTTTGTTCTCGTCCGCCGCAGTTTCCTTTGATTTCTTTGTTCGTCGAAGCAATTTAACGGCGAATCTCTACGAGTGTTCCTCGAGTATTTATCGTTTATTAGGCGAGGGAAAGACCAGAATACTAAGCTTCGAATCTTGGATTTTATTCCGTTACAAGATTTGCTATTTTTTATATTTCTTGCAAATTTTTATTTTTAACAGCAGTACCAGTGTTTCATTTATTTTATTTTACCATACGTTTTTCTTCTAGCTCATAAAATTTAACGAATAATAACAGCTTCGTTTTCTTGCGATCCGATGAGTGCGTCATTAAATTTATACTTAATTTTAAAACGCAAGTCTTACCTTAATCGAATACGATTACGTCGCATAGATAAAGCAACATTTTTTAAAGCTCATTTGAAAATTTTATTTACATAGTCTGTCACACGCGTCATTACATCCCGTGTAAAATTTTTCTCATGCGCATGGATTGTTCTCGCGTTATTTCCGTAAAACAAAGTTAACGCGCGTCGCGTTCGTGTATTAGCCTTTCACGCGTTTACCCAAAGGATCACGGACTTATAATACACACGCGGTTCTACAACACAGAGCGATTATACAGACACATACTCGGTCGTATACAAAGAGAAAGAGAGACTTAAAAAGAATTCTCGACTCACCTCTTTTCGAGAGGCAAAAGTTATCTCAACCGATCGGATAGAGCACGAGTCTCCTCGGTCTCGCGAGCCTACTAACGACTCCAGGTCGAAAGTTTTTACTCCGCCCTCGTTTCGCAAACGAGATCAACGACCGCGTGGAAAAACTCACACGCGCTCGATCTTTGCCTTTGCGTGAATTATACGATATATGTATTAACCTGTACCTTAGCTACATGTGTATCTACCTGCTTTAAGGAGCAAGGATCGATCGCTCGTTCGATTCCTCCTTTCCTTTGGAACGAACGAGATTTTTGCCGTCTATCGCATAGCGTAGACACCGCCGTCGACTGCCTGAGGTTTCAGAGGCGCGGTCAATCGACCGACCGCTCCGACAGTAGTCGACTCTGCGCGAGCTTATAGTACCGACCGAGAGAATTTCTAGAACGTAGTTAACCGATATATTCCAGCTTTCCTTTTCGCTAATTAATGCATCTTTTATACAAAGTTTTTCAGTTTTTTAACGAATAATGTTTTCATTATATCTGCACATATATTTTAGAACAATAAAGTAGTTAATCAAAAGTAGTTAATTTACAATGGAATGAATTGATTTTGATAGCGAATTATTAATTTAAAATTATCCGTTCCGTTTCGGAATGTCGATTATTTTATAATTTACGTTTCGTAAATTGATAAATGCCATAAAATTGCGGAACAATCCTCGAGCCAATCCGTAAAAAATCGCGTTATTCTGAATAAGGATAGTGATTTTATATGTTTTGTTAAAAACATGATGCGACTAATTAAGGATATATACTGTGTCGCGATTCAAATTATTTTTCACGTACAAATTTTAATTTATAGATATTTTATCGCGAATGAACGAACCTCATTTTTAAAAAATATTTTATTTTTATTATCGTTTACTATCAAATATAAATCAAAGGATTTCATTAGTAAGAAATAACATGCGGGATTCGATTGCTTTTAAAAGTCTTGCTCAATCCAACGACTCGATGTGATCACGTGTGCGCTCCTATAGTTATCGAACAATGTTGTGACAAGCCAACAAAGCGAGTTTAGAAAGTAAACATCCCGCGTACGTATATTTAACCGTCGTAGCTCGCAGCTCGCAAAGGTAAAAAAATATGCTGCGATAACAATTTTTCTCTCCTCTGTTTTTTTTAACATTTCCGACGATTCACTTCACGGGAAAATAAAAGAAAGAAAAAAATGATTTATTAAAGAAATTTTAAAGAAACTTCGAAGCGCATAAAATTCGCAAAGTTTAATCATAATTAAAGAAAAATACCGACCACCGAAACGTAAAGCCGGAAAATTTTATCGGGTACGATCGACAGAAAAAGATTAATCGAGTGTGCTGTACACACAGTATAGGTAGACACACGTAACGAACGTAAGGAGGCGTAAGGCGTCAATCGGAAAATAGAGCGATAGAGTAAATTCGGTGTGAAGCGCATTAACGCCGGAATCAACTAGCCGAAGACCACGTGTGCACTATATGTATACACATATGTGTATACACGTCGAAAAAGAAGCGTCGGTAGCTATATATATATATATATATATATATATATATATATATATATATATATATATATATATATATATATATATATATATATATATATATATATATATAAGTATAGGCGCCGGGTCGGCCCGCAACGCGACCGAACAAAGAGCTTTCGCCGAGACGGGCGCGCTCGCGCTTATCCTTCCTTTTTCCTACCCCTCTATACTTCTCCAACTACCCCCACCAGTACAGCTCCTTTTTCTCTTTTTCGATCTCATCCCGATTCTCATGGGACTCGCGGCATGTTCTCCCTTAATTTTTCCATCTCTTTGTCCTTGCCGTTCTTTGTTTGGCATTGCGTACCATTTGCTATCTTTCTCCCTCTTTCTCTTGCTCTTCGGGTTTCTTTGTCCTACTGACGATTGTTTTCGTCTCTTCTCTTTCTCTGCCCTTCGTTTCTTTATTTATCTCCTTTCTTTTTTCCTTTCTTTCTTCCATTCGTTTTTTCCTTTCTCCCTCGTTGGATCTTTCTCTTTTCTTTTTGCGTGTTTCTATCCCTTACTTTTTCCGCGATACAATGCTCACGAAAAAATTCGGCGACGCCACGACGCGCTACTTGATATATCTGTGACTTTGATTCAAATTTTGTTCGTTTCTTTAAACGTTACAAGTTTTTTTTTTTTTTTTTTTTTTTTTTTTTTTTTTTTTTTTTTTTTTTTTTTTTTTTTTTTAGTAATCCTCGTTAAACCTCGTTAATTACGACTGCAAATAATCGTCAAAAATAGCAACCGCACGAGACACGTCATTGAAAACAACGATTTTTCGTCAGAAACGAATTTTAATTCTTCTTATACTCCAAATTTACGCTTTGGTGCTGAAGGAGTCTCAACGCAAAGCCAAAATCGATTAAGACCGGCTTCTTTCTTTCTTTATCTTTCTTTATACCGAACGCCTTGAAAGCGTTCTCGAGTGAAGAGCCGGGAACCGAGTACACATGTACATTCTCCCTCCCCCTCCCTCCTCCCCCCCCCCACACACACACACACTTGTATATATGTAAGTTGCCAGGCGAAATTCTGCACCGCCGGGTTGATTTACGAGGGGACGCGCGCTGCTATATAACTAGCACGCGTACCGCGTGTGTCGTGTGCGTACGCATACGCGAATATAACAGAGTGACAATTTCAGAGCGTAGAGCAATTATTTTCCAAGCTAAATATGTCGATATTAAAAAAAATTTGTTTCGAAATAATGTTTTTAGGATATGAATGTTATTCAAATGTAACGTTATCATGAAAACGTTGCGAAAGTTTGACAGAAAAATCCGCGCATACTTATTAATAATTTATACATATTAACTTATTCGCATAAGCTCGTGTAGCTTGGACAAATTTGAGTACAAGAAATTTACACTCGCCGAGTCTTTGTTAACGAATGCGTAAGTTATGCGTGAAATCAACAGTTGTTCAAACTTAGCGAGCGAACGCGCGAGCGTTAAAAATCTACACTTGCTTAAACTTTTTTCGAAGCTTGACACACGAGGCATAAAAAATTTATATTAACATCGACGCGATAAACTCGGATAAAAATTACCCTGCATTCTTGTATTGTAACTCTTTATATGTGTGCGTGTGTTCAACCGTTTCGTCATCGCGCAGACAATATATCCCGCTTACATACGAGCCTGCGAGGAAGAATGCCGCGTGTGCACTTTTTATCGCCTGCGGAAGAATCGTACCCGGAGACGGGCTTACGAAGAAGAATGAGAAAAACGCGTTTCTTTATTCGCGTATACGTATATATGTATGATCTTGACTTGCAGATATCGCACGGGTTTCGCGCGAACGCGCGATGATCAACGTCGTTTTCGAATAAATGTACGAGAAAATTATAACTTATTTTTTTCTTTCTTTTTCTTTTTCTTTTTTTTTTTTTTTTTCATTTCGATAATGAATACATAAAGTGTCGTAGTTTGAATGCAGTAGTGATTAAAGATTAAAGTAATCCAGCACGTGCTCGCTTTTGAATTCAATTTAGTTCCTTTTACGTTACCATTATCGCTTCGGAATTCCCATCGGTCATACGGCTCTCGGCACCGTTTCATCCTATTTACCGTGGCCCATGCATCTTTAATATCGTTTCCCTAAAGTGCGTTTTACGCTCGTAAAGAAGAAAAAGAAAAAAAAAAAAAAAAAAAAAAAAGAATAAAACACGAAGGCGCGATCTCATACTCGTTTAGCTATATTTATTTCTTCCCCGATCGCGTTAGTCCAGCCCGTTCGCTTTAATGTAATCGCGCTCGATCGATTCTGGTCCTTTTATGGACAAGCCTTAGCGCGTACGATCCATACGAGGGAAACCGGTACGCGAGTCCGAGTCTCAATCCAAATTCGGTGCTTCTTATATTGCTTCTTCTTCTTCTTCTTATTTTTCTTCTTTCGCGACTTGATGGGTTATTTTTCATTGTGAGAAGCGCGTTCGCGAAAAAAATGCACACGGCGCTAGATAGAAAGAGATGATTCTCGCATTGCTTGAAAAAGAACATTCGTCGCGTTTATCGATTTATGTTTCTGCGTCTAATAATTAAGCAGAGCAGGAATTAATATCAATTTCATGCATCGTTGGTTTCGCGTCATTAGTATATACACAGAAGCTGAGGAACGAATAAAATTGCGTAAAATAATCGATCGATTAAAACGGCACATTCAGGAATAGAGAAAAGACAAAGATGACGCAAAGTTGCGCAATCGACAAAGAAAACGAAGCTTCCTTCCCCTCCGATTAAATTCGGCCACGTGCGCCGTAGAAAGGAACCTGTGCGGCCATTTGCCGAGCAACACTTGGAGTTCACCGCTGTTTCAACAAAACTCTACGCGTAGTCCTTAACGCCTGTATTTTCTCGAAGAATATTACCGCCGATTTGTTAGGAGAATCAAAAGTGGACTCTGAACTGAATCATTATCGGGATACAGCCGCGGCGAGCACACATACTCGCGGGGTACTTTCTTTGTCTCTCCAAGACAGATGTCCCTCGATTTCTTTCGCCCTCTCGAGAACATTTTTTTCTTCCGGGCGGCGGCACGGACGAGCAGAAGCGCGCGCGTGGCTGTTGCGCTTATATGCCTCCTATATACATATATATATATATACACATATACAGTACGGGATTAAAAGAGTTTAGGCGTTTAGGCGCCCCTCTTTCCTTTCTCTATCCCGAGGGGTAAACGCGAGGGGATTTTTAGCAGCCGTTGCCTCGTGCCCGCGATGGCTTTTCCTTTCTTTGTGTCGACCGACGCGCGAGCCACGCGTGTGCATTGCTACTCCCCTTCCCTCCCAAGCCCACCTCCCCACCGGATGCTCTATCTTCATTTCTCTTTCTATTTCCCAACTTTTTTCACGGCTGCGTCCTTGTCTATAGTTGTTCGCGTATATGTATGTGCGTGCATTAGAGGCACGCGTCCTACCGGTCTATTTACACAAAAAAAAAAAAAAAAAAAAAACGCTTGGCCGGGTATCCGTAACGTTTTCTCGCTTTTTCTTCTTTATTTCTTTGTTCGGCTTCGTTTGATTGTCGAATTGTATAATCTGTGACTTTTGAAGATGAGGAATTTTTTCAGGACGAGAATAATGACTAATTATTGCGTACTAGTATAAATATTTAAATTATTTATCTCTATATTGTAGCGATAAATATTTTATCAAGGATTTACTTTCGTTGTAAAAGTGCACCGAGTCAATTTGTGCGACAAAGCACGTCATTGAACAGCAAGTGAATAAATAATTTAAGAACTGTTGGAAAAAAAAAATATTTGGTAATGAAAAAAGAAAGAAAAAGCAAAATCGTCGTTGTTTACAATAATACAATTATTTCCCCTCTTTATAATAAAAAATTCTCTCAACATTCAATTTAGGTCGTATAATTCTAAGCGTCGTTCTTACTAGAAGCACGCGTACACGCGCACACAGACATACACCCGTATAAATACTCACGTATGTGAATTTACGCATTACGAACGCAGTACGCGGGTAGTTCGCAAGTTCCCCTTTGTATTTCGATGACGCCGTTGGTGGGCTTTCGTTGCACACCCTACTGACCTACTCGTACAAAGACCAAATTTCATTTGTTTTTTTTTTTTTTTTTTTTTTTTTATTTTTTTTTTTTTTTTATTTTTTATTTCGTTTTTGTTACCAACAGATACGAACAAAGGGCGAGGAATAATTGTAGCAACGGTCAAGCTTGGTAATAGCCCTTCGATCGAAGTCATCTAAAGAGATTGACGCTAGAGGTATAGTACGCGACTTTTTTGCAATTTTTCGTTCTCCGCTCGTGTTATACGCTTTCGTTGTCTACGACGTTCTCGAAAATAGATTTAAATAGAGGCAGTGCACGAAAAGCACACATCTGTGTAAATGTGGGTTACTCTGTCTGTCTATTTCTCTCTCTCTCTCTCTCTCTTTCTCTCTCTCCTTCCGGTCCACTGAACGCGCGGTGGAGCGTCTTAGTGCCTTAGAAACGAATAAACCATAACGATTGCTTTTTGGAATTTGCATCACAAGAGTTCGCGTGCGTTATGTACCTCGGGGAGTTTACGCGCGCACACCTAAGTGTATACACAAATATATAGATATATATATATATATATATATATATATATATACACGCTTGCGTATCGAAAAGAAGCAGAAAATAAGGGGGATGATATCCTCTCTGTCTCTCCGTTCCAACATCGGCAAACGACGCCTGTCACTTTAAAGTCCGCGCGACCCTTTGCTCGCAATAATACCATTCAATTTCTCGTTGTACGTACCCCCGGATCTCTCTTTCATTGTTCGAACAAACTTCGATGAAGTATAAAGAAGACAGAGAGAAAGAGAGAGAGAGAGAGAAAAAGAATAGTGAAATAGAAATGTAGGAGCATTCGCGCATTCAAGCCGTGTATGCAGAACAAAGGGATGACGCGAGAACAATGAGACGATCGCATGTTGCTTAGTATAAAATAGATTAACGCCTCGTCTTTATTAGCATTTTTTTAAAAATTCACGCGTCGTGTATTTAATTTTCAAGATATTGAAATCTATCTTTTTTTTTTTTTTAATCTTTAAAGAATTTTTAAATAATATACAAGTATATAAATAATTGCGCTTACGATAAAAATTTCAAGTTTTTCACTGAGTTGTATTGAAAAATTGCCAGAAAGAAAAAAATTTTTGAAAACAGTAGTAACGATTTACGTATAATTAATTTTGAGAGGATTTGATATAACACTTGTCTACTATACTTTGCCGATTACTACCGGCAAAGTCGAAATTGTTAGTCGTGCACTGTGATTGCTTTAAATAAATTATTTTGCTTTCTTTAGAGTCTTTAGAATAAAGAAAATAAAAAAACCTTTTTTTTTTTTTTAATCACCGTTTTGTTTATAATGTCAACTTATCACATTCAATAGCAAATTTCGTTTTACCGTATTCAATATTAAAAATCTTTATCCGTCGTGTATCCGGTCTATTATATACATGTATTTTATCTTTATATTTTTCTCATTACATATATTTACTTCATTCGATTTTTTTCGTCGCTTTGGCACCGCACGCGATCAAGAAACTCAATGCTCTTCCGTAAAATTCTCCTTCACAAGCTGCATAGACATGAAAATGAGATAAAAGAGAAAGCGTCGCGTATACGTACGTGTAGCGTATATATGTGTATAAAGTCTCGTAGACTCGTTATACCAAGGGACGTTAAAATTTAACGGCTATCGTTTTCCTTCGCTTCGTCTTTTATTTTATTTCTCTCTCGCTTTGGACGCGCGTGCGCGGGGTTGTCGGTGCTCGTAAATTTGGGCCCCGTGTACAATGCGCGGTAAATCACCGCGCGATAACCTTCCTAAAAGGGTGGATGTTGAATTATCGCGAGAGACGACGATGAATAATATTTGGAAAGAGGAAGATATTGTCCACTTTTTTTTTTTTTTTTTTTTTTTTTATTATTCTCTCTTTTAGCTAATCCTACAACGTTTTATCCAACGCGCGTGAATTATTCTTCTCGTTGATTTTATCTTTTTCACTTTTTGACTGTCGCACATTTTGCGTCTCAGTTCTATAGATTTTAATAAAGTTATACAGCGATATCTTTAGCAAGGAATTGTATATATTGGAATATAATAATAGATAATGAAGAAATGCAAATTATGAACTTTTTTTAACGACTATAACCGTTTTGATTATACATTATATGATAATTCTTACTAAATATTGCATCGACAATTATAGTGAAATATAAAAAGCAATTAGAAATTTAATAAATAGAAATAATGTGAATATAAAAATCACTAACGTCTAACGCTAGTCTAAATATTACTACTTGCGTAATACTAGTTGAACGATAATTAAAATTCTAATGGGATGGTATTAATTTATTTCCCTATCTCATATAGCAAAAAAAACCCGTAATTGTATTTATTAAAAGAAGTAACGAGATTCCTTAAGCAACGAATAATAAAAATTTAATTACATATTTGTATTTATTGAACATTCACTAAGGACGAAGAAGACGTAATGTATACTGTAAAGAAATCTCGCAGACTTGTAATGAAAAGTTACGGGACAGAAACAAGATATACACAAATATAGCTTCACAAGGCAGAATATGAGAATAATAGAGATTTGATGTTTATATTTGAAATTCGAATAGTCGGATTATTTTGCCAAATCAAGAAAAATCTTCATCTCATCCGCATCCCAATGATTTTTTATTCGCATCTTCCTTTTTTCCGGTCTATATCGGTAGGCCTCGTCTTTCATCGTATTGTCAATTTTTTGTTTGTCAACCTGTCGGTTGCGCTTGATTAATTTCGATACAGTAAGTGTACACGTATATAAATTTAGAGTAGAGTTCGTTACTCTTATTTTTGTTTTATTTTTTTATTTTAAGTAAATGATTTATATCCTTTGTGAAACATTGAATTTTTGTATTTTTCGGCATTGGTTGTGTGCACTTGTACGAGTAGCTTAAAATTTTTATATTTAAAAATTATATTCGGCTTGATATTACAACCACATCGTGATAAACAACCAATGTCTCGTCTCCTTGTTTTTCAGCTTAAAACCCATAGTCCTCTCTTTTTAAAAAACACGCGTTATTTTTCTCTCGCAGTATAGTTTTACTCCGTTCGTTCTCTCTTCCTCGGTACATTCCGAGCTAAAAATATGTGCCTCTCTTTCTTCGCCTCTCGCGCGCGTGCACGCACGTGTATGCGCGCGCGTGTGCCTTTCTCAAGGTTACGTTAATTTGCAGCGGCTCAAGGGCCAAGGAAGCGGAGGGAACGAAAAGAAGCCGATGAAGTAGAAGACGAAGAAGACGACAACCACGAGAAGGAGAAGGTGAAGGCGAAAAAAAGGGGAGAAAGAGAGAGACTCTTTGGAACTCGGCAGCTGGAAGGCACGAAGAAGACGAAGAAGAAGTAGAAAAAGAATTTGAAGAAGCGAGGCAACCAAGGTCGAGACTCTCAGCCCTCTATTACGTATGTTCGCACACGTATAGACGCGCGTGCATCTTAAATGCACCTCTTGCAATCTCATTCTTTCTCGTTATTCTTCGAACCAAGTTAATTCCACGAGTAAACGCATAACTCTATAACGCTCCATACGCTGCACATTTGAGAGGCTAAAACGATTTTTGTTTTTAAAAGTTCGTTGCTTTGAGTCTGTAGTTGTATGGAATTTCCCGTCAAAAGAATGACAGAGAACGAGAGAGAAAGGACGCCACATAACCTGCTTTGCTTTACTGGGACAGATGCGTTAGAACGTTTGGACCCTCGTATGCAGGTGGCTTTAAAAATATATTGCTAATTGTACGTTTTTTCGTTTTGATATCTTGCATCGTCTTGAATAGGAAAATGTTCAATGTCGAGATTCAATTTATTTAAAAAGTGCGATTCTTCGCTGAGAAATTTTTAATTATTAATTTTATGAATATAATAATTTTTTTTTAAATTAAACTTGAATAAATTACGTTTTTTCACAATATTATTAAAACTAGTTAAAATAATTTTATTTTAGCGATTCTCGAATTTGACAGTTTATAATGTACATATGCATATATGTACTAATAAGCTGTTGCAAGTTATAATCAAGTGTATTCCAATTATATATATAGGTAGTTGAAAGTCATTCGATAATTTACATTTTGCCACTGTTTCCACTTGTATAGAACGGTCGATATTTATTCAAAGCAAACGATTCGACTCTTAAAAGTAAAAAACTCCAAAAAAAAAAAAAAGTAAAGATATTTTTGTGAAATAACTTTCTAATAGTTACTTTTTTTGATAATAAGAAAAAAAAAAAAAAAAAAAAAAATACGTAACGTATACACGCGTGTAACTCAAAGGACATAAACAAGATTCGTGGTTGCTTTATTTTGAACAAAGAAGGAGGGGGGGGGGGGGGGGGAAGGAGGGTCAGCCCTCTATTAAACTTCGTATGTGATATACGATTTCCGAGAAAGGCCCAAAAAGTTCGGCGTAGTTTAGTTTTTGATTACACGGCCAAAGCCTTACGTAATACTTGGGGCAGCGGCTGCGTACGCGTACGTGTGGACACGTAAGATTGTGGGAACGAAGAAGCGCGCGAACGCACGCACGTACACACACGAGCGTTCTACCGGTATTATATGGGTCAAGTCGGTGCCCGTGTAAAGCGTATATTTATATATATACAATATATATAAAAGCGGTTGCGTTGTTGCCTTTCTCTCTCTCTCTCTCTCTTTCTTTCTCTCTTTCTCTCTTCTTTATTTCTTTTTATATACGGCATTTTATTTCGTCGAGACCTTGAACGAAGATCCGAGGAGGCGCACAACCGGCTGCTCGCACGTGTACCTTGCGGCGTAGTAATAGTTGGTAGTAGCAACGGATGGGGCCCCGCGGGTCTCGCGTGGAATTCGTTTCATTGCTCTTCCCTTTCCCTTCTCCTCTTTCTCTTTCTCTCATCGTATTTCGCTCTTTTCTTTCCGTTTTCTTTTCGCGATATGAACACGGGCATGCACACCCCTGTGTACCTGCATCGCGTGCGTGAAGGTAAACTCGAGACCCGACCGCATTTATGTGAATACACGTGTACTGCTGAGAAATATTTTTATAGCACTTATTCCTTATTCCTTATTCTTTTTTCTTTTTCATTTTTATTTTCGTCAATTAAATTTCGCGTACACTCGTTCCTCAATCGGATCAAAAATGTCGTCGAGCGTTTCTTCTTTTATTGTGTATATTCTGAGGTTTCAAAAACGACAAAAAAAATAAATAAATAATAATAATAATAATAAATAATAATAATAAAGAACATCGACATTAACTTAAAAACGTTTGGAAGACAAAAGTTTTGACAAGTTTTCTCCGTACGTAAAGAGTTCTTTAAGGAAAATCGCTTATTAATTTGTAAAATTTACAAGCTTAAGTTCACCAGCGAAAATTTAACACAGAGACGTCAGAATTATGTAAAGGGGAAAAAGAAAATTTCCATCTTCCGTATGAAAGGCAAAAAACTCAATTCGATAATTTACCTGAGTGCCTTTTCATTTCGATAAACTCGCAATCGGGATACAAACGAGGATGGAAAAACGTTATCTCTTTCTTTCCCTTTCTGTTTCTTATAGTTAACTCGACGACGGGAGGGTTTCTTTTGATTCCAAGAGGCAGTCGAGAAAGTTCACAGACGCTCCGAGATGACTCCTTGATTTGGGTATCCACCCAGTCTCAAGGGTAGAATAATCCGCTCTTCGTCCAATTTTTTTTCAACTATATACATAAACGCTCGCACTTTTATTTCAACTTTTTTCCATTTTTTTTTCCTCGTCGCCAATTCGCGCACGATGAAAATTACAAAGTTTAATTCGGCTCGTTGAAAAACAAAAAGCATTTTATCCGTCTTCGCTTTGTTTTCGTTTTTTATTTTAGATTTTTCAACGTCTTTATGTATTTATAGGTATATATGAGAAGCGAATGAAAACATTTGCCGGATATCCGGAAGTCCGCGTCGGTTCCTGACCAATGATCCGTGCATCATCGATCCCGCCTACGATATAAAGTTGCGAGAAGCTTGAGCTTCGAGTATAATTTTCGATTTTTTTGTATGTGTTCATTATTATATTTGTTATTTATAGATCATTGTTATATAAAATATTGTTCGGCATTTATCGTTTACATGCATTTCTTTAAGCATGAAATAAAATGTTGTCTTGTGCGTCTTTTGATTCTTATTTTAGTTCATCGTTAGTAGACTTATTTTTATAATAATAAAAATAACATTTTCGAAAAACATAAATTCCTTTATCATTAAGTATTTAAACGAAAATTCGTTATTATTTTTTGTTTCAACGTTATTAATCTTCAACGGATAAAAATTTCATCTTACACGTAATAATTGATAAACTCTGTTTAGGTAAACTTACGTATCCCGAGAAAATAATTTGACTTTATCGAACGTACAACGATGAACGTTAAGACGCATGTCGAGATGGTGATGTATGCATGCTTTCTACTATTGTAATTGTCTGATTCTTTATAAGAGAAACGCGACACGGCGAGCGAGCATGAAAAGAAAAAAAAAACCAACAAATAAAGTTTAGTTTCAATGTTAAAGCACCGTTGCTTTCGTTAACCCGCGTATCGTTGAATTGTCAAGAAAGGGATATGCTCGGCGACGGGGAAAAAAAGAAACCGAATTCGCTCGTCGGTTTTCGTCTCCTTCGTATAACGAGGCCCAGCCGGCGTACCAAAAACTGCAGCGCGGATAAAGAAGAATATGGCAGAAGGAGCAGGGAAGCGATATTTTACTCTCCGTTAAAACGACGTGGATCGATATTTTTCATTCGTACACATGAATGGGCTTTAAATACTACGTTGTCTCTTCACACCTATACGTGCACACAATGCTAGCTCATCGTTAACGCCATCACCGTCTGTATGTACATATCTGTGTGCGTGTGTGTGCGCGTGTAAGTAGGCACAAACGCGATCGTTTTAATTTCCGTATAGATAGATGTACTATACATTTGACCTGCTCTCTCTCTCTCTCTCTTGAATAAAAAAAAAGGGAACAGTTGCATAGCAGTATAGCATAAGTATACCTGGAGCGATGCTCGATCGCGACCATGAAAACACGCGCTCGATTCGTCCGCGCGAGACATGGATTTCCGGCGCAGCTGGGCGACGCTACCCGAACTGTTTTATATCCGTGTTATATGGCACCTATATCTCTATACATATGTATCTAAATTCTGTGGAATTTTCGAGCACTGTATAGCGTAACATTCGTCGGCCGTTATGCGTAAGCCTACTGCGCAATTTCGATTGCCGCGTGCGTTTAACTTTTTTTTTTTTTTTTTTTTTTTTTTTTTTTTTTTTTTTTTTGCAATGATAACGATTCGATGTAAGTTGAACGCTGAAAAAGATTTGATTTTACGTCGTTATGATGATGATTTAATTTTTGTAAATTATCTTTTAAATAACCCGGAATAAAAATTTTAAAGCGTTAATTCAAAGCTATTTGAATAATTTTGTAACAATAACATCAGGTAATGAATAATCATCAAGGTTAAGTAAATTGTAAAAAAATTTAAAATAATATATAATTTAATATCTCGTGTAAATGCTTATCCAAGAATTAATTAATTGTCGATGTAAAACAAATTATTTATAATAAACCGATATACCCGGATGCCTTAATTCACTTCATAAAGGCATAAAAATTTCAGGCGCGCATTTATTTCGTAAATGATTATCGAGTGCGAGTTATAAAAACGATTTAAGAATAAATTAATATTCAATACGTTCAAGCTCTACACGTGAATAATATATATTATTCAATAACGGTGATTATCAATTTTGCCCGGTTATATATTCCCATATATATAACCTTTCCATCAACGTACATCCGTATCAAAACGATCTACTTACGCACGACGAACGTGTCGTGCGAGTTTCAGGTAAGTTCGCCCCCGGAACGGTGATAATCATACGGAGACGTATCGTTTAACGCTGTAATCTAGCAGCGGGATATGTTAAGCATCTAAACGGCTCGTTTTTCATTATAATGCTTCGAGTTTCGTCGGTGGCACGTTTATTCTCTTTCTACTCGATTAAAGTTTAGCGATACGACGAAAGCTCGCTTCTCTCTCTCTCTCTCTCTGTACATGTGTATAATATAAGTTGTCTCGATAATTACACGTGGCTGTACACCCGGTTTTGAAAAGTGACACCTGTGCGAACGACTTTTTCAAAGTTGAAGTCACGCGATGGCCCAAGAAACTTCATTCTCTCTCTCTTTCTCATTTTGTTTCTTTCGTTTTTCATCAAAACGTGCTTTATCATTCTGTATACTTTATACCTAAATAATTCATTTCCGGAAAATTAGTTTATTCATTATTTATTTGATGAGTTTTATTTTCCTTTTTTCTTTGCTTTAAAATGTTTTAATAATCAAATCAATTAAATTTTAGGATTAAATAAAATTTTTACCAAAAAATTTTATTTTTATATTACGAAAAAAAAAATTATCGTTTATACGTATAGTATAATTTTATAATATATTAATATTATTCAAATTTATTTTTATCCAGAGTTTTTCATACATAAAATGCATTCGTGTCATTGATATTTTTAAATGGTTGTGTTTTCAATTAACGATCTCGAATGAATTTGCATAAAAAGTATACGAATAAGTGGTGACTTTAATGAATCATATATTTAAACTTCCAATCCTTTTCAAAATTTCCATTAATTCGCATATAAATACAAGCCTTTTAAATTTTATTTTTCAATATAATTCAAATTATTAGATTTTAATGCAATATAAATCCATAAAATCCTTGACAAGCCGATATCAATCGAAACGTTCAATTTTGTAAAATAAAATTTCGCAAAAGTAGCTACATTATTCGCATTGGAGCATTTCCAGCCATCGAAGGACATTGAGTCGTTATCGTAATATCAATCGAATTTTCAGCATTAATCGCCCATGTAATAATAAACGATTCATTCGTAAAAAAATCGTTCGACGCTTTTAAATTTTCCATTTAATATATATACTAGTATCGTAACGATCGTGGCTCGTTTTTTATTTCCGGTTCGGTGTCCGGTTAAACTTCGACCAAGTACACGTTTAGGAGAAATTACATCGAGTTCGCCGTCTTTCTTTGCGCGAGGGCTTTCACGTACGTAACGTAAGCGCGCGTGTACGTAGCGGGAACGTTCCAATCGATGAAGAGAGAAGAAAGAGCCCGTCCCTTGCGCCCTAGAGCTCAAGGGTCCTCGAGAATTGCCACCCCAGTCATTACTTCGGTATTAACGAGGGATGATTTTTTCCTCCCTCGCTCGCTTTCTCTCCTCTCTGTTTCTCTCTTCGGTACTCCGAAGCGCCTCGAGGCTCGCTTCCCTCGCCGTAAGCGAAATGCGAGCTAACTCTGCGCGTATCTTCGATTTGCAAAAATTGAAGCGTCGAAATCGTGCTCGCCCGACCGATCGCACGATTTTTTCGAATTTCGAAACGATTAAAAATATCCTCGCCTCAGTCGTGTGAATGTACGCTGGATGAGTATTTTATTCGTGTTGAAAACAATGAATGCTGCTTGAATCCTTACAATTCTGTTGTTGGTCGAAATCCAAGCGTTTAAAAGGAAAACTGAAAGAATAATTCTCCATTGATAAGTATCGTTCGCAAAACAAAAACAAAAACTCCAAGCAACGTAGTACGAAAGAATACGCGCAGAGGAAGGTAAAAGGAGACGAGGAGGATGTTTATCCAAAGATTTTAACCGGAGGCATATTGCGAGCCAGTTGCAGCTGTCGTTTACTTCCGGGCTCCGAATACCACTTGGATGCGAATCTGTATTGCACAATAATTATGCATTTACTCGATTCGGGTTGAGAATTTTTTTTTGTTTTGTTTTTTTTTTTTGTTTGTTTGTTAAGATTAAGGAGTTCTTTAACAAAAAGAGCGCGCGCTCATTGGTGTAAAGATTTGCAGTGGCTTATTGCATTAAATTCATTTAGGTTTAGAGTTAGTGGAATTTAATATTATTTTATCAATTTTACGTATACGTTTTTTTTTTATTTGATGTGAAAATATTTAAAATCGGTTTGAAGTAAACCATTTTATATTTAGATTGTAGTAATGTAACATTTTTCGTTACACAATTTGATAAAACGTAAATTTCAGCAACGATATAGATTTATCTATTTTTACGTCGGAGCTCGGCATTTATCTTAAAATATATAAATGAAAAAACATTGAATGAATAAGCTTCTTTGTTATTATAAAGAATATAAATTAATTTTTTGTTTTTTATTTTAAGGGGTCTTTTGGGTTACAATTTTCACTAAAAAAAATTTTTTAAGCATTTTTTCATAGAAAAAAAAAAAAATATCGTTTTGGAATTTTTTACACATATTTATTGATACTTTTTAAGTACGAAAACATTTTTTTTAAGTTTGAAAATCGGAATATTTGCTACAATACTAACGATAGCCATATATATAGAGAATAACATATTAAAAAATCAGAACGATCGGCAAAGTAGTTTTTTTTACATCGTGTCCGTCAGCTTAAAAAATATGGTTTCGAGAAAACCCCGTTTAAATTTTTTTTTATGAATTTTTTAAAAAAAAATCTGTATACCTGTAAAAAAAAAAAAATTTTTTTTTGAAAAATTTTAACCTATAAGACTCCTTAAATGAAATTCGCATTTTGAATTTTATTTGAAATTGTTTTATAAGAACATTCATTGCAAGAAGCAGCAGTCACATTACCGATACAAAATCAACTTTAAAAATATGACGCAAAAACCATTTATCTCGATACAGCTCGTCGTTATCGAGAAAAAATATTGCGCCAAAACGAGCATTCGAAATGACAGGGAGAGGTAAGAGAGCGAAAGAGGGAGAGAGAGAGAGAGAGAGAGAGAGAGAGAGAGAGAGAGAGAAGAACGAAAAAAAAGCCAAGGAGTTTATCGAGTTCAGCAACGGCAAAACAGGATGCTGTTTATCTCAACTTTTTCGCGGTATTCAGGTGTCGAGTTGAACGATTCAAGGTGCTGCGACTCAACGTTCGCTCGCTCGGTTCAACGAACACATCGGCGTTTTAGTATCGTTTGCGCTTAGCGCGCAAGCATAGATGCCCCTCGTAAACGTCAGGTTCACGAACTCGATTCAGTTCAAGGAGGAGGCATTATGTATACTCCGCTTGCGTACAATATCGAATCTATCGGCGAGCTAGCTATCCCGCAAACTAGCGAAAGAGAAAAAGAAAGAGAGAGAGAGAGAGAGAGAGAGAGAAGCGCGTCGCATATGTGCAACGCAAAAAAGGAAACGTGAGCTTGCAGCGAACGAAAAAAAATCGGAGAATATTTATACACATACGTCGCAATACGTATATTTCAAGCGACGATTTGAACTTTGTTTGAAAAGAAAGTTAAATATCAAAGATACATGAAAACAATCTAAAAGTGTTGTTTGTCTTAGTTTTGTAATGATTACGGTTATTAGGTATATTATTATACATGTTATGCTACATTATTATACATAAAGCTACATACAATTGACCTTTTTCTCCTAAAAATTGGATTACAGAAACTGTTAAGATGATAAAAAATCTGTTTATTAATAACCTTACTCGGAATTATTATCAAATTATTAATTCATTTGTAAGAATAACAAGCCATTGTAATATTAGATTTATTGCCTGCATAAATATTATTCTCACTCTTTTTCACATTTGCTTTTGTCGATCTAAAAGAAAAAATAAAAAAGTAAAAAAAAAAAAAAAAAAGAAGAAGAACAATGTAAGGCATTACATACTTCAGCATATTTTCTAAGGTAAACAAGCATTATCGTTTAATAGCAAAGATAAGAAACTAAACGTTTAATGTCACAATAAATATTATGATAAGGGATGAAAACAAAACCGAAAGAAATAATTATCAAGGCTGCGAATATAACGCTATTGACCGATTACTCATTATCGCTTTTTAAAGAGAAATGCGAACGTATTCGTAAATAATTAACGTCAATTTTTTCTTTCTTTCTTTCTTTCTTTTTTTTCTTTAACCCGTACAGCGAGTTTAAAATTCAAACGCTTATAAATCGAGCGCATTGAACGTAGAGAAAGAAACGATTATCGATCCTAAGCCGATATATATATATATATATATATATATATATATATATATATATATATATATATATACATATACTGAATCATCGAATTGCAATCGAAGAGATTAAATATACAACGAGACGCCGTATAAAATAATACTTCGAAATAGAGAAAGAGATCGTTATACGTATACGCGCGTTTGGAATAGAGAGCGTGTGTCAGCTCGTACGCAATATATAGTATATTTATTCTGCAAAATTCTCAAGGTGCGCGCATATAAGTGCGTATATAAACTGCAGATCGTTGGCCGTTCTATTTACGTCGGGGCCAACGATCCTCTATGCGATCGCATACGCACACACGTACGTCCAAGAGAATTTCGCGCGATATTACAACTACTCGTACTTTTAACCGAACGCTAAAGCGTACTCGTGCGCTTACGTCTCGGCGTTTGCGTATTATTTTACGAGATCGAGATTGATCTTTCTCCCCTTCTCTTTTTACATTCGTACGAAGTTTATAATCAGCTTCGATGATTCTTTATCGATATGTCTTTCTTATGTAGACGGGATTATGCTTTATTATGCAGTCTGCCACTTTGCTTTCCTCCTCATACTCTCGCGTCTATTGAACCTGCGTGAGTTTCTTCATCGCGACGAGTGGGTAAGCGAGTTCATTTGTATAGTGTAACCAGCGCGAGACGAGGGAGAGCGATTTTAATTTAAACCGAGGATAATTATGGTTATCGTTTTGACGCACTTTATGCGTTATGGTATTGTCCGCCTGAAAAGTTAAAAAAAGAATGCACTTATTTAATCATGAGTAATTGATTAAATTATGATTTTTTTTTTTTTTTTTTTTTTTTTTTCTTTTTATGCTTTCTCGCTGGGAGTTGAAGCTACGATTTTTTCAAACAGCGTAACGTTATCCTAATGTAAAATTTCATCGAACGTAACGAAAATCTTTTTAAAAATTTCGCGAAGCTTAGCTCTATTATAAAGCGGTACTAAAGTCTGTAACAGCTAAAGGTCTTGGGCACGTTTGACAATCTGCAATAGAGAATTCTTGAAAATTTATCATCGCGCACATAATATGCATAACACACAGAAATTGAGATAATAATATTTTTTTTCACGTATTATCAACGATCGCTAAATTCTTTCAACGCTTTACCCGCAAAGTAAACGAGCGGTTATAATCTCGGTGAATTATTAAACACGCGCAATTTGTCTATTCTAATTCTTAATCAATTACAGCGCAAATATTACCAGTCAAACGAGCAAGCACGCGGACGCGCGAGTATTTTTCTTTCACGGCGATGCGCTTACGCGCAGTAAGTCGTGATTGAAAACCGTATACACAGCGAGAAAGTATGTGTGAGAGAGAGAGAGAGAGAGAGCGTATGTAAGCAATTGATCTCGCGTTAACGGTTGTGCGCTCGGCGTTATTGACTGCAAATAATGTCACGACGACCAAGGTGCAACGGCCGTGCGCGCCGCGTATCTCCGAGTCGTTCGCGGGAGAGCGAGCCCGCGCGCGATCGGCAACTAGCTCAAGGCGAAAAGTGCATTGGCTTTTGAGCCGAGCGAACGCGCGCAACGCGAGTTTATAAGCGAGACTAGAACCGCGAGAACTACGATTGTCGTTTATAGCCTTTGCTCGGCGCATCGATCTCTCTCTCTTTCTCTCAGTCTCTCTCTGTATCTGCGAACTCGATAACTACCTTTATTTGCTCACTTTTCTTACACGGAGGACTTCTTACAGTCTCGATCATGTTCTCTCTTATATTTTTTTTTTTTTTTTTTTGTCCTCCGTAACTCGTTTTGTACTTAAGCGACGAAGAACTCTCGTTTCGTCGTCGAAACTCATGTTTTTTTCGTGTACTGGCTCCGTATGTTATTTTTTCTTGCATTACATTTTTGGATTTTTTTGAATCGCGTTTAGTTGAATCGAAAATGAAAAAAGAAAAACAAAAAAAAATTAGCAAAGTTAAATTAATATTTTCTTTTTTTGAAACTTATAATTATAAAAATAATAAATGATACTATTGATGAATTAGTCGATATTTAAAAATTAATGCATAAAAATTTTTTAGACTTTCACCGTAATTGACTTTTACGAGTATTGGTTAAAATAGAAAAAAAAAAAAAAAAAAAAAAAACCATAAAAATGAATTGACTATGTAGATAAAATCGAGAAATTTACCGAGCCCATTATACATAAAAGACATTTTTATCGTATAACTCATTATTATTGAAAACGGCAATTACAGGAACACCTACACCCTATCGGCAACGTCGATTTTCTCCATAAAATCATGGAATACGTACGCACACATAGACGCCCGCGTATATAATTCGGCGATATGAAGGCACAAAAGAAGTGCCGTATAAGGCTGGCGGCTGTAGGTGCAGTAACAACGATATTAACCAGACGCGCAAATAGAAATTAGCTCCCCTTCCGTTATACATATATATATATATATATATATATATACACGCATATCTGCATAATACGAGCCAACATTCGTTTTACGATCTTTTCGTAAAGAGAAAGAGAGAGAGAGAGAGAGAGAAATAGATGAATACAGAGATGAAGAAAAGCGATAATAATATCGGCTTTTACCAATCGGTAACTGCTAGCGCATCGACTCTCGCGATGTTAATTTGATCTTTGCGTGATTTTATCGCGATACTTAGCGCTGCTAAAGAAGCGCCCGAGGAAAGAGGATTTTTCTTTTATCGCGTCGATTGAAATTTCTTAATTTTTGCGTTACATTAGCACGCTTACTATTGACTTTTAAAAGAAAACAATGTCCGCATAGAAGAAATTGCGATAATAAAATTTTGAACGCGATAACGCGTGAGCTATTATTTTGAGTATATATCTCCGTAAGCATAATAATAGATTTGCTTATTTTATACTAATTTTGAGGTTCAACATTTTTTCAATTGAATCGTGAACGGGATTGGTTAATCGATCTCATAATATATAGGTAAGTTTGGAAAAAAAATTTTCCATGCCATTTTTCAAGTTTAGACTTTTTCTTAAATCTTACGATGTACCCACATATATAATTTATTTATATATATCCATCAATCCCGCAGAGGACAACAAAAAGGCAGTTAAGGTGTGGTAACGCATTCAATTAAACTTACAAGCGTTTGCCGACAATGTAACAATGACTTTTGTACACACAGACTTGTATGAGGTACAAGCTATCTATGATAGAGACGTATCGATCAGTGCTCGGTTCTCGATGTTTGTAGAAATGTGCATTATATACGCTCCGCGGTTGAATTTTTAGCGTTGAAAGTTTATTGGAATTTGAAACGATTTTTATCCTTTTTTTTATTATTATTCTTATTATATCAGGCACGTCGAGACGGAAAGTTAGACGGTCTTTTAATATTTTTTTTTTTACCGGTAAGAATAAAAAGTTGTATAACTAGCGCTTACTTTATAAATTTCAACGTTATTTACTTTTTTCGTAAATTTAAAAATTTTACACTTTAATTTTCACGCTTGTAATATTTGCTTTTTCCGCGAGTTCTTTATACGAGTTCGATAAAATTTCCGGCGGCCCCATCGACTTGCATAAAATGTACACTCACATGCACGTATATAGGTACGCAACGTCCACACATTGCAAAAATCGAAGGGGTTCGACGCAAGCTTGGGCGTAAATACGACTTTTTGCTTAAAAAGGCTAAATTGACAAAAATAAATAAATAAATAAAAAAAAAAAAAAAAAAAAAAAAAACGCTTGACTCGAGGTGTACCTATATACATACGCGCACATTGTTATAAAATTCTTGACGTGTATACGATATCATCCGAGTCCTCGGCTTCGAATTTTAATGGAAGGTAGAGTATATGGATGGCTGGACTTTTTAATTCCTACGCGTGTATGTATATATGCGAGGCTCCCGACGTATGGAGAGTATCCAAGCAACGCGCGACGACGGAGGGTCGGCCAGCGCCTCGCCACCCGGGCGGGAAAGAGACGGAGAGTTGTACCACGGGGCCTTTCCCTCCAGGGTAGAGAGAGAAAGAGAGAGAGAGAGAGAAAGCGTCGCTTCAAAAGCCAGCATTGTCTCATACTCTCTGTCGAGGAGAAGTGGACGCCGGACTTCTCTTCCTCTCGTTTATCGGAGGCCGTTCGTTCGGAAAGTCCGGAATATGCTTCGAATTTTTGGACTTTCCCTCGTTCTCTTTTTCCTCCCCTTTCACTTTTCCATTTCCGTCAAAGTGAACGTTATCTCCAACGAGTCCGTAGTACGGACTATTCGTCTCTCTCTCTCTCTCATTCTCTCCCGTCCCGTTTAAATTTAGAACGTGCGCGTGCTTGCGCAAAATAAAATGAAATAAAAAATTGCATGGATCAGCGACTATTGTATCCTCGTTTATTTTTTTATTTTTAAAGCTTTGTTGCTCCCGCTTTTCGACGCGCGCACTCGACAACTTATATTTCGCGATTGCTCGAAAATAAAAAAAAAAATAAAAAACAGCGGCGCTGCGCGTCCATTGGTCTTTGTTCTTTTATTTGTAAAACTCGAAATTTTGTGTTTTGTAAGGGAAGCAAAGAAAAAAAGAAAAATTTTTTTTTCGATATTGAAGCACATTTTACAATGTTGTACGGAGAAAATATCGTCGGCGTTTGTTATTCGGTTATCGTATACGTATATTGCTTTAGATGCTTGATTTTGATGAAGTATTAAACATTAGCAGAAAAAGTATTAAAAAGAGCTTAAGTTAAAATAGCTTATAAAGTCAATTTTTGGTTTAACAGCTTGGTTCAGTGTTAAGCCATATATGCATACATTATTTTACAATAATTATGGTATACAATACTTCGATTGATTATCATATTTTAAATATTATTACATTTAATGTTGCGAAACTTCTTGCTTGAATATTTAAACGACGAAACAAATATCTTTCAATAAACATGTAATAATTGAATTATTTTTCGTAATGACACGATAACACATTAAAGTCGATAATATTATAAAGATATAATATAAATATATTTTTATAATTTTAAACGTTCATATAAACATTCAAAAGTTATTTACTATATTTTCAAAATTTGAGTACATTTGTTGGAAAAGTAATTTTTTCTGTTGTTCATCAAATACAGTTCGAAAAGCGTGTAAATAAAGCTTTTGCCTTTCAAATCTGTCCTTTCCTTTTTATTTGTTTAGGACGTCCATAAATTGTGTATGCCATGAATTTCAAGATAAATCTTTTAGCATAAAATATTTAAATATTTAAATATGTATATATTTTTTAAGCTAATGTTTATTAGCAGTAAAATTTAAAGCAATACGTTAGGTAAAAAGAAAAAACCAAAAAAAAAAAAAAAAAAAGAAACGAATAATTATATATTTAAATTTTGAGTATATTTAATTTTGTGAACGATAACAATGCAGTAAATTAATTCAAAGAAACATAATTTATAACTCGAATGCAATCGAAAGATTAAAAAAGATGAATAAAGTAAGTTTAGCAAAGGATCCTCGAAAAATATCGGAAACTAATGCATTCGATATACACATCACAAAAGACGTACAATTTTTATATCTCCCACATTAGAATTTTAAGTAGCTTTTTGGTTGATTCAGCAGCACCAGTGTTGCATGGGCGAGCTTTTAAAAGCTTATCTCTCTTTTTTTTTCCCTCTTTCTCTGTATTTCTACCATACGACAGAAGAGCGTAAATTATTCCTCCATCGTTTTTCACGTCCCGCATCCGATTTTCCTCCCGCGTATAGATTCCATCGTATAGGCTCTCGTTCCTTCTCTTTCCTCTTCTACTCCCGCCTCTATTTCCCCCACCTTATCCAAAGGACTTCTTACATCCTCGCCCTTCTCCCTTTTTTTTTTTTTTTTTCCTTCCACTTTTCCTGCTCCTGCACTTTCCAGCTCGCGCGAGTATGGCTCAGCAGCGCGCGTGCTTCGCTGTACCGATGCGAGGAAGCACTCGTTTCCCCTCCCTTCTTTTTTCTTTTTCCTTTGTCGGGCGGCAGGACAACGAGGCACGAGGAAGATCGTCCATCCCCGTCGTGCGTCACCGCTTGCCGCTTCCTTTTTCTCCCTCTCTTTTCACTCCTGTCCCACTGACCCGTTCATATTCCACCAATCAGCGACCATCTCCGACCGCGAGGGGACGAACTAGGCGTCAAGGCTTTTTCCCTATGCGCTCTCTCTCTCTCTCACTTTTGGTATATACAGACTTTGGTATATACAGAAGGAAGAGACTTTCCTTTTCTTGTTCACCCCGTACACAGATCTATACTCATATATATACGTACACGTGTAGTCGTCCCTCGCATTCACATTCTTCGTCAATATATATATATATATACAGAGTACCCTCGGATTTTGCTTTCTCTCTTTTTCCCTCTTTCTCTTTCTCTCTCTCTCTCTCCCTGTTTCTCTCTCTCTCTTTCTTCCTCTCTCTCTCTCTCTCTCTCTCTCTCTCTCTCGCTTTCTCTAACGCGTTGTCGGAGAAAGGACTGGCTCTAGTCGAATTGCCAGTTAACGAGTTTTAGCGAGTTGAACGAGTGAGCTATTCCGGCTGCGTTCCGGGGCTTTTACGTTAAGTAACCACTCGAGAGGGAGATTATTCTTGCCATTCTGCTTCTTCTTCTTCTTAGCTTAGAACCGGGAACAAAGAGTGCGCGAGCGCACTTTTGTAGCTTCTTTAAGCTCTCCCTCGCTCTATCTGACTCTCTTTCTCTGTCTTCTTTGCCTTTTATAATATTCCTTTTACATATATTCATAACGATGTTTAAACGTTAATGCTAAATTACGATTTTTTGCTCAACATTTATCTTTTGAAATTTGGAAATAAAAGCTACGGTTTTATTATTGCTATCAATAATTTAAATATGCTAGTTACGGATGATAATTTTTTGTTAGTTTCGTTCTTGAACGCATCACTATCGAATAATATTTGATTTATAGAAATTTGTACGACAATTGTTATCTATCGCGAATTTAATTCGCATATCGATTTCTTTTAATCAATGTCGAGCACAATTGATTGCTAGATCGCGTAACCAATCGATTAACTTGTAATTACTCGACGATCGGCGTATTCGCCGACACAGAGAGACGAAGGAGAAAGGAAAACAGAAAACTTATACATACAAAAGGCATGCCCAAGTCGTTGTAGTTTATCCGTTCGTTTCGACGAAGCAGTAAATACGCCTAGTAGTAAAAAACAACAACTCGTTATTGAGTAATTAGCGAGCTTGTCGGCATTGTTTCCCTTCGATAGCTTAATGAAAACTTAAATCGATGCGCGACGTTCAGGTAAAGTGATGAGAAATTTTCTCTTTCGCCTTTTCTACACTCCTCGAATTCTTTCGCAAACTAGTCAGAGATTGCCCTCGCGGAATGCGAAATCAGCAGGGAATCTGCGTCGATTGTTCGCATTAAACTTGCGAGTTGACGAACAAATTAATCGAAAATCCAATGGATGTTGCGAGCACGATGCTAGAGTTTAGATTTGATTTTAATTGCAATATATAAAGCTGTTCGATTGTTCGATGCGTTACTTCTATAGAATTGTAAATAAAAAAAAATAATAATTCTTATTTAAAAAAAAAAAAAACTAAAATAAAAAAAGTAAACGAAAAACCGTACGGACGCAATTATTCGGAAGCTGGTCCGAGGAACAAAGAAAGCGCGATGTAATAAGGCGGGAAACTGGAATCAGAAAACGGACGTCAATCAGTCGGAGATAATAAGAGTTCGTCTTGACAATCGCGTCGGGGTATACAGCTCGGCGCACCCAACTTGCGGAGATGAAATTTCTTCTTGATTGTACTCAAGGCCAATCTCGGACCAAGACTGTCCGATCTCTTAGATCTATACTTTTCGGCTACGCTATATTTGCGGTCCCTTGTGTCGGAAACTTGTGCCCGAAAATCGAGAGGATGCTTCGGTAATTACACACAGAACGGAGAAAAAAGATCACCAGCTTGATATTAAAAATCCTTCTTCTTTTTTTTCTACTGTCATTGTTGTTTTAATGGTATCGGTCGATGTGTTGACGAGATAAAATCAAAGATTCAATTATATAAAATTTAAAAATTAATTATCAGTCTCTTAATTAATTTAATATAACAATTTATTCCATTATATAAAATTTTTACCATATTAAAGCTTTATTATACTTGAGATTATCGATGGCAATCTAGCGCAATCAATGTAAAGGTAAAGATAGTCCGTATACCTATTCGAAGCTACGCATAACTCAAACAGAAGCGCAATGTGCGCGCTTTGATGTTTGACCGATCAGGTAATGCAACCCTTGTCCGCGAGGCCGCTCTCGATTGTCTCGGATGATTTTTTCCCTTGTCTTCCGCGATCGTCAAAATTTTTCGCGATTTCAAAAGGCTGCTGGAAAATGGCTTCTTGTGTACATTTAAAAATTAATTTGAAACTTGCGATAAATATATATATTTAAAGAATAAACGTGGCGCATGCCGAGTATCAAAATTTTTTTTAAAAATGAAAAAAAATGCAACTTTATTTTATTTTAAAAACGGCACTTTTTATACGTAACAAAAGAAGTTTCGTTAATGCGCAAAACTTTAAAATAAAAAATGAAATCCCATTGCGCTAATTAAATAACGTACGAGTACGTTATATAAGTCTCGCGTTTACGTTAACATCCTCGCGTCGCAAAATTGCAAAACGCACGCACACTCGCTCGCTCGGAATTTCGTTTCTTCGTACCCACACACACGTTTATGTGTTTACAAGTACATGAGCGTATTCGCGTCTCACGCGCCTGCATATATAGTATATATAAACGAAAGAATCCGTTTGAGGACGCAACAAGGACCGAGCGAGAAAGCGCCGGAGTCGAGTTTCATTTTCTGGCAGACGTACACGTGCGCGCCGGTTTTTTGTTCCCCCTTTCGTTGACGCTTTCTCTCTTTCTACTTTACGAAACGGTTAAAAAGCGCGCGCGGGAGTCCGGCTTAATTGGAATAAGCTCGCGCGCACGCCTATATATAAGAGGAACACCGAGTGACATATTTTATTTAGCTTTGTTTTTCCGTCGGGCGTTTCGTGAATATTTGTTGATACAATTGCAATCGATTTAATTTTTTTACATTTTACGTGTCTATAAATAATATGCACGAGACGTATATGCACGCCGTCGAAAATTTGATTTTTAATTAATGGAGTTGGACATTGATTGGAAGTTATTCGCGAGATAAATTATAAAAAAAATTCACCGCGACTTTTGTTACTATTTGTCTGTAACAAGTATAATGAAACTAGAACTTTAATTTGAAAATTCTTAATTTTATACATACGAATAAAAGTTACGAATATACATAAAATACACGTCGTGGATTATATGCGAATGAAAATATACGCGGTAAATTTTAAACCGCTTCATCCCGCGTGCAAAAGCGTTCGTTTCGTCATCTGAATAATATATAAAGAGAGCATTATAAATCCATGAAAATAAAACACGTCTCTCTGAGTACATACGATGTACGAAACAGGAGCGAGAGAGAAAATAAAAAATAAGTAAGAAGAAAAAAGAAATAAAACGCATTATGTATATAAGTACATAATGGAGAAAAGCATTCGCAAGCGCGAGAGAGAGAGAGAGAGAGAGAGAAAAGTTAATCCTCTTTCCATCCGACAACACCGACAAATCCTTCAATTCCTCACACGTATTTCCGAATCGAGAAAGAAAAAGAGAAAGAGAGAGAGAGAGAGAGAGAGAGAGTTCCCTTGCGCAGCACACAAAGATTTACTCTGCGTCCCTAGCTAGGAAATCCTTTGTGAATTTCGCGAACGAAATAAACAGTAAATTTTGATTATCGAACGGTTACCGTAATGACGCGTTTGCTTTTTAGGAAGGGGAAAGAGGAGGGGAGGGGGGGGCGTAATGGGTAGGGACTCTCTGCTTTTCCCCATTGCTCGCTCGGATATATATATATATATATATATATATATACATACATGATCACGCATAATAGTTAGACTCCCATACGTGCGCAAGCTCTCTCCGGTGCTTTCCGCAGCCCTTTCGCTCGTGAAACTCGCTGCGCCTTATTCGCACCCATACACGCGAAGAGTAATCCGCCCACGTGGCAAGTACACACACACGTACAAATACACACGTGGGGTTTCCCCTTCGTAGTTCACGACGGAGGAAGCAGAGTTTGCGTGCGAATATTCGTATGGATTTTGCGAAACTGCGCGCGCGGGTGTGTATGCATATACGCGCGTGTATTTGTGAGCGAGTAGTAGAGTACGTTTTACGTTCGTTAAGCAACGCGAAAACGCGCATGAAAAATGTAGAACGTCGACGTATTCGTATACATAACGTCTGCGACAGTGCACGGCCGTTATCGATTTCCGAATTCGTCGGCGATGGCTTTTTGCCTTCTTTCATAAGTTTTTTGCTCGCATGCGAAAAATAACGCGCACGTTAAAGAGCACAACGGATTTTTATTTTTATTTTCAATTCGTTATATTAAAGCTCGCGATTTATTCGGAATAAAAGGTTTCGTTTATCGAAAGATATTTCATTTTAAAATTAAAGAAAGATACGAAAATTCTTCGAAATGTTCATCTTTAAAAGTTGAAAATTAAAAATTTCCACACCTTTATACAATCATCAAATTATCTCATCCGATAGAATATCAATTTTTTTCTCAACGCGCAACGACAGACGTTAAAAAATATCTCTCGTAATTTTGTTATACGCCGGGAGACTTTCATAATAATAAAAAAGTACCTCGCCGACTCCGCTCTTTCGTACGTTTTCGACTCGTATCCGACGCGTATCTCGCGTACAATATCCAACTCTCCATGGGTACGTAATACCGCTAGGGTCTCGTTCTCGTAATAACGCGAGAGTGCGGTATGGATGTATAACTCCCGGATAATATAAGCCGCAAACTGCGAGCAAATACTTTCGCGTGCGCGTGCTTGCCTTTATGTGTACTTTATACACACATATACGAGCAATGCTTAGTAGCTAGCCAAATCTTTCTCTCTCTCTCTCTCTCTCTCTCTCTCTCTCTCACTTCTCATCTCTTTGCAGAGTTTGCGATGCGGATGTGCGCGGAAAATCCCGACGAATTTTAACGAGCTCCGAATATAAGTTTAAATACCCGAGCGAGTATCTCTTGTTTCAAAAAACGAGGGTGAAAAAGCTACCCACTATGTTATCCGCGTGCATAAAGAGGACCGAGGCAATATGATAATTCGTCCAGTGGTAAATACTACCTCGATCTATATATGAATATTCAATTAGAGGTAACAAACTCGATGGTGTCGCCGCACCAGTTGCTATGCAGTCTAGCCTAATCTCGCATGGATTATGTACTAGTATATCATTCGCACCGAATAGATTTTCTATTGCTGTCTTTTTATTTTTTATTCTTCTTACTGTATAAATATATTTATTTTTTGTATTAGTTGAGTTATTATTTGTTAAGAAAGACTTTATATCGTATATTATGAAGTTGTCGTATTAGTTTTAACGTTAATGAAATTGTTTTACTATTTTATCGAAATAGTAAACGTGTAAAGTCTCTTTTCACTGGTAAGCTTGAAACCAATGCAGATAAATAAAAAGAAAAGGCAAGCATATTACAACAAAAGAGATTTTTTGAGTGGTAATAAATAGTCGCGTCATTTTTGCAAACAATGTTACTGGGTAGCGACAGGAGGAGTAACAACGCCAACGTCACAACGAGCGAAAGCGTTTTCTTTTTCGTTACCACTTTTCGCGTCATCGCTCAATGACGAAAAAGAGAAAGAAGAGAGAGAGAGAGAGAGAAAGAGATAGACAGAAGAAATATCAAATACGCCATACGCGCAACCCGTATTCGCACATTATTTTCGTACACGTGTGCGCGAACGCAAAATGTAACCCGCGAATGGGAAAATGCATACGGGCCAAATGGTCGACAGCTGGCGACGAAAAATAAAATGATTCTCGTACATCGCACATAGGCGTTCTCTTTAGCGCGCTATCTTTCTCTCTTTCGCATTCGCGTATTCGTTCGTGCGGCGCGATCGAGGCAATAGGCTCGTCCCGGAGACCCCCCGCAAGTGGCTCGTTAATCGCCGAAATTACAAACAGCGCGATAATTAGATAGTTTTATTTATTTTTTTATTTTTTTATTTTTTTTATTGCATTTTTAGCGAATTCTTGATTTATCGCAGTCTTCGACGTGTATTATTACGCTTAAGCGTTTAGCAATTGAATTGTTTTTTTCTATGCACTCATTCATTACGATGATTAAATTGTGCAACAATTTTTTACCAAATTTATATTAAATTTTTCTCACACAATTTATCGATTCTCATCTCTTCATCGCGGCAATGTGCAACCATGTTTTATATTGTCATACACACACACACACACATATATCTCCAAACGCAGGTGTTACCGAACGACTATTTGTTCGCGGTTATGTGTGTATATATATACATATAAGCTTTAAAAAAACAAAAGCCATTGACGATATAACAAGGAGTAGAAAGTACGAAATTGCCTGATGCACGTATAAGTATACGGGTTAAAATAATTTTTGCTATTTTCATCGTTACAATCTGCACCTGCGACTTTTGTTTCAAATTACGATTATTAATATTACGAATTTCGATTGCGTAATTTCTAAACATTGTCAATAATAGTTTGATAAAACTCAAAGTATCTAATTACATATGCAAAATAAAAAAAATATAAAATTATAATATTACATCGAATATGTCCGTCGTCAACGTTTAATTAAAATTATATCAATATTATCCTTCATTTTCAATTTTAATGCCGATTTTTAATCGATGATTTATCTTCCATACGTCTTTTTTCACGCAAATATAGAGTCTCAAAAGGTAACTTCACAAATAACGTGGGATTAAGGAGAGAATTTCTTGTTATTTTGACCTTCCCGGGATGAGCGTATTACAACAGAGCCTGAATTGGAGTTGTTTCAAGGGGTTACAATTATACGGAATTCCCCGATGATGTTCAGTAAACTATAAGTTAAATTTTATGTTTGATAATGCGTATGACGTATATTTCTGTTGCGCAAATCTATCGACGATATCACAATATCTTATGAGTTTATATAATTAATTTGTCGATTTGAAGAAATGATTAAAATGTTTATACAGAAAAATATTTTTTCATAAATACATGTAAAATTGTAAATAAATTTAAAAAAAAAGTATAATTAAATGAAATATTGTAACGATTTTCGACCAAATATTATTCGATTACCTGCATTAAATCATTAAATTTATGCCGTAGAAGCGTGTATTTTTCTTTAATATCGAACGACTAGGCATCTGGGCATTGTTCGGAGGGTTAATTCGTACGAAAATACGGAAACCAATAGGTTCAAATTACGGGTTAAGGGTTAACGCGACTGTGGGTACATGCAGGGATCCGAAAGCCTTGTATACACTCGACATTGTTGACATTGTCAGCGATGACGATAAAACTAACCAGGTTCATCTAATCGTATCGCAATCGATAAACAAACGGTGCTCGAGAACGAAATCCGGTAAAAAGCTAATATTATTCATTGGAGTACATATTCTTGATAATTTTTTATTAAAATCAAGTTTACATCGAGCGAAATATCAATTGATGAATATTTGCATTATAGTATCGATCGAGTTCTATGATTTTCAGTCCAAAATTTATCGATTTCTTTCCTCTTAGCGTGAAATTTTATTATGCGAATTCGAGGCGTCGTTTTGACAAACGCGTCACCTAAATACACATTCCGCGCAAAATGACGAGGGTCAGGTGTATCGGTACTCGTGCAAGCAAGAATACGGATACAGGGGCAGAGGTCCTTTGTGATCTTCATGAAAGAGAGAGAGAGAGAGAGAGAGAGAGAGAGAGGAAGGGAACGAACGTCGAAAATCCAAAGCGCGCATGCGAACCCTCCGTATATAGTATATACGTTAGCCAGCGAACTGCTAGTACACGTAATTACGCCACGTTCGCCCAATTAAGACGACAATGGCGTGGACGTAATGTAAACTTCAGCCTTGTCTATGAGCATACTATAAACATTTCGTGCTTAGTATATGGTAAAGCAATGTTATACATTGTTAATTTGAATAGTAATTTATTTGTTTTTAATTTTATAATATTTTACGTACGTAGATTTATATTTTAAAACGATTACTTTGTCAATGATGCATTTTTCCAATAAAATTACGCGTTTTCATAATAAAATTCAAAAAGATAAAATTCATCGTCGGAAACAAAAGATACAATCAAATCGTAAATGAGAAAATCAAATAAAACGTTCTCTCTATTCAACAATTATCATGGGAATAGAGTAGAGTTAATTAAAGAGAAAGCCAACTCAATAACAGCGCCAAATCGTCGATAAAATAGCTCGATAACGTTGCCCAAACAACCTCGCGTTATCCTTCCACATTCTTAGCTACCGTTTAACAGTAGATTCCTAAGGAAAGACACATATCTAGTAGTATTTGCTGAATCCTCCCGTCACCTAGAAATTACACTCGCTGACAAACATACTTCTCCAGCAAGGAAATCTAGAGAGAGAGAGAGAGAGAGAGTGAGAGAGAAAGAAGGAAAGCAACTAAGCTGCGAGAGTAATCGAATAAGCGAGTTAGTCGTTTCTCACCGCTCGTTCACCATCTCTTTAGTTGTAAGTGTATGTGCGTACATCTATCGAGCTCAGCGAACGAGAGATGCATCTACTCGTATTGAGAACTTCCTTGATTGGTTTACGGATTCGCTGAGCCGAATTTGAGCTTCGCTACTCAAAGGTCTCGCGTCAGCTCGAATCGCGCCTTTACCAACCTTCTGCTCGGCGAACTTTCACCTCATCCTACTCTATAGTTTAACTGTTTAATTAATTTGCGTTGTAATTTGTACCCTCTGTACTCTTCATACTAGACTCGAGAGCACCAAAATTCTCCCAAGATCAAAGGTTGCCAGGGTATTCGAAAGGGGAGATGGAAAACTGTTTCCTTCTTCCTTATCTTCCTTTTTTTTTTTTCTTTATGAAAAATGAAAGCGTATTCTTAGCGCTTTCGTTTTATATATTTTGCTCATTTGGGATCGAGTTCTGAAATTTAATCTCGATGAAAAGACGGATAAGACAATGCTCGGCATTATTTTTGTAAAGAGGATTTATTTCTGATTGAAAAAAAAAAAAATTGATATATATATATAAGTTCATAATTAGAGAACGAGTAGTGCTTACGAGCTTTTTTCGATGAGGATCGTTTAATAAAGATTGAAAAAAAGTACAATTACCAAACGAAATAAAAAACCAATATTGAAATATACTCGGAAATTCTAATTCTCGAGTTTTTTTTAAATTACAGATTGCGTGAATCGTATGTACGTAAGCGGATACCTTTACATAAAATCTCGATTCTGGTAGATGATACCGCGACGCAACTGCACATTTTTTATACAATTCATATATGCGACGACAATTCAGCTCGCAGAGGTTCGTTTACACATATACGCTTGATAAATATTTCATGTTGCTATTTATCATCCGTTCGACATTATTTTTTCGCTTCTTCCGTTCTCATTTTTTTTTCTTTTCTTTTTTTTTTTTTTTCTCGTATTTCTTCGTTCTTTCGCGAAAACGAAAACAAACATTAAATGAAGTAAAAAATATAAAAGCACGCTTCTGAAAGACATTTCGCTTCTCGCGTTGCACAACATTTATGATAATCAAAAAATTAATTTTTGCAACTTTATAATAAATGAGACAACGTAAATAATTTTTATTTTAAGTTTTAAATTTCAAGTTTTAACGTCCTAGAGGTTGCACTTGCGTAATCGTGAGTCATTGTAGAAACGGGGCGAAAAATGGTAATCGATGCTGTGATGAATATAATTTAGTCTATTTATTAACATACTTTTATCGAAACATTTCAATTTATTTTTTAATATCGAACTGAATGTAAGTTTATTAAGTAAATATAAATGCGTTTTATAATTCAGATAAAATTTATCATTTAGATAAAAAAGAAACGACGACAATAATAATAATAATAATAATAATAATCAATTTCCGAATTGAAATATCTTCTTTTCAGGTGAAATATAATCGTCTGGTAAGAAAAACGATTTAATTATTTTATCCGAGCGAATACAATAATTCAGAGATGCGCGATATTAAAATTCTGAAAAGTAAGCGATGCATCGTCAAGGACGTCGATTTATTCGCATTAGCTTATCGTAATTTACAATTACTTAACTGGAAGCCCTCTCCGGAGACTTTTCTCAACCCTCAATTTTTTCTTCCTTATATATATATATATATATATATATATATATATATATATATATATATATATATATAGGTACGCTGTGAACAACGAAGCTGTCGCTTTTTCGCGTTCCTTCGGCCATTTTGCCGGTGAAAAATGTCGCTTGTATGTAAAGCAAATTGTGCCACCCTCGCGCGGCGTTTTCATTATATCGTCTGTGCTCAAGTCCAAAAGAAAAGGCGGAGAAAAGAGAGAGAGAGAGAGAGAGAGACAGAGACAGAGGGATAGAAAGAGAGAAATAGAAAAAGTAACTTACAACAGACACGCGACTACAATTTTTCTCGACTCGTCGACCCCACCTCTGTATATGTATATATATACAATAGAAAAATTAATTTCCGCTCGTGCTCTTGTAAATTTTATTTTTTCTTTTGCATCGGAATAATTTAAGGTAATCATAGCTGTATCTCTTCGCATCTAATAAACATCGAGCTTTGTTTTTTGTTGTTTTAATTGTTATCGAGGCAAATTCTGACATTGCCGAATGGTATATTTTTTCATTAATGAAAAAGAACCTAATTCTCATTGATTAAAAATTCTTTTTGCCTAAAGATACTAAATAGAAAGAACTAAACAATTTTTCATAATCTTTATCTAATTTCATTGCTCCCTCTCATCATCATAAACTTTCTTACTCTTAAATACTGCACCGAGAGTAAAAAAAAAAAAAACAAAAAAAAAAAAATGACACGACATTCGACGGTAACAGCGGGAAAAGCAAGAGGCACCTGCTCGGTTCTTTAAAAATGATTAACCGTGCCGTAAGCGCCGATGAAAAATGAAGAGAGAGACAAGCTCTTGCGGAGACAAAGGACGCATTAGCTCTCTCGCTTCTGTACCGTCTGCCCTTTCCTACCGATACGACACGAGCCTATCAAAGTTCCATTAAGACCGCCATACGACCAACTCTCGCTAATTTTTTTTTTAACTTTCGCTCTCGTCTTTTTATTTCTCTTTTTCTCTCTTTCTGCTTCTTTTTGCATATTCATCAGCCTCGCTTACTCAAGCTTTTCGTCAAGTCGATTTATAATTAAATGAAATTTTTTGTCGCTTATGTTTCGGCCCGTTCGCTGCGTTTTAAATATATACGGTAACAATGGATGTAATTTGAGCTGACTTTAAATATATTAACATTTTTTCTGCGAAAGATTTTTAACGTTTAAATTTTTACGAGTTGAAGTGCTTGGTTAATGATCAATTAAGTATTTGTTTGTATTTTTATATAATTTATAAAAATTTAGGATTAATTTAATTTTGAATTACAAAAAATAATGTAATTAATTTGGCATCAAATTTCTTTATAAAATTTTAACTTTCTAATTACAAGTAAATCTTAATTAAACTGAAATATACAAAGCAGTATATCTCAACGAAAACTTCTCTGACCGTAAATGTAAATAACTTTTAGCCAATTTAGGAAAAAAAAAACAAAAACAAACAAAAACGAAAAAAATAAAGAAATATCCCCCTTGGAAAAACGTAATGAAGAAGTGAAATAGAAAAAAAAAAAAAAAAAAAAAAACAAGAATAAAACGGCAATAATGGTATATATCACGCAGGCTGATACAAAAAGAACGCAAAGGGTGGTTGAGGTGGTATGGTTTTTCGTTCTTTACGGACGAACGACGTCGATACGATCCGATCCATTTGGACTTGCGAATATACTAGTATATACGAATAGCGCGCTGTACTGCCTTTGCCACTCGTCTGCCCTGGCACTCGGGTTAATGAAAGCCGTGATTGAGGCTGGAGCGAACGCGCGCATCGCGCTCCGCGATCGAATACGAACGGAGAAATAAGAGAAAGAGAGAGGGGGGAGAGAGAGAGAGAGAGAGAGAGAGAGAGTAAAAGAACGAGCGGAAATCGATCGACTGCCGCCGCCACGCGAATAAGGTACCGGTATACACTTCGGCTCTAATCACGTCGGAGCCATTCGACAACCACTGGACGAAGGAAAGAAAAGAGCGGAGAAAGAAAGAGACAGAGAGGGATTTTTTTTTTTTCTCCTAATCCAATTACCGCTCGGAAGCTCCTCGTACGCCATTCGCTTTTGCTTCATCCATCGTTGAAGCGCTTTTACTCACGTATATGTATATGCGCGGTATAATACATTATTGCGTGCACTTTTCCGCAATATTAGACTGCGGAGCCGCTCTCCGTTTTCGGTAACCTCGGCCACTCTATCGCTTTTTTACTTCCGCTTCTGTCTTCCCAAGCCTATATTTCGTCGAAATTGTAATCTATTTAATAGGAAAAGTTTACTTGTACATGAAAGGGGGCCACTTTAACTTGGTGAACCCATTATATTAATTTTTGATGCATTAAGATCACGTGTTCTATTTATCCTTATGTATATGTATGATAAGTCAAAAAAATATACTATTTATCAAATTATTTGTTTCTTTAATCTTTCGAAATTTAACATTTAAAAATCGTAAATTTTTGAACTTATTTAATAATTGAAAATACGAATAAAAAATTACGACAACGAAAAAATTAAACGAATGAATCGAGCTATGATTTATCACAAGAACCTGTAATTAAAGATAATGATACATGAGTAAGTTTCATTTGTTTTAACAGGACGACATAGAGTCATAAAAAATGTTATAACGGAATCAAAAATTACCTTTTTAATCCTTACATCGTACCGTATCATCCGTTTCATAAATAAAGCAATTAAATTCACAATCGCCTGCTCTTTTTCAGTAAAAGAAAAAAATGTGTGGTGGATACAACACGAAAGCCGATTAATACTTCGACAGGATATGACTAAGCGCGCCGTGAAAAAGTAAGTTTTTTTTTTTCTTTTCATACTCGTTCCACGACTCGATTGCAACAACAATAAAGTAAAAAAAAAAAGGGCAAGGCGAGAAACGTGCAAAAAAGACAAAGGGTCGTTGTTCATTCGATGAAAAAAAAAAAATTTCGGCAACTTGGGCTCGTTAATAATTCAATATCGCGTGCGTATACGTATAAATAAGGCAAATCGCCGTTGATGGTTTTCTTTAGTTTTGTTAGGTTGTCGTTATTTTATTTTATTGTTTTTTTTTTTTTTTTTTGCTTTTTTTTGCGGAAACGTCGCCAATTACGTGAATCAATGCGTTATCGCGTCGAGCGAGTATGCCGCTGTATTTCCGTAAAAAGAGAGAGAGATAAGCTTGCACCGTATCGATTGTCTATACACGGCGACTCTTCCCCTCCGCCTTTTGGTCTTTTCCCTCCTCAATATCCGCATTGCGGCTTGTTTTGAATTTTTTGACACTCGAAACTCTTTCCGAAGTTCTTGCATTATTTCGATATCGTTGTTTCAAGAACCGCGATAATTTTGTTATAAATTTCTCAGTTTCGATTAATTAGAAATTTATGTTTAAATTATTCTCTCTACTATTATTTTCATTATGGCTCAAAATCACTATAAATGTTGAAGTATATGACAAAATGAGATTCATAAATAAAAAAGATTCATTTTATTTACAGATATCGACACTTGCCACTCAATCTCAATATTTTATTCAACAACTCATTAAGTTTGAAGTAATAAGGCGACCCCTGCAAGGGTCCACTTAGCCGGTTTATCTTTGGTTTTCAAATTAAAAGTCCACACGTAAGTAGGGCCACGAGTACGCGTCTTGTAAACCGGACACTCGTACATGTTTCTCAAATCTTGCTTATCTTGAGTGATGGCGCGAATATTGATAACGGGCATAGCGGGGAAAAGCTCCTTGGGGCGTGAATCTACGATAATACCGGCTTGAACATCCCATCTCGCGCCTTCCATAAAAATTCCATGAACGTAAGCTCCGTCTCGCGGTGCCGAGCTGTGGAGTCAATAACCAATATAATATTGATATGAATTTTGAAGATATCGTAAATAAAACATTTTTTTTTAGAAATTATTTAATTCAAGTGTAAATGATGTACTACAGAATTGTCATTACAAAAAAAAATATAAAATAAAATATCTGCGTTACAATACGAGCAAAAAAAAAAAAAAAAAAAAAAAATGTTATTGTTTGCAAAATAAAAAACCACCGATTACTCACGTAAATTCTTCTTTGTTCTTTTTCGTCACGTCGCATTGGAGACACATTTTATCAAGCGGAAGTTCGTGACGACGAGCAGTTGACTGCATTATCGCGGTTAATAATGATTGAGGATTGAAGAAACCCGCGAGCCACACCGAAGCTGGTAGCTGAAGAGTCGAAAGAAAAAAGAAAAAACGTTAAAAATTGTCGTACATCGTACGGTCAAATCGATACCATGATTTCGATACTCGTACCACGAAATCGGTCGACCAAGTCTCCAATTCCCTTATCCTTAGCAGCAAATCGACGAACCAGGCTGTTAGCCCGAGAAGCGAGGGATACGCTCTTTGTGTCCAGCTATAGGGCACCTGATCAAGAAAGAGAGCCGTTTCTAAATCCTCCATATCGGACGTGATCGTCAGTTCTCCCTTCAGGCCGAGATCCAATTCCCGAAGCGCTCTTTTGATTTCGCCCGTGAGATAATTCATTCGCTCACATTCTTGAAACGCAACTATTACGTATGGGGTCCTCTCCTCTACTTTTCCCATTATCTCCGACATGTTGAATTCTTCCGGAAGCTTTTCCAAAATCTCATCCAGTATTTGCTTTACCTTTAAATTTAAAAATCGAAATTCTGAGCTAATGTTGTATTTTAAAATTAAAATTGTAATAAAATATTATTTATATTTACAACTACAATATTAAAAAAAAAAAAAAAATTAAATTTCATACTTTATCTTCTCTAGTTACGGTTTGACCACCCGAACTGCCCGCATCTCTTGGTTGCATTTCGAAAACAGTTCTAAATAGATTTTCCGACGTCGTCGTGAGAAATCCAATTTCTGCATTCGGATGTAAACCGTATAAATAAGGGGATTCCGGAGGAATAACCTCATCGATGTACGAGTGAAAGCCGACTAAATCGGTGTTCGGAGGCGCTGGAAAACCTTGAAATCGGAGGACATAGATTTATGTAAATTCGTAAAAGAATTTGAGTTTAAGCGAAGAAAAGCGAACATTTCACCTGGAGCAAGCTGAAGTTCACCGTCTACTAAATCTGGTTGCATCAACTCTTCTAAATAAGATACACAAAGCCTTCTGTCCCAGTCGTCGGTTATATGTCCGCCGTACATTATTTCACCAAAGAGGTATCTAAGATCTTCCCAAGGGATCTTTGGACTTGCTTCCAGATAGTTAAATAATACACTTACGCTTATATTCAAATCTCCAACGTTAAAGGGATAAATTTTATTCCAACCTTGTGGTCCGAATTTTCTACGTTCAGCTACAACGGCGTGAAAATAGCACAAAGAAAATAGAATAACCTTAAATTCTGCCTCTTTACTGCACATCTCCAAAGTCTCTTGGGTAAAATTATCTAAGGCTTTATGCAAATTAGCCTGCATTCCTGTTGGTGGCTCGTTCGTTATTTTAATCGACGATTCCAATATTCCCTAAAGTTATAATTAAACGTTAAATCTTTCTTTACTTGTTTTAACATTTTTATTAACAGTTTTATTAATATATAATAGATTCATTAAGGAGAAAAATAAAAAACCTGAGGAATTATGTGCCCAGCCGGAGTGCTAGCTGGTTCGGCGCTCATGAAAATTCGATAATCCTGATGGGAGCCTTCCGCGGCTACTTCCAGCTTCTTTTCCAATAATGGCAGCCATTTCTTAACTAAATGAATATTTTGCAAAATAACCCAATGTCCTTTTTTAGAAGCTTCGTCCATCGCAAATTCAGCTACGCTTTCTTGGCCTTGACCAAGGGATACGTTGTGGAAATTTTGCGTGTCCGATGTAAAACCTAAGCGTCTGCCCAAATCTTCCACGTCCTGCGAATGAAAATTGTTATAATGTATTTTAATTAAGAATCAACTTTTCGAATTTCTAATATCTTTCCTTCCTAATATTATTACTTTAAGTGGATTAACACCAGGTGATAAGATAAAAAATATCGGTGTCGATGGACTGGTTTCTTCAAATGACTTTGCAAATTCAACAGTTCTTCCTTCGACGTATCGAGCTCCCAATTTTTCCTCTATAAACGTGGAAATCGCATAAGTCATTCGATCGGGTCGCAAAGCCCTCAACATGCACAGACGTTGTATCGAAGTTTTATTTTTCCACTCTTGCGGAAATTTTTCGCGCTCTGGGCACTCGCACTCCACCAATTTTTTCCAGCGTTTCGGAGAGCTCTCGATATCTCGATCTAAGTTTCTGAAATAACAATATTTACGTATAAATGAATTATCCATCGCTCGGCAAACTTTTAAAATCTAACCGTTTCGCTGAGATACTCACCGAAATTCGTCCCTGCAAGCGAGACTTCGAATACCTCCCCAGCTGCTGTTGGTAAGGAAGTCAACGGGCGACGTGACGTGGGGTGTAATTGGGAAGCGCAAGAAAAAGTCAAGTTCCACTGCTGATATCTCGCCGCGCGCCAATAGAATTTGGAAGGTCATTTGAGATGTAAATATTAGCTTGTCGCATTCGAAGAGTCCGCGCGTCGTGTACATGAACACGGAGTAAGTGATGCACTCGATGAGATTCGTTATACGACCGGGTACATCGGGAGCTGGATCCGCTCGGAGTACCGCTTTTTGAAAGACGATGCTGAAAGCCTTCAAAGAGAATTGGTAAATGGGATTTATCGTGTTAAGATCGTTCAGGATGAAATAGAGAAGGGAGGCTCGCGCAGCGGCACTGCGATACAATTCTCGAGCGGCATCGATTTCGCGAGACGTTCCTCGCGCTTCAATTACTTTGCGCTCGACTTCAGCGGCCGTTCTCTTTGTTGTCTCCAAATTTTCTACGAGAGCTGTGTCGCCTAGAACGTTGCTTCCAGCTGACGAGAGCCTTTAAATTATTACGTTTATAAAAAATCTTTTATTTTATGTTTGATGTTGACTTTTCAACCCATTAAAATTCATAAATAATAATAAAGATTTGAAAACTTTCAAGTTTTAAATTGTCGATTGATTTTAATTTTTTCATCGTATTATATAATATTGAAGTTTAGAGAAAAATTTTAATTTGATACGTTTAAAAGTGAAAGTTATACAAAATATTCATTTATACTTTAATAAAAAATTATAATTTTATAATATATTATAAATTTTAACGTTAACTCATGGCTTCAAGTGAAAGGTAAAGCTTTAATTTGAAACGGTGTAGCATTTTATGTACTATTAAATACGACGGTGTGCCCATTGGAAAGGTATAAATACTTGTTTTGAATAGAGAATATTATCTTGCGTAATCAGATGTATTAAATTTGTTTACCGTTCAACGATTTCAATATTTGCAATATTTAAAATTAAAGTATTAATCATATAAATTGATTTCTATTTTTTATTACGCAACGTAACGTGACTCTGCACTTTTGTAGCTACAATTGAAATTTAATGGATTGAAAAAAAATAATGACAAAAAAATTAAGTACAGACTTTGAAAGGAGCGAGTCTTCGAGAGAGTTCAATGTAATTTTGAAATCGTTTTGTTGCCTTGTTAAATCAGCCTTTAACTCCTCGAGATCTGGTCGTTCCGCTTTAACGACCTCGGCTAGAAGTTGGTCCTCTAACCCATCTCTAGTCACGGTAAAATTAATCAGCGTCGTTTGAGCTTGCATTTCGGGCTTGTAATGTGGATTAGCCAATTTCGTGTGTAGGATTAAACGAAAATTGGAGTTGTATTCTACTTCTTTATCACCAATTTTCAAGGCGCGACCTTTTTTTATAAAATTACGACCGAGCAAAGAATCAAGTACGGGATCGACGGTTTCTCCTATATTTTCGAGAAGAACCGTGGCTCCTGCTACCAGTGATTGTTCTATCACATCTAAATAACCACGTTGTCCTAAACGTATTACCTGTAGGCTCTCGCCATATTTTTGTTTTATCCATTTTATCCCTTGAAGCTTTTTAATACAACGAATCGTTTATTTGAATTAGTTGTAAAACATCATAATCATAAATATTTTTAAATTAAAAATTAAATATTTAAAAAATATTTTTAAATTACATGTTACGTACTTGCGGATCGATCATTAACGGCCAGCGATCGGAATTTGTTAATATTGTAGCATTTTCCGTGGACATCCGATCGTTAGGCAAACCCTCGTTGTTCCATTTAGCTATTTGGGTATCATCGGTTAATAAAGATAATGGATCAAGTCCATCGGTTATTGGCACATTGGGCTCGATGCCTTGCAAAAAAGGCAGCCATTGTTTGTGCAAAAGATCTAATCTAAATTGTTTCGTGAAACATCCCACATAAGAGATAAACGCCGTTACCAACAATACGTCGCCGGGTAATGTCGAGGCTTGCTGCATAAGCCTAAAATTAATAAAGTGCATTGCAGCTATCGATAAGAATTTATTTACGCGCGTTTAATAAAACAAATAATACTTTGCAACAGAATCAGCCCATCGAACATTTTCCGAAGCTAATCCACCAACCAAACGATTAGCCAAAGCAATTGTTGCATTTGTAGCGTCAGCTTCTCGTTGACATTTTAATTTTTCTGCCGTGGCTTGCTCGAAATCTGCAGTTAGTTTCGCTAATTGATCTTCTAAGGACTAATTTAAAAAATTTACTTTTATATTATTTATTACAACGTAAAAATTTTTATTGAATCAAATTTAATAATATTTTTTAAATTATTATTAGCATGTTTATAATAATTTATAAATGTTTGCTTACGGCAACTTTACGCTTGATTACGCTTAATTTTTCTTGCGCCGCAGCTAGTTCTGCATTAGCTTGAGCTAAAGCCTTACGTTTCGGTTCGACGTCACAGAAAACTTCGTAAAATTTTATTATATTTATGACCCAAGCACACAGACCAGCTGCAGCTGCTGACTTTGATCTGACAAACTCAGGTTCAAATTCAGAATCTTTCAAATACGGTTGGATAGATTTTATAACTTCTGGGTGAATATTTTCTTTATCATAATTTATTAACGCATCTAGAAAGCCATCGACTTTTGCCATCATTATCTAAAATAGATAAAATTTATAATATAGGTAAAATTTTACAATATATAAATCGTTAAATAATCGTTTTATGGTCAATGTATTTTTTTTAATTTTTAAATATAAGAACGTAAAAAAGAAACCGATTTAATTTCAAAATTGATTAGTTATCACTTTTTATCGAATATTATTTTTTTATTAATAATACTTTTGCCGATTTCCAACTACGATCTTTTGGCACTTTTCCACTCGGCGCAAGCAAAACCATAACTGCTGCAGTCACGTTTGTTACTGCGCCCGGGGGTGAACCAAAAGATTTTAATTCTGTAAGATTTGCTTTGTTCAAAGTATTCAAAGCTTCTTGAGCAGCCAACAAAGCAGGTTCGGCTTTTAATAAGTCAGCTTCGCAATCTTTTTGTTTTTTCAAAACTTCTTCTGCAATTATTGCTACTTTTGACTCTTCCTCATCCGCTATTGTATTTCGACAAAGAAATTTATAATTAATTAAAATGTTAATTAAAAAAGCGCTGATTTTCTTTAATTCATTTTATTAAATTACCAAGAGCCTTTTCTCTTTGAACTTTTTCAGTTTCAACACCGACAATGGCAATTAAAGCATCTGCAGCTTCGTTTTTTTGCTGCAACTCGACTTCTTGGATGGCTAATTTTTCTTTTAATTCATCAACTTGAATTGCGGTTGATTTAAGCTTTGCTAAACCATTTTCCAATCTTTCCACTCGACCTTTCAATTGCAGTGCTTTATTTTTTAATAATTTTATGTACAAACTAATTTGTTCAAGAAAAGATTTCGGTGTTGTATAATTGTAACGTCGCTCGCTTGCTAAATAATATCTACTAGCCAAGTTAACAGACGTATGCGCGTAAGCCATAAATTTTGGTACTGAATCACTGTAAATGAAACAAATACAATACAATATATTAAATTACACGTGGAGTGTTTACTTTTAATAATAGGAAAAAGCATATTTTACAGATAGGTACTGGGCAATTCGTCCAATTCCTGTAGAAAACGTTTTGAAACAGACATTAAAGCTTCCTGAGGCCATTCGTGGAACCAATTTATGGCTGTGCAATTAATTATAGCAGGAAACTTCCGCGATCGAACTCTTAAAGTTGAACCAACCGGAGAGAAGCATAGTACTACTCTTAATTGACGGCGTACTCTGTCAATAAAGAATTTCCAACAATTTTCTCGAGTGTCTAAAATTCCTGCCCCTTTTACTTCATTTCTTACGCCTTGAAAAAATAAATATTATAAAACTTTATAATCAAACTAAATAAAAATTAGAAAATTTAATTACAAAATTGCATAACGAACCCGCTATAATATTTTCAACTTCGTCTTCGGGGAAAAGATCTGGAATCTCTCCTGAAGCAAGCATATCGTTGATTAAAACTAAAAAATGTTCGTTCGGTACTTGAGCATCGGTCATAAGGAACATTATCCCTAAATTTTTCAATCCCGCCTTAGAGTAAAGAGAAGCTAGTTCTAATTTTAGATCCATTACTCCATAGCCTTTACGTAGTTGTACTTGAAAAACTTCTAAAGAACTTATAAAAGCTGCTAATCGTGAAAGACTTTGTTTTCCTGAGCCGCCTACACCAACTAGAAGTGCGCTTCCACGAGGTGATTCTAAAATTCGATTTATTCTGCACACGTGCATCATTGCGTCTTCGAAAAGGACTAGATTCATCGCAGCTACTAAATCATTATAGCTCACAAGAGCTTCCGTTAATAATCGATGCAAGCTTGCCCAAGTTGCGACTGACATATACTTTGGCTCACCAACGCCACCTTGGAAGAATTATTTATTTATTTATTTATTTATTTTTTTTCAATAAATTTTGAATAAAATATTACACTTTAAATCAATTAAATAATAAAATTAACCTGCAAAGTGGCAGTATACATTGGGTTTTTCAAATACAGCACTTTCATCTATTTCTTCAACGTTCTTTTTTAATATATCTAATTGAAGTTTATTAAAGCTCTCTATATCTTTATCATCTGTCAGTTTATCGCTATAAACTCGCTGAGTTTCGTGCATCCATAGTCTTACAAAATCTGACGGAATTTGAAGGCATTCATTACCACTGAAAAGAAGACCTTGAAAGCAATTTGATAAATCACGCAAGTTAAAAATATAATGAAATTTTGTAGCCGTTGGGAGAAAAACTTGAGCACATCGATGGTGTAATTGTAAAGTAGCTTGTACTATATTACTACAAAGGTTAGTAATGCATAAAGGAAATCTAAAATTTTAATATATTGAATGTAATAAAATATTTTAAAAACTTTTGATATTAAACTACAACTTAAAGGTTACCTATGTTCAATATTTGCTAAATGTTGAGAAAGGATTGAAGCATAAATAGTAGTTAATGATTCTGAATTTGGAAAACTAAGAGCAAAGACGGCAAAATGTCTTTGTAATCTAGGATTTATTGTGAAAGATCCTGCCGTCGGATTCATGCAACTAATGTATTGACAATTATGAATATCTTTCAAACTCAATTTTGTTCTATCATACCAGTGGCTATAATCTAAATGTTGTCTTATTAAGGTGTGAGGCTGAACAGTTCCATATGCATCAACTTCTGGCATATTCATATCATCAATAAAATACACTAAGGTTTTATTTCCGGGAGGACCGTAATTTCGTCCAGCTTTTTTCTCTAGGGGTTTTTCCAAAATTTTTTGCAACATTTCTGATGTAGTGTAAAAATTGAATGGAACATTTGCTATCGTATAATTTTCTGAAAGTCGTAGAAGTTTTTCTGCTATCAAAACAGTTTTGCCACAACCTGCGGGTCCAACTAACATCACTGGATGCTTTTCTGCCATTAAAAGATCCAAGAAGTATCGAATACGAATTGATTCGGCTGTGTAAACTAATACAGCCTGTAGAGGTAAATCAGGATCAAGTTCGAACTTTGGCAATCGCTCTGTCCATGAAACAAAGTTTTTCGTTTCCGAGTCTATATAATAATCAAAAACAGTGCCTTGCGTCGGAAATTTTATTTGTTTAAATTCATTAACCCACCATTTACTAAATTCAATTCGATAATCAACAGATTGATCTTGAAACATCGCTGAGCCAAATGCCCATACTGCAGTGAAAACAAAATAAAGTTCATAATGATCTTTTGTAAATTCATTTGATGTCAGTTCTGGAGTTAATAAGCAGCTTAAAAGATGACAAATCATTTCAATGTGAGCCATATCTACGATAGGTGTAATCTTTTTAAATCTTGTGCGCAACGTTTCTAAACATGGTGGAATATATTTGTCAAAAAGAATAACTAGGTTTGACTTTTCCGATGGTGAAGTTCTAGTCTCTATCCAACTTGTAACATAGGGATTCCATCCTAAATCTTGAGGATTTATATATAAAATTCCAGCTCGAGAAACAGTTGCTGGAGTTGCTGTACGTAAATTCGAAATTTCAAATAATAATCTCATAGGAGAACTCAATGCTATTCTTTCATTACTTGCTAAGGTTAATACTTTATTGTCATCCATTACAGTATTTAAAGATTCAATCCACATTGGATCAATATCTCCATCTAATACTATCCATTTTGGATTATCGCCGCCTATATTAGCTTGTTCTCTCATGATCGATGAAAATAAGCCATCCTTCCATTCTCGAGTAGCTGGATTTATAATACCAAAAAGCTCATCATTCGTAACTGCTTTAGGATTAAGATCGTTAAAAATTGGTTTTCTTTTAATATTTTGATATGTTCTGAAAAGAGTCTTCCAAACTTGTGTTTTTCCAGAACCTGCAGAACCTACAATAAATACAGAATGACGAACTTCCAAAAGTTCTTCAAGTTGAACCACTTTAAGAATGAATCCATCTTCTGGTTGAAGCGCAAGGTCAGCTGCAGCTACTTTAACTGTTTTTTCAAATTCAACATCTCTTTTTCTAGGAACATCAAGTGCAGGAAAAAGATCTGCAATTAAACCCATAAATACAGGTAAATCATCAGAAACTACTTTTGGAATATTAAAATCTCGCAAAGCTCTCATAAGCACTTCTTCTTCGGGTCTGCCAGGATCACCGCGTTTTAAGCTACCAGCAACTACCAATACAGATTTTATAGCTCTTAAGCCCCAATCATAATGATCTTGCTTTGACAAAAGTTCTTTGCAAAGCGTATATAAAGTAATAAATTTTCTAGCAAGTACACGCGCATCTTGAAATCCCTCAGCGACCAACATTATTTCGCAAATTAATTCAAAATCAGGAACAACCATAGCACATGGTCTGAATAAAGCTTTTAAATTTTCTGGAAGTTCAGTACGCCCGGCGTAACCAGGATTCATTGTAATAAAAATACCAACTGTAGGGACTAATCCAATCGTTTCGCCCATAAAATTAAAAATTTTCTTTTTGTCTTTAATAGCATCTTGAACAGATTTAACTTGTACAGCCACGACAGAAAGAACTTCTACAGATATTCTATTGAATTCATCGAAGCAACCCCAAGCTCCAGTTTGAGCAAGCCCTTTGTAAATATTACCACAAGATTTATAATCCATTTGTTCAGAACAATTAAATACGTATACCATTATGCCGAGTGCTCTTCCAAGATCTTTCGTAGTTTCAGTTTTTCCTGTACCTGCAGGACCGGCTGGGCCACCGCCCATTACAAGGTGAAGTGATTGCGTTAAAGTAATATAACATCGATCTGTTAAAGGAGTTATAACTAATCTGGAAAAAAGTTACGGTTTACATTTCGTTTTAATAGAAGTTCTTTATATTCTTTGTTTTACCTCGGCGTATTACCCAAATATTCATGGGAATATCTAAACTGAGCATCGCAAATATTCGCAAAACAATCTTTTTCTTTTTCATCCCATCTATGTCTCAGTTGACTTTGCCATTGAAATGCTTGAGCAGTTTCCACTTTTGCATGAACAAGTTTCGCAACGACATCTCGCGAATGTACATCAATTGTACATATTGTCATAATTTTTTGACGATCTTGCTTAGTGAGTTCACCAAGAAGTAAAGATATCAAAGTACTTAATTGAGCAATTTGTTTTTTTAAATAATCTTTTAACGCATTGTCGTAGCCTTCTTCGAGCCTCGAAAATGCAAGGTTTACTTCCGTCGTCCACCAAATCTGTGTGCCGCATAAAGAAACTTGAGCTGGATAATCAAATAGCCATTGTTCACGAGGTTTTTCTTCATATGCTATTACCGCGTCACCAAAATAGTGACGGATCGAAGTTCGCATGGCTACTTGCAGTCTGTTAAGCCAAACTTCTACAGCTCCTTCGCAAATCATTTCACAATTTACAAATTCAACATACTCTCCATCTTTAGCATGCATGCCTAGTATAAAAAATAATAATAATTTAATATGCATTCAATAAATATCTTATAAATATCTCTATAAATTTTTACCAATAATTCGTTCTGGTTTGCTTTCCTGTTTATCATCGAATTTTAATTTTGCCATTGAATCAAATAATTTAATTAAATGTTTAGCGACTATTTCTGGTTGGTTACCATTTGACAATACATCTAATAAATCGCTCGATGATACAAAATAAAATCTAGGAAATGCTAATCTTTTTGTTTCTAAATACTCTGCTAAGGCTTTTTCACATAAAACAAGTTCTTTCTGTAAAACGTCTAGAGTATTCACAAGACCTTCTTTATTCGTCGCTTCAACGACGTTCGGAGTTTTTGACATTTCATGGGTCATCTCTTTAAATTGTTGATCAATCCTATCGAATCTTTCAGCGTCTACAGGTAGTTGTTTTCTTATATCTTCGGAAGACATAAAAATACTTTCAAGGTGCATCCAAGTGCGCTGAACTTCAAACCAAATTGTTGTTACTTGATCAGCAATACTTAATTTCTTTTGCCAACTTGAAACTTCTTCTAAAAAATGTGCTATAAACTTTGAAGTAATGAGATTTTGCAGTTGTACCTGAATGAAAAATTTTGCACATCATATTATTTGTCCTTTTTTATCCATAAATTTCAAATATTTTGTTAACAGTAAATAAAATAAAACCTGATTTTCTTCTAGAGTTTCTATTAATTCTTCGCTTGCTCTAAGCAAAACTGCACCAGTACGTGGATGCACTTCTTTATCGAATTCCATTCCAGACCACGTAACGTTTAATTCTCGAAGATATTTTTCCATCGACATTTCCTTGACAGCTTTATCGACTATATTTTTTACTTCTTCTTCACAATCGTGTAAATTTAATTCTAATAAGTCAGCCAGAGTAGTTGAATCATTCATTACGAAGCGAACCTATTTATTTTACGAATTTTTTCGGATATTCATATTTATATAGTTTATAGATAAGGAATATTATAAAAGTGATTGATAAAAAAATAGTGCAGATACAAAATTTTTTATATTTGCAGATATAAAAATCTGTGATGTACATATGAAGGGATGAAATGAAAGCACAAATGAATATCTACTATGATGTTTACAATGAATTTATTTTTACATTACATTATTACATTGCAAATATTATAAAATATATTATTGTTATAAAATAGTTTTACCGAATACAAGTGCTTAAAATTTAAATGTATGTAAAAATGATAAAATTATTTTAAAAAATTTAATTACTAAACACATGCATATGCTGGAATACATGAGTATGAAAATTTTACTACGTGACAGTGTTTGAAAGATAACGTAACTATTACGAAATTAATACAAATTTATAATTACAATAATGATACAAATTATTTTGATACGCTATCTGAAATTTCATTACGATATACCATTCTAATAAAAGAATTTTAATCTAAATCTAATTTATTCTACAAAATTATAGATTAATTAATAATAGATTGCTTGGTTATTATTTTAAAATACTGATTATATGTAGTTCTTTATGTTAAAATTGTATTAAAAATGTATGAAAAGTTTTAATTTAGTAAATAGATTATTAATATAATTTTTTTTTATAAAAAAAGTGCTGTTTTATATACAGTGAACTTACGGTCATTTCTGGAGTCATGTTGCCCAATTTCTGTAACATTGACAGCATATGTACAGCAGTGCAACTAACTCTAATATGTACACGCATAAAATATTTTCTACCCAAACGATCGAGAAATTTTTCTATGTACACACGATACCGATATTGCATTTATATGATATGCCGTTACGATTTTGGTTAAAAAAAAAAAAAAAACTTATACGTAAAATTATGAATATCTCATTATTTACAAAAGTCTTCTTGTCATCGACAATTTTGATGATACCTTCGTGCTCTTCATCAACTGTAGCCAGTGTCTCTCTCGAATCGCCGGATTTTGAAGCTCTCCTACCGCTCTCAGAGAAGTCAACATGTTTTTCACGGTAGCTTCTAGCGATATGTACGTATTCCAAGGTCGCATTTCCTTATCCAAACCTTTAATTAAAAAAATTTAATGTTTTTAATAAAAATCTATGTATTAAAAAAAAAAAAAAAAAAAAAATCTTACCTCGTATTTCTTTGGCAAATTTTTTACACTCGATATCCATATTTTCCACATCAATCTTTCTCCAAGGCGTTGTTTTCCACCCTTCGATGCTGCTCTTTACGATATTTACATAGTCCCACAATTGCTTAAGCATTTTTAATTCCTTTCTACATTGTTTGAGTTGCTTAAACTCCGGCACAAGCACTTCAAATAACGACGCTGACTCTTGTATGTCATTCATTTGCCTCTCCAGCATGGCGATTTCTTTATGAGCCTCGTCCATCATTGTATATGGATTTTTACAATCGAATTTAAAAAAATCATAACGTCTAAATGCTTCCCTGTATTGAACTATAGTCGTGTCAAACGCAGATATGCGACCCCGAATTCTCGATACTTCGCCTATAATATTATCATGTAAATTTCACGTTGCCCAATATATCTATAATAATTTAAACATTTAATTTATAAATATTAATAAATTTAACCTGCTTGAAGTGGAGCGACTAATTGCTTCACTGTTAAGGCAAGTTTTTTTGTATTCGCCCACTGATCGGGAAGTTCTTGCAAAAGAACGTTCACCTCTTCGGGAATGTCTTGATCGTAAAATTTTAAAAGTTCGATTGTTTCTTGCAGTGGTTGGAACATGTCGTCTGTAATAGGTTGCCTTTCTTTAACTTGCATTAAAAATCCCATTACGCTCACAAGACCTGCATAATCACCAGGCTGTATAGGTTGAAGTAAGCCTTCATCCGCGAGTCTATAAATTGATTTTATAGTTTATTTTTAGATTAAAGTTTAATTGTGATTTATGCTACTGATAATTAAACTTTGTAATTAAAAAAATTATTATAAAATATGTACGCAAATTATAAAAATTTAAAATGAATACCTTATAAAAGCACTAAGATCGGAAAGACTCGATGTGGCTCTTTCAACTAAATGTTTTTTAAACATATTTGACCATTTACATATCGTATTTAACAATGATTGACGAAAAGGTCTTAAATCTACTCGGAACCAAACGCAAAACACTTTCGACGGACTCATTTCTTCAACCTCGGTATAGAGACTTTCATAAAGATCAATTTGCTCGCGAAATTGTTCCATTTTAGGTGGACATTTTTTTGGGCCTTTTGGATCACAAGCAGCTATCATATCCATTTCATCCAAAGATAACTGTCTACTATATTCCAAAAATTGTTGCATTACAACATCCCTGTCTTCCAGCCATAAATAAGCATAACCTATAGTATACAATAAATAAATCAATTTACTTATAAATAATGATATTTAATACGATTCATAATAACGTATAAGAGAACTTACCTTCAAAAATTCCACAAAAATCGGTAGCTTCTTCGATAGCTTTGGCGACACTCGATAGAATTTCATTTTTCATGCCACATATATCTTCGTCTTTTTCAAGCTCCTCTGCATACATTTCAATATCTGGCTTTATCCTCGGCACCAAAGTTGCCATGCTAATGATATCATTTAGTAAACTGACAACCAATTGATTCAAACCATCGAGATCCTCCGATTCTAAGGAAGGAACGTAATAAAGATCGGGCTCTCTAAGCTCCAATCGAGCTTCGAGAAGTGGCTCGTTTTGATTAGATGCGTCCATATTTTCAGCTAAATAGCTTAACGAACAACCAACTGCTTTGCGAAGCGATTCCAGCACAATTTTGTCGACGTAGTTAACATACGGTAACCAAACCTCACTCTTCTCGTCGGTAATTTTGAAAAGCTTTTTGTTTTCTTCTAATAAAAATTTAATTTGTTCAGCCGCACGTTGAATTTCGGCGTAGCGTTTGGTTACCCTTTCGCTGCGTTCTTCCAATGAAAGTAGCGCATCTTTTCTTCGATCTTTTCGCTCTATCAATGGCATTCTTGTCCATACCTCTAAAATGTTGCGTATTTTTTCGACATTATTTTGCGCCTCTTTGATTCGTTTGTGCAAATCTTCCACCAAATTTCCCAACTCGGTCATGTATTCAAGCAAACCATCGGAATTCCATTTTAATTCGTTTTCACCCCTTTGAATCAAAGAATCAATCCGAGCGATTTCCAACTCGATAAGATTAAATTCAACTTTTCGACAAGTACGACGAATTTCGTTGTAATAGTTGACGGTGGCGGTAAGTAAAGTTTTGAATTGTCGAAAAGTTTCCGATGCCTCGGCCACCTAAAAATTTTATAAATGTTGAATATTCAATTCAAGACGAATAATTGCCAATTTTTTATTATAAAATTAAAGTTACGTACATCCAATGCTACTTTCGGAATGTTATCATAAGACATTTGTTTTAAATAGTTCACTTCTTTCAACACGGCATACAACTCAGGATCGAAGTCGAGTATCAACGCAGAAATTTGATCTCTTTTAAACAACGACCTATTCAAACCAACTTTTACCAAATCCGGTACGACGCTAGTCCATTCCAGAAATAAACTTTTTTGCCTTTCGTTTACAGTAGCAACCAGCTTTTCGTGGCGTAATAAAATATTTTTTCCCCTGTCGCTTTCTACGATGCTGCGAAAGAAAAAAAAGTCAAACGTTGCGATAAAGAATAAAAAAAAAAAAAAATAAATAAAACGATGCATCGTTTTGATTGTTTTCGTGCTTAATTAACGAGCCAGTTTAACGATCGTCTCGATAAAAAAAACAAAAAAAACAAAAAAATGTCATTATAAACTTACGGATGTTGTAGGGATTTGAAAGCTTGCACCGGTAAATCGATTCGCTGCTTCAGCATACTCGTAAACTGCAATGCCGCAGCGAGGGGAGGAAGATCGCTCATGGCACCTCGGGCTCCACGATTAAATAAAACTTCGGCCACCGTCAGTTCGTTGCTCAGCAAGTCCAGTATACGAGGATAGCGATTCGCAAATTGCTCGCGTATCACCGGTCTGTCCAGCACAGTGCCCGCGATGTTGATTAGCTTTAAATTTAAAGTAAAATAACGATTTTTATATTTTTCGTTGTGAGAGGATTTATTAAATTTATGCATTTGAAATTACAATTAAAATCTGTCAATATCGGACGTTTAACGAAAATACTGAACCTACCAATTTATCCAACGTATATACCTTAAAAGCGCTTTCCAAGTTTCCGCAATCGTCGAAGGCTTGACAAAGTATGGCAGCTAATTTACTATCCAGGTCGAGGATCGAATCGCTAAATTTCTGACAATCTTGAACAAATGACTCGTCGTCTGGTTCCAGAACATCGGTGGCACGAGTTGAAAACGCCGCGAAAAGCTGTTGAAACTCTTTGTAAACCCCGACGATGCGAGTACTCAACGATCTACCCATAATACCGCCGACTTCGATTTTTTCCAATTTCGAAAATTCGACGACCGTGTCGAAGAGCCACTCGATGTCGGACAAGCGTTTTAAGAAGCCGTTGAGACGGCCAAAAACAGCATTTGGATTAAAAGTCCACGGCGGCGCTTCCTTTTTTAACGCGGGCATATTTTTTTGCAAATCGAATTGCCGTTTAAATTCTTCCAAAATGTCTGATTGTGAATAAAAATAAATCGAGTCAAATATTTTCATTAAGTTTATAATAAATATATCTATGATTGCAAAATATCAATAAATAAATTTCTATTATTTATTTGGTCTATGAAAATACAATTAATTTCATTCAATAATCAATACACGCATAATAATTTGAATAATTAAATTAAATTTAAAAATCACTCGAAAAAAAAAGTCATACTTTTTTTATACGATGACTAGTAATATTTATTTTAACATTTTCTTCCGAATGTTCTTTTCGATCGATGCTTTCGTTGCAAGAATATAATTGACTAAACAGTTACGACATGTCTGCACGACATTATTTTAGTATTTTGCGTGATCTTTGTGTGCCTTAGGGGTACGTAACTCGTAGAAGCTAAAAACGTTCATTTTAAAATAACTGAAATGTTTCGCTCGCAGTTAATCACATACAAAGACGATTGCTAGTGTGTGGTTTATATTACGATTTAATAGAAATTTATAGATATGTACGTAATATGTAAATATTCGAACTCGATCATATATTTTCATTGTGTTTATAATAAATATTGATGATTTTTGTAAAAAAAATTAATAATAACTTTATCATTATATGATTAAATTAATAATAACTAAAATTGTTGATATTTAACTATAAATTTTATTTAACTAGAAAATAATAACATACAATGTAAACACGCTCATAAAGTAAAACATTACCCTTGGAAATTTGGACGCGCTGTAGCGACTCGTCAACGTCGCTTTGGAAAATAAGGGACGGATCGAGAAAGCGACGTGCCTCGTGAATGAGCAAGTTGCAAATTTGCCGAAGCATTATGATGAGCTTAGAGGAGCTTTGATAGTACTTCGAATTTGCCCAGACGAGACCGACCGAATGAATCAAAGTTGCCATGACCGGCTTTGCCTCGGCGAAGTCGACCTCCTCCACGGCCTTGAAGCATTTCCCAAGGGGCGTCAGATACAGGGATATCTCTTTCGCCTCGGCCAGCGCCGACACCACGTTGGTGAACAACGTACGAAAGCAGGGATAGTAAGCGCTCTCGGTTTTTTCCAATATCAACGCCATCTTTCTCACGCGCTCTTCGCGCAGCTGATCGAATATGTACCTAAAAATAAAGAAAATTTTTTTAGTTTATTTTAAAGATAGAAATTTTAATCCTTTAACAAGTTGTATTTTTTTTTGTTTTTTTGTTTTTTTGTTTTTTTGTTTTTTTTTTTTTATATGCACGTTCAGTTGCGTTAAAGTTACGGTTGAAAAATTAAGCGCGAGCAAACGTACCTTAAATTAGCGAGCCTCATCGTCCAGTATTCCAGCTCGACGTAAGGCGTGGGATTTTGTCCGTTGTCGAAGGCGGCTCCGGACTCTTGGGCGACGACGTCGTTTACGAGATAGGCCCACTTTATGACGACACCCTCGATGGCGCTCTTGAGATACAGATCGACCGCCTGGGCTCCCTCGGAGGAGATAAGCCGCTCGACTTCCGCGACTTTCTCCAGTCCGGCGGGCATCGGTAGGACCGTTCTTCCGTTCACCTGGCCTTTCACCTGCGAACGGTTAAAAGAACAAAAAAAAAAAAAAAAGCGCCTCGTTAGCCGTTGACGAAGATTCGCTCGAGTCGAGGCTTACTTGGTAGAGCGTCCCGCGTAGCGAGTGAACGTGTCGGGAGATGTCTTGTATCGCGACAACGGGTAGCTCGCAATGGTTCTCTTGCTTGCAAAGCAGCGGCGCGAAGATGTTGTCGACGATGGTGGCCAGCTCGTCGACGACTCGATGCGAGAGATCGCCCGTAAGGAGCATCGCGATGCACGCGTCTTTTTCCTTCGGCACCGGCTCTACGTGCATCTTTATCGCGTACACGCCTTTTGAGTTAGATGAGAGATTGGTTTTTAAAATTTTTAATACCGATCGCCTCGCCTACAACGATACGAAGTTGAATAAAATTATTTTTTAAGCCTCGTACCTTTTGTTCTTTGACACGGTATCGGAAAGCCACAGGATGGTATGAGTTGAGCGTTGGGTGTTAATACGACGAACAAAGCCGCCGGTACCGGATTGTCCAAGAAATCTAAAACCGCGTTTCGATGGTCCTCCGTCAGCAGAAGTCTTCCCCATTTTTCCGGCTTCAATTTTAAAGATTTTTGAACTATGCTGCCGAGATATTCTAAACGATAATCTCCCGATGATTCCATTGTGAGTGTCTCTGCGGAAATAACATTGACAATCGTTTATTATTTAATTACTTTATTATTATTTCTTTCGACTGAAAATGCTTTTATTAAACTTAAAAATATTTTTCATCAGGTTGATTAACAAATAATAAATGTGAGCGTTACCTTGTATTTAAAAAAAAAAAAAAAAAAAAAAAGACGAATCATTAAATAATTGACAAAGTTAAATTGCGCTTTAATTTTTTTCTCATTTTCAACGGATGAAAAAGTGAGCCCTCGCTTTAAGCCAGTCCAGCGAGCGCAAAAGCAAGAGACTCGTTAAAAAGTCCAAGCTTTACCTCAGCGCATAAATAAAATAACTGCAGAGAAAGGTAAAATCGGAACTCGAAAAAAGAAACGAATGGTACACACGGCAATGTCAGAGTCGGACTATCGCCGCGTGTCGCCGAGTTTGGCTTACTGCTCCTCGCTGTCTCTATTGTCACGAGAAAGAACGAAAGGGAGAGAGAGAGAGAGAGAGAGAGAGAGAGAGAGAGAGAGAGAGGTGGGCACACGGAATATCCAGCCAACAAGTACAGCGATGTTGCACGCGATCATCCGCAGCATTGCACCGACAGGCAAAGTTCCATACCGAAAAGAGAGAGAGAGAGAGAGAGAGAGAGAGAGAGAACGAAAGAGAACCTTCAGTTACCTTTCGCATCTTGTACGACCGGTGGTAACGAGTGTCGCGCGGATTACTTCGTGACTAGAATGTGAGTGTATTTGTACCATGCAGTTTTTCTATTTTACAATCTCAATGTGGCTTTAATTCTTTTCGTTAAATCGCTACATATTCTTGCGATTTTCATCGGCTTTCAAACCTGACGTGGACAAGGAAAGTGGATAGCGCGCGATTTATTCGCGATGTGAATTTAAGAATACGAGAAGCTTCTGCGCAACAAACCGAGATAATAGCAGTTTCGGTACAAGTTTAAAGTTTACATGGTTAAAAGTTTACACGCATAATTTGCAAGCTTCGTAGTTATTATTTACTCTCGGTATATAAAAAAAAAAAAAAAAAAAAAAAAAAAAAAAAAAAAAAAAAAAAAAAAAGTAAAGACAAAAGCACCGGGCACTTTAACGTAAATGCGAGTTTGCGTACGAAGCTAAGCCTTGCAAAAGTTTAAATAGCCACGCTTCGGCATCGTAACGCAGCCGCAAATTACAGCTTTAATTATTTAGAAGCTTATAATACAAATCACGTTTATCCGTGCGATAGGAGCAGTCGTCGTCGTAGTAGTAGTAGTAATAATAGCAGCAAACGGGCGCGTTTACGTAAGCGCGTAAAAGGCAAGTAGTCAACATTGCCACGGTAGGCATTGCCAAAATTCATGCTCGTGAGAAAGAGAAAGAGAGAGAGAGAGACAAGGAAGCGGCGAGCACCCCAAAGGCGTGTATGGTTGTTACTTTACGTTTTATGAGTTTAATTTAGAAGAGCTTGTCAAGAGAGGAAGGGAGAGAGAGAGAGAGAGGAAACGAGAGAATACAAGAGGGAATGAAGGAAGAAGGAAGGGAGATACGACTACCTGAATATTCCAGTTTTGGTTACTCGCCAAATCCAGGGGACATTTAGATGCGCCGGCTATCATTTTCCAAAGTTTATTCCGGCTCGGAATAGTTTCGTAAATTGCTAAGGTAAATTTTGTAATGCGGTCGATGCTGCATACTGCAAATTTTCGGCAATAATATGGTTTTTTTTTTTTTCTTTCTTTCTTTTCACACAATTTTTTCATATTTATCGTGCTTTCTTAAGTATTGAAAAAATGTACGAGATAATTATAATTTGAAACAATTGCCTATGCTACTAAACAAATGTTTAAAATTTTTTTTTAAGTTGATTTTTTTGCAAGTTAATAAAAATTGTGTACGTTAATAAAATTTTATCAATTTATCGACTTATTCATCTATAAAAAATAACAAAGTCTTTTTAATCATACAATCGATTAAATTAATATTCTACCGAAAATTTATTTCTTTTTATTAACGATTCCGAGCGAGTACGAGAGGCATCGTACTAGGCATCTACTTGTCTATCAAAAGGACGTAATACTTGTTCGACTAATAAAATTAATTCCCGAGCAAGAGCAACGTCTGCAGAAATACAAGCCCTCCGGAAATATTGACTTGTCGCTTTACTGCGATAAAGATTATGGTTTAGCAGACCAGGCTGTAATATGAAAAAAATTTTGAAATCGCGCTGTAAATTGTTTGAGATTAAAAATTAAATGAACAATGAATTATTCACGGAAATTATAATGCTTATAACTAAAAATACACGTAATAAATTAATTTAAGTGTGGTTTTACTAAATAAAATATACATGGTTTATTGAAATTTATATTAAATATTTAACACTTATTTGTTCATTGGCTATTTTAGAATTAATTATTATAATTAGAAGTTAAAAAATATCATTTAACCGTTTAAATGTTCTATAAACATTATGGTAATTAAAATCTTTGTCCTGTCTCAGGCCAATGTCAAATTTCATAAAATGATTAGGATTAATTTAACATAACGACGAATCGTGCCGTAAGGTCTTATTGCAAATAAAATTTCAGAATTCCATTCTATAGGAGTGCTCAAACATGTTTTTACTATTTATTATTTACTATTATTATTAATAGAATCTGTCTACCGAATATCGCATTTTCGCGACGACATTGCGTCTCCGATTAAATCTCGTCTTTACTGTTAAAATAAAAAAAAGATATAAAAAAAAAAAAAAAAAAAAATAAGATGTAAAATCTTATACATATTTAACTTATATATGTAAGTTATGCGCAGTTGTGCGATATGGTATAAAAAGAAATAATCTCACTGAACGAAGCTACCGAACATTAACTTCTTTTTTTTTTTTTTTTTCGCAACCCTTAACTCTTCTTCCTTTCGCTCTATATACACATTTCTTTTTCGCTCGTCGTTATTTTACAAATTATCATACAAGCACGCATTCGTACATACTTGTCGAATATCAACAGAGAGATGCGTAGAACGGTATCTGGAAAATTTTCCAAGTCGAAACGAAAAGCTCTTTTCTATTTTATTCTCCATTGTGGCTAGAGCAATTTTTTCTCTCAACAGGTTACCTCCTCTTTATTCTCCCCGATTTCACCTTTTTTTATCTCTTTCATTTTGAAAGAGTTTTCTTCTCATTGTATGGACGGTTTTTTTTTTTTTTTTTTTTTGATTTTTAGAAATGTATTTTACAGAATTTTTTGAAAAGGCTGAGAATACAACGTTAAATTTCACGTGGGAATTGTGAGTGGCATCGTTTAATAATGTTTTTATAATTAAAATTTTACCGACAATGTTTTATATGTGAGTGCCTATTGTACAGTACGGATTCGAAAATTTACATTAAGGAACATCGTATAAAAATAGCGAAAAAAAAAAAAACACATTAGTCAAGCTTGCAAAATCGAAGCTTCACATTTTAAAATCGCGCCGTTACGCGTTATTACTTCGTTCGATGGATATTAAATTTTTATCCATCGCATATGAATAATAGCAAACAAACCAGTTCAAGTAAATGTATCCGAGCGAGTTTACATCCGCGTAAGTTAAATCATAGTAGCCTTCCGCGTTATAACGACGCACCGCTCGAATTTCACTCTCGCAAATCAATTTTCAAGATTGCAGACACATACACACACACACACACGCGCGCGTGCACACACACACCCATACAAGTTTATACGTACCAGATGCAGGAAGTTTAAGCACGTTATTCGGCGTCGTTTCGTCCTGGAGCTCATCCTCGTCCATAGAGCTGGGCTGGGAATCCATCATCGATTGCAGGAGCTTTTGAAATTCCTCGAGCTTTTCGCTGTCCCCATTGTTGAGCTGCAACAACGCCGGCAATTTCATCTCCTCCTTCGGTCCCGTTGTCAACGTTGACGTACCGGCGCTCTCGCTGCTATCCGAATCCGACATTTTGCGATTTCGTCGGCCCTTCGAATAAACTATCCCTGTCATGGGAAATGGGAAAGAATTTTCGACGATTAAGCTTTTGATGTATGCATTCGTAATTGTTATGCGTGTGTTTCAATTTCTTTTTTTTTTTTTTTTTTTTTTTATTTTTAGCTTTTTTTTTTTATTAACATTATATTTATAATCTTTCGTTATTTTATTCGCTCAAGCAATTAATTTATTCATTTTTTAAATGTATGGATTAATATTCTTGATTTATTAGTTCAATTTTTCATTAGGTGCGACATGTAAGATGAAATTAACAGTTAAATTAATTTTGTATAAAATGAAAATTTTCAAAGTTCTAAAAATATTTAAATGATTTATAGAATAATAATTATTCCTCAGTAATAATTACTCGTGCAGAATCTATAACATACGTAAAATCAGGTAATGTAAATTCTATATCAATAACATATTTAAATAATTAAGAGAACCCAAAGCAGGCGTATTGAGATTAATAGCCGAAAGAACAAATATTGCATACTAAAATTACATTTACAGAGTCATAAAATAATTTAAGACGTACTAAAGTCCTTTACATCTAAAAAAACATTGAATATAGTGCAGATTTTCTCTCTTTCCAACATTGATTCTTTCTATTATGAGAAACGAATATAAAAAGTTCCAAACCGTCCAATAACAATATTACAACTCGAGACGGCATCTTTTCATAAGCAATAAAAGTACAATAGTAATCTCGTTCCTTTTACTATTTGGCTGCTTGTACCATATGAAAACAAAGGAACCTTAAAAATAAAGAATTTGTGTATAAGATGCGGAGTAAAATGAAGAGAGAGAGAGAGAGAGAGAGAGAGAGAGAGAGAGAGAGAGAAGCAAATTAAACCATCTGCATTCATATCGGGATGCTTTACGATCGCGAAACGCGTCGGTTATAGTGCCTCAATATTCGGATATTATCCAGCCGGCTTCTACTCCCATTCGATTCCATTCTTATTTTCAATATCTCCGTATATGCGCGCGTATATACATATATAAACGAACTCTGAGAAATTCAAGGTCCTCCTCTCGCAGGATTAAATCGCCGCGGGAGAAGAAGGAAATCCGCGCTGACGTTGCACGTCGTTGACGCTTAGAGCTTTACTTTTCTTCGTATCGCTTTTGTTTCTCCACCCAAAAGATGGAGGATCCCTCGAGCTTTCCTCTTTCTCGTCGTTTATCCGTATACTTACGCTCAGACGCCCTACGGGCTTTCCTTCCATTTTGGTGTGTGCGCTGCGCGGCTTCATTTTTTTTTTTTTTTTTTTTGCAGTGGATCGTCGCTCTCTCTCTCTCTCTCTCTCTCTCTCTTTCTTTTTCTCTTATTCATCTGCCTCGTTTGTCGAATGGGAAAAGACTTATCTTGAGCGTGTTTGAGACTTATGTATTTTCTTGTGCGATTTTTTAAGTCTCACCTACGATCTTATCTTTCGACTTTGAAACATTTATGGTCTATGCAAGCTTTGATTTATCACGTTCGAATTCGGCGCTTATATCAGCATTAATGTTTGAATAGTAAATTATGATAATCAGTTTTAGATTTATAACGGTAGAAATTATTTTAAAATAAATTCAACGATAACAATCTGTTAAATTAAATTATTTAAAAAAATATTTTTTGTTCAAACAAAATAGATGTGCGCGTAATACGATTTTTTACATTTTTCTATCTTTAAAATCCAATAAACATTCTGACAAAAAAAAAAAAAAATTCGTCGAACAAAAATATTTAAAAGAAAAATAAAGGGAGAGAATGCCAGTTGCAACATAATGCAACGATATTATCGCTATTTGTCATTCGGCTCTCGCTATTGATATTACGTATATAATATAACAAATGTTAACACGCGATGTATTTGTAAAGTCGCGCCAACGTAGTCCTCGGCTCTCAAGTTAGCGTTCTTAGCAACGGTTGCCTTGATAACGCCGCGGAAGAATTATCGAATTTCTCGCCGCCGAGGAAAATGACCCGGAGGTTAACCACGCGAACGTTCGTTTTTTTTTTTTTTTTTTTTTTTATATATATACATGTATATACTTGTAAAAAATCGAAACGTTTTTAATTATTATTAACGATGAGGCAAGTAATTATAATATTCGTAAGTATCCGCATGTTCTAAGGAATCATTTCAATGTGTGCATCAGTTTCGTGGGCATAAATTGGTAAATAATCCAATGCGTGTACATCATAATTATTTAAAACGTGCATTTATATGTTTATATACAATAAGAAAAAAGAATAAGGATGAACGGATGAAAGCAAAAATCGTACAACATAAATTCTTAATCGATCCGTTTTTCACAACACATAGGTATATATATATATTGGATATAAAGAAGAAAATAACGCAGCTGGTTAAAACGTGTATTGACGATAACTTCAAAATTTGCCGTCGTCGATCGCAAACAAGCGTATAGGCGCGTACCTACAAGAACCGTGCAAGATTCACCCAGCCGTACCCAATGCCCGTCGGATTTTCCGCATCCTTTTCATCTTCTTAGCGATTCCTCCTTGTCCAAATTCTCGAGCGTTACTTCGCTTTTTCTTCCGTTTAGCGAGGAGATTTCACCAAACGGTATTCCGCGATGTTTACGTCCGGAAGAAGGATCGGTCAGCTTTTACGGACTATTGATGTGTATATATATATATATATATATATATATATATCGTAGCTTTTCAAAATCACTTTAAGAATGAGAGATGAAGCGATAGAGAGGAAGAAAAGGTAAAGCTCTCACCTTGTACGATTAAATCATCCCTCTCCGAACTGTGCGTTACTGAAATAATACGGTGATGCGTGTGTTTAGTGTCGCTGATGGTCTACAGGTAGATATATACATAGCGACGCGTTAAACTGCGCCCTCGTATACGTATATGTGTGTGTGTGTGTGTGTATAAATATACGTATATGTATACGGTGTGATAATGAAGTATCGTATCGTTTTCGATATTGGTCGATGTTTACATTTAGATCGTTCACGCGTTAATTATCAAAGTTAATCTCTTTGTTATACTTTAATCGGATAAATTTTTAAAATCTCATTCAACAATTGGGTATAATTATTGAAAATCATTTGTCGAAACTTTATGTGATTGCTAGGGACGGGAATTTATTGATTGAAATTTTTGATAAAAATCAATTCCAATAATATTATAATTTACCTACAATAAATAACATCGAAATAATTAATTATTTAAAAAAAAAAAAAAAAAAAAAATTCTCAATAATTTCGTTAAAATAATTTGAAATATAATATTATTTGAAAAAAATTTTTGTAATTAATACCTATATATGATCTAAATAAATGAATAGTAAATATTTAATGATACAAAATTCAAAGAATCCGTAAATAATAAAAGTAAATTAATGTATTAAGAGAGACATTTTGAACTCTCTCACTGACTGACACAGTAACGCCCAGACCAAACCGCTGGACCATTAGAGACTTTAAATTTTGATGGTACATATTTCTTATGGCGTAGGTGTGAAATAAGAGAGAATATTACCCACACAATCCACCCCTGAGGGGGCGAAAAAGAGGTAAACGTTTTATTACGTTTTTATCGACATCTTTAGAATATCAAAAGTTATGAATTTGATTTTCGTTCCCAAAGGTTGACTACGAAAATGCATAAATATTAATTTCTATACCTAAAGCGGTGAAAGGGAGGTAAACGTGTACGTATTTTTGTATAATTATTTTTTTTTTCAATAATTTATTTTTGTTGTTGTTTTCATTTATATTTTTATTAAAATTATTTATTTTTTTTTTTCCAAGAGGGAGAGACAAAGAAAGAAAGAAAGAAAGAAAGAAAAAGACAGAGGTACAGAGACTCTCTCTCTCTCTCTCTCTTTTATAGCCGTGATGGGATATATTGATTATTAATAATCAAACCTGCGATAGGTTTTCTTTTAAGACGTCTGTAATTAAATTAAACTATAAGTGATGAGATCTTATAGCTATATGCGTTGCCCGTCACAATCTTTATTATATAAGCTACAAATAACAAAATGTAGAAGAAATATTTTTCACTTTATGTCAAGAATTCACATTACTTTGGATAAACGAGTGGGCGATAATATTATGAATAACTTCCATAAAAATAAGATACAACGTCTAGTGTCAATTTTTTTTTCGTTGGCCCTTTTGTTAAATAATCGAAATAATGTGTCGATAGGCAATATTTTTCGCAATGAAATTTTATGATTAATAAAATGAAAAAAACAGCGTTGTTTTTATATTGTTTTGCTCGAAAATTTCTCTTCGTTAATTTTTAATCACATTTTTTTAACCATGTTTTCATTTTTTTATTTTAAATGTTAACAATTCAATTTGATTTTTTTTTTTTCCTTTTTTTTACTACTCAGTAATCGGTTAAATTTAAATTAAAAAAACATTGTTAACGCAATAATGAAAAATATCAGAGAATTCCTTACTGGCTGGCGGATAAAATAATTTAATGCAAAATGATAAATATAACCGAATTAATAAGAATGAATATGCATTAGAAACAAATATGTGCTCATTATTGTGCTAAAAAATTTTAATCTAACAGTTTCAGCAACATACTTGGCAATTATTATTCATACGTATCGGTAAAATTTGAAACTAAATTAAATATCAAGCTTTGCGATTCTTGTTGGTATTTTAAAGTCGCCATTTGTCATGAAAAATGTGCAAGTCTTCTCAAATTTTCTTCGAATCAAACTCAAAGAAAGTATCGAGAACAAAAAGCTTCCGGCTGAGTGATACGGTTATTTAATTGAACGCCGAAGGGATGAAATGAAAGCAAATAGGGGTTGGAAATGCGTATTTCGATGGAGTGAGAAATGAAAACCCTTTCTGTCGCGCATATCTTACTCTTATCTATATTCTCGTGTTTCGAGGGGTTGACGTTCGATTTTACGTTTATATTATGCGTTAAAAAATTATTTACTTTTAACCGAGTTCATTTTATTCTCAATTTTTATTTTTTATTTTAAAAGTAATAAAAGTGAGAAAAGTAAAATTAAAGTAATTTATTTTTTAATCGTGAGTCTTAAATTTTCCAAATGTATTCGAATCTGTACTTAAATCACTTTAAAGGTTGATGGACAGAATAATAATTATTGTTTGTATTGCCGATGAAAACGTAAGGTTTGACTTTAGAAAACAAAACAGATTTTCATTGGAATTGCTAATAAGGTAGAAGAATGAAGCTCACAGCTGTAACAACCAAAAAGCTTTTCAGTACAAAATGATATTTGCAATTTCATTCACAGCAATGCAAAAAAAGGCTTTGTGAATAATATTTTAAATGCATCGATTATTCTCGAATTGAAAAAAAAGTACCAGAAAATTTAAACATCATAAAAATAAAATTCCAGATTTAATTAAGTCACGCGACTCCTTTTGTCTTTGCTATGATCGCTTAGTATGCGCTAATAATTATACAAAAGTGGACTATTTTTTTTTATTTTTAGCATCGTAAAGGTTTTTTCGATAAAAGGGTTTCAAATTTATAAGATTACGGTGAATATATTTTAAAATAACAATCAACTTGGTAGTTTATTAAAAACAAAATTCATAGACAAATTGTTACACAATTTTGTTTTATTGCTTGGCAAGTAAAATATAATTTTAATATTTACATAAGAAAACTAAGTTTTGAATTAATATACAACGAAGACAGTTTTATTGATTTCTTATAATAAACGATAAAAATATAAATTTTTTAGCTTTTATTGGTTAACAAATTTTAATATTTCAAAAAAAAATAAAAATGTTTTCATACTTATATTGCAAAATATTTTTTTAGTAAAACATTATTATGTGATCAGTCTCTAGCAATAATATAATGTGATTTTTGTATATTATTAATATATAACTTTGTTAAGGACGGTGGGATTGTTTCAAGTTTTATATGAAAATATTATGTTTTGTTAAATAACATTGAAACTTTTTAAATATTAAATAAAAGTTTTATAAAAAAAATTAACGGTATACTTTTTACAATTTGCGTGAATATTGATATTTATATCAAGATAAATCTTTTAATATATGTTAAAACCTTAATTAAAAACTTTTTTTATATTTTACAAAATGTAAATTAACAACCGATGCGAAAAATCATTCGCAATACTGTACAAACTCAAAACATTGATTAGATCATCTGCGCATATAAACGATTCATTATTTACATATAAAATAGTTTTTATCAAAATTACTATGTAGTAGATGTAATTTATATGGAAGACGCAATTTTAAATTGTTTTTATATAACTATGTGTAGAAAACAAAGCGGCTCAATATGAATGCCATAACTATTATACATAAAATTTTAACTATCATAGTTTTATAGGCCGTCTATTATTCACTGGTTAAGGCACATTTGTATAAAAATTTAATTTCTTTTCTTGCATATGCTTTGTAAAATTTTGTATAAAATTCGTTACAAAACCATAGTAAATATTATGCAATCAACATTTAAAATTAGCATTTCTGTAAACAAAGCATCTTCCTCAGCAACTTTAGCTACATGGATAAGAACTTGTTTTTTTTTTTTTAATGTTATTTTTTTTCTGATCTATGCCTTTCTATAGCTTTCCAGATCTTTAATTCAATACCACCCCTGAAATTAAGATGTACGTTAGTTGATAAATAAATAAAATAATATAAATAATAAAATTTATTTTTTTAAACATACTTTAGATTTAGTCTCCGCAAATCTTCTCTTGTAACGTAGATCAGAATATCTTCCAATGCATATTCTTCGTGAATAAACTTTTGAAAATAATAACAATTTAATTCGTATAATTTTATAAAATTTATAATTTTTATGTTAATAGTATGGAAACAAAATTACCCGTTCTATTGTTTCAACGTCAATATTTAAATTGTGAAGCCAATCGATCAATTGCGTATCAATACTTTTATCGCGATCCGTAACTTTTATTTGGGGAATACTGTAAATATAATAAAAATTCATAATAAAACGGTTTAAAATCAAAAGAAATAAAAGAATTTTTTTAAATTACCCAATATTGTTCTTCGATATTCTTTTACTAATATTTTCACACATTTCTGTTAATACTCCTAATTGCATTTTTTGTTCTTCCAAAGCATGACACAATAAGTTTTGATAGGCTTTCTGACTTTCTAGTAATTCGTGCAAGAGCTTCAAGTTATCTAGCTTAATAGATTCCATTTGATCGTGATATTCATGCCAATATTTATTGTTGTCAACGGAATCGCTTGTTTTATGCGATTTCACAGAATTAACCGTAGAAATTCCGGAAGTGGATCCTTCTTCTACACCTTCATTAATTGAATGTGTTCGCTCTTGTCCAAGCAAATTAGCTCCCAGTTCTAAGAAAAACGTGTAAATAAATTAATAGGATACGAAATCAGTTGCTTGTAATGCAATTTTATCCTATAACAGTACTTCATCTTTTTAATAAGCCCTATAGCTTTTAATTAGTAAAATATTTTGAAGGAGAAAAGCGTTTTACCTGGCGACAAAACCGTTATAGCAGCTTGAACAGCGTTCCTTACAAGGTTATCTAATGCAAACATCCAATGAGGCTTTATACTGTGCATTCTAAGGACTTCATTTACTGCTGTTTGAAATAAGTAAATGGCGAAATGTAACTGATTGATAGCTGTTGAATCAAAATCTAGTTCTTCTTTTAATTTACTGATAGCAATTGTAATGACTTCTTGATTTTGCTCAGAAATATAATCTCTCAAACCTCTCATTAATGACTCTAAATGGTTCTACAACAATAATAATAATTTTATTACTATAAAACTTAAAATTACAAAAAAAAAAAAAAAAAAAAAAAAATTATTAAATAAATATGTAAAATAAAATACAAGTACCATTTGCAATACCGTCTTGTGACCTACATCCGCTTGAATACTTCGCATCCAAAGTGTACAAATTTTAGTTTCATCTTGACTTAAAACTCGTGTAAGAGTCATTCGTCGTTGACTATCTTTCTTCAGTAAATAAAAGCCTTCCTGTTCCTCGCCACTTTTTTGACCTGCTTTAAAATGCCCTTAATTATTAATTTTTGTAAATAAATATTTACAAATATAAATAGTCGCATGCATAATGTTTCTTAGTACGAGATCAAAAACAAACTGCAGTAATAATAAAAACAACCTTCTTTTTTTTTTATTTTGGAATATTTCATACAAGCCTGGTAAAAAAAAAAAAAAAAAATTTGTTTTTCTCTACATAATCATAAAATTTATTTGAATTGCAACGCTGGCAGACGTTACATAAAATATTATTAAATATTTATATATGTATACCTGTTAATTCAACTTCCGGCGACAATAGTCCGCCCGATGAGCTTCTCCTCGTCATAGAATTTCCAGCAGCCTCGGTCTCGCTCGTCTCTATCGAAGGCGTCGTTCCTAACGTGCTGCAGCTGCACAAAGCAAAGTTTCGCACACGTCTTTATTTTTAATATCTCAAACCGACTCTCGCTTAGCATTTTCAGCTAAGATTTCGAAACGCGCGATCACGTTTTCGACCATGTCAACGCGCAAACATTGCGCCTCGCCAACGTGGTACCTTGACCACTTTATTATGCTCGTTTCTTTTCTTTCGGCAGACGAACCTCGACTCTTTGAGTCAATTACGATATAATCTCGCGGAGTATTTAGAACGTTTATATCGGCAATTATTGCTCTACACATTCTATAAGAGATACATTCTACGCCTGACGTAATGAGTATGAGACATTGAATTTTTAGTTACCGTGGATGACGAATAGATCATATCTGACTTTATAATTAATCGTTTTTTTATTAATTAAAAATGTGCAATTTTTCATCGATGTAAATTACATTTTATTTTTTTATCAGCCGCAATAATTTTTAATGAACTTTCAAAGTTAGTAATGTAAGTTTAAAAATTTAATGTCAGATACATTCTATTACTTCCACGCAATAAAATTTTATTTAATTTTTTAGTGTTTAAAAATAAAAGATAGAGTCGCGTTAAAAAGAATATCTTTTAAAAAATGATATTACAAGGCACTTTAAATATCCGTAAGTGCCAAAATTGTATTATATTATTCTTTGTCGCTACTAAAACTCTACCTTTTATTGTTAAGTAATCTACTTAAAGCCTTAATTCCTAAATTATTTGCAAGATAAGCGAGACCAAGTAGTTTGAAAATTTAAAGCACTGAACACAATAGTATTTTCAAATTTTTGTTTTAAAAATCATTATTTTTTTTTTTTTTTTGCTTTTGCATTTCGCTTAATCATACCTATTGTACGAATTATTTGTGGTTGGCATACTGATGGGAGAAAGAAGATGAGCTGGACTGCTTTCCCTTATTCGACGTGATTTCGTAAATCCTCCATTATGCACGACACTTTAATTTAAAGCAATAGCGAAAATATATCATACAATAAAAAATAAAGATGCGTTGCCTTAACAATTGTTAACAAGCTTTTCATGTTAAAAAAAAAAAAAAAAAAAAAACTATTACATTGAAAGCTCAACGAAAAATGTAAATATATGCAAATTATATAAATGTTTAAGTCAATAGCATTCGTTTAATAATTATCAAAATTAATTAAAATTACCTATCATCTGATTGAGATACACCCATAGGCGTTGGGACGATATGATTGTTATTAGCTTTATCATTTATGACGAGTTTTTCAGCCTTTTCGGCTGGGACTGATATACTGCGACTGAAATCCGGAGGTGCTACTAATCTTAAAGTCTTTTTCTTTCTGCAAAATAAATTAAATTACGTTGTTTTATTATTTATTTATTTATTTATTTATTTTTTACTTTAATAGGAAAATTTTATATAACCTACTCTGAAAGAAAAGGATCTTCCAATAATTCAGCTGCTGTAGCTCTAGTATCAGGGTTGGCTTCGAAGCAACGTAAAATAAAATTTTTAGCTCTTTCTGACAATTCGGATGGAATTTCTGGATGTATTTTATAGAAGCCAACCTATAAAAGTGGTTAAAAATTGATAATTTTTATTTAATAATTATTTGAAACAATATTCTAGTCATTCTGCAATATTTAACCTTGAAAACGGCTGCTTGCGGTGATCCTAATTCAATAAAAGGTGGTTTGCCAGTCGCCATTTCAACTATAGTACAACCAAGAGACCAAATATCAGCCTAAATAGACAAAAAATTTTCTTTTTAGAAACAGTTTAGAATAGAATTCAATTATTTTTTTATAAAAAAATTATTGTTTTCAAAACATAATTTACCGGTGCTCCATATCCACGTTGACCTTTATCAATAACTTCAGGAGCCATATATTGTAACGTACCCGTGAACGTTTCTGTACTCGGGCATAGTCCTGCTAATCTTTTAGACATTCCGAAATCCGAAATTTTGATAACTCCACTGTATGTATTTACTAATACATTGTCACCTGTGATAATTTTATGGTTAAAGAAATTTGTATTTTACGATAATAGAAAAGTAAATCAATATTTTAAGTACCTTTAATGTCTCTGTGAACTATTTTTTGATCATGCAAATATTTCAATCCTTCTAATATTTGTTTTGTATAATAAGAAATAGTTGATTCATTCTGTTTTAAAGGTCCCCATTTTGACCTTAATAATGCAGACAAACTACCTGTGAATTTATCAAAAATTTTAATATTAAAAATAAAGTTAATAAATTATTTCCTTATTTACCTCCAGGAACTTGCTCCATGAAAATTTTGAAAAAGCCATCTTCGCTTACTGAACCTAAATATTGTACGATATTTCTGTGTCGAAGTTGACTGTGTAATTTAATCTCTTCGTGAAGTGGTTGCACATCACCGAGATTTCTTTCCCGTATTTCTTTCACAGCAATACGCACTTGTGTGTTTAAATCACGCGCAGCATAAACAACGCCGTAAGTTCCTCTTCCAAGAATTATTCGTTTATTTTGTTCATCTAATTCATACTCAAACTAAAAAAATTACAATTCGCGTTTATATTACAAAAAGCATTCAAATAAATTTTTTTTAATTTTACACTTAATACCTTAACTTTAGATGTATCATCAGCCATATAAGCATCTAGATCGGTAACCATGCCTTCTTGATCTCTTGTCATTTCCAAAACAAGATCATAAAATCTTTGTCTACATTTAACGGATGGTAAATACATTTGAAAATCATCAGAATTTTCATGAACATATAAAAATAAGCATCGTTCATCTCTTTTGTACAAACTGACACTTCGTATCATACTAGCATTGAATAACCAATCGTGTACCTGTTTACAATTATGTTTCATACTTTCTAAACATAAATTTGAAATTTGAATAGATTTTTCCTCGGCTCCGAGATTGACTATTACATAACTTGGCATTAAAATTTTCGTTGGTTCTAATACTAAAACCTAACAATAAAAAATAAATAAATGAAAAGAATTAAGAATAAAATATTTTAAGTATAATTTTATAAAAATCTTACTGGAAATCGAATGCAATCGCCAACTTCTGTTTTTGTTGTTTCTACAAAATAATCCATCCAAAAGCCAAATATTTGTTCTTCTGGAGAAACTTCTGTTTCTTCATTTTTTTTACGGAACCTGTCTATAAGAGTTATATTTCCTATTGTCGATTTCAGATACCAATTTGGAGGTTTTAATTTAAACATGCACTCGGCAGCTTTTACAGCTTTTGAATAATCTTCAGCAAGAACACTAATCTCAAAAAATGTTGCAACATCCCAATAATCTTTCAAACTTGACAAACTTCCTTTTTTTCCTATTAAATTATTTAATACCATTGCAATATGCTGGAGTTCTTCACTCTTAGAAAATTCATTGCCTGCAATAACTAAAAGTGTAGCTAAATTTATTCCTGCATATTCATTAGGTTGTACCTAAAATAATAATAGATATGCAGATTAATTGAATTCTAATAATGAAAACTATAAAAAATAAATATTACCTCAAAACCCTTTCTATACCAATATATAGCATTTTTTAAACTATCTTGATCTGTATGTCGACTTTCAACAAACATATCTTTATAAATTCTACCGCATAAACATAGCATATCAGGGACATAATTTTCTTTTTTCTTTAACGCTTCTTCAATAACTTTTAACGCTCTTTCACGATCACCTTCCTTTTGCCTGCGATTTAAAGCGAAAGCATAAAGAAAACGAATCGCTGGAGTATTAATTGAATTTTTATGGTTTGGCACTGTTCGTAAATCATCAACAAGTTGAACCATTGCATCATAATCCTGAAACCCATTTTTCAATTTTTTCAAACAAAATTCATCAATCTTTATGCTTAATAATAGTTATTTTCTACATACTTGTACATCTCTAAATGAAATAAGAACATTTAAGACGACTTCTCCTGAGAGTACATTGGGATCATCTAATCTCTTTCGTAAGTTGGTTACAGCTTTTGCTAGTTCTTCACCAGTTAGAGTTTCTCGAGTTTTACGTAAATCAGCTAAAAATTTTTCTTTCATATGCGCTCTGAAAATTTTAGATAATTATAAAAATATTCATCTTTAGGATAATATTACTTATTATTTACTCACTTTGATTGTATTTCAACTTCTTCATAAAGTTTTTTTAACCTTTGTGTAAGATCTATGATTTCTTCAGAACCAATTTTCATAGATGTTGATACAGTGCTATCACAATCTACAAACTTGTAAGGAACAAATGTATAACTACCACATGATAGCTGAAAAAAAAATTTAATTTGAAAATAAACATCATTTGTAATTATTCTTTTAAAATATTCATATTTTCAGAGATTAATTTCAGTAACAAAATTTAAGCAAGCTTAGAAATTTATTTTATAATTATATTCATTTTGTTAATTTTAACATTTTTCATTCTAATTGATGTATATAATGTTGTTCATTTATTTAATTTCTCATTTTAATCAAAATTTTTGTGAATTTGAAACTTAGAACTTTAAACAATAAAACTGGAAGAGACATCTACTGTGCAATTTTGATTCATCTGAACAGAATATAACTACCATAGTTAACATCTATATTAAGAACATGAGCTCATATTTTTTGTAAAGTTTTATAGATGGTAGACTTATCAAATATTGTCCATATAAATTCATAAAAATATTGTTTAAACGTGTTTATAGTGATAAAATTTTCTTCAGTTATGAACTGATAGTTGTAGGAACTGAGCAGAATATGTTAATATGAAATTTTAACAAAACTCTTACTTAAAAGTGAAAAAAAAATTTATGACATAAAAATTAATACTTTTTATTATTTGATTCAATTAGGACAGTCATAATAATAAAATATTTATAATATGTTTCTAACTTTGAAAAAGCTTTCATTTTCAATCAAGTAAGTTATTATTATTTAAGTTGCCAATGACTCACGCTAGCTACCTTGAACAATTTCAATCATTAGTGATTCATGAATTTTCTATTTTTAATATCGTTTAATGTTATTTTATATTAACATTATTTTTAATGTTTAAGATTATACTTTTTATATTTTTAATTATTTTTGGTAATAAGCAAAATATTTTTACCTTTAATCGGATTGTTGCTTCTGAATCAATATCATTGACTAATAATATATTTTCTTTCATACCAAAACTTTCACGTACTCCCAAATGATAAAATAAAGCTGACTGTTGCAATTGTATACTTAAATCTATTACAGCTACATCTGCATTATAAAATGTATCCAGCACATTTGTTTCACCAAAATCTAGTTTTTCAAACTGAATATGATATAATTTAGCATTTACTAAATTACAAGCTTGCTTTACTTCTTCAAAGGCTTTTTTTCTTTGAGATAAATGTTCAGTTTGTTGAAGATCTAAAACGCAAGCTATGTCCATTCTAGGCTTTGTTAATATTGTAGTATTTCCTGAAAGATCACTGTGTGTTCCAATACTGTCAGTTCCTGATGCTCCATCAACTACTGATTGACTTAGCAATGCTAAAAAACATTTGGATATTCATTTGTACATAAATTTAAAATTATAATAAATAAAGGTAATTGTGTAAATAATTACCAGTAGTTTCTGTAGCGTCACTGCACGTAGAAGGCATTTTGATTTATTTGTATATTTGATTTTTTGTAAAAAAATATCATTAGAATCTAAGGTTATTTTATCTGTGAACACAACTTATTTATTCTTTATACCTTTCCACCTGTAAAAAAAAATTTCAACGACAACACAGGCTTTCTTTTATTTATTTTAAAATTATTGTGGCATTGCATTATTTTTAATGTACTTTTAACTCTGCTTCTATTGGAATTAATTTAATTTTTATCATTAACTTTCTATGCATATTTATAAAAAAAAAAAATAATACCAAATCAATGTTTATAAATTCTTATTATTAATTATTTACTAACACTCATTCGTTAATATTTACAAATTTCTTATATTTTTATGAAAATATACAGCATCCACATTGTCTGTATCTAACCTTGAAAATGAAAAAATCTTTTATTGTTACAGACTAGTATCAAGATCATGATATCCAATCGAACTTTGGTTTGCAAATCATCGATAAAACTCGACATATAAGCGGTATTTGACTCTGTGAAAAACAGTTAAAAAATTACCTTATATAGCAGAGATTAAGGAAAACCTCGTCCATTTTCTCGGAAGCACTATGGGTATAGGAATAACGAAGTTGTCAACGTTCACATACACTACGTTGATTAGGAGATTGTACATTCACCAAGCAGTGTATGCATCACAACACAGATGTCAGGGCAATCTCATTTTCTGACAGCATAAAAATATAATATTCTACGAAAAATAATAAAAGTTTATAAATTCAGAAGGAAATATCTAAAAATTTATTGAATTGTTAGTTGATTCATTTAAAGTCAAGAGTTGTGTAAGTTCAAATAAGAAAGAAGTCAAAAATAAACAAAGTTTTGTAAAACTTTAATATTTTATAAAGCATTTAAAATAATATAATTTATTTTTAAAAACTATTTTTTTAATGTAAAGAATCATAAAAAAAAATTTGCGATATTACACTATTTTCTTCATTTAAATTACAACTAATGCATATTAATTAAAAAACATTGGTAAATGTGTCATTTTTATTAATTATATTTAAATGTAATTATTTAAAACCGTAAACTAATTAACTGAACTATAAATATATCAATATATGTTTAAGTTTATAATTTAAAATTTATTTTATAAAATTTTTACAAAAGTCGAAAAACTTAGTATGTTCGTTTTCGAAAAAGAAACAGGCGCAAAAATCAATTACAACTCGATTTTCTCGATACTTTATGCATAAGCTTCATCGAAGATCGAACTGTTCGAAAGAGTCGCTGTTTATCGCCGAGTAAGACACGCGAGAGTGAGCGAAGACGGGCGAGAATAATCGAGTTTGGAGCCCGAAAGCGCGAAGAGTCTGTAACAGGATCGCATGAAAAGTAAGTAGACATTACGTAGCTATTGCCGTCCCATCGAAAGCGAAAGTCATTCCTAGATACAACTGTCGCCCACGAGTATAGCGTACTCCTAGTCTAACCTTTCTTTTCACGAATCTCTTGGTTTCTCGCTTGCACTCTTGATTCGATGCGTCGATTCTCTCGCTTGGCTGGTCTATTATTCTTCTGCGGCGAGAGCATTTTTAACGAAACTTCCTAAGCGTTTGTCGCAAAACACTTTTGTCGATCGAATAGAGTCGGCGAAATATCGGGAAAGCAGAATTAACGAAGAGGTCGGAGTCGAACTAAGCTTTCGCTCTTTGGATCTCCCACCGCGACGGCTACTCTCTTGGCCACCATCTTCTCTCTCGCTCTTTGTCCGCCTCCTTCACATTCTCGATGCGAGATCGTGCAACCAATCGAACACCGGTGTGGGCATGTACATACGTGCTTATACGACGGTGCACGTTGTTGCTGCTGCTGCCGTTGCTCTCGGTGCTTGAGTACCGAGTACGACGCGATGCATCGTGAAAACGTACCGATCGACCACTTGAGAATAGGCTTGCAGAAATGATGAAAGCGTTAAGTTAAATGCATTCTGTTGTTTTGAGCAAAGTCCTTAGAAAATGGAACAGCTAAAAAAAATTAAAATTTCTATGCAAACAATCAATGTAATTTTGATTGATTTACATATATTTTTAGTTGAAATTACAAATCAGACTCGGTTTTATAAGTTATTTTATAAGTTTTATAATTTAGTTTCAACTTAAAAAAATAATAATAATAATAATAATTAATTATGCATAATGCGTTATAAAGTCCGATTTTATTAATTAAATTAATTTATTAATTAAATTAAAAATGCACGAACAATCCACCAAATTTATGTTTTATTTAAGTATAACGAATAGGCGCATATTTATCTTTTGTATCTGTTAATAAATCCGTACAAATGTCAAATAATTATACGCACAAATGTAATTAATTAAATCTTAATCGTATAATTTATAATGCTATTTTATCTATTCATTTAAAAACATTTAATGCGCAATAAAATAACTTTCAAATGTGCCAGCTTGAGGTAATAAATTATATGTACATATTTCTTTTACATTGAACAATTAATTTTATCACATAGAACTTTCATAAAATATATTCGCATTGTTGACAATTAAATAAATCAAAGAAGAATAAAAATTTACGCGAAAAATATATTATAATTTATACATACCAATAAATAGATATTTATTTTTATTGCAACATGACGTATTTATTTTATACTTTTTAAAAGGAATAAAGAAAAAATATTTTTACGCATAGCACGATAGAGATTACGTCGATAAATCGGTATTTCAACATAAAATACCGAACGAAAACGTCAAGTCGCAAGCGACAAGCCATTTAGAATTCTTCCATTGCGCGGGACGCCTCGAGCGAGCGAATGAGAGCTCGCGGGTCGACGAAAGCGAAGAAAAAAGAAGGTGGTGGGGTACGGTGATGCGCGGAGCGGCCACTCCGCGACGCTCCCCTTTAACGAGGAGCGCAGAACTCGCGAGGAACCGAGATCAACGGACTCCCGCGCTCCTTCCCGTTCTCCGCTCGTTTATACCCGTTCGAGTTGCTGCTTTCCCGATACAGGGGGTCCCTCGGAACTGGCCTGCCCCACGTGCATGATTCGGGTAATCTCGAACGCGGCTTTTCTCGCATCGCATCGCTTATATAAGCGATTGTTTTACGTTGCTTCGTGATGCAGACGAGCGCGTCGTGCGAAAAACGCTCTATGATCTATTAATGGATAAGTTATGTATATGGTGGGTCAAAACGATGCGATGAAGTAACCAGCGCACGCGGCTCGACATCACGGCCTTTGCGTTAAATTTTCGTACAACCGTTTATTTACCTTTTTATTGTTTATACGAGGCAGGACGTATTGTTCATAATTATTCAATGAATCACTTTCTAGATATTTTTATATAATTAATTCTATATATAACTTTTCTATTTCGATTGCTTTTTATTATAGACATTAACGAAAAGAAAATTAAAATTTATATATATATATATTTAATGGAAAAGCAAAAATAATTATATACGTATTATTGAACAGTAAATTAATGTTAATAAATTTTTGTGAATTTTTTTAAAATTATTTTATATCTGATAAGCTTATTTCTTATATTTTTATTATTATTTTTATTTATCTTTATTTTGCTCAAAAGTTATATGTATACTTTTGTATAAATTAAGCATCAGGATATGAGAAGTTGTTAACGATTCATGTAGTATATATTTTAATAAAATATAGTTCACCATGTGTTTTCATGTACAGTTCATCAATATTAATACCGTTTAAATTTTAATATTTTTTTTTTCAACACATTCTTTAATAATTGCTTATAAAAAAAAAACGATAAAAATATAATTATTGGTGAAATGTACTTTTTTTTTTTTTTTTTTGTGAATTCATATTAAAAATTTGATTATTAAAAAATACATCAATCAGTATTTTTATCTACTCAACGACGTCAAAACAAAAAAAAAAAAAAAAAAAAAATAAGTTGAAGAATTAAATTTACAAGTGTGGTTATTGCATTAATATTTTTATAACTTTAACATTACATCGCATGTATTCACAGTCTCGCAAACGTATTCACACAAATTTCTAACTCCTATATATATGTACGCGTACGTATAAGCACGTAGATTTCAAAGGACCGCGGGAAGATCGTCGAGACGACGAGGAGCTTGGAGATCGCCTCGCATAATATGTTCGCCTGATCCTCGGGGAGCTTGACGGTGTAGAAACCGGTCAAGGAATGCGTGTAATGCGTGTACGTACACGTCACGTCTACTCGAGTAACATCGCCTCGACGACGTGCACGTATACGACACACGTATATAACAAAGCACCTTGTGCCGCTCACACGTATGTATAATCGTTGCTCGACTGTGTTCTCTTTGCTCGCAGAGATTACGCGCGAATGTGTTTTGGCGTCACGTACGCGGATTTAAAATAAGTATAGGTATCAGAGCACTGTTAATTGTTTTTGTAAAATTTTGATTAACATTTTTTTATTCATTTGTTATATTCATATTATATTATTAAATCTTATTTATATATTAATGTTTATAATTTTGTTTCGGTGATACCATATAATTTTGTTTATAATTATATTTAGTATGTGACTTTTTATTCATAACGATACATTAATAATAACCGGATAAATTTACTTTCATTCTTATGTATTTGCAAATTACCTTAAAAACAATAATAAAAAAGTTTTAATCCGATTTATAGCGCTATCTTACAAATTTTGCAATAAGTGATAATGACTGGGTATAGTAAGACACATATACCATTCATAAACACTGAGCGTTTGAGATATCAGACAACGAATGCTATTTTAGGTTTAGTTTTTTTATTTATAATTTATGATATGGTATTTAGTATACATTTGTATAAATTAGGGTACGTTGGGAGTGAGAATAAAGTGAGGTATGAAATTTATATTAAGAATGTCAATTTATTCGATTGACACTTTTACAGCCTAGAGATAATAATGACGTATTTGTTATAAAAAAAATAATTTCTTTGAAGTTAATTTACATAAACGAACTATGTGCTTGCGCGTGTTAATATTTTTCAAAGTTTAACTTGTTTGCGAAAAAACTATATAATAGTTCTCGCCTCAATTTTAAGCTACGTTCTACGTTGATTAAATTAAAAGATAAAAATACGAATAAATAAATATTATAAACAAAAAAACAAAAGAAAAAAAACAAAAATGAAATTCTCGACGATTGCGTATATGTAACATTAATTCGTGGAAATTACTTTCCAAATATGATTTTTCTGGTGTAACCGAAGTTTTGTCCAGATTGAGTGGCACCTTTGTTACTACCAGCTTGAAGGCCGATTACACCCTCACCGGCTCTCAATTGTTCTTCCGTAAAGTTTCTCTTGTGCTCTTCGGATGGCTTAGGTCCAAGCCACGGGCCGCGCCATTCCGGATGCTTGTACGTCTGTAAAATTAACGATGCTCTATCAGATACTTATTGGACAAATTTTATCAAAAAACATAAACATCGTAACTTTTCGCTAGCTTTCTCACGATGAACAAATTTTAATAAATTATATTTTATATGTCGGAATGAATTAGTCCAAAAAATTACTGCACGCGCTCTGTCTACTTAATTGAAAAAAAAAAAAAAAAAAAAAAAAAAAAAAAAAAAAAAAAAAAATAGGTTTACCATGCGACCAATGGCGAAGATGGTATTCGTTACTTGTGCGATGTTTTTGCGTTCGATTAAATCTACGGCCTGGAATAAATCCACGTCGGGTACGCCGTATTTGATGCAAGCCTTTTGGAACCTAAAATTAAATTCGCAATAATTAATAATATAGTTGCGATCAATTGATTCGTCAAATTATAATAAATTTATTAAATTTTCCAATGAAATCCTCTACAAACGAATTTCGTCCGAAGAATAATTTTAAAGCAAATCACTTTTGTGAAAAACTTTAAAATTTATTTATTGTTAAAAATTGAAATAAAAGACAAAAAAAAAATTTATCAAGCCAGAACAGAAAGCAAAAATTCACCTTTCGAACTAGAGTTCGGTGAGGTTTGATTTTATCTCGTAATCGAGCTCCACGAGAAGAAAGTTTCACAAATTAATTAGCTTGAGTCGAGATATTGCTTACCGCCTGATAACCATTCGCGCTCGTACTAATTAAACGCCGAGGAAAGCAAGTGCAAGACTCTTACCCATACATATAAATACTTTGAAACAAATATACACGCATACACATACAAACGTACATGGATACAAATATCCGAGGGAGACCTGCCGTATTTCTATGCTCCGAGTATCGCGAAGCGGAGGCTAAATGAGCGCGCGTAGGAGTAATGAAAAGGGGTAAGAGCAGCAAACGAAGGGAGAGAAAGAGAGCTGCCTCTGTTAATTTCAAAGACCGGAAACAAAAGAATGAAAGACTAAAATGTGTGTGTTTGTGTGTGTATATATACACACACATATATATACATAGAAATAGGTAGAGAGAGAAAGAGAGAGAAAGGAGAGAGAGAGAAAGAGAGAGAGATCTACATCGAGGGGGAGGGCAGCAAAGGGGTAAGAGGAATTTCCTCGACGGAGAAATTTGAGCTCCTTACGCGGTCTGTTTGCCGGTTGCCAACGCTCGCTAACCCGTGCGTCTCCATTGTTTAAGAATTAATCAGCGAGGTCCACTAATTAACGCCGTACCGCGAGAGTGACCGGCCGCTCGTTAGATCCGTCGCGCGAAAACCCTCACCAGCGGCACGAACGACTCGCCGAGTGTGCCGCGCTCACGGGAGCACAGGATCCGAGAGGAAGACGAAGAACGAGACCGCGCAATGTAGGGAGAATGTCGCCGTCGTGGTAGATGGTGGTAATTAAAAAATACGTCGAGCGCGGTGTACATAATGCCGTCGAGCTTTTACCGAGTGTTTAAAGTTTACTCGTAGAGAGTCGATCTTGCTTTAACTTTACCTTTCATTATATTAAGCAAATTTTTCATATTTTTTATTTGTTTTATAGATTTGTAAATTTAATAAAAATTTTCAATTTTAATCAATTTAATAGAAAATTTACCCCTGTAAATTTAAATAAAATATGATAAAAACGCTTTATTCGGCTAATATCACAATATTTTATAATAAATAAATTATTAAAAATGATTTTTAATTATGCTAATATTCTTAAAATACATTTTAAATTACTGAAATCTCATGACGTTTATTTTTAATTCAAGTAAAAATATAATAATAAATATTCTTTATTCACGTTTTATTAATCAATTAATAATGTTTTAATATTTTAATATTCGATTATTTGATAATTTTTTTAATTTTTATTAAAAAAAAAAAAAAAAAAAAATACAGTCTTGAGACAAATAAATTATACATAGTACTTTAAAATTAAGAAACTTAAACCTTTTCCCTATTCAAAACTATTAAAATAAAATCAATAATTAAAAAAAAAAAATAATAATAATTCATCTGTATACGCTTTTTTATAATTCAAAGCTTACTTTTCTCCAAATTTTCTTTTTCTTCTTATTTTTTTTTTTTTTTTGAAACACATCTTTACATCTAAATAATATCAATAAAATTAACGAATGAATTAAGAATCATACCGAATAACGATAATAACGACGAGCTTAACGTCACAGGAAAGCTCGCGCGTGTACTCTCGCAAGTCACAAAAGATTTGTACGTACAAACACGAGCGCGTGCGCACATACACATGTATATAAAAATCACGACGATGATACGCTGTGGAATGCGCGATAAGCCAACTCGCGTTCATGTTATCCCGATCGGCAGCGCGTCTACCGCATATGAGCACCAAACAACAACGCGACCTCGCACGCGTACGTACACGCGCGTCCGCCGATTTAATATCGATCTTCGACACCTATCGCATGCGTACACGACGCATTGTACGTACTTATCTTTTAATATATACGCGCATGCGTCAACTGGGCAAGAAAATTTCTTTTTTTCATGCCGAGTTTGATTTTTTATTAAATGATCTTTTTTTTTTTTTTTATTATTATTATTGTTTTCATCGCTATCGAATAATTTTTGATCTATTGTTCATGAAAAATTTAAACATATTAATTAAATAAAAAATAAAAAATTATTATATAAGTATTGATTGATAAAGTTTTAACATACAACGAGGCATCATAATATGCTGATTATTGCAGTATAATTGTGATTGTTTTTATAGTATCTGTAAACGATTAATTAATTTTATAATAACGAAAATGTTGATTAGTCATTAATATAATTTTAAATAAAATAGGCTGTAACGAAACAAAAAATTTAAATAAAAATAACGCGTTTATCGCATTACCAATTGTCAAAATAAAAAAATGATAGTCGTACTAACCCTTGATATGCAATAACATATAAACATAATAAAGTCTCGCGATGAGAATGCGCGGAAAATTGAGCCCCGCACGCGACCGCAAGCACAAGTGGTACGGATGCGCGTAACTCGAATCAGACCAGTGCTCACTGTTCCACGACAGATCAGGATAGCAGGTAAGCCGAGCGAGCGAGCGAGCGAGCGAGAGATTCCTTTCTCTTTCTTTTTTATTTTTTTTTATTTTTTTTCTCGTTGAAACGTTTGTTAAGCGGCTATACTATTTTGTACGCGCTTCCTCGCGGCTCATGATCGCCGCGTAAAAAGGGAGTAGTGCGGAGTGGCCGCGCTGCGCATCGATGCCCCACCATCGACGGCTGGTGACGCGCGCGCGAACCGCGTATACGTATTCTCTGTGATATCGCTCGCTCGCTTCCGAATGTATTCCATAAGGCTGTATAGTATCATCTCGGGTTCGCCCCTCCGCGGAACTCCGAGAAGACGGTGTTGGGAGAGCGAGCCACGTTGTGTGTACGCGTGGTTGGGATAGGTCTAGAGAACAAAGAGAGAGAGAGAGAGATAGCGGTTACCCAGACGTCGCATGCGCATTTGCTCGAGGCTCTCCTTTTCTCTCTTTTCGCACTCTCTCTCTCTCTCTCTCTCTTTCTCTCTTTCTCTCTTTCTCTTTTATCCATTGAGGCAAGGGATAAGAGGGTCTGGCTCGATGCACGTGAAATGGTTTTGCAAACATGTTCGGATATATCGCGCCGGCACGCAACGGATCGCCATGGATTTTGCAACAGGACGGGAAATTTTGCGAAAATTGTTTATACGCAGTCAGGAAATAGAAAAGAGGAGGAGGTGGCTTCGTGTTTATAACAAACGTTACATTTTTCGCGTAAAGTCAGCGCGCTAGCGTTGCCTGACGTAGGAATTTCAATCGAGCTCTCTCGCAAGCGTGAGTTCTCGCACACACATATAAAACGCGCACATATAGAAAGAGTGAGAGAGAGAGAGAGAGAGAGAGAGAGAGAGAGATAGAAAGAGAGAGAGACTCTGCGTCGAGAAGTTAATGCCAACGATGGGGCTATTGCAATTTTTTGAGAGTAGCTTCGCGCTCCAATTCTTTGACCTCGAGTAATCTTCACGCCTTTTAATTATTATACTTTACAGTTGTAAGAAGCTTGCGCGATGGAAGCGTCTTTTTCATGAAATGCAGAGAGATCGATGTGAAGTAAAGAGCATACTCCCTTGTCTATGTAGATATTTTTTATATACATACACATAAACACAACTGTAAGCTTGATCGGCAAATATTGTTTGCGCCGTAACGATATTACCTCCTCAAATACAAATATTTCATCAGGATTGTAGCAATGTGCTAAAGCCGTTTAACTATTTGTATATATATATACTCGTATATATATAGATTTCGCGCGAATCATCGAATCATCGTTACTTTAGGTCTAAAAAACTTTTTCTTTGGTACTTTATATTTTTTTACAAAATTTATAAAAAAAAAAAAAAAAAAATCATTCGTGCGGTAAAATTTGAGAAAGTCTAATTACGCCTTTATTCATGGATGGTATAAAATATGCAATATTGCGTAGATTCGTCGAAATAAATTATATAATTTTACAAGTATCTTTCGTTCAAAAATTATTTTGCTTAAATACAAATTATTCGTGTTTCTTTATCTTTCTGAATGTTTTCAAATTGAATGATGAAAGTTTTGCATAAAGTTGATGTTTTAAACAATTATCATTATCATTATTATTAATATTATTTGTTAATGTCGCGAAGAAAAAATTTATTATTTTTACTTTTTAAATATTTAAATTTACTATAAAATCAAAATATTATTAAATATAAACTTATAACGAGAATAATTGAACAAAAAATTGAACAAAAATTTTTATTAATTATTTTTTTATCAATGTTAATGCGTCTTGTTCCGAAGGAAGCTCGAAGAACGGAAGAAGAATAAAAAAAAAATTAATAAAATTCGTTTAAACAAATTCGCGTTACCATGGAGAATCTTAACTATATCTAATTTCCACGGCTAATACCATCCACAGTGTGAGACACGAATGTTACATTGTCTTATTCGACGGAGGCGTACTCGTGGTCCCTTATCATTATCCTTACGATCGCAGTACACACTGCATACGCAGTGGCTTCCTCTTATATCCACTGCGCTGGAAAATTAGGTTAACACATATTCCTTGGCTTTAGATTTTTTATTTGGAACGTAATTTATTATTAATATTATTACATCCGTAACATTATTATCATTATTATTATTTTTATTATTATCGTTAAAAGTAATAATAAATATATGTAAATTTTTTTTTGATTTTCGATCAAATGCTGATCTACATATTAAAATAAATTAAAGAAAAACGTTTAATGAAAACGTATCAATAAATAAAAAGATGAGGAAAAATTAAAATGTATGGATAATAATTATTGTTTCGCAACGTACGAGCATTATTGCTTCAAAATTCAAAGGTTACGATCGATTATCAAGTACACAAAAGACCAAAAGAACAACCAAAAGTATAACGTATGCATACGAGTTTTAATAATTTTCTTAAAAAAAGAAAAAAAAAAAAAAAAAAAAAAAAAAAAATAATAATAATAAATAAATAAATAAAATATGTATGTATATATATAATTTTCATACTATCTATCGCGTACTATTTTCCATTTTCCTTTTTTCAATCGCATTGAGAAGGTAACTTTTGAGCCGCAAAAACAACGAGACGTAACTCGAAAGTTCGATTACTCGCGCGAGAACGAGTATCGGAACGATACGCTTGCGATATCGAGATCAACTCCGATGTAAAACACTGTCGATTGCGCAAAGGCGACTGACGATCAGGAAGCAATGATAATGATGGAGTGTTTCGAGTCGTCGAACGTTTACTCGCTATAGAACAGTTAGACTTTTTGTATAATCTTTAAAGTTTCTTCTTCTTCTTCTTCTTTTTTTTTTTTTTGTAATTTTTCATTCACATATTTCATTATAACAATGTCTTCAACCCTTAAACAGTTGCAACGTGATTATTTGGATTTCTGTATAAAACAAGTGTCGGCAGTTTAAGAATCGAAAACAAAGTTTATTAAAAATTAAACAAAATAATATACTTTCATAAATTACGTAAATTAAAAAATATTATTTACATATAAGCACTTGTATTAAGTCAACTTTTACGTATATGCATTTGAATATTTTTATTTTGCTTTTCTTTTTTACCGTAATTATTTTATTTTAAAATATAACAAATAGGTCAAAAGTTTAAAAATTCAAGAGATAATTATTATATTTGTATTTAAAAGTATTTTAACGCCTTTTACAAAAATTATCGATAATTAATTATTAATAATAAATAATGCCTTACTGATTAAGATTATCCATCATCTTATAGTCTCCACCCGTTGTGTTGATTTTAGGGATAAGACCAGGCTGTAATTTGTTCATCAGCATGCAGAGAATAATGCCGTCTCTTAAAGCATCCTCATAAGATAAACCTGAAATAAATAAAAATTTACTTTTCATAAACTTTACACAATTAATTAGATTAAATATGAAAAATATTTTTCATTTTTTTAAAATAAAAACCATCCTTTAACTGTAAGGTTTGTTTTTTCATTCATTCATTTGTAGCAAGTGAAAAATTATTGAAAAATTATTTGTTAAAATTAAATAAATAATAAAAAGAAATTATAAAAACTATTTTTCGAGCGATTATTTACAAATGTGTAGATTCGTTATCATTCATTCAGCGTACATAAAAATTCTTTCGATTCTCTCTTCTTCCCTCGATCCCTCAACTCATTCGTTTCCAGTTCAATCCTCCATTGACTCCTTCTTTTCTTTCTCTCTCTTTTCCAATCGCGCCTCCTTTTTCCACGGCGAAAGCCCCGCCCTCGATAATCCCGCGCATTCGCGGTATCGACGCGCACACACACGCACGCACGCACGCACGCGCGCACGCACACGTACATCCCACCAACCATTCTTTTCCCGCGAGGTCATCGTAGCTTTGGACGAACGTCACTCGTCGTCATCGTCGAGCGCTCGCGAGACCAACGCGCTCTCATGGCGCCCCGCTATGCCAAGAGGCTCGCCAAGGGGGCATCGCATTTTTTATCCGTCTAGCAAAGGATCCGCGATTTCTCCGTCGACGCGACAATGAATCCGTTACGGCGCGAAAAGAAACCGGCGCGTGCGACGTCGAGCGCAACCCGTCGAGATGTGCCATTGTTTACGTAACGCGGCCGCGTTCTTTCGACTTTCTCAAATTCGTTACGACGGACGTGGACAAGACGTCGAAAATGTCGCCACGAGACGCCATTCGGAAGACGAGCCGCATCTCGAGCTCCCAGGCTCACAGAAATCCGCAGGAGTTATCCCGCGAGAACACCTAACCCTCCGTAGGAATCGCGCGAACTTTTCTCCCTCCTGTCGGATCGCTCATACTTTTTTTCGTCTGTTTTTTTTTTTACGCGTGTATGCACACGTGCGCACACTTATGCGCTTACGGCAACTATATCAAAGTATTCAAAGTGTACATCGAGAATTGTTATAGCCACACGGCCGCGCGAGTGTAGGTTGAAATTGTATCGATGTTCGCTCGCACGAGTGGAAGCCAATCGGGAGAGTTCGACCGCTCGTTTTTGTATCCAGCGGTTCATACGCATATATATATATATATATATATATATAAATATTTCGAGATGCGCGCAGCCGCAGGGCTTTGATTTTGATGGAATACTCGAATTATATCGTTCTTTAAACTTCGAGCACTCGATGGACGATGGACACTGAATACGCGATTCTAGAGCATCAGGCGCTTATGTGCTAATTCCGTTATCGACGCATTGTACATTAAAATTTTTTGTGCGTTAAAGTATACTCGGTAGAAAGTGAGATTTACATTTAAATAGATAAGATTTTTAGAAAGATTAATTTTAAGGAATTTAAAAAAATTTACCAATTAAATAATCCTTTATTCGGAATTTATTTAAACTTCAAAATTTTTTTTTTTTTTTTTTATTTTTTATTTCTTCCGTTTTAATTATATTTGCTTAGAAATTTTTATCAAAATTTAAAATTCTTTAACAAGAAATGTTTGCACAATATCAAAACATATTTATAGTTTTATTTTGTTTTAAAGTTATTATAAATCTAGGGAAAAGGAATTGCTATTGAAAAAGCAATTTACGTTAAAATTTCAAATTTAAATTTTAATTAGAATTAAAATTGAAATTGAGCGTCAAAAAAAACAATAAATTGTTAGTTTTTATTTTATTGATTAACACCTAAAATGAAAGTAAAGTTTGAAATATCAAAATTAATTTTTATTTCCAGAAAAAAATTTTAAATTACTTAGTCGATAATTTATATAATAAATGAAACAATTAGTTTTTAATTTTCACTTATAAGTATATATATTTATTATATTATAAGAAAACACTTATAAGTATGTATATATATTATAAGTGAAAATTAAAAACTAATTGTTTCATTTATTATTTAATAATGAATTTTCACCAAGTATCGGCCTCTTCCATTCAATTGATAATTTATATATCGACAATTTCTCTTTAAAATTGCCAATTCCCCATATTAATTAGATAAACAATTAATAATCACTTTTCTACATTAAGCTATAAGTGAATGTTTTATAAGATAACGTATCGAAGATTAAAATATCGATACACACATATATATATATATATATATATATATATATGGGATTGAAATATTTTTTTTACAACTCAACAATATCGAAAAAGAACGAACCCTTATAATAACTGAATTCCTTCCACCCCTACATTCGGCTAATGTAAGTTGTTCTTAGGACTGTAATCCTGATCCTGCAAGGACGCGTGCATCACGTGGTTTCTGCGTAGTTTTGGGCGTCAGCAACAGCGCTCGGGTGCCCGCGGAAATTCGCTTGTCGCGTTGTATGCTCGCCTGATTAAAAACTGGTCGTACGCCTGGATTCTCGATTGATGAGCCATCGACAGCCGATTGAAACGTGCCGTCCATTCTTCTTCATTTTCTATCAACTTTTTTTTTTTTTTTTTTTTTTTTATCGTTGTGTATAAATTTACGTTAAAATTAGCTAGTTTTGCTTTTTCGAGCCGATTATTAGCTGGATTGATAAGTTAATAAGTTTTAGAAATTTTTTTTTCTCGCTTAATCTCTCGAACGGCTAAAAAAACATAATAATCGTCGAATAAATGTGCAACGGTGATGGAAGATATTGCATTACTAGTTTCGGGGCCAATAGTACTAGTTTCGACCGACTGTTTCGCATTTAGGAGATTAGGATGGACGATCGGTCAATAACGTGCTCAAACCCCGATATGTGTCGCGACAGAAAAAAAAAGAGATAATAAAAAATAAGCTTTAAAAGATTACCGGTAGATAATTAGCACAGGACCATTCAGGAAATCTTATTTAAATGTATTCATCCGAATAAGAAAAAAAAAAATAATAATAATAATAATAATAATAAGAAAATTCGCCGACTATATATATATATATATATATATATATTATAAACGTTAGAGAGCATATCCCTAGGGAACTCCCCCAGTCTCCTCACTTACCAGGCTTACATGTCGGTAACGCGGGTAAGGCGCGTACTTTCTCGAACTCTTTTCGAAAAATCCCGTCGCGATCTGAAAAATTATTTGGCTCGAATATCAGGCGATCAGGAGTAGATTCGAGTGTTACATCGCGGTGAGGCGTAAGCTAACTGCGTGGTTTATTGCCGCCCAGGTAGTTTGTTGTTTTTTCGTTCGAGAAATCCAGAGAGTAGCAGATGTTCGTGGCGTGGGTGGTCGAAGGGAATTCGAGGGCTAATATGCGTCCCTGATAGTTTGGGGCCACCGTGAGATGTCGTAAACGTAAAGAGGTGACAGGTAATCGATGAACCGTCTTCGGAGATTCCTCCGCGATGCGTCGCGCTCTCGCGATCTTCGCCTTCGTCTCCGTTCTTACTAAATTTATGGTTTTATTTTTCGTCCACGTTAGACGATGCTCTTGTCGGGAAAATTTGTTTGCCGTTCCCGCGCCCCGTTTTTATACAAGGCATCGACAACGCGCGCGTATACATATACAGTTGCCATTCGATTTATCAACCGGTGTTGCGGAGAAGAAAATATCGACGCATTTCTTTCAAACCTGATCGGTTATATGCTAGCCGGATATTTTTCAGACGTCGAACGTGTCGCGCTACGACTCATTCGTGAATACGTATTCGTATATATATATATACACGTATGAGAGCGTGTTTTACGTACGCCCGAGATGCCGATAGAAAAACGTGTATAAAACCGCGCATGCATATACACGTGCACATGTACGAGTTTTGCATAAACGGTAATATCCTGTTCGTTGGTACATGTGTGTGTGTGTGTGTGTGTGTGTGTGTATATATGTATGGACAATATTGCCGCGGAAATATTATAGGTATCGACGGAATCGAACAGCCCGGCGTATATGATTTCCTGCTACGGTGTCCCGTCACTGCGGCGATGAGCTTAGACGTACATCGGATTATTTCGACTTTCGACAATCGTCGCTTCGTCTAAAGACGTCAAATCTGTCAATCGTTTTATTTTCCGATTAATGTACGAGCCGAGCTTGCTCCTTTTTTTCCGAAAAGAAATCTTGTTCGCTAGTTTCGTACGTCGAATGTTACGCCAAACTTTATTCGACATTGTTAAAATCTTATTATTTTCTTTATTATTATATTCTCAATTATATGGCGATGGGATGATTAATTTCTTAAACAACTACATATTTTTGAACGATAAGCGTCGTTTTGAAAATTAAATTATCGCTGCTTTATAAAGTATAATCCATTATTTAAACGTGCTAATAATTGGACTCCGGCAATTAATTTCGTTCTTTTAATTAATAAACAAAGTTAATTACGTCGAGTTAAAATAACGAACGATATTGCATGGGCAGCGCTATGTGCTTGCGTGAGACCGGCACGTTTATCGATTAAATGTCAACGACGCGTCATAAAGACGTCAAAGGCCAGCATTTTAACCAGGACAACATCCTGCGCTCGAATTTACGATCCCGAAGCAACAGGTCCGCTCTCCTGTATCCACGTTGTGTGCCGTCTACCCACGCAATTTTGACCGTTCTAAGCTCTCCGAGTCCTACATTCTTTATCGGCATTTTTTATGAAAAATATATTTCATAATCGTCGCTTTAAAGCGACAATGCTTTTCGACACGTCTCGACAATGCAACGTAAGTAGATATTGTTCGTTGGAAAAATAATGGTAAAACTATATTACTGTTATCAAAATGACCGTTTAAGAAAAATCTATTATAAATATATAATCTATTATAAAAATTGCAAGTCAAAAAACTCGCGCGTACGTTGGCGCGCTCGTTAATAACAAGCAGCGATTGGGTTACGACGCTTGCGCGAATTATCGCGTGGTAAATTCGAGCGTCGGCGCAGAAGAAGATCGCGGTCAACCTGTTGCTTTAGCTCGTAAATCTGTCGCGGATCTGTAATCCTGGTAGGAATGTCTCGGACTGACGTCATTGATGAACATTTGACAGGCGGCCGATGATCCCGTCGACGCGAGCGAGCCGCGATTCGTCTCCTGTCAAAGCCTCGCGAAACCTTCGTAATAATGGTATCTCCTCGATACCTTGGTGAAAAAGTCGTTGGCGAATCTGAAGTGTAAGAGATTCGCCGGTTCCGTTCGGCTATGAAGAATTCGAGGAAAAATCGTCGGGGGGGATGGAAGTGGGTGAGTGAGATGGATGGTATGGGTAAACGAGGGTGAAAGTAGCCATAACTTCAACCGGGACTTGCTTTCCTAATACATTAGAGTTTCCGTGACAACGTTTGACGAGCCACGAAATGTATAGCTTTCAAAATGCACGCAAGCATAAAAATGGCGGTGCAACGTACGTTCAATATATTGTGTTGTTTCGAAATATCGATATTATATAAATACTCAAAATATTGGAAAAATTATTTTTTTTTTAAATTCCATTATTTGCAATTATTTATTTTAATATACAATTATAAAAATCGAAATTTGAAATAAAATTAATAAAGTTGATTGATTAAACTTCAGAATAATTTACGAATTTCTTTTTCGTTCCGTTATTATTGTTAATATATAAATTAATGTTATTACTGTCATTAAAAAAGAATATTTTTAATTAAACTTAACATGATAATTTGATTTTTTTTTTTTTTTTATGTTAAGTATTACATTTTTGTAAAGTTTAAAAAAATAAAGTATTTTATTTAAGACAATTAAATTCAATCAATCAATTTTTTTTTTTAATTATTTTAATTCATAATTTTATTTTTTATCGCGTATCTTATGGATCACAAATGTATAAATATATGAAAATTTATTACATATTCATTACATATAACATTAAAAGAACTTATCGGAAAGCAATAAAAATATCTTATAAAATTTAATCGTATAATGCGCTCACTTATTTATCATTTTTTTAAAAATTTGAAAATAACGAGCTGCTTTTCTCATTCGTGCGCTAAAATCTTCTCGTATTTTATACATGTCAACGAGAATAATTGAAAGCGCGAGGGCAAGCATTCCCCAAGAAAAGCTCGCAAGCTCGCATAAAGTTTAGTAGGCATCGGAGTGCGCGCGCAGTGGATCAACGACCCGCGAAGGGTGTCGAGGAAGTGCGAGTTTAGGGTCGGCTCCTCCAGCGCCTACACAACGACTTCGATACACCGACACCCGCCATAAATCCCTCAAACGTCTGCTGGTTCCCTGGTGCGCCAGGACGCTTCGCGCCCTCGTGATAGACGGATGACTGACGTCTGTCGAGCGTCGGCTATTCGCCTCGTCTCGCGCACCTGTCGAAGACGTCGTCTCCGAAATGAAATCCAAAGACGACGACGACGACGACGACCACGGCGACGACGGCGACGGCGACGACAACGAATTGGGCTCGCGCGTATTCATGGCATTGCGAACGAGCCTCGATATCGACCCCAGAGGTCGGAGGTCCGAGCACCGCGGGAGCGCGGCTCGAGACAGGGAGACCTAGGTGCGCGGCATGCGAGCCTGATCCCAGAGCGTCCCTGCGACGTCGCATGATGAACGGATGACGGCTAATCGATAACCTATGCAACGTCGCAACGCCTTTAAACCGCATATATATATATATATATATATATACACACACACACACACGTAACGCGTGTTTCTTCCCTCTCGCGCAGAATGGAGAACTCGTTCTCGAGTCTCGTTGGGTGCACTTGGAGGGCTTGAATACGACCTAAAGCTGAGCGGTAAATATAGCCCGAGAGGAGGTCGACGAAGATTACTATTCTCTCTCGCTCATTCCATTTCACTCCCTTTCGAGCTTTTGAACTCTGACGGCTGTTTTAGTTGGCTTCGTGGATGTATGTTTTATTTTGTGTGAGCGTGCGCGCGTGTATGTGTGTGTGTGTGTGTGTATTATACGCACTGTACCAGAAAATTTAAATTTAGACGAGTGTACGACCGACTTTGGAACATCTTGAATAGAAATATATAAAACAATGAGAAGGCGATTTTGAACGACGTGATTATAAGAATCGATATTTTAATATTTAATTCTAACAAACAATAAATTTAATAATAAAACGACATTAAGCAATAAAAACGGCTTCTCATCGACATTGTCAGCTGATACATCTGGCGTTTACCGGCACGTAGTAGATTTTCTCTTTACCCATCTCGAACGGAAAGCGTTTCATTGAGCTTATCCAGCTTAGCGCTAGAGCGAAGAGCTTGCGGTAACTCATCGTTGCAGCATAGCCAATTAGCCAAGCTTTAATTTAATATTGTCATACACTCGACGTTGCTCGGATTCCAAATGGGTAAGGATCGTGCTTGGCATGCCTCGCAAGCTTTCAGGATCAGGCTCTCATGCTCGCAGCTTTTCACCGCTTTCCTCATTTCGATGAGCTTTTCTCGCTAGGTATACAAACAACGGGCGGATCGCAACCAACGGTGGTTAAAGTATCGCTAAATAAAGTCGAGCTTCAAACGAGTCAGTAACATCAAAAGACCCAGTTATCCGGCTCGCAGTTAGAGGTTACAGGTGTTGCGAGTGCTTGCATCGATAGCTATCGCGGAGAAAAGCTCTGTCTATTCTATGTGCATATACGAGCGCCTAGACGGAATCACCCAAGAAGCTTCCTAGTCGCGGGAACAGGCTAGCAGAAGACTCGCGGGCGATTCGTCTACGTTTTTTTTATTTTACTTTATTTCTAGTTTAGTTTGTTAACTATTTTCTTTTAAAAATTCTTTTCCCCGCATCTCGATGTTGTTAATATTTTGTAAATATGATAAAAATACTTTATATACCTAAAGGTTCATGTCTAATATTTTTGTTACATTTTAAGATTACTCGTACGACGTTGGATTTAATTAATTAATAATGTATGAATTTACTTAACAATATTAATTTGCATGATCGATATTGACATTAAAAAATCAGTGAAAATTGAAAATAATACTTTAATTAATGAAATTAATCTACATCGTTTAAATTACCGGACAATTTTTATAAAAAATCTTTTAAATCGATGATAGCAGGACTAGGTGTCATTTGTTATATAATGAATGGAAAAAAGACCGGCACATAAGGTACCGGTGAGATTCTGGACAGGTGCGTCCTTGGTCCAGAATGACCAGGCGCTTACTTTGCCGCGAGAGCTTTACCAACGTGGCGCGTCTTTCTCTTTCTCCCGTCGTTCGTGCTTGCGCGCACTCGTCTCTTACTTCCGTTAGTCGCGTATGAAACGACGTCTCTTCCCCTCCACGCTACGAGGTCGCGTTCAAGTGGGGGTGGCTCGAGAGTTTGGCCACCTCCATTACGTCCTCGACGCCATCAGGCTTTCAGTTCGAATGTGGAGGCTCGTTGGTGTATATACTCGAAGCTTGCCGCCGTAAAAAGCTCGGCCGTTTGCCCCGTTAGTTGACTTCTTTATTTTCGTCGCGAACAAACGTCAATGGTCACACAAGGAGCGCGTCGAGGACGAGCGCGGCTGCCCTTACAACTTGAACGTGACACTCGAACGTGCGTACGCGTTCGCAGTAGTAAGAGCCAGCTTGAGTCTGGCTGAGCGCCGTCGTTTATTCTTTGGCCGAGTTTCGCGATATGTATATATGTATGCAGTGCTTTGACCGAAATTAAATGGCCCGCGCGACTCGTGCGCGCATCGTCTTTTCTCGAGCGTAGAAAATTTATATGATTTATTCAACTTGCTCGAACGAGTTATATCGGTCTGCCGTTTTAATAAATTAACTCGATATGGAATAAAAATATCCGAGCGACGGAAACTTTATTTACAATTATTAAATATCAGTTGGCACGAGCACGGTTCTCTAAAATATTTCTTTGCATAATAAATTTTGTTTATACCGTTCGTGCTAGTGATAAATTTCAACAAATAAGTTTTGTACATATGTATATTATTCGGAAAAGAATAATATGTTATACCGCAGAAAATAATGAGCGAATATTTAAGACGAAAATATTAACTTTACGAGATAATCGATTGACATAAACTTCCTTTCGAATACAAAGTATAAATAAATAAATAAACAAATAAAGATCAAAAAAAAGATAAAAAAAAAAAAAAAAAAAAAGAAAAAAAGGGGGAGAAAACGTTTAAAGTTCTCGGGCGAATTGAAAATTAAACGACGAAACGGAAATCGAGCTTTAAAAAATTTCGCAAACAGGCTTGTATGAATGCGGCTCAAGGGTAAAACCGTAGAACACCGGCTCGCAATAGAGGAAGAAAAAAGGAGCGATAACGTAGGTACGTGCAAGCGCAAAACGAGGGCGGGATTCCGTCCATGCCCGGCGTATTTCCCACATCAGGGTTGCATACTAACAATGGGGGCTAGTTCGTTCGAGGCAGACATCGCGGCGCCAACGCGGGGTGAAAGACTCGAGGGTGCTTTTCCCGCTCGCTGTGACGTAACGGAGCGCGCCTTTTGCCAGGAGAACAAGAGCCGCGGGAGCAGGCTCTTTTGGGCGAGTCGTCCCGACGTCGATTACGTCGAGGGGTGGCTCGACCGTCGGCCATCTAATGCGGATGATTCCTCGCGTAATTTTTCTTTTATTTTATTTTATTTTATTTGTTTATTTAATTTTTGTTTGTATTAAGTTGATAAAACGTTAGCGTAATATTTTTAAAGCTACTTGCTTGTAATCGCGAGGGAAATGCGAGAAAGAAAAGGGCAATTAAATCGAGATAAAAATTTACGGAGGAGATAACCCGCTATCTCTTTGTTATCTAAGGAATAGACACCGACGCGTCGCCTGCCAAAAAGTTTAACCTTTTCAACGTCACGTAAAACGACGTCGCGATCCGGGCAGCATACGCGTTAGGAATGCGTCGACGCGACGTCGTACCTACCCGTTAACGATTCGAGCTCTCTCCCCCTTCTTCCCAACCTCGCAAACCCTACCACGAGACGCGGTTCAATTATAGAACGCGCGCTAGATGCGGGGGTGGCCTCGCTCGGTTTAAAAACGCTTGCGGAGCTTCCCCACCTTCGACGATCAGGAATCTATGAAGCGCCAAGTTGCTTTACCTCGATGCCTGCGAGCTTTTGCCACTTTGTTTTTTATTCTTGTACTATTATTTTTTTTCTGTTTTTTGAAACATTGCTATTTGTAACCTTGGTTATTTGAAAACTATCGACGATGTTGTAGCTTTGACGAATACGACTTGTATATCTTGAGAATACGCGAATGTCGCGTTGTAACTTTTTATTCGAAGGCAGTTTTAATAAATTTTGCAAAGTTTTGCAAAAAAAAGAAAAATTAATAAAAAATTGAGCTTAAAAGAATAAAAATGGAAAAAGTTAGAAATTTCTTAAGGAAACGCGCATCGTTCACTCTCGGCAACGCATATATGACATAGAGGAATCGAAAGAAAAACTTGAACTTACAACCCCGTGCTGCCTCCGACGAACAGGATTTCATATAACGCTAACGGGTAAATTGTCTCGGGGTTGAAATCGATGCCGTTACCGCGGTGGATACGCGTCGCTCTAGATGCTTCTACATGCCCTACCTTACGCGATCGATCGACTTACCAGCTGGAAACCTGTGTCCGATTACCGTCTCGACCCATTGCTGAGCTTCTGCTTCCTGCTCTGGTTCGCGCTTACCAGCAACCTTGAAAAAAAAAAAAAAAAATTTTTAATTTTCAAGATTTAACGAGCGTTGAATGTACATAGGTGAAATTTTAAGATAATATTTTAAAAAATTATTATCTTAGTGTAATAAAAATTGATAAACTAAAACAATAATTTCTTGTATAAAATTAATCTTACATTAAAAAATATTTAATTTTATAAAAGTCCAACATTTTTCAAGGCGTCGTTTAAAAAAAAAAAAAATTTTAAAACTTAAGTATTTTAAATGACTTCTGTTAAAGTTGTCATTTATATAAATATACAAAATAGTAAACAAGCATATGAAAAATATTATTAAAATCCTGTCTAGGTCAGCATATTATTTCGACGTCATGACTACGTAAAAGAATTGTTTTAATTGTTATTAAAATAACCCAACGACGAGACGTAGGTGCTACAAATTGCATAAATTAGTAAATAAGTTTTATTGTCATAAATTACAAAGACAAGATCAAAGATCTACGAACTCGAGTATACATATATATATATATATATACATACTCGAGTATTACAAAGCAGTACATATATATATATATATATATACTGCTTTACAAAATTTTAATGATTTCTGATTTAAAAGTTTTACGTAACGCACCGAAAAGCATTTAATAAATTTTATCGTGGACTTTTTTATAGCAGTACTTAACCGTTTGAGTCCCAAGCAGGGCGATCGCGCTGTTGAGATTTTACGTCGAGAAAACCCAGCACATTTCTAGCATTGTGGACAACTGACGATGCGTTACCGATTGTCCAAGTCAGAAATGCGCGCGATTTACTGAAGCAAGTGCATCACACAGCTTCTTTTAATGTTAATAGTACATTTTGCAATAGCTACATATAATAGAATAATACTATAATAATGCAATAATACATTACAAAATAAAAAGTACTCATTTAGAGAAAGCGCGATTGCGCTGTTTGGGATTCTTTGATTTTTCAATACACCCTGGGACTCAAACGGTTAATTAAAAGTTTTTTTGACTAAAAAATTAAATTAAAAAATTATGACACAAATAAATTTTAAAATATACGATTAATACATACCCTTTTTTTATGTAATAAATTATTTTTTTTTAATTTTTAACAATATATATTTTAAAAATCTTTGATTTTCAATGATAAAAATAAAATATTATTTTTGAAAATAATTTCTCAACTTGATATTTTGGTCTGAATAATATAAATTATCAACAATGTTGCATACCAAAATAATTATGACTTAAAAATAATAATTTAAGCATTTCCTTACTATTAATAAGATTTTGTTTTTTAAATTTTTTGTTGACTATTTAATATTTAATGACAATAAATTTAGTATTTTAAAGTAAAGCGATGCTTATAGCCGACAATTATTAATTTAAATTATTAATGTGACTCGCGAATAATTCAATTCGTAATTATTTCGCGTAACGCTTAAGGGGGGATCCTGCTTTAGAAGGAAGGCTCAAAAAATCGATTTTTTTTTTTATTGCTTTAATATATTCCGAATGTATCTAAGAATATGTATACAAAGTTATATAGGCTAATTCGCAATATTTTCATAGATACAGCACTGAACGCAGTGGGGTATCGAGCAGGTATACGAGCGACCGAAAACTTTAAAGCGCGTTTTCTCGAGCTTTCGTTTTTACGATTTTTCTAAACTCGTGGGCGTGATTGCAAAAAAACTACAAGACCAATCAAAATGGGCCAAGGCTTGTTAGCTTCAGTTTTGTATTATTTTCTATTTGAACTAAAAAGATTCACGAAAAAAAATTCTAAACAACTTTTTCAGCAAGTTGAAATGATTTTTTTTCTTTTACAAAAAGCACATTTTTTTTCAAACCTGAGAAACAATTTAAATTTCACAATTTTTTTAGTTTTTCTTAGTTTATATAGAAGAAAAATATATGAAAATTAAAATTGTCTTTTGTTTTTTTGAGACGAAAATTACGAGCTTAATCTTTCCCGCCGATTGGAGACAGCAATTGCAAGCTGTTACACAAATGTGCATAAAAATCGGTTGCGTCTGAATATTTTTCTCTAAAAAATTTTTTTTTTTATGTTCATATATGCAATTAGAATAATCTATAAAGTTCGCTCGAATTATTTATTTTTTTCTGTCCTAACAAAATTACCCCACAAAAGCTTTTTTTGAAGCAGGATCTCCCCCTCCCTTGAGTGCAAAATTATTATAACAACTAAAGCCTCGTGTTATTATGCTTGAATTAATATATAAGTTTCCGTAGAAACTTTCAAAAATTGCCGTAGCCGATGATATTTCACATCGTCATGGCGGGGTATTGGTAAAAGTTTTCAACTAGCAATAATCGCACCTCGGTATTACCTCATTGGTTACGATATCGCCACTGCGCAGAGATAACCAGTTCAACCAACGCAGCCTCTACTTATAACCCCGCCGTGCCTTTTCTCTTGCGCGTTAAGAAAATGCGTATCCCACATAGCGGCTGAAACTGGAACTAACGCTCGCGCGCTCACGCGTCAACGACAAATCGCGCGACATTCGAATCTGCTAAGTTATCTTACGAATTTTTTTTTTTTTTTACAGCGATTTTTACGGATATCTTGTTTTAACTGAAGATTATCGACTAATTTAAATTTTTGGCCGTTTTTTAAAAACGTTTTTATCGAAAAATAAAACGTATGGAAATTAAATCAATACAGCCGCTGTAACGAAAAAAAACAACGCTTTAAAATAGAGTTTAAAGTTCAGATGAGTTGAGCGTGAAAAATAAAACTTCGTACAAAGTCGCACCGAGCGTTCATTCGGCCTTCCGTGGCGTAAACGATAAACTTGGAAGTACGCTGATTGACGAAATCTAAAATCGTCGGTGGCATCAGCAATTTTCAAAATGGCCAGTATCCAGAAATTACGATGCTCTCACGTCGCGCGTTTACCCTTTGGCGTGATTCCATCTTTTCTTTTTTTTTTTTTTTTTCTGTCTTTTTTTTTCATAATATTTCGTTCTCTTGGTCGTGAAATAAAAAAAAAAAAAAAAAAAACTAAATAAATAAAATATACGTGTGGGCGTGTATACATACGTTCGATACACCCACTTGTTTACCTCGTGTAACACGCGTAGTCGCGTTCGCGTGAGCGCGCGATTACGATATTCGGGATGACGCGCGTAAATGCGCTCGAGTTCTTTAATTTTGATGTCTTCACCAGGCTTCTATTTTCACTCGGCTTAATCTTTTTCGCTTAATGATTTTCTGGCAAACTCTTAGTGTACTCGACAAATGCCAGTTAAATTTTCTGCAAGCGTAATTCGCATCTTTTTACACGATCGCGGACTCAATTATCATAACTTAATTTGTTATAAAAGAACATTTTTAGAACAATTAATTGACTCTTACGGTCCTCGATATATTATCTTTTACTTTCTTATGAAAAATGGGCTTTGTTAAGCGTGTGCACATGGAAAATAAATATTTATAATTAAAATTTTTTTTTTTTTTTTTTTTTTTTTTTTTCATTCATCAATTGCCAATTCTCAATAAGGTAATCAATAATATAAGAAAAACTTATTAAATTTATATTAACGTTGGTTACTTTTGTGAATATGTAAATCAAGCAATAAAAATTTTTCAATTTATTAACTGAGATTTATTAACTTATTTTCTTTTATTTTTTTATAAACTAAAATTAGTCATAAATAATATTAAGTGTAAGGTTACTCTTTTAAACATATATTTAACGGTTGATATATAAACATGTTTTGAATATTTTTGGAAAAGTGACATCCTCTTGAGTGAAATTTAATCGTACTAGAACTTTCTTATATTATATCATTTTAACGAAACTGAGAATAGACTTTTCATATTTAAGTTATTATTTCGTGCATCAAAACATCCACGTGTTAAAATTCACGAAAAAAAAAGAAACCATCGTTTAATTTCGTTATACTAATGAATAATATTGAAAATCAAGCATGCATCTTCTTTTTAAAAATTTATTTCTGCCGGTGTCAAGTACTTTAAAATAATTAATTATAGCGTTTGCGAGCGATTATAAGAGAAGAGAGAAAGAAAGAGAGAGAGAGAGAGAGAGAGGTCTCAGGGTCTGGAGGCAATTAAAGACGGAAGTAAGAGAAATGGAAAATGGAAGGAATTACGAGAGTGCGAGAAAGAGAGAGTGAGAGGAAGAGAGAGGCGGGGGTGTGGGAATATCCAATGGGCAAAATGCCAAGGAGATTCTGGTAGTTGAAGATCAGTAGAATGGAGCTAAGGAGGGGAGAACGCCATATAGCGTCGCGACGACCGGCATTCGACTTAGTTCCCACTACACTTCGGAAAATCTCACTTGCGCTACTCTCTATCAAAATTTAACGTCCGAGTTTTTGTACCGGGCCGTAAAAAAGACTATTGCAGTTGGACATCTCGACAATCGAAGCAGCACAAAATGCCGGTACGTTTATCTTATTGCTTGTACGCAAAATATACCACGCTTATCTCGCTCTCGATATCTTGCCATAAAAATAATAATTTAATCGTGAAAAAATCGTGAAAAAATCGTGAAAAAAATAACAGTCGTTAAAGTTTCATCGATCGATTGAAAAAAAGTTTAATTATAGGTGCTCGATATTTACGTATGAAACTTCGACGGAAACTTTGCGCGCTAATGGATTTTCGCTAATAATAACGCTCGCTCATTCGATAAACATCGTAACGAAAGCGTAACATTTATCGATATTGAAATTTACAAAAATAGCGGTTATAATGTATTTGAAGAAAGAAGCAACGTTGGATCGTTAATATTCGGCCGTATTTTTCGATTTAGAAATAATACAACAAGGGTTGCACGTATCTTAAACGTTCTATTCTTAAACGTCTAGTTTTCCATGAGACTCTTTAATACCGGATGTTTTCAATCTTTTAACTTTTCAACTAACATCTGGCGGTCTGTACTTCTGGCTCTTCTTTAAATAAATCGTTATTTGAAGCTAAACACCATCTTTGCGTTGAAAAAATATCCGTCGATTTCCGTTTCGCACTGGATAAACCAATGCTTTCGATAATATTTTTAGCTAAAGAAAAAAAAGTAAAATAGTTGAAAAGAATGATTTGAACTTGAATCAAGACTATCCGATCGTCAATTGCCAATGATAATAAATTAACTCAGCGCCTTGAAAACATCATCAGCGGGCGATGCAGGTACGCGCGTTTTGACCGAGGGCCAACAGAGCTCACCGCCACTGGAAGTTAATTCGCATACGACAAGACGAATCGTCCCGCACGATTCTCGATTAATTTGCGCACAAATTTATCAAAATTAAACGCAAACTCTTAGCGCTTTTGGCCAATTTTACGAAAAATATTGCGCTAATTAATTCGCAAATACATTTTATCATTAAAATTGGAAAATTACGCGCGTCGTGCAATCAGCTCAATTCGCATAATTTTAAACTCAAAGAGCGAAACAGGTGAGTGAATTTACGATGGAAACGCGCGAAAGTTTAACGGAACGGTAAATATTTCAAAGCAACTACACGACCTTCGATACGCTGCGCGAATACGTAATTGAATTTGGAGAGAGATTAATCCCTTGTTTAAACAAGGAATTCATTACGAAAATAGAGATCACTTAGTATTTAATTCTGCTACTTGTTGTTTATCGAAAGTGAACGCTTACAGAAACTTAACTTTCCGAAATAATCACCAGAGAAGAAAAATTAAAAGAGCAAAGATAGAGAGAGAGAGAGAGAGAAATGAAGCTGGCGCGGATTATTTGCAACCGTGTAATTTTAATGCGCGCCGCGTGTACATAAGTATCTATAAGTTACATCCACCGAGATGCTATAAATAATAATTTATCGTCGATCGGTCTGTGCCAGAGGCGCGATGTCTTACGTCAAACGTATAATTTTGTATTCTTTTCCATTATTAAGTATACTAAGATGACCTGAGTATTTTATCATTTATATGTACAGAAAATTTATGTATATGTAGATAAAAAAAAGATACTCGACAATTTTTCAGCTAATTTTTAAGTTGGCAACAAATTTTACAAATACTATGTTAAACATAATTTTAGCACGCATTTAAAAATAAATTGTTTATGTAAACACGGAAGTTTTATTACGAAATTTTTATAAAGCGCGCTCGTGCAAAGAACGACGATATTAATAATAAAATAATTAATAGCGAATCATTTCAAAAGAAAAATTTACCGTAACTTTATATCTCATGAATGATTAAAGGCACTTTTAGTAACGGAAGCAAATGTAATAATATATTGCCGATGTATTTATATCGGTAACTCGGCTCGCTCTCCGACGCGATCTATTTTCGTATATAAAAAATTCTTTTTAAAATGTTTGAGTTCACGAGCCTAACCTTACGTTAAACTACTTTTGAACGATATCTCATTTGTTTCGTAAAACTTCTCGAAAGTCATTTATTTCCTTATTTTTTTTTTTTTTTTTTTTTCTCTCGTAGGCACGTAACAAGGAACAAGAACAGGAAGTTCTTCAATGGATCGAGGAGGTCCTTGGAGAAAAATTACCAGCTGGAAATTACGAAGACATCCTTAAAGATGGGGTAATCCTTTGTCAACTCATCAACAAAATTGCTCCTGGTTCGGTGAAGAAAATTCAGACGAAGGGAACGAACTTCCAACTTATGGAAAATATCCAGAGGTATATATTTATTTAACGTCATCGATAGAAATATTTGGCTCGACCATCGAAACAAAATAATTGCTTTGTTTTCTACTTTATTATACGATAATAATAAAAATAAAATCAACATTTTTGCAGATTCCAAGCGGCTATTAAAAAGTACGGTGTACCGGAAGAAGAAATCTTCCAAACTGCCGATCTGTTTGAAAGAAGAAACATCCCTCAAGTAACTCTATGCTTGTATTCCTTGGGAAGAATCGTAAGTTCATTCGAATTTATATTTTTAGCAATAATCATTAACGTTGCCCAAAAATATCTTATGGATAATCACGCGTTTGATTTTTTTTTCTTTTTTTTTTTTTTTTTTTTTTTTTTCTAGACCCAATTGCACCCAGAATATACGGGACCAAGACTAGGTCCAAAAATGGCCGATGAAAACAAGAGGACCTTCACGGAGGATCAGCTTCGCGCGAGCGAAGGACACCTTAACCTTCAAATGGGTTACAATAAAGGTGCTAGCCAATCTGGACACGGAGGTTTTGGAAACACGAGACATATGTAAATTATTATTATTATTATTATTATTATTTTTTTTTTTTTTTACTAAACACCACTTGTATATTATATATAACTAGCGGCTACCCTTTTAATATAAATACCTATTGTATATTTATATTTATCAATGGCGATAATTTATAGATTTCATATGTTGTATGTATTACTAAAAAATCATCGATTTTAACCGACGACAATAGCTCGTTGTTAAATCTCACTCGAATCATTGTAAACATTGTTTCAACAACAAACTCTGTCAGTTTGCGCGCGCGTGTATGAGCTTACTATTGTTAATAGAAAAAAAAAAAAAAAAAAAAAGGTGGAATAATAAAAACAGGCATCATTTGTATAAGCTGCTGTAAATATTTTCAATGCAACTTCCCAGCGTGACGGCCAAGTAAACGCGAAATATTCTCTGCGGATAATTTTTGGAATAGCAATTTCACGGGTAGTATTAACGAAAACAAAATGAATCTCAAATTACCATATGGAATGTCCTGCGTCTGACGCTCAGACGGCGGGACGCGACAATAGAGATGACACCCCGAACACCCAATAGAAATTGGACGAGCGCCAAGAAGATCCTAACGATGTTATACATACACTGGATGTTTAACGCGCCATCAAATTTTATTTGCATGATTTTCATTATCTCAAAATTTTCTAACCGACGTCAACATTCGTACTTCGAATTGATGCATTAGCACTTATGAAAAATTAGCAAGCAGATTATAAACAAACATCTTTGTTGTTGTAAATTTATTGTAATTTTAAAATAAATTTATTGATTATAATGTAAACATTACATATTCAACGATGTACTGTAGTTAAGATTCAAGACACAAAGCGATAATCATAGAAGCAAACGTCACAATGACTAAATTTTACATTAATTTTAAATGGAAAATTTATAAAATTGATTAAATGACAAAAGGTAAGTTATGTCTCGTTTAATATTGATATTAATCAGCCTTAAAGTAGATTAGATTAATTAAATGTATTGGGATTTATATCTTATCGAAACTTTATTATTCTATAATTTTATCTTTGAAATCTTTTTACTTTAAAATTAAAATGATTGTTTATAAAAACCATTTTAAAAAACTTAAAATTTATTTAAAATCGTACTGTAGGCAAAGAAGAAAATACAATTTAATAAATAAATAACGTCTAAATTTACACACTTCTTTCTCAAAAATATTTATTTTTTATTTTTTTCTTTTTATAATATAAAAATTATTTTCACTAAAATCTTGTTTTTATATGTAGTTTTAGTATAATATTGTTAAAACTGATGAGAATAATTAAAATTTTACGTTTATTATCGTATCTGTGATTATTATAATGAAAAGTATTTTATAATATTTACAATACATAGATGACAAATTTTTACATTTATGCATTAATAAATAAATAAATGATAAATCAAAATATAATTCGAACATTTTTTATTTCTTTATTGAAAAATGTATTCATTACATTAATTCGCAAGATAGTCTTGGGCATCAATATTAATTGGTATTCTACATTTTTATTTTTCAATATCCAGGGTTAAAGAACATAAATTAAAATTTCAGTTTTCGATTTATAATAGACATTAAAATTTTTAGCTACTAGACTTTCGTAAAATTTTTCCTTCGGTATCTTGCTTCTTAACCTTTAACTGGTGACATGGTTTTTGTGTAACGTAACTGGTGACGCGCGGCCTGAGAAGCCGCTGCTGTTAAATGGTCTATAGCATCGAAAGTATTTATGCTAGCTTACCTCAGTTTTTAAACTCAGAACCCAAACAACAACCCAACAAGAACCCAAACAAAAAGACAAAAAATCAGAACCCAAAATACGTGCTAAGTTGACGCGTATATCGCACCGTCTGACACCGCTCGGTCTGTGAGACCGCTTGTCACCAGTTAAAGGTTAATAATGCACCGCACCAAGAATGATATTGATGAATGATAACGCAAATTCAAAATACAAACGCTATTGTATTGTATTAAAAAATTGTCGTTATTTATTGAAATTGAAAAATGATCCTTACTTGAATTTAAAAATGATACTTTTTTTACGTGAAAATGAAATTCTCGGTAAGAAAGTTTGTTAGACATAGAGTTAAAAAAATTATTACTAATAAAATTCAATCCCATCTCTTGAAAATTTTACCAAGTCATTTTTCTTCTTACTTTCGTATCTTATAATATACGAAATTGGAAAATTTTGCCGTAAGTTGGCGCATTAATTAAGAAACGAGATTAAAATATCAACCAAAAGGCGAATTTTTATTAAAGCAATTAAATAAGCTCGATTACGCGATCACCGGTTTATTTACGATTCCCAATGTCTATTCTCGAAACGTTTATTTTGTCTGCAGTTTTTAAGATACGTGGAAATTTCGTTCTCGAAAGAAGTTTTTTCGTCAGGAAATCCGAACCCTATTGCGTTGAACGCTCAACGATTCAAGGTTTGTTTACGCGTCGATGTGGAACAGGGCCTCCCGTTGACAAATTCGCGCTCGCTCGAAATTTCCTCGACTCGACACAATTTTATCCCAACGAGCTTTTTGCTTTCCATGCCGAAGATACGCGTCATTCGCCCTTGGCACCGCCGACACGCCGGATTTTCATTTCGAATATCGTTCTCTCTCGATCTCTCGGTTTATGCTCGAGGTCGTCTCTCGAGTTATTCCTGGATCCTTTCGAACGTTTCGCTGGACGCGCGCGGACCCGTGGAAGCGACTTTTCACTGGCTCATTGTTGGCTCGCATAACCGAGCGCTATTTTATGCGTCGCTCGCGTGTATCCAGAATATTCCAACCGTATTTTTTACCGAATCTTTTTCGATCTCTCGACGTCACGTCGATGTGCTTTCTTTTTCAATAAAGTAAATAAAATAAAGTACTCGGTTCGTTGTAATAAATATTATATTTTTAAGTTTATTTGAATGAAATAAATGTTAATTATTTTAAAACGATATCGTATTTTAATGTTCTGGTTAATGCATGATTTTATACGCTTAAAAATAAAATCTTAGATAGGTGTTAAAAATAACCTGTAATATTTATTATTCGTTTGGTCATACAAATATTAATAATGAAAGAGACTTCACTAAAGAGTAATTCACTATTAAATTTGATTTTACCAAGAGTTTCAGTTACTTTATCGAAAAATTCGAATTTCGTTATGTGTGACAAATTGTTTGTAAAACAAAAATAAAATTAGTCAAAAACATTTATGTTTCGTGTAATATAATTAGAAATAGTAAAATTCAAAATAACTTAGAGTAAATATACATATACATATACATAAGTGGCTCCCGTCGTCACTTGAAATTTCATGACTCATCGCTGATTCATAATCAAAGAGAAGGTGTCAAGGTTGTTTTTAAATTTATCATAAGAAACTCGAAAATCCGCGGGAAGGTACAATTGAATTTTCAAGCTTAATAAGCTTGGTTAAACTTTCGAGATTGAAGAATTTAGGTTGCCATATTTTATAAGATCCAAAGATTAAAATGTTTCGACAACATGGTATAAAATACGGTATGAATCATCCGGGAGCTTCCAAAATTAGAAAACTCACGAGTGAAAAACTTAAGAAAACTTCGATTCTCGTGATAATTTAGCGATGAAATAATACTCGAAAATATTCGTTTCGATTCTATTTTCGTTAATATTTAATCTATTAAAATCAAGTTATTTTATTCAATTCATAAATAAAATGCTATACTTATTGAAGATAAAAAAAAAAAAACAAACAAACAAACAAATGAAACATATTTGAGTGACCGAAATTCGTTGAAAATATATAATTTTGTTATGATAAGGAAGATACTTTATTTAAAACGGGTTACTACTTCCGTTCTCCAAAATGGCGAATGAACGCGCGACGCAAATTTAAACAGTCGCGGTTTCATTGATTTGTCAATGCGTCCGTTCATTACTAACTCCACTTGGCACTGCACTTGATGATAAATTTATGTAAAATTTTAATTTTAATTTACAGAAAACTTATGTATAATTAATTTTAAAACGCACTTTAACAAATTAATGTTAAAATAATTGTCGAAATATTGCATTGTATATGGTTTACGTATTACATTTAATTAGTATAAAAAGAAATGAAAAGCGTCGTTTGCAAACATCGTAAAAAGTAAAAATAAAGAGTAATAAATAAATAATATCATCGCTACATTAATTATAAAGTATACACAAAAATATTGTCCAAAAATGTATTATAAATGTTAATTTTGTATAACGAACATTTTCAACTTTTGAAATATTTAAACCGAATAAAGCAACATAAACGTGAAAATATTGACACGGCTGCCATACGAAAACGGCTAATAAAAATGGCGTAATGATTGAGCGATCGTCAAAAAGCGTCATTTTAAAAGTATGCCGCGCTTGTAAAACTGTTCGTTCGCAGCGCGTTCGTTATTCTGCTTACCTGCCACAGTGGACGTCCCGGCATGATGAAAGCTCTTTATAATACTATTACTATTAATATAATGAAGAAGGAAACCGACAACGAGAGAAATATATATAGAGAGAGAGAGAGAGAAAGAGAAAGAAAAAGAAAGGATATGCACGTATGAAAAGGAACGAAGAGCGAAACTCGTGGAGTTAACTTAAGGTTTGCCCTTCTTGTATAGCGCAAGCACAAAAAGTGTGGAGCTTGCGGTCCGTTGCTGAGTATATATCCATGACAGGTGTGCGCGCGTGTTGGTGTTGCGCGGGGGAGGGGGGCCGTTTCTATATATAGATCACTTACTCAGTTGCGTGCGCGTACACCACACGTGCACACGGAAAAGGAATAGCGCGAGAGAATGCGGGTATACATATATACATGCGTGTATGTGTGTTGGTGTGCATGTACGAGTAAGCGCGCGCGAAAATCTTTCTCCGTTGTTCGGGTAACTGGAGACAGAGAGGGAGGAGGAGCCGTCGTCGCCACTCGTCTTTCGCAAAAGTCAGAAACCGGCCGCGTGGTTAACGAACGCGCGGGACTTTGCTCGCTTATTTTGGCGCCTTCCCCCTTGAACTTCTTACGACGCTCGTGAAGCGTGAAAACGGTGCGTCGGCGCGGTAAGCCAGTAAAATGAGCGAACGATTTCGATGGATCCCAAAGCGCGTATTGATTTTCGTCACCGTTGGGTTTGTTGCTAATAATTCTTTGCTTTATTCACTTTTCACTTTCACAGCTACCGGAAATTTTGAATGTTTAATTAAATCGAGGAGGAAATGCTGTTAAAATTTTCTTTTTTTTTTTTTTTTTGTCTGAACGAGAAATATTTTCTGAATTAATATTTTTATAAATAAATTTAATAATTTTATAAATAAATAATTTAATATTTTTATAAATAAATTTTAATAATAATTTTTAATTGATTACTAATCAAAATTAATCTTAGTCGAAGCATATGTGTTAGAATTCTGAAAAGTATTCATTTTACTCGTTGATATTAAAAATATTGTTTTAATTGAACGTAGATATGCTTAAATATAATTGCAAAATCGTTAAGAATATTGTAAAAGTGTCAGCGTAAAATATTACGCAGTAGAAATGTTGGCTTCAGGACAAAATTTGCAAAATGAATAGTATTTCTATGCATTATTTGAATACGTTAAAATTTTATTTTCGTTGCGTGATAAGCTTCAGGTATCGTAAGGAAAATAACGTGTTGTAAGTAAAAATTTATTTTAGTCAACGATTAGTTTTACCATAGATTTACCTGTATACAGTCTAGGAATAAAATTTCTCTTAAATTATAAAAATAAAATAATTTTAAAGAAAAGAAGTTTAATTTCTAATTATTTAGAAAAATTAATTATTCGATTAAGAAAATATGATTTTTAGCATAAGTGCAAGTGCAATCGAATACCTGATTAATTACATCGGCACACAAAACAAAAAAGGTCTGTACATTTAACCAAATCTATCTATACGTACTTTAACGCACTAAATCCAAATCCGGGGTCATTTTAGTTATTACTCTCTCAAAATTTTTAAAAATAAAACTGGCAAAAAATCGCAACATCATATATCAGAATGAAAAATATGTTCTAGACCTAGACTAAATTATAAAGTTTTTTGTACTATTCTTTGCAATTTCAAATCAATTTCATTCAGTACCAGTAGAAATTTTAGTATAATTTAAGAGAAATCATGTTCAGATTATTGATCTACATAAGAACAAATCTATTTTTCGATATTTTCTTGATATTTTTAACGATTTCTGCCGAATTAATGTTTGGTTGAGAATAATAGCCTCCAGATTTGGATTAAGCGCAACAAACTACATAAAAAATCTACTTAATCTAAGTCAATAAAATTTTTTTCATACTCTACTCATAACTGCGATTTTTTGCTATTTTTAGCGGTTTTTTTTTATTCATTTATTCATTTATTTATTTATTTTTTTTGTAATTTATGCAAAATTTTGAGGGTATACCAGCTAAACTGTCCCCTGATTCGAATTCACATACATATACATACATATACATAAAATAAACATAGTAGAATATATTTATTTATTTTAATTTAACTAATTATTAATAAGCGATGTATATAAATTAAATTTATAACTTGTTAAAATTTCTATATTTTAAAGAAAAAAAAGAAAAAATTATAAGTTATAAGTTTTTGCCAACGCACCATATCATTTTACATCGGAGTTTAAAGCATCTTGTTAAATGATACAGAATTTAATAACATATTCTTATAATAATTTCTACGCGATATCTTTGAATCATCGAATGCGTTTATCTTCATTAATTAAGAGTTCAGTGGGTATAATCACGCCATAAAAGAGTAAAAAAAAGTAACGAATGCAGAGTAGCAAGAATTGGTTAGATTTCGATCGATAGATGAAACCAAGGGGTAGCGTGGCCGAGCGGTCTAAGGCGCTGGTTTAAGGCACCAGTCTCTTCGGAGGCGTGGGTTCGAATCCCACCGCTGCCAAATTCCTTTTTTTTTTTAAATTCAATGAAGCACACCGCTTTTCTTCTCTTTTTATACATGCGTATGGACCGCGTATGCAAAGATTTTTTTTGATAATCTTAATGAACTTCTTTTTACACCCGAATGAAAATATATCAAAAATAGTGATTGAATCTGAGATTGAATTTATAAAAAAGGTGAATTAGCGAGTGAGATAAAGAAAGAAAACGAGAGATAAGGTGAGAAAAAAGTACCAAGTGTATACGTAGGCATACATAACGTATTACGATGCACGTACGAGAACGGCGCACGTGTACAGCGCAACTAGGAGAAATCGAGAGTAAACGATGAGAAACGGTGTTCGGTCTGGCTGTTCTCCGGGGAACTAGCGCCGTTGGTAACTGTTACGATGGATGCAAAACCCTCGCGGTAAGTAAACTCGACGTGGTCACAGAGTGCATCGCGGCCCCGTGGCATTTACGCGATGGCTCGCACGCAGTGATAGCGACGCCTTCGAAGGTCCATTGGGTTGCGTCGGTACGCGGCGCCGTGGTTCACACCTAACAGGCGAATATGAACGCGCAGTAGGTAGCGAGCGATACCGCTTCGTTTCTTCTTTACGCGCGCGCTCTCTCTCTCTCTCTCTCTTTCTCCCCCACTCTTCTTTGCGCAAGGCATTTTACACATAGCGAGCACTTGAATAGCGTATGCGTGTAGACATATGGTATAGAAAACATCTGCTCTTCTAATGTATTCCCAAAATATTGCGTGTTAATTTTAGTAATTCATTTTATCGGTTATTTACAATAAGTTTTAATGTTATTATGTATTTTATTTTATCTTATGATTATTTATATTTAAAATAATTATAGTTGATACTGATTAATTGATTTGTAAATATTTATATTTATGATGTATTAAATACTGTTTATGTATTTTTTTTCAAACAAATTAATAAAAAAATTGATAAATAATGTTTTTTTTTTATATTTATATTATCATTAGTTAATTTTGCTTAATTTTAATAAATAAAATTATTTTCTAAATAATTATTTTTTCATTTATATATTTAAATATGCTAATTATATTAATAATAATAAATGTTGAATGAATACTAATTTTTATTAGCGTAAAAATTTAAAGACAAATAATTGCTAGTTTTACTTCGACTTCATAGTCTTAGACTAAGTTGATCAAATCATCCGTAATTGTAAATTGAAAATCTATATGTTGATATAGATATAAGAGAAATTTTTTAAAATATGCAGCATTGTGAAAGTTTTATTAAAATTAAATTAAGGAAAATACGATATCGCTTTCATTAATACCAACGCAGCTCTTTCTTGCGAATGTGATCCTGTTGCAAATATTGTTCACAGGGGCTCGCCGTATACCCACCCATTTTCAAGGTCCAGATAAGGCCCTTGAAGCTCACGGCCAACTAATTTGTACGCCGTATAATGCGTCCGTCGTATTTGTACGTTCCTTCGGTATATTTGTGCAGAAGGCGACCGAAGGGGAAGTAAGAAAGATAAACGATAAGAATAACGGTCAATTGAAAGACATCCAACCCAACGAGAAGGAAGAGGAAGAGGGAAAAAGAAAGAGAAGCTGGCTCCAGTGTGGTGTGTTACCCTGATAGAAGTTTCATTTGAAAGATGCCACCCTGGGCCACGCCCCTGGATATTTTCAAAGACGCGTCCATGCCGATTTCGAATGTTCTTATGTAGAATTGCATTTTTATGTTAAAAATTGAGACGATTTCGATATTTGTGCTTATTTATTAATAACAAAAACAATAAAATTTCCATTTTGATCGTCGATCGTTTGTAAAATAAATATTGAATTGAAAGTTTTTTAAAAATAATTTTTTCTTTATTGTATTATAATATTGCCACAATAAGTACTACAATCGTTTATGTTGCAATAAGATGTTTATTTTTTAAAGAAAAGTTTAATTATTTTTTATTCAAAAATATATTTGTTATTCGTTGTTACTTTTTAAATTTTCTCAAATCTAATAGTTCGTAAGCGATTCGATAAACGATCAAAATGAAAACGTATAGTGCTATCGAATAAATAATTTTGATATTAGATTATTATAACATAAAATAAAAACTACATTTAGAACTAAGCGAAAAATGTGCTTACATCCCGCATATCTACATCAACGTATCAGGAAAACATGAGAGAAAACCTTTCTCCTTTATTGCACGGCAAAGAGAAATTCGCGCGAGTTGTCTCGTTCAGCCCCTCCTTTTATCAGGAGCGCAGAGCATCGAGCAATTTATCTTTTCTACGCTCCTTCCTTTCAGTCTTCGTAACACAACTCACTATTCATCTTTTCAAGAGTATAAACCTGTCGATTCTGACACATGATTTGTTCTGCACTGCATTAAAAGCGATACATTTTTTTTTTATTTCTTTATTTTTTAAATATTTTAATTTCAAACGACTTTGTTGCGTTCGTGGTAAGCTGTAAACTGTTGTTAGAAACAAATAAATCCTATTGTATGCAAATTTCTTATAAATGTATATGATCGATTGTCAAGGGTATTTTTGCTACAACGGAAATTGGCTCGCTTTGAAAGTACGCGCTCGCAGCATACAGCGAGCCGCATACATGATATACATTGTCGGCATACGAGAATGCGTTTCACCTTAAGTTTTAATCACTCTACCGCGATATCTTCCGTCTTATCTGGTAACTCCTTGGCTACCAAGTTCTTCATTATGTTTGCCTGATGAGAAACGCCGACTGATTGAGCCTAAATGATTACAGCGTGTTAATCACTAAGACTCTTAATGAAGAAAGGTGTGAAAAGTGCGAAAAGCCGCAGCGAAGAGACATGAATACTAACGAGACAGAAATTTGCTGTGCAGAAAACTTGAATGAGCTAACATATAATAACGTAATAGCCGATCATTATGTGTTAAGTCGATCGTTAAGATAATTACTTCGTTCACGCCTTTTAATAAGACTTATAATCATTGATTTATCCTGCTATATGAGCGAATAATTAACGTGAAAATTAAGATGGCGTTTGCAATTTTTTACTTAACATTTTTAATTTATTATTTAATTGTTTACTGTCTTAAATATCGCATCAAAAAATAATATTATTGTAAACAATCATACTTTGCAAAGTTAAATTTTACCAAATGATAAAATTTAATTTTTCATTTTAAAAAAATTATAAATTAATAAATAAAAATATAATATTGTAAAAAACATTAGAAAATAATGTAACGAAATTTAATGAGGATTAACTTATCGATGAACAATTTTTCTTGTTCTTAGTTGTAGTATATCTACTCGGCAAAGACTCTTTGTCAAGTACGATATACGTAATCCTACATGTAAGCGAAAAAGAGACAAACATAATACAAATCTATATATGTATATTGTAAGTATATTGCGTATGACACAGAGTCAGCGTTTTATGCTTCGGTTTTCTTCTCCCCTCTTTTATCCTAATTTTCATGGAGCACACCACGAGAATGGACATAATCAACAATTTAAACGTCTGCGTATTAGGCGAGTATAAAATTCAGAAATGTATCACATCTATATTCGTAGCGCTACATGCTGCGATGCGATGAACATAATAACAACACGAAAGTTTCTATTCGACGCTACTTACTAATACATTCTGTTTGCCGTGGATCGGAAAGACAGAATTTTGAGGAAGAGCCGCGCGGGCTTCAAGCTCATGGTTAACGTCGCGACGCCCGATTGGTCCTCTGTGGACCCTTTTCATCTCCTATTGGTTCATTAACTTGCTGTTACAGCCGAATTTCGGTAGGACCACTCTCTGTCCGTGTCTTTAGCCATTCAAAATGCTTCTCTTGGACGTATAACACTCGCTACAGCTTGGTTCCGAGGGTAAAAACACTGGTATAACTTACCAGAGCGTCGCGACGGGACAGTGACACTGTTTTTCCCCAAAAATGACTGAACTTTATCGCTATATAACCCGGGTAATCGATAATGAATATTTGCACAACAAATACGCATCTGATTTACGTTAAGAAGCCCTTTACAGCTCTCTTGTATCATAATCTTTAAATAATGAATTTGTTCGAATAGCTTAGCATAGGTCCATACTGGCCTTCATTATAGCTTTCCCCTAAAATTTATTGTCGTAGTAGACGTTGAAGTGGGGATCTCATTCTCCCTCCACCTTGAGTAACTCTCAAGTCATCGTATCGGTTATAGCTGACGAGGCTGCGAATGCTATCCAAGTCAAGTCTTGCGCCTGCTTCAAAGAGCAGGAATGGCGTCTCGAGTAGACGGTAAGGAAAGTATGTGTATGCGTTCCTGTTGAAAAAATTCCTCACGGGCGAACGTTGAAGGATGACAGAATATCATAATACAAGGATGTGGCACTTCGTAGACTCTCTAAGCATTCGAAGATGAAAGAACTTCTTGTCGTTCATGAGTTCTTGATTCGAGGAGGGGCTCTATGAGACAACCCGCGCGAAACAGCTCTCAAACGTTTTCTAAATATTTATTCTCTCATACTTTATACTACCTTGATATCAGGGAGCTCGTATGCGGGATGTGGGCACGCACCACTGAGATATATGTACTCTCTTCTCTTGTAATATAAGCTTCACAACTTTTATTCACTAGCTCAAATTTAATTTGTTTGGTCTATTATTTAATATTTATTAAAGATACATATTTAAATTTTCTTGAGTAAAAATTTATCTAAATATTTAAGTATTATGTAAGGGAAGTAAAAACATTCAAAGTTATTAATAACAGTTCTAAAATGTATGCATTTCATATAGCGATTTCAAAAAACTATTTAAAAAATTTGAAATGCAGTAAAATCATTAATATTTACAGAAATAAAACATCTATAAGGTGTCATTGAAAATTAAATAGTTTCTAAAAATATAAGTAACTTAGATCGTGAATTTTGTCGAGTCAACTTCAACGACTCCGTGGCGCAACGGTAGCGCGTCTGACTCCAGATCAGAAGGTTGCGTGTTCAAATCACGTCGGGGTCACATCTTAGTTTTTTTAATTATTTTACAAAAAAATTATGTAACAATTATGTTTCAATCTTGTCAGCAGCTACAAGTTTTCTAATAAATTAGTATAAGTTATTAATTTACGAAAGGAAAATTAAATTTTTTTCAGTAATTACCTTGATTTTACATTGTAATTAATAATTATATTGATTATTATATTTGTTAATAATTACTAGTAATCGACCAATGGTGAAAATTCGACAAATATTTTAAATGTTTTGACAATTCCTATTATGTGAGACTGATGGATCGCAAACTGTACATAGTGTGTTTGAATTTAATAGTATAAACTTAAACAATGAGTTTTTTATTTTATTTAATTTAATGCATTTGTAATACATATTGCACTCCTTTTCCATATAAACTTTAGCTATGTCAAATTTCGCAATCCTAATTTCGCGCAATAAGCTTGAAAACGAGTAAAAACTTCCCTCTTCATGTATTAATATATAAATAAGAATTTTTTTTTTTTATTTGACTCTTTCACTGCGTCGCGACTTCGGAGTAATCTGTCAACGGGGTTGTCGCGTTATTCGCACGTCAGTCGCTGCGCTGCGGAAACCAGTAACCGAAACAATACCCGGAGATTTGATACCTTTCTTAGGATTTATAAAACAATAATTACAAATAAATTAAAAATATTCATTTCTTATTTATTTCATTAAGGGGGGAAATCACAGTAAAATTTTCAATTTTTCGAAAAAAATTTTTTCCGCCTAAAAGGTGCTTTAGGGTCTTAAAAATAATATACCAAATGATGGAACACGGCAAAAGTGTCCGAGTACCCAAATTTTTCATTCTGCGGTATGAAATTTTCATATGGTTTCTCAGTACTTAAAACTTTAAACGCGTTTTTCTCGAAACCACTTTTTTTGAGCTCGCCGAAGACATAACTCGAGCAAATCTTTACCGATCGATTTGAAATTTTGACAGTAGCTTCGAAATATCTTTCTCCACGGAGCTACGTAGGATTTTTTATTTTATATGGCTTAGTTTTTTTATCGAAGATTTGATGGCGTTTTTTTTTGTTAAAAATTTAACTTTATTTTCAAACATGCACCATTTTGTGAAAAATCAATACATCGAAAAAATCCTACGTAGCTCGCTAGCTGTTGTTATATGAAAACTAAAAAATTTTGGTTTTTTCTTCCAGGTCAAAAATTAAGGAGTCTACGTCTTCGGCCATCGACACGCTTTCAAAAATAGGCGCCTTGGGGCATATGCTGCGCAGCCGCCATTTTTAAATATTTTTTATTGAAAAAATTACATTTTGTACTTTTTTAGTATTGCTATAAAACCTACTTTACAGATTTTCGATTGATACTTTTATTCAGCCAAAATTAATTCCCGAAAATATGCCTATTTTTTTGTGTGCTACTGTGATTTCCCCCCTTAAGAGAGCGTACATGTGCGACTTTTATATATATTCACTTTTCGCAGTGAAAGGGTTAATTAATTTTGCAAATTTTAAATTTTAATTTTCACTAATCTCGTACTTTTTTTTTATTTCATGAAAAAAAATTTCAAGATGAATATATTTTTAATTGAAAATATTATGTTTCTACCAAATTCTAAAATATGATATCAATAAAAAATAATTCCGAATTTGTATTTCTTATTTCATATGATTTTGTAAGTAATTTAAGTTTTAAAAATATACTAAAGTCATATTTGAAATTCTTTGACTTTATTAATGATATTTTTTTTACAAACTGAAAGAATATATAGTTTTTACTCATAACTGGTAAAAACGGTATGAATAAGACTAAAATGTTTTTGATTGACAAACGAATTGCAAAATTTTACGGACCTCGTTCAGGAAATATAATAAAATCGCAACGGCATAGATAAGATTTGCTGTAAATCAGACAATAAAGTGGCAAAAACACACGTGACATAATAAAAAAGGATTGCATACTAGATAAGAACTTTACATAGTACACGTGATCCGGATCATATTTTATTAATGGCACGCTATATTTTATTTCTACCTGAATTATTTTAACTTTGAAGATATTTAAAAAATTTACATATACATTAGTTAATACATATACATCACTAATATTAAAATTTGAGTGTATTCTAAACACTGATAGATATATCCTCGGTAGTATAGTGGCCAGTATCCCCGCCTGTCACGCGGGAGACCGGGGTTCGATTCCCCGCCGGGGAGAATTTTTTTTTTTTTATACTTAAAATTATTTATTAAATTTTACAATGTAACATAAAGTAAATAAGTATATTGATTTATGAACTTTTAACATTCCAAATCGATTAACGATATATTTAATTTTAATTACAAAGCACTATAACTATAGCAGGTCAATATCTCAAAATAAACTAATGGAGAATATTCACCAGAATTTTTTGCATAGAAAACTGTTTTGAAATTTTAATTTTTTAATACCATAGCAGAGTTTTCACGGAATAACTGGAATTAAAAAAGTTTTGGATAGTTGTTCATATATATGCACACAGAGTGTTTCACTTAAATGAAAAAAGAACTACTTGACTGAAAATCTCATCAAGGTTTCGAAATATCTAAAAAAATAATTTCCATAAAAGTAGTAGGCATTTTAGGGGGACATCGATTGAAAATCTAGAATTTATTCTAATTAAAATGACCTTGAAGGTCATTTTTAAGGTTATTTGAAGCTCAACTTTTATTTTTTAATTAGAAACTTACATTTTTAACCACAGCTTCTGAAAGTACAGAAAATTCTACGTTCAGATGTGATATGACTGAACAGGTTCTTTCATCAATTATGCCCTTAATATATGACTCCATAAAAAGAAGCCTGAAGAAGCCAGGTAAGAAGTTAATGTTGACCATATACCACGCAATAATCTAACATTGTATTTCTTGCACTTCCAGACAGTCAAAGATCGAGGCTTTTATTGGAAAAATCAAAGTTGAGAATCACCGTCAAGGTCAAATTGATAGTCACTAATTTATCCCTTACAACAATATCTTTAGCTTTCATGGAGATCATTTTTTCAATATCTTACGATACTGACGAGATACGCGCCTGTCGAATTAAAAAAAATAAGCGTACAACCTTCAGGTGACTTCTAAAAATTTTCTGCACTTTCAGAAGCTGTGGTTAAAAATAAGAATTTTTAATTAAAAAATAAAAGTTGAACCTCAAATAACCTTGAAAATGACTATTAAAGTAAAATTTTAAGTTCCCAATCGATATCCCTCTAAAATACCTACTACTTTTATGAAAATCATTTTTTAGATATTTCGAAATCCTTTTTTAGCCAAGTAGATTTAAGTGAAACATCCTGTGTCTATATATGAGAACAATTATCCAAAACTTTTTTAATTCAGTTACTCCGTGAAAACTCTGCTATGTTAATGGAAAATTAAAATTTTAAAACAGTTTTCTATGCAAAAAATTTTGATAATTATTCTCTATTAGTTTATTTTGAGGTATCGACTATAGTTATGAAGTTATAATTCAAAAATATACAATTTTATTAAGATATCGCAATATAACTCGCTATAAAAAATTTTTTTTAGCGTTGTAAAAAAAAGATTTCGAGCAAATTATTTGAAAATTTATTTTTCAGTACTTACCTTTTTATGTATGCTGTCAAATGAAAAAAGTTTGGAGGATGTGCCTCCATTAAAAACAAAATTTCAGAAACTTTATTTTTATTTCTATCAGAAAATATCTAAAGCTAAGTATAAGCGATATTTTTTACTTAAAAAATGCGCATTTATCGAAAAAATTGTTTAGAATAAATAGCTCATAGAATAGGCCAAGTAATGCCCCTACCTTTTTTCAGAATATTTCAGAAATTTTTTTTAATTTTTCAAAAATTAACCATTTACGAAATAAAAAAATTTGCTCAAAACATTCTGAAGAAATTTAGAAGTATTCTTTAAATAATTCTAAGAACTGTTTATTCTAAGAAACTTTTTCCGAAAGTACATTGTTTCTTCTTAAAAAATTCAAAAATGTTTTAAAAAAAAGTTGTAGTTCAGGCACCATTATAAGTATTAAACGATATATTAACACAAATATTTCAATGCATATTTTTTAAGTTCAACTTTTAAGCACATACTTTTTAATAGTTTGAAGTTACCCAAAAGCCGTGAATCTTGTGTAAAATTTGATAGAAAAAAAATCTTATTCCGAAAACTAAGTTTGAGTATTTTTAAAAAAATGAAAATTCTGGAACATAACATTTTTTGGTTATGTCTCAAAAAAGCGATAAAAAATACACTGCAATATGAGATTTTCACGTCATTTTACACTTATCTTTTCTAATGGAACAAGGTGCAATTAACTTTCGAAATTCTGCATATTTCGGTTAACAAAATGATTTAGTAAATTAAATTCGAAATATGAATTCAAAGAAATAAATATTAAGGTTTATATTTTGTACCTATAACAAATAAAAAATATTTAACAAAAAATTTTAAATATTTAATTTTTTACAAAAAATGAATTTTAACTTTTATTAATATTCAATACAAAAAACATTTACTCATTGTTAATTATTAGTTAAAAATGATAAAACTATTTTTTAGCTTATAAAACATATACGCATGAAAATCAATATGATTAACCAATACAAAATAATTTAAACCGAATTAGATTTTTGTAAATTAACAAATTATATGGTTGTAAATAACCTTCAATTTCTCATTTTTGTATTAACCACACTTGAATTTAAAAAAATAATCCTAATAATAAAATTTCATTATATATAAAATTGTATCTATCAAAGTCATTTTGAATTTTTAAAATAGAATTTATATATAAGTGTGTATACACATTTTGATATTTTTCAGGTTATTGTTTTAATATTTATATTGAAAGTATTGTTTCAATAAGTATATAGTTAAAGTACATTTTACAAGATTTAATAGATAAATACCTTTATAACTTTTTATTTAAAAATTCAATGACATGTGTATTAAAAAAAAAAGAAAAGAAAACACTTATTTTTCACTTTAATGGTCACAAAGAAAGAACGTTACATACGTTTACGTGGAACTATTAACTCTATACGATAATACATACGTATTGGTTACATACATATTAGCAGGTTGCATAATAATACTATATATATATATATATATATATATATATATATACAGTCAAATTCTTTCTCCTTCCGGGTATAAATTCTAATATCAAGTACTCTTTGTTTTATTTAAGAAACTGAAGGTGCAATTATTATATAACTTTAGTAATAAAACTTTGGAATAAAAAAGAAGAATTACACACATTAACAAAGCAAAATTTTTCTCGAAAATTTTTTTCTTTTTGACGAAGCGTAGACCATGGTAAAATCAATTTTTTTTGAACATACTAAATATACATAAAATTGAATTTTCAGATGGGCCACGTAATATTTTTCATATAAATAAGTTTTACAATATATTTTTCTTTATAGTGTTATCTTTTATCAAGTAAATCTTACAACTGTTTTATATTATTAATATTAGATAACCTTTCATTCACTTTTTTTTATTGATATTTTAAAAACTTATTGAAAATATATTTCTCTCATTTATATTAATTGTTATTTATCAGTAAGATAAAATTTTCTTGAAGTGTACATTAATATTCTAAAATTATTTAATTATTTCATTTTAATATTATTTACTCTATATTTAAACAAGCTGTTTGCTTTCATATACATTAAATTTCGTTATATCTTTAATTTTAATTATAATTTTTCTTAAAGCAAATTATTATTTTTTCTATAATCATTAGAAATTGAGATTTGTGTAAGGCATAAATAAATTAAACATCAATCATATTTGTCTTTTTAGAAACATAAATTAAGTCTGTGAAACTGAGCTTATGGATGGCTATAAATCATTGCATATCAACGATGGCGCCGTGGCTTAGTTGGTTAAAGCGCCTGTCTAGTAAACAGGAGATCGGGGGTTCGAATCCCCCCGGGGCCTCATTGTGGTATTTTTTTTTATTTTTTATAGGTATATATTTTATAGTATTTTAACGTTTTATTGTTCCCATATCAAATATATTTTATAATAATAATAGATTTTTGTTTCTTGCATATATTTATTAATATATTTAAAAATGCTTTTGCAATATTGAAAACAATTTGTTCAAACTACTTGTATTTAACTTTAATATCTAAAAAAAAAAAAAATTAATATTAATTAATATTAATTATAAAATAATAAGTTGTTAAACGAAGAATAAGATAAATTATGATATTTTAAGAGTAACAAATTAATATAATTTGATAGGGGATTGTTATATTTTGCATTTAGATTTTTGAAAATAAAAAAAAATCTTAAATTTAGTGATTACTTAGAAAAAAAAGTCGACGAGGATGGGATTCGAACCCACGCGTGCAGAGCACATTGGATTAGCAGTCCAACGCCTTAACCACTCGGCCACCTCGTCCCACTGACAAGCGATTGGTAAATGCTCTTCAAGTAGTACATTTTTTATTTTAGAATTCAATTTATTATTGTAATAGTAAACTGATGTACTATTGAATACTTTTATCGTTAATCTTGAAAATATTTATTCAAAAGATGTTCAAAATTTTTTAGTTTATAATATGAAGTCATTTTCTATATTGTTTACTAAACACATAGCATTATGCAATAAGGAATTTAAATTTTACAATCTTATTTATATCGTACATATAATAAAATGAAATAAATAATTTTATTAAATTTATTTTAAATTGAATAAATGTATCAGTAAAATGCTCACTCGCGCCATCTTGTTTCAGTTAAGTATATGTGTACTATGCATTATTTTATTTCTTGTAATGTTATCTCGTTGTGTATCGTCACTAAGTACTTGCTTTCGTTTTATAATTTTCAAGGTGAGCATTTTAAAGTAAGAATGCATTTTTTGCACTGAAATGCAACTTTTATCTCTGACGTATTAGTTGATTATTATGAAAATAGAAACCCCGCAAAGATTCGAGGAAAAATAAAAAAAATTTGATTTAAAAAAGTAGTGCTTTAGTTTTAAATAATTATGAAATATACAGAATTGGTAACGAACACTTGTGAAAGTTTTAAATGACATACACTTGAATAACTGCAAGGAGATAAGTTTACAACGAGGCAAATTAAATAACCAGTTGTTGCACACAATCTAACTATGCAGCATACCGTGACCGGCCGTTCGTTAGTATGGACGGATTATTATATTCTTCTATTTACGATGAAAAAACGTTGCAAACATTGGAGCAACAATTTTCTCGTGTTAAAGGTAAAGTAAATTTATTTCTTAAAAAAAAAAATTAAGAATCTTACAAATAAGTTTTTGCTTTAAATCTTAATTTTGTTTCTTAAACATTGAAATAAAATGAAATACAACTATATTATGATTTTTTGCTTTTTATAAAATTCTAATTTATTATGCAGAATATATACTGCCAATTCAAAACATTGTTTTTAATTAAGAAATCTAATTGTATATATATTAATTTAATATATTTTTATCTTTATTTTATAATTTCATAGGACAATGCTATGTAGACCATGCAGGTGCCACTTTATATTCTGATAATCAGATTAAATCATCATTGGATAACCTTTTATTATCATTATACACAAATCCACATTCCAATGGTGTTAGTGGAAATATAACAGAGGAAACTATTGACAACATCCGATATATGTAAGTGGCTTAAGAAATTATCGTAAAAAAAATTATCGTAAATTTCTTTGTTGTTAACAATTATATTTTTATTAGAATTTTAGAACATTTTCATACAACTCAAGAAGAGTATACTGTTATTTTTACATCTGGAGCCACTGCTTCATTAAAATTAATTGCAGAATCTTTTAATTTTAAACATGAAAATTGCACAAGCGATGAATGTGGAAATTTTGTATACCTTCAAGATAACCATACCTCTGTTTTGGGTATGCGAGAGTTAACTGCTCATAGAGGAGCTAAAGTTACATGTATTAATCATGATGACGCATTTAAAATTTTACAAAACAATACAAATAAACATTGCTATATTCAGGATCAAAAATGTAATTCACTTTTTGTTTATCCAGCCCAGTGTAATTTTACAGGCTTAAAGTATCCTTTAAAGTGGATTGACAATGCTAAAAATGGAAGTTTAAATTCTTATATTGGAAATGAAACTAAATGGTTTACTTTACTTGATGCTGCTTGTTTTGCTGCTACTAATGATCTGAATTTGTCTATTTTTAAACCAGATTTCATTTGTATCTCATTTTATAAATTATTTGGTTATCCTACTGGTATAGGTGCCCTTTTAGTAAAAAATGATAGTGCTCATGTTTTAAAAAAAATTTACTATGGAGGCGGAACTGTAGATGTAGTTCTTAGTTCTAAACTTTATCATGTAAAAAGGGAATCCCTTCATAAAAGGTAAGAAATAGAAAAAATGTATGAAGTTTGAAAGAAACACTTTTGTATCATTTTTTATTAATATATTTTTTAGATTTGAAGATGGTACAATATCTTTTTTATCAATTATCTCTCTTCAGTATGGATTTAAAATTTTATCACAAATTTCAATGCATCAAATATCTATACATGTATACTCTTTAGCTAGATATTTATATCATTCTTTACTAACTTTACATCACGAAAATGAAGCACCTGTTATTAAATTGTATTCAGACACAAACTATGAGGATAAAAACTTACAAGGTGGAATCGTATCTTTTAATGTAATAAGAGCTAATGGAGAATATGTAGGTTACACAGAAGTTCTTAATATGGCTGCTTTATATAACATTCATTTACGTACTGGATGCTTTTGTAATCCTGGAACATGTCAACGTCATCTTAATTTGTCAGAAGAGCAAATACGCAAGAATTATAATTCTGGATATACTTGTGGTGGTATGAAAGATTTGGTTGATGGAATACCTACAGGAGCAGTAAGAATATCTTTTGGGTATATGTCAACAAAAAAAGATGTAGAAACGGTTTTGAGAATGTTAGAAAAGTGTTTTGTCAGTGGAAAAAAGATTATTAAGTACCCATCTTGGTGGCCAGATTTTAATTTCAAAATAAACACAAAATATAAAATTAATTATAGCGCAAATTTAAATATTAATAGCATGTCTAATAATTATAAGAAAACAGAAATGCATGATATTCTTGATGAAAAACATCTACAGAATAAAGTTTATGCTCTAAAAATTGACGATATTCTAAATAAAAAAAAAAATAGTCAATCTAGATTATTTAAAATATTTATTTATCCAGTAAAATCTTGTGGAGCGTATGAAATTGAAAGTTCATGGAATTTAACTTCTAAAGGCTTGCTACATGATCGGGAATGGATGATAGTAACATCTTCTGGTGTATGTTTGACTCAAAAGCAGGAACCAAAACTTTGCTTAATAAAGCCAGTTATTGATGTAAAAAATAGTAAGCTAATATTGAAATATCCAGGTATTTTATCTGCATTAAATACTGATACTTTTTTGTAATAGAATATTTAACAAAAAGTAATTTCAGGTATGCCCTCAATAAAAGTTCCACTGGACCTTCAATCTGATAAAATTAGTAATAATCAAATATGTAGAGGTAAAGTTTGCGGACATCAAATAGAAGGAATTGATTGTGGAATAGAAATTTCAGAATGGCTAAGTTTAGCTCTTGGAAGACCTAACCTTCGGCTCATAAAACAAAATGAATTAACCAATTTAAAACGTAATAAATTTGTCTAATTTTTTATAAATTACTATTTATTTTTATTGGAAAATAAAAGTTATATTTATAGGAAATAGAAAACCAGAATTATCTTTTGCTAGTCAAAGTCAGTATCTTTTAATAAATCAAGCTAGTATATTATGGCTTGCTGAGAAAATTTCAGAAGATTCAGAATGTGACAAAAATACAATTTTACATAGATTTAGAGCGAATTTTATTATTGAAGGATGCACTCCTTTTGAAGAAATTAATTGGAAAACAGTTCAAATAGGAAATTGTCATTTTGAGGTTGAATATTTTTACAATCTTAAATATAAAAATATATTATAATTTTTTTGGAAAAGATTTTGATTTATAAATTGTTTATAATTTACTCTAGATAGAAGGATTGTGCACTAGATGTCAAATGGTGTGCATTGACCAAACAACTGGAAGAAAAACTGTAGAACCTTTACGTACATTAGCTGAGGAATTCCATGGTAAACTCAAGTTTGGTATTTATTTAGTGAAAAAACTTCAAGAGAATAGTATTTTAAATGTAGGAGATGAAGTGCACTATAGTTGATATAGATTTTTCAATTTTATATATTTTAAATTATAAAAATGGTATGCTATATCATTAAGCATGCAGAATGTTAATGATAAATAAAAAGAATATAAAAATGTTACTTATATAATATATTATATATATTATTAAATCTTATACATTGTAAAGTTAATACAGTTTATTTTATAATATCAATTGGTAAATGTAGATACTATAAAAATAATGACATATGAGAATATATAAAATCTATAAATATTTTTATATTTGCAACAAATATATATGCCATTATTTTTAATCAAATTATTTGTATACAATTAATTCATAATATATGTAAATTTTTTTTAAAGCTATGATTAAACCTATATTAACCTGTATTATGAAATAATGCAATTTATAGGTTGCATTTTAATTATGGTTATTGATTTGCCTTGTGATACGTCTTAAACTTCATCAAAATTTGGAAAAGCCATAGTTTATAATTTTGAATAAACCAATTTCTCATTAATTTGTATTTTGAACGATGCTGAAAAAAATTTTAATACAATAAGAAATAAAATATATACAATTTTTATATTTTAATTTGTCATAAAAAATAACCTTGTCTTTCTAGAATACCATAATTTCAGCTTCTGGCTCAATTTCTTTAATTTTGTCAAACATTTTAACAAATTGTTTTAAATATCCACAAGTTTGACTAAAATCATAAAAAAGTGTTTTTAAATTACAATAAAAATTAAATTAGGTTATGTTATTTTAAAAATTGAAATTATTAAAAATATTCAAAAAAATCTTTTAAAAATAAAATTATGTTTACCAATATTCAATATTAATCTTTACTTCAGTTTTTTGAGACGCGATCCAGAATAATTACGTATTACATTTTTAAAAAAAACTGAAATTTTTAGTAATAAATAATTTTACAATAACATTTCGTATATACTGCATATTTTCAATTAATCTATAGCATTATATTTCTATAATAATATTATACAATATTATAATTCATGTTTAATAGAACAAAAAAAAGAGTACTTAACTGATTAAAATAAACCGTAAACAAATTTTTATCGTTCTAAAATTATTTTTCTTCAATAATTTATAAAAATCAAATTGATATTTTAAATTATTTTGAAATATATCACATATATTAAAAAAAAACTGTGAATTTAATCACGAATAATATATATATATATCTACTTATTTGCATACTTATATTTTAATTCTAATAGGAAGTTATACCGTCGCAGTGACTTACCTTTAATTTTCTACATTTTGCTACCAGATGCCGCTTAAGGTTTCAATTCGAGTGAGGCCACCACATTATCGTTGACTTCTATCGAACAGTTTGCAACCGTCAACAATAGAATATTAACGTATTTTTTGTAGTGATGAATATATTTCGTTTTTTTACACGAGCGATAACTTTTGTCGACTTTTTACAAATTTACATAAACGAAAATTAAATAAAATATTTTTCGATTTTAGCGCGCGACAAATTTTAAAAGGAGCTTCGAGAAAAAATCACGTCCGCGACTTACAGCCAACAGGTGGGCTTACACGAATTTGAAACGCGCATTGCACCTCGAGGATTTGTCTGGCGAAAATATACGCGGGCACGATCGTGTTTTTGCTGTATACAACAATTTCAATTCGCCTCGGTGAGCGAAAAAAAATCCATCTCCCTTCTCTTTTCTCTTCGTGATCATCCATTCGCACAACGCGCACAGCGGCCCGGAAATGGATTACGATTATTTGCTAAAGTTTCTCGCGCTTGGCGATTCCGGTGTTGGAAAAACGAGTTTTCTACGTCAGTACACCGACGGCACGTTTAATCCTCGCTTCCATTCGACAGTTGGCATCGACTTTAAGGAAAAACGAGTTGTGAGAAAACAAATGCGTTTTTTATTTTTAGAATTATTTTCAAAAATTTATTTAACGTTCCAAACTTATTTTTTACATGCTTGCGCAACAGTGTTCCAGAATAAATTTTTAATGAACGTTTCTCGTAATATGTCTGGAACAATGCATTAATGTTTGTGTTTTATTATTGTTACAGGTGTATGAGTCACCCAACGGACAAACTCAGAAAGTACATTTGCAACTTTGGGATACAGCTGGTCAAGAAAGGTTAGATATGCTATATAATACCGCCATTTTATATAAAAAATTTAATTTGCAAAGTTGACATAAAAGTTTTTTAATACGAAATGTTATAGAAGCTAGATTAATTTAATCATTATACTGTTTTAATATGATTTTTAATTGTGATTTATAAGAGAATAAGTCATTGAGTTTGCGTTTTATTTATTGAAATAAAAAATATTAGAATATTAAATTTATAATCCCGACTGTAATGATCAAATTTAAAGAAATTGCCCAATTATGTAATTTGCTCGAATAGTTTAATGATCATTAAAATGACTACTTAGGTTTCGAAGCTTAACTACTGCCTTTTACCGAGAATCGATGGGCTTTTTTCTGCTGTTTGACTTGACAAATGAACAGTCCTTTCTCGCAATAAGAAATTGGTTGGATCAGCTTAGGGTATTGATCTTCATTTTTTAATAATAATGAAAAATCGAACGTCCTTTTTGAGAGCAAGCCAAAAGAGAGCTTATTTTGTCATAATTTAAATATACACTCGTTAACATTAAAAATTTTATAAACAAAAGGGATTATAATGAAGAAATATGTATTAAAGAAAATTATATATATTATTTTAAATCTATTTTTACTTCAATCATTATTTTTTGGTTAACCTAAAGACTTTAATTATAAAAGCAGTTAAAATTGTGAACTTGATAAAAACTTCGCTCTTAAAAGCTCGTTTCGGTTGAATATAATTTGCCAGTAGTCGAGTATTTTGATTACGCTTATGCAAGAAAATAATAACAGAAAAATGAAATTCTAATTTCTCCTTTGCTGAAACCCGTATGCAGAAATATGCCTATTGCGAGGATCCCGACATAATTCTTTGCGGTAACAAATCGGATCTCGAGGACAGACGAATAATTAACGAGCAGCAGGTTCGAGATATAGCGGAAAAGTACAAGTAGGTACATCTGTAGCGAGTAATGGGAAAGTAGTAATAAACTAAGGAACGAAACGGAATAATATAGTTCCACACTTAAAAATACTGGCAGTTGATATTAGTACCTACATGCTATTTATTTTAAGAAATTTCACAAATAAACTATTATATTTTTGAACAAATGTTAAATTTTTCTTGAAATTATTTTTTTTTATTTAAATATTAAAAGAAAGTACGATTTCTTTTTTTTTTGCCTTGATATTTTATTTAAGCAATAATTATTTTAATTTTTTTATATAATTATAAGAAAAAAAAAATTTTTTCTTCGATTAAAGAGTAAAAAGAATTAAGAATTTTAAGTGATTCTCGATTAGTCTGGTGTATTTGGAAGTCAGTGCGTCTACGGGTCAGAATGTCGAGCGTGCCATGATGATACTGTTGGATCGCGTGATGCGGAGGATAGAAAGTACCGTCGACCGATCAATCTTGCCCCATCAGAAGGTGCTCAGATATCACGAGTTCGAGACCACGACTAAGAAGAAATCTCGCTGCCTTTGTTGAGCCCCTCAAAATTCTTACCACTTTTTAAGTTTGATTAATTAAATACGTTTATTAATTTATTACTGTTAATAAATTAAAAAAAAAAAAAAAAAATCGAACTTTATAAAACGAGTTAATTTTTATGAACTTGCATATAAAATGTATTTGTCCCTGAGACAGAATAAAATGAAAAATAATTTTTTTGCGAAATTTTTTTAATACTTTAAACAAGCAATGGACTCGTGATTATTGAAATAATTTATTAGTTGAAGATAGACATTTTAAATATATATTTTTAAACGAAATTTAATTTAATTTTATTAGTTTGCAATTAGTTTTTATTTAGTGCATAGTTCCCTTTTGCAAACTCAATTAGTTATTTATACATATGGGTATTTAAATTTTCAATAAAATCTTTATTTTTTCAAATTTGCTAATATTTTCTTTGAAAAATAAAAGGGAAAAATTCCAGTGGTTGCCGGGTGCAAATATTCAAACGGTGATTCAAAGCCATTAGAGAGATTGACGGTTTATTCGATGAATTTTATATAGACGGCTGTGAGAAAATGATTAATCTCGTCACGTCTTATGTGTACTCAAGAGAAGAAGGACGAGAGAGAGAGAGAGAGACAAAGAGAAAGAGGAAAAGATCGAGGAGGAGTAAGAGCTGTCGGGTCGTTGAAGGAATTCAAGCTCTCAGGGCTGCTGTATATTTCGGCCTGACGAGCGCAATAATAAGTTCCCGTCGAGTGGCGGATAAAGTGGTACTCGAGATCCCAACGAAATCAATAAAGAACTCCGCCATCAGAACGGTTTAAAAGCCAGATACTAGCTTCGATCCATGCTTCGCATTACCTTCCTTATCTACGGGTATCATGTACGCATTATACGCGTACGCGAACTATACGTTTATAGAAAACGGACACACAGAAGGATAAAAGTTCACGATTAGATATACACAAAAAGTTACGCGGGCAAATTTTCTAGTACGAAGCGAAAAGCTGCCGAGAAACGATTTCCAATCGTTCGTTTTTAAATGTGCGTGGGAAGCGGGAAAGCGTTGCTGTAGGGATAAGGAAAGGTTAGCGAAAGTTTTGCGCTTTTATGGGAGTTGGATCGGAGTTTTCGAGTCGTTCCCCCTTCTCCGCCTTATTCCTTCCTTGCTCTCGATTATTACGAGTCGAGCTATTTATGTAAGCTGATACCTGTTACTGTTCTACCGTGGCGCACGATCGACGGTATATTTACGAGCTTGAACAAAAGCACGGCACACTTTGTTCGGCGCTTGATACGCGCGAAAGAGCGAGAGGAATAAAGGTAACGTCCATTTCGAAGTTGCATAAACTCGAAGAGGAAAAGAAAGAGAAAGAGAGAGAGAGAGAGAAAGAGAGAAAGAGAGGTAGCTGATAGTACGATCGGTTCGACGAAATATCGAGAAAAGAATCGATGAAACAGTCGCTCCGAATACTCATTCACGCGCGATTGATGAGGTTTTGAAAAACGTTTGATGTGCTTCCGAAGCAACTGCACTCGATTCGCGTACACCGCACCGTTTGTTCGCGTTCGCGTGTTCGGCGACTTTGAAGATTTATCGATGGTCTGCTTTATGCTCGCTTTTTATTCGTTTATAGTGAGCGAACACACATATGTCGCGCCGGTACATCTACAATTGCAGTATATCCACGCAAACGTTCACAACAAAACTCGTTACTTGGTTTTTACGGATGAGATAACGGCCCTTGTATAACATAATGAATGGAGTTTAGAATGTATAAGAGTGTAGAGGCTCAACCTACGAGAGTGTAAAGTTATATTAGTGCTTGGTTAACGTGTTTAGTTTTTTTTTTTTTTTTTTTTTTTTTTTTTTTTTTTTTTTTATGTATATTATTTCGTAAATATCAACTTTTATCTATATTTTTTTTACGGAGCACTAAAACGTGATCAAACGTCGTTGCCCACGATTTTTAAAATATTAAAGTTATTTCAATAAAATCATTCGCGCTCTCAACAACTGCTTGAGTGGTCGACGAGCATCAATTTCATGATTAACCGGTTCTGTTGACGATTCGTAATTTCTCGAGTGTTATATACACCACATAAGAGAGCCTTGAAAGAAACAATAAAGAAAAAAAGAAAAAAAGAAAGCAAGAAAGACAGAGAGCTAGGTGCACAACCTGTGCTCGAATTAAAGCGCGGGATCCCGGCTGCGCGCAGGAAACGTAAATAAAGATTCATTCTGCTTGATTGGAAAGGATGAAGCCGCAGAGAAGCGCGCGAGCGCTGAGAGATAATGGAGCGGAAATAAAGAGGCGAGACGAATAAACGCGTACCGTAGGAGTAAGAGCAGAAGAAGGGGTTAGAGAGGTGGGAGGGGGGAACGATTCCAACGATGTACCGAGTTTAGTTGTGTAGCCGGACTCCAGCTGCCGGAGTCGCGGGGGCTATTACAAGAGCGGAGGGTGTGGAATTCGACGCGAGTTTCTTTATTTTATTAATCGCGTATGTATGTGTATGGGATAGAGGGTGCTGGAGTGGGAAAGGGTGCAGTACTCTCAGAAGGAGCACCGTTAACGTGCGAGAGACAAACAAATCACGGATCGCGTTTTGTTTGGAGTCATCCGTACTCTCAGCGCTTTCTTTTTTCCCCTCGCGTCGAGTACAATTTCCTGCTTTACTTAACCACTACTTCATTATCGTTATTCTTTTGCATTCAATGCAAATGTATATAGAAAATGCTCACAAAGGTATTTAATTTTCAACTGCACTCTCTGACGCGTACTCGGCCGCTTATTCGAGCACTATGAATTTTCATATCTCATTTTGCATGAGCATTTTGAGAATTTTATGGACGATTCGTTTGCGTTATCTTTGCTTCTTTGTTTTTTTATTTTTTGCGCTGATAAAAGTGCCGTCTGCGAAATTGATGGTATTGGTCGCACTTAAAGAATGTTTTATTACATTTAATTAATATTTAAGAAAAATTTTTAAATAGAATAAGATAAACTTCTGAATTTTGTGAACGTACTAGTATGTTTATATGCATTTTATCCTCTTCGTTTTTTGACTTTTTTTATAATTATAGTTTAGGATTTATATGTCAGCGGGAATACATGCTTATTTCTATTAATACAGAAATTTTTATTTCATAATGAGAACATTTGTTGAAGTTTTGAAAAAAAAAAACATTCAATAATTGAAAACTAATTAAAACGTTAATGTTTAACAACATATTGTCTCATTTTATATTATTTTAGAATATCAAATATAGCCCGCAATAATTACGTATAATAACAAATGACTTTTATGTATTCATATATGTTTCAACTCTGCAGTTCGCATTAATATGCACAAAGACTTACTATAAAAGCCTTTAAATTTAAAATGATAATTATTAGTTTAAGTGTTAATGAAGCAAGATTAAATGTTATTCAAGATTTACTCAATAGTTGTTTGACATATTGAATATTATTATATTGGATATATCGACTTATGTCTTATATAAAAAAATATTAAAAATAATACATGTGAGTATAAAATATGCAGAGATTATGTTAAGAAATTATTAATAATGCACACTAGTACATGTCGTATTTTACGCTCGGTTAAATATAAACGGCTATTACGCACAATTTGCTCTTTAGTAAGATTTAGATAATGCGGATAAAAGTCGTAAGCATGAAATATGAATGAAATCATTACTGCTTTTTTTTTTCGGTCAAGCAAGCAGAATTTCTTTATTTGCAATTTATTAGAGCGAAGAATGTTTGAACATCATTATGACTGTTTTAAAATTATTTCATGGATAAAATTGATTCATATTTGACTTATTCATAATTAGTGCAACATTTATGTGTAATTTTACTTTTAACGAGCAATTTTCAACGTTTTCGTAACGATAAAATTTTATTTTCTTAGAATAGTTAAAATATTGTTTTTTTTTTTTTTTTTAAGCATTTGAACAGTAATTTTTAAACGAAAAATGAATTTTTATTTTCGACATATAATGTACTACAAGCGTTTTTCATAAAAATAAAAACTAATATAGAAAGTATCTTTAATAATAACTACGTTTAATGTTAAAGTAGCTTTCAAAGTTAATTATGAAAAAGTTCTCTTGCCAAAAAGTATATTTTGAAGTTGCAACTAAAATTGTGATGGCAACAGGCAAGTTTGGGTTATAAACTTAAAGCGTTATTTGACCATTTTATATGTATTTAAATAAAAATGAATTAAAGTACATTCTGAAATTTGAAATACTTTAATACATAAATTTTTCAGTACATAAATACATAATGTACGAAAAATTTAATTTACAACGTTAATAAATTTTATTTATAAAAAGGATAATTAATGATGAAAACGTTGATAAATTCTTAAATATTCCTGAAAATGAACCTTCCAATTACGCGTTGAACAAACGCTGAAGTCGACAAAGAAAAAAAAAAATCATTGCGCAAACATGAACCCGAAGATTCGTATAAAATTCAAGTTATTCATAAAGCTCGGCTATGCGAGGTTACCTAAAAGAAAAATAAGCCAATAAAAGGGTGCTTTTTATAAGCGTAATAAAGGAAAGAAAAGAAAAAAAGTGACAAACGTTGATCTTTTTTTTAGTGGCTCATTCCGAGGCCATTGTTTATTTACCTTAGTTAGACGCTGTTTATTCGTGCGCGACAGTTAGCCTCCACTCTCCCTTTTCAACCGGCGCGCACTGTCTCACCGTTGATAAGTAGCTGAACCGTCCGGCTCCCTTTTCTTTTCCGTCGCTTGTACATATACACACACACACGCACACACGCACGTGTGTATAATACGTTTGCGCATACGTATACAGACATCCACGTACACGTACGTCGCGTACGACGCTAGGAATTTTCGGTAGATAGTCGCTCGGTATATAGCGCAAACCTGCCAGATAAAATGAAATTACGTGTCGCGAGTCTCCAGAGACAAAGCAAACAAGTCAGAGAGAGAGAGAGAGAGAGAGAGAGAGAGAAAGGGAGAATCGGTGTATACGGGGAATCCCTTGTAGTAGTGTTTCTAGGTCGCACAGCGAGCTCGGTGATTTATAACTTCCGTCCGTGATATATTTCTGCCTTTCCTCTCTCCCGCTTCGTCGTCGTCGCCATCGTCGTCGTCGTTGTCCCTTTAAAAGAATCGCAGCTAACAAAACTTGCGCGATTTTTCCGTGTACATATATATATATGTATGTATGTATGTATGTATGTATGTATGTATGTATGTATGTATATATATATGTACGCGTTTTGGCGAGTATTGTATTTTCATTCCGTGGGTGATAACTGCGCGAAATCTTTGACTTTTTATGCATGTATGTTTGTTTTAGCGCTTTTACGTGCATGCATATCTGTATGCGTATGCGACGCGCGCAAAACTCACTACTCAGCGATAACTCCGTCGAGTTTTATATAGGTTACCTTTGATTGGGATAGTTGAAGCGTGATTCATAGTTGGACGGCCGGTTGTTTTTCCGTGTCTATTATCGATATCTACATATTTCTTTTGTACCGACTAGATTAGGGCATTATATTCATTTTAGTTTGACGCCTTGCCGCGAGTTTTTTTATTCTCAACTTTTAATTGAAAACTCTGATAAAGGTAATGCAATCGCGAGGAAGTTTTATATTATGCGTATAAATTGAAAAAATTAAAAGAAAATTCACGTTTAAAGCATAATATTTATTAAATTTCATAATTATTGCATTAATTGGTTTTATTACAATTAATTTTATTATAAAAACATTTCTTATTTTTAAAGTCACTAATGCATTAAAACTGATGATTAAAGGACAAGGAATCGTTATTTTTCTCATTTTCATCTAATAGAACTTTTGCCATCTTCTTATAATAAACATAATATTATGAGCATATTGATTTCGATAATAAAACGTGAGAAATCCTCCATTAAAGTGGAGATAATAAGAAGCAGAGAGTAACATTTTTTTAATGTCTTATTTCAAAAGTTATGCGATAGTGCAAATACTTATATTTAAATTAGTAATAGAATCCTAGAGAAAAAATCATTTTTAAAATTTAAAATTGTGTAAAAATGAATAAAATCGATTGAAAAGAAATTTTGAGTCAAATATTTAATTAATTTCTTATGCGCTTTTTCAAAATCAATCTCTAACGATAAATTTTTATTTTATTCGGAGAATTTAATTTTTAGTTTTGTTATAATTAATATTTTAAGTTTTTTAACATTGGAGGTTTTTTTTTCTCATAAATTTCTAGGGAATGCTATGCTTCTTTATAAATACGCGATATTTGTTGGAATTCAGCCGTTGAAAAACTCAAGCGAATGGGAAAAATAAAAATTTTACAAATTAACTCTTGGAATCTTATACAAGCACACAGCCGTGTAGAGATCAAAATCGATATTTTTTTTACATTTCGAGAACGAAAAGGCATTTGACGCGTTATCTATTCGAACGGGCATCGAAAGCAGCGAAATGCAAAAAAAGAGACGTGTATATAGAAACGAAACACAACAACAGGGGCAAAGAAAGGATAGTGGAAAAGGTAAAACTACGGATAGGATAGCAAGTCTAGGTGTTTTGTTGAATGTTCTATTATCTGGGCAGCGGCCACCCCCAGGGGGAAAGAGGACGCGGTGCACACTCAATTGTTTCACTCGAGATTGTGAAACACGAGAAACTGGTTTAGACGAGGAGAGTGGGCGAGGGAGGGCCGAGGAGGAGAGAAATAGAAAAGGAGAAAAAAGCGCTTAAGCGAGGGCTTTACGCTGCCGGGGAATAGAACGACGCGTCGACGTGCCGTATAGAGAGGAATGAGAGAGAGAGAGAGAGAGAGAGTGCGCAAGCGAGCGAGGAAGAAAAAGAGAGAGGAGGAATAGGATATGGGATGCCGGCACCGCAGCTGGAGAATCCCCCTGGAGCTTGCTAAAATCCATTCGGGTCGAGAGAGAGAGAGAGAGAGAGAGAGAGAGAGAGAGAGAGAGAGAGAAGGGCACTTCGCGGGCGAGCGGCTTCACCTTTTTATCCTCTAACCTGAATCGATCCTCGGAGGAAAATACCGAGCTTCCCTCCATCCTCTCGCGCTCCTTTCTCTCACCCGCCCGCGCTCACGCGCGCGCTTCGCATACCTCCTTCGCGCTACGACTGCATCTGTATATAAGGTGTAATGTGTTACTTCCGTGAGCGGCCTCCTTTTTCTTATATAGCCTTCTATAGGGATGTATAGCACCGACATCTGCAAATCATTGTCTCTACTTTTTATCCTGATAGTTTCTCTTTTATTTTATTTTTTTCTTTTTATATTTTGTTAAGATGTTTTTGCAAAATGTTTTTCTTTTCTAGTATATATATTACGTCTTTTTTATACTTTTATTTACTTACTTTTTTGTTTCAATTTATAATTTATTATTGAATATAAATAATATTTTATTATTTTTTATCGATTCCTCTTATGAAATATAATGCTAAAAAATAATAGGAATTATTTAAAAAAAAAAAAAAAAAAAAAAAAAGGAATAAAAACGTGTTAATTTGAACTATCGAAAAAATAAAAATAAACGGCAAATTCCAACAATTAAGTTGAAAGAATGTATTGGTAAAATGTTAAAGTATCTTTGGCATCTTCTCACGCTCTAGTTGCTCTCGAAGCTTGCCAGACAATTGTTGCTTTTCTCTGTAGCGAAATTAACAAGGGATCGTTTCGTTTCTTTAAGATCAGTATTTCACCCGTCAAAGTAAATTTCAAGGATTGTATGCAATTACGAATCGTTTTTCGTAAAGCTCTATAAAATTATACACGTTCGAGCTACCGATATGCATATTAATGTACACCTGAAATAAATTAAATAACAATATCGATTAAAAATCAATCTTTCATTTTAATTTCGTGACGTGGAAAGTATTAAATTAATTTTTAAAATAATCAATCTTAAGGCTAACGAATTGATTTTCAATTTACGTCTTTACGAGAAAAAAAAAATGTTTAATCCTACGGTTAATAATATAAATAGCGAAGCGAATTCAATCGCTTTGAAACATTAATCTTGAAAACGGAAAGCCCCATTGACGACTTTACCCAAGATATCTCGATACTCTACTTTCCACGGTCTCGTAACAACGTTGCGATCAGAGACAGTCTCTCGGCTTTTCCCTGCAGCCAAACGCGCACGTCGTATATTATGCAGTATCGCGAATAAGGAGTGCACGTGTATATCTATATGTATACCTATCGAGTAGCTTTCCGTAACTGCCGGCGCTATTCGCACAGCTGCGTAGGATCGGCTCTTCTCATCCTCCTACCTTTTTTCCATTCTTCTTCTCTCTTATGCAGTTAAGATCTCATGAATCCAATAATTCAGCATTAAGATACATTGCATCGGTCTTACGCGCCGCTGTTTATATACGGTGTATAATGTACGAGAAGGAGGCCGCGCCGTGAGCGCGGAAAAGAAGACGGCCGCACAAAGATCCAACCGCGAGACGTTTCAATGGGAGCCTTGATTTTGATTTATCTATCCGTATTTTCATTCGCTCCTCCCTCTATCGGCTCCTTTCTCTTTCTCTCTTTCTTTCTGCCCTCTCCATTTCTCTCTTCTCTCTTCGTGGATTTCCATTTATGGATTTCTGATGATACTCTTCTCTTCGCGTTGCCGTACGCATAAAGATGTTCGTTTACTCGATGACATGTTCGGTCGCACTTGCGCGAGTGCACTTTAACGATTGAAGCATAATTTTATCGAATTTAGGACGTACAGCGGCCGGTTTAACGATGCTTACCAAAAATATCAACGCTTCGATTCCCATTCTTTTTAATACGATCTTTTCCCTTCGAGTTGGCACGCAGCTGACATCGATAGCTTTATAATCCCCGATGCAGTTTTAATAGTCCACTGAGCTTTTTTCCCCAGAGCCGTCAAAGGGTCAACTGTATCTGTATAGCAAGTTCATTCTGTCGTGAACTTTTTTTTTGTGTTTTTCTTTCGCTGTATTGATTATTGTTGTTTAGTGTTGTCTACTGTTTGTTTGCCATCCACCCGTTAATTTTATTACGGATTCGCAATGAAATTTTCAAAGCGTCGAAAAGTTTTAGCTGTTTTATTAAATTGTATGTTTACAATATTTGAATTAAACCAATTACAGTTATCGAATATTTTGTAATACCAATTCGCTTGTTAATTTTTTTTTTTTTTTATTTCATTCTTATGAAAGTGATAAAATTTTATAAAATTCATTGATTTTTACACAAAACATGTAATGTATATAAAAGTTTTTGCTTTAGCTAGTTATTAATTTAATTATTATATTTAAAAATTAAAAATTATTAATAGGAAAATCGTAACAGACAATAGAAAGTGAACAGATTGCGTTCTTATTCGAAATCTACCTGCGATCTTTATTATATAATTTTCTATAATGTCTTTTAATTATTGTTTCGAAATTTGTGATGAGTAAAGAAGGAAAAGAAATTTATTGGCTGCCGACGCAGAAAGAGAAAGAGTTTAGCTTACTGTGTAGTCTTGCGAGACGAAAGATCGATTCACGCATTAAATTTCATAGAGTGTCATTCACTCGAGATTTTTCCTTGTGTGTGTGTGTGTATATATATATCTTTTTTTTTTCCTTTCCTTACAAAGCAAACAACCAAGTCGGTCCAAAGTCGTTATTGATGCCCTGCAGCGTGGCGTAAACGTGACTCAGCTTCCAAAAGCATTTGCAAAAAAACCTTTTATCTCGAGTATTTTATCAAGCGTAAGTATTATCCCTCGGTGCGCTACTGGTGCTATTATTGCAGCCGCTGCTGCCGTTTCCACCGTTTCTCCTCTTTGCTCATTTTTTCGAAATCATTTTTATCTCCTGCTATCGGTGGATTTTTATTTGATATTTCAATTTTAATGACTCTGCTTATTATTTTTATTGGGAACGTATACGACAGATCATTCACAATTATTTTTAATTTTAAAGAGAGAATCTATACATTCGAGTATCGACTTTTCCAATTTGCGATATAAAAATATTACATTTGCGAAAAGTGACCGTATTTCATTTTTTTGTTTGTTTTTTCTTTGTTAAAATTTATAATGATTACTTTAGTAAAAAATTTTAAAATTTTTAATGGGTACGGCGTATTATCGATGCTTATATTTTACAGAATGTGAAATTGCTGCGAACAATTTTTGTTTTTATTAAATTTATCGAATCATCGATAGAATAGAATACTAGAATACTAAATAATAAATTGTACATCTGATGAATATCATATATTTTACAGCACTATTTGAAAATAATATTAAAGTTTATAGCACGCTTACCGATTTTTATGTAAAATAATTCAACATTGTTAATATATCGAACATCGTCAAAATATTTTAATAAATTTTCTTCCATTCCGCGATTCTATTTACAATGGAAATGAATACTAAAAAAGAACTGCTTATCAAGACATCGATACGAGGACAAAACGTGCAGGAAAGTTATAGAAAAGAGAAGAAAGGTCCGGAATTACGACGAAAAAGAAAATCGTAGGTCTTTTAGTCGACGCAGCTGCGCGTGTATACATATATACGTGAACATATCGCCAAAAGTAGTTTGTTCCAGATGAAAGAACTCGTCGTCGTCGTTCGTACGAAGGGAGAGCATCCGCGAGACATTACTGGAATATTAGTACGAAGAATTTTAATTTCACGATAGAGAAAGAATCGTTTTCAGGCCGGAGTCATAATATCGCGATGAACCGAAAGTCCGATCGAACGGCGCTCTATTCTTTTGTCTGTATATATGTATCAGAGATTGAAGAAACTTTGAGCTATCGAGAATGGTGTAGAAGGGAGAAGGGGAAAGATATAGTAGGAAGAAATGTTAAAGAGAAAAAAAAAAAAAAAAAAAAAAAAAGAATGAACGGCTTACTTGCACTCGATGTAGTAATCGGAAAGCTACGATTTACGAACTTATGGGGCAGAAGACTCACACGTCAAGGCGATTTCAATTGTTCCATTTCGATGTAAAATGGATTTTAATGTCGAAATAAAAAAAAAGTACAGTTTCGTGTGCTCCTTATGCGAACCGTCTAAATGTACGTATACATATACACGCGTGCGCGCGCGCGCGCGCGTGTGTGTGTGTGTGTGTGCGTGTGTCACTATGGAACAGCGAACATCAAGAAGTAAAGGAGTCGTGGATCTTTGGCACAAAAGAATTGTTGAGAATAGTGAAGTTTTTTTTTTAAATGAAAAATCGTTTGTCTGCGTACGTAGCTGAATATGGAAATTTACGGAGATTACTTTCCGCTTTACAGATTTCCATTATCATTTTTTCTTCTCTCTTTGATCCAGTTGCGATCATCGAGATAACGCTTATTTTCTCAATTATTTTAACAATGTACCGTCCCAATTCGATGGTTTCGAATACTCTGCCATGAATTGGTTAATTGAATTAAATAAAATTCTCTATTTTTGTTTTGTTTTGTATTTCATTAATTTTAAATAATGATTTTTACAATTTTGTGCTTGTATGTTCAATACTACACTTGGCATTATATTCATTATTATTATCGGATTTTGCAATAATAAAATTGTCAAAATAATGTCAAATTTATTAGTAAATAATAGTTAAAAATAAAAATTAAAAAAAAAAGTTGTTATATCATTTGTTATCCAGTATTATACGAGATCTATCAATATATATATAATAAAGCGAATAAATAAACCATCAAAGATGAGTATTATATCTTTTATACAACTCCGCTCAGTTATGCAACGCGATCATTGATAATAGGATGTATAATCGATATATAGTATGTACTCTATTGCATCTATACTGTTCATGAAATGGTATTCTACAATACTTGTATTAGCTACAAATAATCCAATTGCCATCGATTTATTATATAAGTATAATAAGTCAATATTTTATTTCATATTTTATATCGAATATTAAAAATAATTGATTTTTTTTACGGTTTAAAAATTTATTCGACCAATTTTATCTAATTTAGCTTCGTTTTCTCGGAAAGATTGGTCGCAATGGTTTTGCTTTTGCAAAAAATTTTGCATAAAATTAAAGCTTTTTTGAATTTTATTTATTTGTAGCTTTCAAAAAAAAAAAAAAATAAATAAATAAATAAATAAATAAATAAAAATAAATAAAAACAAAGCAATCAGAAATGTTTATTTCAGGATATACAAAAGTTTTCCATTTAAAAAACCGATTCGTTAAAATACCTTATCCATTCGAAGCGAAAACAAAAGGTTTCTGGCATCCAAAGCCAAATGTTCGTTTAATCCCTTCGATTGAACGGTGAGTCGCACTTTTTTTCATTTCCCTGACTACCCGTTAGCTAGTGTATAAAATGCATAGTCCCCGACGAAAGAAGCAACTCAAACGGAAATTAAAATGAGAAACGGAGAGAGAAAATGAAGCGCGAAAAGCACGAATAACGAATATAATATATGCGGTGCAAGAAACGCGTCCGGAGAACGGAACTATTTCGTATGCGTACGATGGAACGTAAGTTTCACGTTACGGGTGACTAGTCGACAGAGTTAAAGAGCATTCGCAGGAAGTAAAAAGACTGCCGGATGAGATTGTTGCATTCAGGTTCGATCCAAAAGTATACACTCGCTGTACCGAAACGCACGTACGCGTACTCGCTTTTATAAAAAGTTCACATTTCGCTTTGTGCTTTTATGGAGTAAAAAAAGAAAGAAAGCAAAAAAGAGAAAGAGAGAGAGAGAGAGAGAGAGAGAAAGAGGGAGGAAAGAATAGCTATTCAAATTTTCTATGCGAAAAAGTCTGGCACGTCGCCAAGAAGACCAACGGCTACGAAATAAGCTTGGCAGCTGTTATGCCGAGCAATACCAACGAGTATGCGTAATTTGCCTTTTGACGCGTTTTTGCACCCGGTCAACCTCAAGACGAACGCCCGCCACTTTTTTCTCATCCTTCCCACGCAAGCGATAATTTTCAATGAATATTCTTAAGGCTTAAGTTGGCGATCCCCGACTGATTCGATCAACTCGCTGCGCGTAATTGCGCGCGAGCTTTTAATTTCATAAAAGCGAGCCGAGCTTTAACGTGAATCAAGATCGATGGATTTTGAAATGTGATTTTCGGCTCGTTTAATCACTTCGAACGGTCGTTTAAGCGTTATGATTGTTCTATAAAAATTTATTAATTTATAATAACGATGAAGAATTAGAATTAAAAAATTTTAATTTTACAATTTTTCAATGTGCAATGAGAAATTCATTTCACCAAGTACTCATTTATAGTTAAATTTAAAGCACAAATATTTTCCAGTTCATGTTTTATTTTTTTTATTTTTGTTAAAAAAATTTTCGTTTATTGAAAATGAAAAGAATTTAAAATTAAAATTGAATATCGGAGTTAAATTAGATTGAAAAAATTTGTAAATTTTTTAATACTCAAGAAAAAAAAAAAAAAATAATAAATTCTTGAAAAATGAAAATTGTATTTTATTAATTTTTATGTAAAAATGTAATAATTTGATACGTTACGTTTGTAAATATACAATTTCATCAGTATTACATCGAAAATGTAATATCGATTGAACATAGACCGAGAAAGAGAAAAAAAGAGAAAAAAATTACTAGAATTTTATAAAAAATTGAAAAGCTTATAACGGATATTTAACTTCAGGAACTAATTTTTTTTCTTTTTTCTTTTTTTTTTTTTTTATAATCGCCGCGTTATTCGATTAATGCGGCATCTTTGTCGTTCTCGGCAGAAAATTAACGAGTAAAATTTTTATTCCGGTTTTTATAATCGTGCAAAAGTTGATAGGATAATCCATCGGCACGTTAAGCTCGAGCAGTAACTTAAAAATATTTATCCTTTTTTTTTTTCATAGGAACTTTCCTCTCTATTGCAAATGTTGCACCAGTATGAATACATATTTTGCAAAAATTTTACATTTTTCTCTTTATATAAGTTAATTAATCACTAGCGTCTTATATTTGTTGATATTAACCGCGACGGAAAAATATCTAATAAAGTTTTCTAATAACCCGACAAAACTTTCTTTTGGACTTGAGTTATAAAAAACAAAAAAAGAAAAAAAAGAGTCCAAACGAGAAGAATTTGTAAGTCGAGCATCAGAGGTTAAAAGTAAAAACTTTGCAAGTCTCCTGTAAGCTCAGATTAGCTATAACGTAAATCGCAAGATCATCCTTTCATTCGCAAAAGATCTTCATCGTGTCTCAGTTCTCTCACGTGAAGACTCGTCGAGCCAAGGATTTACCTATATCCCCGTGAAAACGCATTTTCCTCCTTTTTCCCTTTCTCCCGAATATTACGCGCGTCTTTTATTATCGCGTTAGCTCGAATATAATATAGTTTGGCATAGAATGCATTTTTGCGCAAAATTTACTTTACCTTTTTTCAAGAAGTTGTTTTTTTTTATTCCATCATCGTAAAGTAATGATTTATCATAAGGTGGAAAATGGATTGGCCAAGCGCGCTCGGGACGACTGTCATGTAAGCCGTGCATTACTGCGTAACGTCACGTGAAAGAATGTACGAATAAGTATCAAGTCCAATCGGCTTCACTTAACTCGCCCGGTAATTTTCACATCGAGTTCGAGAAGTCGGATCGTTAAACATCGATTAGGGTCGCAATAGTGACAAAGACAGAGACAGGAAAGTAAAGACAGAGAAAGAAAAAAAAGAGAGAGAGAGAGAGAGATGGAAAGTACGGGTGCAGAGAGACATTCGAGCGCGATTGTACCTACGATCTTTCTCTCCGTGTCTGTAGCGTACGTTCGTAACAAGTTGCAAGTCTCGTTATGCACGGGTCAGAAGTTATCTTCATCTTTATCTTTCTCAGTCTGTCTCTCATGAGCGCAACCCAGCTTTAACTATGATTAAGTCACGTTAGCCCGGAAGGGTGAAAGAGAGTGAGAGAGAGAGAGAGAATTATCACCGTCGCAAGCAACGCCGGACTTGGCTGATTGGCCTAATGATCTTTCCGCGAGATGGTACGGACTTTTACTCGTCTCTAGATGTCAAAGTACCATCTTGCAAACTTCTACATATACGCAAATGCATGTACAAGTATTCGGATGCATCTTTTTCAACGAGTGTACTAAAATATATTTTATACCTGTATGCGAGAACGAACCATACGTACGAAAAGTACGGATCTTATTTTCTTTCCCGTGCATCAAATATGCTCTACTTTGTATGAAATAAATTCTCGTATGATTCTGATTGCTGCTCGTTATTACCGAAGACTGCATTCCATTTATGAAATTGCACCAAAAGCGTTCGAAAAAATTTTCTCCATTGATTGATTGTCAAAGTTTTCGATCGAATTTAAGTCAGTTATAAAGTAACGCATCGCTATATTTATTACAGAAAGCTCGAATGCTTACAGGAGTAGTGTTCGTCCGCCTCGTTTTGAGATTTATTATATGTTGTGATTGAAATCTATGTATTAGTTTAGTCAAAATAAACGTAAATTGGTAATTATGCAATACATAACTAAATAAGTTTATTGCATTCTATAGCATTTATTCGTCGCTTGACATAATTTTATCAAAGCGTGTTTTATTATTTAAATTTGAAAAGTTTTACGTTAGTTTTCCAATTACTAACTCAACTTGTGCAATTCCATATTATGTATAATAATAAACAAAATATTAATTATTAAATTTTATAAACTAAATTAAATTTAATTAAATAAAAATTAATTAGAAATAAAATGACGTTGAAAAACTTTATAAAAAATTGAAAAATAACGCGCAATTTAAATAGATGCGTAAAAATTAGCTGCTTATTTTTCAAAGCTTTAACTCGACGATTGCCTTTTTTTTCAAAGCGATATGAAATTCTTGAAGTTTCTGTAGCGTTGAATAATTTACTTCAGCACTGTGTAGAACTTAAGCCTTGTCTCAAGTTTTCTCCAAATCTCGACTTTGGTAGATCGTCATAGTTAAAATTGCAGCTTATGTGCGGCGTGGAAAGTTTACTTCATTCAACCTCTTTCGTTTTACTCCTATGCTACGCTATTATAAAATCCAATTAAAGAATTTTGCGCAACTTTAAAATTTTTCAACAATAATAATTATTTATTTCAAATCTTAACATATATATGGAATTGCTAAAGTAATTATTTTTGCGGTAACGCGATTTAGTGTAAATATTATATTGTCCTGATTCTCGCAAACCGTGTTAACGGCATTTTAGTCTATTTAATTCTTATTTACTTTTAGCAATGACTATATTTTATTGACTATTTTTATTTTATTTTGTCTGTTTTTTTTTTTTTTTTTCGAATTTTTAATCGGTTGTTTTGCTCGATATTATAAAAATCTATAACTTTATCTTTTTTCTTGATATATAAATAAAGTAAGGAATATATAAAGAAAAGTTGCTATTTGCATTTTGTCTGTGTGTCCGCTTAATTCTTCTAACCTACGCAACAGATTTTAATGCGGTTTTCACTATCGTTTAGAGAATTTCTTAAGAAACGTTTGTATGTACTCGTATTATATATTCTAATCGATACAGCACTTTATCGTCTTATAATAAATAAGTTTGATTCCATTATCCATCTTTAAGTGGCTATAGGTTTTCTTTTTCTACATGAAAATTTGAGACCTAATATCTTATAAGGTAATGACATTTTGCAATATTTTATTCGTTTTTAAATTTGAATTTAAATTTATTTTGATTTTAAAATTTAAAATTATGATGCTATTTTCTTCACATATATAAGTATATATACACACACTAATGTGCACGGTATAGTTTATAATTCATTTTAAAATAAATATTAACGTAGAAGCTAACCAATTATCCAAAACTTTGATAAAAATGTTTGAAGCTTAAAAGCTTAACGATCAAGTGAATTATTGCTTTGGGGGGGGGAGAAAAAGTTTTTGATGTTTCGGAAAAATTTAATACATCAACGATCTTCATTGCAGACACAATCAATCCCCTGAAAGAAAGCACAGCACTACCTAACCGCATTAAAGCTAATAAATTATTTTTTATTTCTATTTTTACCGCATCAAATTTCTTCAAGATTAAAGCCGAAAATAAAAAAAAGAAGAAAAGTGACTCGGTGTTGGCCGAGGTCTCCTTTGGTTCGTTCTCTTTTCAAAGCTTCTCTTTAATTCAAGAGGAGGGCCGAGTCCTCTTTCCTCCGACATGCTAAAGTTTCTCTCTCCCATTTTCGAGGCGACGCCAGCGGCGGCTCCGGCGTTCACTTTGCCCCGAACACGCGAACTATCGGCCGTTATTTACAAAAAAAAGAGCAAGAAATGCGGGAAGAGGCCTAAAGCCTTTGTCGGTCTTTTCCCGTTGCGTCGGCGTCGATGTACATATACGTATATCCAATTCTCGTCTCGAAATTCCGGTAACCCGCGCGCTTTACTGACCAAACGCGGAGAGATTCTCTTTTCTCTTTCGTCAAGACGGAGGACCTGCGAAACAGGGATCGCGTGTGTACGCGGGACGATGTTTGTGTGCGCATAAGTGTGAATAAACGTACACGAAGGAGAAAGAGAGAGACAGAGAGAGAGAGAGAGAGAGAGAGACATGTCGAGAGTCGACGACCGCGAAGATACACTATCTCATCTGGCGAATGTTAAATTATCCGCGAGGGATATGGCCCGGATAAACCGCGCAGAGAGCGAGTTGCTGCATTGGATATGTAGTGGAAAGAGGGTTTGCTCGCGTATACATATATGTATGTATAGAGCTATGTTAACAAACAGAGTAGCAGTGTGGCGAAAGGAAAATGTAAGGCATTTGCATGGATTTCCTTTGTGTGTGTGTGTGTGTGTGTGTGTGTGTTAATGCCAGGAAGAAATAAGAGAGTGGGAGAGGGAAAGAAACACGAAGATACGATAAGATTGGATCGGACTGTTTATTCTTATCGTTGAATGACGATTCTTACTGCGCACTAAGTGAAAAAAAAATTAGCAACGTAAAAGTATATCTCTGATAAACAATCGTTGCTAGTACGGAATTTATATAATGAGATATCTCATAATTATTATTATACATACAAGTATACGCTTAGCTACAAATTGAATTGAAAGATTTCATCGAACAATCTGAGATAATTCGTATCGAATTACTCGAGAAAGTCGAAACCGGTCATTATATTAAAAAAAAAAAAAAAAAAAATTGATCGATAATATTTTAATATCAATATTACATAAATTAAATAATTTTTAGTTTTTGTATAGATTATTTATTCAAAATATTTTAATATTCCTTGATGAATACCTGATGGTTAATAATATATTTTAACATTATTTTGTGCGTTTAAATAATATGCATCAATAAATGACGTTTATTTTATCAACTTTTGGTTACAAATACTTGGGCTTCATCGAGATAAATATGTTACGCCCATAAACCTACAATATTTTTGAGGATTATCTTTATGAAGTGCCATAACAAATTTCAGCTGAATGACGTAGAGTTGCAATAACAATTCAATTAAAATGTTTGTCGGTAATCTAAACCATAATATAAGTTGTCCTATAAACATATGTAAAAAAAAAGATATATATAGACTATTCAATTACGGATCTTCATAAATAAAAATTGTAGTGGCAATTATATTAAATAAAAAATTAAACTTATAAGATACATTTTATATTAATATAATAATAATTTAATTTTTTTTTTATAACAACATTATAGGAAACATTATATTTTTTTTGCAAAGATAAAATATGTATAAATAATACATTAACTTTATTCAATTTGAATGTGTTATTTCGATTTAAAACCTTCTTTTGGTTGCATAATTTAAATTGTTTAATCGAATAAAAAAAATTTGTGGTTTAATTAAATGATTACATATGTATAGCTTAACTAAAAGTAATTTAATTGCAAGGCACTGTAGATAATAAAATAATTCTTTATACGCTTGCAGTTATCGATTAAAACTGGTATAACTGATACAAATGATAAATTCCGCGACAAAATAATTACAATGAAAATTTAATTTCAATGTTGCTGCACCTTTATTCCGCAACAAGATAGCGCAATTTTCTAAAAGATGATTACACACACGCAAGTTATATATCGCGTGCTCGCGCGCGCAATGTTAACGGCATGTTCCAGTATCCGCAATTGATTTATAGGATGTGTGGGTGCTTTCAAGGGGATGCAATGGAGAATTTATCGCGGCGTACTTTTGAAAAATACTTTGCGAATTGGCGAGCGTCGAATAAATATAGGGCGAGCGAGTGAGCAAGCGAACGAGGAAACGAAATGTGATTTCTGGGCGCAATAAAAAGATGCTTTAGTTCTCTTTTACATATATAGATATATGCATATACATATGTACATATATATAGACATTTCGCAAGAAAACATCTGGCATTTGCATATATATATATATATGTATAATCGACACTGCGTCTGTTCGTCGTATATACCTCATCGTCGTTCTCTGAGGCTCGCCGCGGAAGATGAAATCGAACCGTGGTTGTTAAAATTGCTTTTTCCGTGGATATATCGAATATCATCGTGTGCTTCTACTAGAGAACAATGCTGATTATTGGAATAAATAGAAAGAAAAAACAATGTAAATAAAAACTCTAGTTCATTTTTTCAATTCTTAACATTTTTTCTCGTCATTTTTTCTCGTTTATAATTTTTCTTAAGCTTTGATACTTTATACAATTCACCGTTTGTTGTAACTGTACAAAAAGCTTTTATACATTTATTCATTTTTATTACTTTGGAAATAAAATGTTGTTATTTAGTATAATATTTTTATTTAATTACCATTAAAATGGTAAAATAATTATCCTGTATTTCGGATGAAATATTTTTATCGAACAAGCTAAAAAGTTGCTGAAATTGTTTTTTATCAACGGAAGTATTCGAAATATCGAGTCTCGAGTCACGGACGCGAAACGAAAAATAGCTCTTTTTACGAGTACATACGAAAGTCGAGCCTTGGAAAGACAAGTCGCCACAATTAACGTTATTGCTAGAAATGGAGAAAAGAAAAATCAAAAAAGTAAAAGCGAAACTGGAGGGACTCGGTATATACTTTAAGTCCATCTATAAAAAGTAAGTGCTGAAATATTCATCTTTTTTTCTTCTTCGACTTTGGTCTCTCTCTCTCTATAGTCTTAGAAAAAATGCTGAAGACGGTAGAAAGAGCCCCTTTGAGATGCCTTATTACACGTCTACGTAGTTTTTACTTAACGACCTCCACTGCTACTGTCGTTCTTATTCCGTTTATTTCATTGCAGACGAAAAACAGAATTCAAGAGAATGATAGGCGAAGGAGGGAGAGGGAAGGAAATAAGGGGCGAGGGTAAGTAAGTTTTGTCGAATCTTAAGAAAATATTTGTGAAAGAATTGAATAACTTTTCTTTTAGCTCCACTGGACTTATGCGTATCTATTTTTGTTAAATCTACTTACTGTACTTTTTATACGTTTATTACCATGTATAAATTCCAATTTGAGCATCAAATTTTAATTTTGCGCGAAATTCACACTTGACCCAATCAAGATTTATATTTGTAATTGTATACATTTACAAATATTTACATTCCTGAAAAGTTTTAAAAGGTTTCATGTGCTTATTTTTTCGTAACTAGAAGCTAATTGTATTAATAAAATCTCGTAAAATAATTTACTTTTTTTAATTTAAAACATAATATATAACTATGAAAGTAAAAATATTTTACTATCAATTTTATTTTCTTCAAAAACGAAAGCGTGAATTCAATCGATGACATTTTTCACATTCCTCCAAAAAAACAAAAAAAAAAGAAAAAAAAAATAATAAAGAAAATAAACAAATAGTGAAATATAATAAAATATAATGAAATATAATAATCTTTTTCAAATTTTGAAAAAGAATATTTTTTCTTTTATGCAAAACTTTTAATTATTTTTGATAGAATTGACATTTTTTCTGTTTTGTCCAACAATTCAAAGTTAAGCCTTTTAAAGTTAAATGTTTCAATATTATTGTAATTAAAAAATACATTTATAATAATTAATTTTTCTCAAATAATTATTTAATATTAATTATTTGTTAGAAAAATCCAAGTTCTATTTTTTTCGAGATAAACTTGCAATTAGAAGATATTAACCGTGTCGTCATCTATTTTATTGTTGGCTATCCATTATGCTTTCTAGTTTTTCTTATTCGAATAATATTTTTCATATTATAAATAATTTCTTTTCTACATTACAAAGTGTTAAAATTTATTGGAATTCTCGATTCTTCTATGCAACTTTGGTTTATATTGTATTGAGTGTTATATCGAGTATTATACAGATTCATCTGTAATAACGAGTCAAGCGAATTTATTTTGTTTTGATTAACGTTGAGTACATAGAAAATACTGTGGTTTTGGCATGCAAAATTTAAGAGACGAAACAGTTTAAAAAATATAAAGTTTTATCGATTACAGAATGATAAAAAAATCAAAGACTCTGTTATGTGTTTGTAAAATAGTTAAAAACATTGAAAGAACCTTATTGTAGCAGAGTTAGTTTCTTAGTATATAAAGAACATAAATTTAATTTAAATATGACATGGCATATTGTTTTATATCACTGATGTAAAACTTTAATAGTACCAATTTTGTATGTAGATGTATCATTTAAATTTTTGTAAGTTTTTATGCACGACAGATTTCCTAGTTTTATACTATTTAATCGAGAATAATCAAAGTTTCAATTTTATTATTTCATTAAAAGCATGTAGAATAAATCCAAGTTCGTAATCGAAAAATAAAACGTGTTTACCTAACGTAACCAAGTGTACGAATCACCTGAACACTCGTCTTGCTTTTAAAGAACATAATTTCATCTAAAAGTAAAAATAAGTCCGAGAAAAAAGTAAAGAAAGAAATATGAAGAAACGGTGAACGGATTCGTCCATTAAAAGAAAACTCGAAATATAGTCCACGAGAAGTGAGCAGAGAGTTGGGCCGTCAAATTCAACAAGTAAAACACACTATCTTAAGAAGTACGAGATTGCCGGAGAAGTACATGTAGGAATTTTCTCGGTAGCTGGATATGCACACAGTCTCTTTAGACAGTCAAGATTATTCCGCACTTAAAAAACGTTTTCCCTCTCGCGTGTCCTAATTCTCGCCTCCTCAAGCCAAGCGTATGTACGTATAAGCGAGGGTAAAAAAGAGCAAGCAAGAAAGGGAGAGAAAGAATAGGCATTGTTGTGCCCCGTTGCGGGAAATAAACGTTATGCACGGTCCAAGGAGCTTTTCGAGGATCGTCTCTTCTCATGAATGCGAAGTCATCGACGTGTGGAGACATGACGTCACGAGAGCGCATGCGCGCCCTCGTATAATGCGTATTCGCGTAAAAATGAAAGAAAGAAAGAAGAGGAAGAGATAAAGAATAACGCGCGCTCTGCGCTGCGCCGTTTTTACGGATCTCTCGTAGAAAGGGAAAGAGTGAGAGAGAGAGAGAGAGAGTTACACGTTCCTTCGCTTTTATTGTTAAAGTGTCCTCGTTTTATCTAAAGAGCGAACTCGCTAACAAGCACGCGCGGGACGTCCGACGGTGTTGGAGTCGCGATGCCAACCGAGAGATTATCCCTCGTTTTTCGCGGCTTGCGCTCCTTCTATTATGCCTTTACGAGTTGGACGCACTTATGAGTGATATTTTCTACGTGAATGTAAAATCGACGTGTATCCTGGGAGTTGTTAAGTAAATGCACGTTTAGGTGTCGGTGAAAAGATTTATCGTTTGAGTATATTTTCATGTCGTTTTCTTCGACTAGTTAATATTCATTGTTTTGCCTACGCGCTTTTTTTTCGATCAAATCGTTATCCATACTTTCTGTCTTTTACTTTTAATTTATTTCAATTGCTTCGATAAATTTGTTTTTAATTCGGGCAGTAAAACTTGCATTAAAGTATTATTCGTTAACGAGTATCTATTAACGTAGGAAAAAAATTTTTGACTCAATGAGAATAATAGTTTATTGTTACAAAAAAATTTCCATTTAATTTGCAGCGAGCATTGTAGTGGATAAGCAAACAAGTGTTATAAATTAAAAATAAGCTCTTTAGCTGAGTGTTTAATTGAAGTACATGAATATTCTAAATTAACAATAAAATATCTGTTTGCCAATCGGTTTATTTAAGTTCTTTATCCATAAAATCTTTAATAAAATTTTAGTAGTAATTTTATGTTATGTATTTTTTTTTTTTTGTAACATTCAAATAATATGTATAAGAAAAAATATTATAACTAAACTTTTATCGTGAATAATTAGCTAAATAAATTTAGTTTCAAATTCACATTCATATCATACGCAAAATGTCGGTACTTAAATATAGTATAGTATTTACGTTGTTTTAATCAACTTTGGCCTGGATTTATGGCAAAAGTAACGACATTAATTTTTAAGGTCAACCTCATCTAATTTACACTAACCGCTCGTGATATATCGATTGAAAAGCGGTCAGTCAGTACGGAGGAGTGTATAAATTGCGCATGTTTATAAATAACGCGAGATATTACGCTACGACGCTCTTGATACATTTTGCCGTACAAATTATCGAATTTTCCTCATAACGCGAGATCGTCGGCTAATTTGAAAGAGATAAAATTTTTGTATATTCTCACATACCGCAGCTCATGGTTTTAGGAAAACATCGATATAGTATCGTCAATAAATAAGCTTTAAGCTCGAAGTGGGTTAATACATTAAAAATAAATTATTCGCCGATGCAAAATAATGTTATTTTCTTTATTGTTGTTTCTGAATTCTAAAGTCATGCGATAAAATGATCGACTTTCTTGGATTTTGTTTAAACTGATGTAGAATGGCGAAGGTGTTGATCCGATTTACACTAGATTTTCATTAGGCTGTCGTTATTGAAAAGAAAAATATTATCTTAAGTGAAACGAGTGTCAAAAGCAGTGATTCGACGAGGAGCGAGACATTTATCGAGCCTTGAAACTAAGCGTTCGTTCACTCTTGCGTATTACGTAATTTACATTTTCATGGGAAATAGGTTCTCCATTGGTATGCGTACCGTGTGTTACGTGTAAGACATTATACGATCTTGACGTCGCAAAGTCTGTCGCGTCGCTCGCAATTCAATTCAATTAAACCTTCAATTTCCAGCTCAAGAGGAAGAGAGAAAGAGAGAGAGGGGGAGAAAATTTTTGATCATTAACCCATTAAGGCCCATTTAAAACCCAGGCTTTGTAGGATAAAAATAACCACGACAAAGTGGACATGACTGAAAAATAAAATATTAGTATTTTTTTGTTTTGCAATTCAATTGTTTTTTATAAAATTATTCAAACAAATTATCTAAAATTTTTCAAATTTAATTTTTTTCGTAATAGTTGAATTACGTTTTTTTAATGCTCATCGTTGTTCAGCTAAATATTATTTAATATTTTTTAACTTATAACAAAATTAAATTCAATTTTCCTTACATAATTTTATTATATAAGTGTCAAATTGAAATCATTTGATAACGACTCGATGAATTTTTTTACAAATTTTTAATAATATCTGCACACACGCTGTGTAGTATAGAGCACAATTGATTTCGATAGTTGTAAAGCAAATGATAACGTGCAAAGAAAAAAAAAACAGAAAGAAAAAAAACTAATACTTTCATGCGCATTACTTCCGCACTAAGAAGTCAGCAATTGAAGAGTGTCGAACACGTGTATAATGGAGCTCGCGCACGCACTCGCGTACATACGAGCGGCAATCCATGTATTCCGTAGGTACCGATTTTTTCTCTCTTTCTCTATCTTTCTGTCTGTCTCTCTATCTCTTTCTCTTCCTGTTACTCTCTTTTATCGAGACGAGAAAAATCCACATTTAAGAGAGGAGATGAGAACAAGGAGATAGAAGAGCCGAGGCGCGAAGAGCATGCGCAACGGAAAATACTTTTATCCAGCAGGTTGGCCGCTCCCGGCAGCTTCGGCGTTCGAAACGCGCCGTTGAACGCGTGCCAAAAGGATTGGGAAACGGCAAAGTGAAGAGAAAGAGTGGTAGAAAGGATGGTCGGCGCTAGGCAATTCCAAAGCGCGCGCGAGAAAGGAAATAAGTGAGAGAGAGAGAGAGAGAGAGAGAGAGAGAAAATGAGAGGGAGAGGGGGTGGGGTGAGTGAGGGGAGGGAAAAAAGTAGCGGGTGGCCGAGGTGGAAAAGGAGAAGAGTAGTGTCGGGGAAATGGGACGAGAAAGAATGTAGCTCTGCAGAACGGAGCTTGTTCCTTTACGACCATTCTTTCTCGTCTTCGTTGTCGACGGCTTTCTCATCCCCTTCCACTTTCCTTTACCTAATGCCTTCCACCCCCTTTCCCTTTTTTTCTTCCTCCGCAAAAGTAGTTTCGCCTCTCCCTCATTTCTTCTTCTTTTTCTTCGTTTTTTTTTTCCTCTCTTTCTTCATGCCCTTTTTTTTTATATTTTTACTTCGCGCTAGTCGTTCAGACCCTCGTTACGCGACGTCTTGCTGATCGAAGCCAGGATAGATCTCTCGATCTTTCAGCCGCAAGAGTTTCTTTAAACAATCCACTGTGAGCTTCTTTGTCATTGGTTGTTTAATCGCTTTCCAAGCCTCCACTTGTACGAAACACTCGAAAGCACTTTTTGATATGAAAGGCAATTAAGTAGCCGGTATGCTGTTAAGAAGCACTTTATCTTTTTCTCACTTTCGAATCGATTTTATCTTTTTTATTTTGTATTTAATCTAAAGCTAGATAGCCGCAAACAATTTACTATTTCCTCTGTCGGTCTTGAAAGAAGTTTTTACTCGAGATGCGAATGTTAACTCTTATCTTTTAAAATTTTAATTTTTTGGTCATAATCTGATTTAGATGGGTACGAAAAAGGTCAGAAAATCCGCAAAATAACTACTCTTATAAGATTTTAATTTGTTTGAAAAATATTGTTTTACTCGATAAAATGCAATTTTCGTTGCGGCATATTCTATATATTTGTCCTATCGAGTCTGATCGAAAACGCCTGTCTCTACTGTATATCCATCACATATATGTTATTGGAAAATAGAAATTGACTATATTACAAATTTTAAAAAATAATTTTTTTAATTCGCTACGATAAAAAAAAAACAATAAATGAATGAAGCCATTTATATTTTTAAAAAGTTATAAATTGAAATTTACGATGAGATATATAGTAACGCCGGTAATTCACGACACATGTGTCATAAAATAAATTAATTGCCTTTAAAAAAAAAAAAAATAAAAAAAAAAATAAATAAAAAACAATGTTTTTTTAGGTACCTATTTTAATTTACCAAAAATATACGATTAAAATACCAGAAGTCTGCCACAACTTATGTTTAAGAGGTTGTTTATCATTTTTTATAGCGACTTTCTCGAAGCTTAGACAACTCGTAAACTTCGCGAGAGGAGAAAAATCTTCCTTATACCCCTCTTACACACGTGCACATTCTATACATTTACACACACACACACATATATATCTATGTTTATAAATGTGTTCATATATGTACATATACATGAACACGTAGAGGAGTATTCGAAGAGCCTTTGCTTTTGTGCTTTAAAGCTTCTACCTCGTATTTTGGAATTATGTCCGTTGCAGAAGACCGACGCCAAATATCGAATTCTAGGCAGAGGAAGAATCCGCGAGAATAAAGATACAAAGAGAAAAATAGAGAGAGAGAGAGAGAGAGAGAGTCAGAGAGAAAAAGAAGGAAGAATAAGAACATGCTTTACGATCAAGCAAAAACAATTTTTAAATCAGTTTTAGATATTTTTTTTATCTATCCCATTATATTGTATATAAAATGATTTATTAATCGTGGTTTTGTATTGTTTTCTATCGTAGTAATCGTGGTTTAATTGTATCAATCTGCATTTTCATTTATTTAGTTTTATTTACTTCCTTCAAATTAATCAAAGGAATTTTTATTGCTTCGAAAAATCTTTCATAACGCGCAACTTTATTTACATCCGCGATGCGTTCAGATTTAATGCGAAATATTTATACTATATAATTTTTATAAAGGTTTTTATTTTTTGAAATCGTGGATATTATAATAATTTATATTTATTTTTGCAAATAATTTAATGTATCTGTTTGGAAAAGTACGAAATTTCAAATTCATTTTATAACGCGTTTTCTCGGCCATATTTTTATTTTCGTAACTTTCAGTTGAAGTTTCATAAACATGACATTTTAAAAGATAAATAATGTCGTAAACTTTAACCTTTCCTTTTAACGTAAATCCTTGAGTGAATTTAATTCGAAAAAAATTTTCTTACTCAAATTTCAGATTACTCTTTCACCGTTAATTAAAGCGCTACCGCAAAAGCTTGAGTAAAAGGAATATTAAAAGCGACAATTTTATGCATAGGTCATAAATCAGAGCGAGAGGAGTACTTAAAAAAAAAAAAATAAAAAATAAACACGAAATAATCGAATTCGCTGGTACATATTTAACATTAATCTCTTTTTCTCGAACGCTATAAGTTCGGCGATGAAAAGAAACGCATCGGTTATAAAAAAAAATATTCCTTGCTGTCGGCACGGAAGAACGGGAAAACGTGCGGCTAACACGAATACCTAGCCGCGTACTTTCTTCCCGAGGTCATTAATAAGAGTTACTCATCTTTTTCGTTCTCCTTTTCTCTATCTCTTTCTCTCACGTTTGTTCCCAATTCTTCTTCGCGTTCATTTTTCTTTATCACGGCTCTTTTTCATACCACGCCGCGTAGCCTTGTTTTCGTTGCTTTACCTTTTCCGCGAGATGGAAGAAAGCAGAAGAGGGCGTCCTTGCTCGCCGTTGAAGATCTCTCGGTTGTTGCCGCGCAGCAATGCTGCCGAGAGTCGATGGGGCACCTTTCCGCCGTGCGCCGGCTGGCCACCGTCACAAAGACGAATTGCTCCCCGGTGGTGTCTCGCAACTTCCGTAAGAATCGCGATCGCTCTCTACTTCTATCGCTTCACTTTTTCTTTTCTTCCTGTCTGCTTTTCCGACACTTTTTCTTCCTCCTTGTCGTTCTTTTGTAATTTCGCACTTACTAACGTAGCCTTATTTCTAACATCGAGACAGAAAATGTTGCCTCTTTAATTTGTCTTTTCATTCGTTCGTGTAGATTTTTAAGCTTTTTATTTATGGTTATCGAAAAATAAAAAAAAGAAAAGTTTATAAAATTAAATGTTAATTTTACTCTAAATAAACGAAATTTTTAGAATCAAGATAATCTTTACTGTTATCATATTATTATAATTGGTTAAAACTATCGAAGCATGTAGTGAAGTAAAAGCATAGAATATAACATAAAAGTTTGAATAAAATCCCAGATTTTGCAAGATTAATCGAATGTATTACTATTGCACGGAGAAATTCTATGATATATGCAATCATATATGCATGTATACAGCCAGAATAAATTATTTTTTATAATTTTTTTCAAACACTATATCAAAGTAGCCGTCAAAAGAAAACTTAACATCATCCATTATCGCAAAGCAACAATGGCAGAAACAGTTGCTTTGTGTAGTCTGACATGAATCTCTCATTTTTCTCTTTTGTTTCTCGAGTCACGGAGTTGTACTTTTTGAAACTAGAAACTAGAAGTTTGAAAAAAAATATATTAAAGCTGTTGCGCATATAACTTATAAAGCTGGAAATGTTATTTTTACAAATGCAGTTAATTATCTTCTTACTGTTATTTTAATGTGGTCGAACGATTAAATTTGGTTCAATTTTAACAGTATAATTATTATTTTTGAACGACTCGATTATATAATAAAAAAAAAAAAAAAAAAAAAAAAAAAAAAATTAATTTAACGCGTTTTTTCATTTCTTAACGAAAAATATAATCCATTAATTCAAAATTGTAATTTTAACCATTACATTAAAATAAAATGGATGAAATAACGGTGTGAAAATACTGTTGTTTATACCTTGGTATAGTTAAAATTTGAACAGCTTTTTAACACAGCCTTAATAAAGATCGGCTTTATCGATTAAGTGAGCGTTACGAAAAAAAGAGAAGAGAAAGGGTGAGTGCAAGCCTTGGTAACAAAGTTTCGTTCTAAGGGTTTTTTTTTTTTTTTTTTTTTTTTTTATTGGAATTTGCCGCGCGCGTAGTTGCGCTGTACATTGCCGTTATTTTTTAATAATCCGCAGACTTTTGAACAAAATTATAAAATCAATCGGGATAATTTGGGTCTTGATACTGGAAAGAAAAAAATTTATCTTATGAAACATATTATAATCGTATTTTTTGAGAAAAAAAAAAAAAAAAAAAAAAAAATAGCGCTCTAGTAGTTAAAATTTCACACAAAATAGTACAAAGTTATAGCATAGACTGGAAACGATTTTCTTGAGTATTCGTATAAATAAAGAAAAGTACAGAAAGTAGAGACATACCGAAGAATTGCAGGAGGAAAGAAAGTGGTAAAAAAAAAAAAGAACAAAAGAAACGCCTTTCTCGACGAAGGAGTTGCCTCGTCGATGGCCGATATTTCATACAAATCGCTCGAGACCGCATCGGCTTTGTAGCTCCCTCGTCGTTTTTTACTTACCTTCGCGTATCACCGCGTCCGGTCGTCCGCGCGCTATATGCTATGCGGTATCGAGCTACAAGCGCAGAAAGTCCGTTTCTTTCTTGTTCGCGCGCGCGCGCGCGCGTGCGCTAGTTTCCGAACTGGTGGCTTTTAAAGAAAGAAAAAAAAAACGACAGCAACTAGCGTAGATCGAGCGTGCGTTCGAGTAGCAAAGTTGATGGTTTGTACAATGTCTCGACTGTTTTTATGCGTATGCACAGTTGTTGTTTTTGTTCGCCTGTGTGTGTATGTATGTGGGTATATATGCGTACTAGGAAAACTCTAAAACTAGACAATAAACTTTCAAGTGTTTGAAATTTCTTTTGTCGATTATTTATTATTACTTTTACGTTCACCTTTTAAAATTCTAACGCGTTATTTTTTTTTTTTTTCCTTCTTAGTAACGATGCAACGATAATAATTTTATTAAATTTTTAAAGAATTTTTTAAGTAAAATGACAAAGGTTTATTTTAAAAGACGATATTTAAAAGAATATTTCATACAGTCGCATTCTTACGTTATACTTTGCATTATGGTGGTACTTTATGATTATAAATTTCACGTGCCGTAATTAAATTCGGACGATTGATAATTTTTTTTTTTTTTTTTTAATAAATTTCAATTTTCTAAAGAAAATAATCAACTTAAGGAAATAAAGTTTAAAATTACGAGGGATTTTAAGAGGAGCAAAAGACCGTTTGTATTCGACATACCTCTCGATCTTTCCATATCACGCGGTACGACTAAAGGGGCGGTTCGTTTTAGGCTCACCCGTATACGTACAGGAGCTACTTAGCCCGGTGTTCCACGGGCGAATAACTTTTCTCGGAATTTATCTCCGATTTACCGAGATTCACTACGATCGGCAGAGAAAGAGAGAGAGAGAGAGATAGAGAGAGAGAGAGAGTGCGTATACCTGCTCGAGAGCTTTACGGCTCTTTGCAGATTTAGTCGCTCGCTCGTTCGGTCGCTTTTCGTATATATAGCGTTAACCGAAACGGCGCTCGCGCTGCGGTTTAATTTACGAGCCACAGCCACGTACAATACGCGCGCGCCTTTCTCTGTAAGCGCACTGTGCGGCTGTGTTAACGTCGCCAAGGAAACGAGCCTCTTACCTATACGCGCGCTCGTTGCTAACATAACTCTCTCTCTCTCTCTCTCTCTCTCTCTCTCTTTTTCTCCTTGCTTATCCCCTTTTTAACCCGTTTAAAATGTTAAAGCGAAAAACCTTTATAAATTGAGGTCGTCGGTGTAGTTAGTGTTTATTTTTTTTTTTTTTTTTTTTTTTTTTTATTTTAATTTCGTGCCATTTCTTCTCTCTTTTTTCTTCGCTCGCGTAGCTTGATGAGTTTTTAACCGGGCGATGAAAAGCGCGCAAGTTTATAGATATGTACACGTGCGTCTGCCTATTTGTACGTATACGTAAATTGATGCGTATACGTGTGAGTAACGCAGGCCGTGTGAAAGGGAGAAATTATCCGAGAGATGGCACTCTGTGTCTGTTAAATACATTTACGAGTATACATATACAGGCGCGCGACAAACGTAATTTTAGGCGTCGAACTAATAAATTTAATAATCGTATTTTCACGTTTTCGAGTTTCGGTTACGATGTTCATGTATTATATTTGTCCACGTACGGTATTAATGCGTTAAAATTACTTTGTAACTGCGACCGAGTTATTATGTCAAAGTTTGATTTAACGCAGGTTGAGAGAGAGAGAGAGAGAGAGAGAGAAATAGGCTCGAGAGCGAGCTTATTTCCCTGTGATCCGAGGGTTGAAATAACGAAATTCCCAAATTTCAATTCCCTCTTTGTCGTTTTCAACAAATCTCTCCTCGCTTCGATGTGCACGCCGTTTAGTACATGTGTCAATCGCTCCGGCTATAGAAACTAACGTTAACGTTACGCTCCTGCGCAGTTTTACGATCGACTGAATTATTTACATGCAAATCATCGTTCATAATTTTCTTGCATTTTCATATCAGCTTTGTACTTGTACTACTATGTTTTTATTTCTTTTTTATTTTTACACTTTTTCGAAATGAATGAAAGATTGAATAAAAAATAAAACGGTATAATTTATGATGAATTATGTAAGATGTTGTCAAATTATGTTAGTCAATTATTTTATTCAATTGCAAAAATTTATTTTAAATAAGTAAATGAGCAAAATTCTATAACAATCTAGCATTTTTATTTGCAGTAAACAGAATAAACTTTTTAGTTTTATTATACGGTAATTTAAAAAAAAATTGTTTTCATAATTCTGATGTTTCTATAACTTTTATAATTGTGTTATATAAGTTATTGTCTAATTTCTACATTCATGTAAACATCCTAAAATTTCTTATTCGAAATTAAATGCAAACGGGTTTATTTTAATGAAAATATATTGTTTCTGGTAATATGAAAAGAAAATAAGGCAATATAATGTTAAAATATAACAATACTCCTATTGAGAGCAAAAACTTTTTCCAGTAAAAAGCTGTTGAGAGAGAAAGAGAAAGAGAGGGAGAGAGAGAGAGAGAGAAAGAGAGGGAGAGAGAGAGAGAGATAGATAGATAGAGGGCGAAATTTACGGTTTCACGGAACACTTTCGTTTCCACAGTCGATCGTTCGATCGTATTTTCGAATTAATGCATCTCATGGTCAATATCAACGGTAGCTTGTCGAGCCTTAATCCCTAACGGTTGGAGGGTCAGCAAGCAAATTTGAGCAAAATAAAACTTTTCGCATAAAAAAAAAGAAGAAAAATAAAACTATAGCCGCATAATATGTATATATATGGATATGTATGCGTGTGTATTTTATATATGTATATTTTCATCGTGGCATTGTTTGCGCAGGAAAGCTTTTACGCGAAGCGATGGTATTTTTCTAGAGCGCGAGTCGAGTCCCGTGCAAGTACAAGTGCTGAACAAACACTGAATTCTGCGAATTTACCGCTCTTCGATACACAAAGTCAATGCTCAGGCAACGAGAGAGAAAGAGAGAGAGAGGGGGGGGGGGGAGCGCGCGCCCATCTCAACTTTTAATTTTGCTAATGTGAGTTTTGTATAAGTCCGCGACGCAAATGATTAAAGTTGCGGAGATCCCGAAAATATTTATTGTTGTTTAAAATTAATGAAATTCAGAGATGACGCTTGCTGAAACATTTGGGTTAAGCTTTTGTTTTCGGGTTGTTTAATTTGCTTTATAAATTATTGTTGAAAAAGTTTCGCTATTGTGAGTGTTTTAGTAGTTCCAAAAAAAAAAAAAAAAAAAAAAAAAGAATGAAAGAAAGAAAAGAAAATAACTAAGTTAAAATTACTATAGCGGATTCGAAACACAACGAATATTTTGCAAGATTTATAAATTAATCATGCTTATATTTCTAACTTGCTTTTAATGTTATGTACATAAATTTTACAAAAAATGGATTTCGTAAATACTTAATAAACAGCAAATTACAGCCTCAAATTTTGTACATTAATATTATAATATAATTAAGTTCAATTTTATATTAATAAGAGTCATTTTTAATACGCAATAATCAAAAGAGCTTCGTTAGCAAATCAGAGAGGTCGATATTTTTGGAAAATTTTAATTGAATATTTTATAAATTTTTGTAATATGTAGTAAGTAATTATCCGTCTTCGGTCAGCAGTTTATCCGTTAAGCTTCAGATAGACGTGTTAACTCTTCTCCCATCTCGAGAGTCAGATAATGGCGTTGCATAATGAATTAGTACAACTCGATAGAATTTTGAGGAGAGAGCGATCGAGTCTATCTCAGCGAGAAAACAGGCGTATAGTTCAATTCTGGAAATACTATTCGGAACAAAGCTTATAAAACCTTGACCGTTCTTTCGAAAATGATATAATTCGCAACGCCGGGAGCTTTGGCTTCTCTCTCTCTCTCTCTCTCTCTCTGAAAATTCTAACGGTTTAAATTATTTGCGATATGTGTGCGAGCGCAGCAATTATACAGCCGAGCGAGCGTAACCGTTATCATACATACGGATTTATCGTTAAATTACGAGTTATACCGCTGCAACGCTAAAGCCGTTTCGTCGAACTGCCGCACTCGCGCACGGAAATTATTAAGCTCGCTCGTTTTTTCGATCGGACGTTCTTTTAAAACTGGACTCGTTGCAGCCGACGTCGCTCGGAAATTAAAGTTGTTGCGTTCGTCATTAAATCAGGGAACGGTATCGATACGTACCAATATCGAATGTAGATTGGAAATATCGGGAACGTTGATTGATTATTGATATTGTTTGCCAATGATATTGTTTTATATTGTTATAAAAAATTCTTATTTTAATATTAATTCTGTTTCTGTAATGATTTTTGTTTTGCACAATTTACAATCAAAATATTATAAGTATAGGTAAATAATTTGAACTTTGGAAAAATGACCTTAGTTCTTAGGTTTTGAAAATGTTAAAAATATGTACCATAATTATAGTTTATACGAGATATTTTGTAAAAGCTACGTTAAAGTTTCGTTTTAAATAACGAAACCGTATCAAATATTTAATTTAGGCAGCCATTTTTTTTAAACATTCTACAATTAACAACAAATAATAATAAACTTCATTTTAAGACTAAAATTTTCGTATTATTAACGTACAGCAGGCTTATTAAAACAATTATGAATTTTTGAAAATCCTGAAAATTGATTATTTTTAATCTTCATTAAATTAAATGTCACATAATATTGAAAATTGATGTCGAACTAAATTCATAATTTTGCAAGCATGTTTAATGTTATCAACACATGTCAAATTTTCATAAACTGCACGGCGGAAAATTAGCAGTTAAGCTATAGAATCTTTTTGGTAAATTGTTTATCGAATTTCAAATATCACTTATAGCGGCTTCGCAATTTATTATCGATAATTCAATAATTTTTTTCATTACCGCAAAGTTTTGATCGGACGAGCGAAGGCACAATTTGAAATTTTGTTTTATTTTTTCTTACTTTCAAGTTTGTATAATAATAATAAAGCGAAATAATTTTCGTCATCGACTTTACGATGTACGCACAGATTCCAAGCAATCATATTGATTCGACGAGAAATTTAACCATACATACGCTCACGAAAAAAGAAAAAAAAAAAAATTACACTCACAAATATACGTCGCAAAAGCTACCTAGTTTTAAACGAGGATTATCCATCTCTACATAATAATCAGGCGTGACGCTCGCTATTAAACGAACCAGTTCAATCGTCTCGTGCGTCGCTTACAACTCGCGCCGTCGTTGTACGATTGTTGTCGCGGCGAAAAGCGAATAGGTATAACGTTGTGGTTTGAGCTTTGCAAAGAATAGATTAACGCGACGGCCGCCGCTAGAAAATTATAGAGTCGCGAGCGGACGCGATGACGTTGACCGTCGGTGGTCCGGCGATAGAGCAATCGACCAATAATAATCGGCGAAAGCTCAACTAGAGTAGGTCATCGGGAAACTGGACAAATTTGCATAAACGTGCCACGCCCAGCGAGCCCAAAACAAGCCCTGTTCAGCCCGTATTAATAATGCAGCAGTGCGATAATTTGTTAAGCGCTTCGGTAGCAGACGTCTAAATGGAAAACGTCGACGGTGGCATATATACTCTTAGCTTTTTTCTCTCTCTCTCTCTCTGTTTCTCATTCTCTTTCTTTTTTTTTCTTTTGGAGATCAGCCAATCCAAGGTTAAGGTCATCGTTTTTTTGTTTTTTTTTTTTTTTTTTTTTTTATGAAATGCCTACACCGATATCGATCGAGTCTCGTCGTCGTTTTTTTCTTCTCTTTAATGCCGTACCATCAATTCTTCGCGCTTTCTTCGTTATCTTCTCTTCTTTTTATGGTATACAAATCAATGTAGACATTTTTTTATCACCTTATTCTTTTAGTTTAATAAAAAAAATTTTCTCTTAATACACACTGTACACGAGACAAGTGCGAACGTGCATAATCGTGCTTAATTCTATCGGTAAACTATCGGTAAAAAACAGCGAACGTTGGCTGTGCATTGGTCAGTTAAACTATTCAGACTTTCTAGGTGTGCGCGGTGTGTGTGTGTGTGTGTGTGTGTGTGTGTGTGCACAGAAAAGGGAATAATATAAACGCGAGCGTACAGACACGTATTACCGCATGTACATCTTTTGGAGTGCCGCGTTTTCTCTCTCTCTCTCTCTCTCTCTCACTCTCTTTCGCGGTAGTCTTTCTCCGTCGCGTGCACGTACGCGGGCATCGATACGGAAGTCGGGTTGATTGGTCGAAAATTGATTTCCCTCGTCCCTGCGGCATTATATCTTTCACCAATGGGTGGTAAAGCTGCCGGTGGCGGCGGCAGCGGCGGGCTGTAGTAGCGCCGCGGCTTTCTCGTCAATAACCCCATCAGCCGCAGGTGATGAAAACGAGTGCGAGACAATCTGTCGTTTACCACCTCTCTGTGTGTTTTCCGCTTTTCCCAGCGCAAGCACGCGCTTAACGTTCTAACCGTACAATCCATCGATTTTCTCATAAATCTCAATGGATTATAAGGATACAGCTCTCTCTCTCTCTCTCTCTCGCTTCTGGTCAATAATCGAACCTCGTTCCGCTTTCATTAAACTCGTATACTTTGTGTTTAACTATTTTCATTTGCCTTTGTCTTTATTCTTATTTTTTCAGCCTTTTTTTTTTTTTGTTTAATTTATCATTAAGAAATTTATTTACTTTTTATTATTATAAAAATTATGTCATAATATAAATGACTGAAATTTGTTTTTATTTTAATATACTAATGAATAAAAATATTTCGTTTTATTTTCTGGATTTTAGGGTTATCATAAATGTTTAGTTAATATATTCAATAAAAAACTTATTAATTATAGATGCAATATCAGATAATGCGATTAAGCTCTGATTTGAGATATTATAATAACGATAATCAGACTTCCCGTCTTATCTTAAAGTTGCGCAATTTGTGGTTTCCTGCATGATATCCTGATTAAGTTGATATGCTCTAAGAGAATATCAAATATCTAAATAATTCTAATAATAAATAAACTATTCTAATAACTATATTGTTATTACACAATAAATAGTGGTTTTCTACATTTTCTTTCACGGACAATTTTATATAAAAATAAAATATTTATTCATGTTACCACCAAAAAAAAAAATAAATAAATAATTTTATCAGAATATTTTAAGAAAGTAGTTTTTAATATTTTGAATATCAAAGGTCGGATGTATTATAAAATGTAAATTTGGACAAACTTTTTCCGTATAGCTGAATAAATTTTGTTAGAATGAATTCAAATAAAAAAAAAGAGAGAGAGAGAAAATAAATAAAACTAAAAGTTAATTTGCAATTAATTTTGCTAAATAATTTTGAAATTTTAATTAAAAGATTCGAACTCGATTATTAATTAATGTAAATTTGTCAATAATAAATCGTTGTAGTAATTCACGTTTACGGCGATGTTAAATAAAAGTTTGTGAAAAAATTAAATAGACCGTGTCCTTAACAAAAGTAATCTGATTTCCATGTAAATTTAAAGAGTTTTGGCGCATGCACACACCGAAGATTATTCAATTCTCACGGTGCCGAAATTTTTGTCCGCCCACTCTCGCAATATTGCACTTCTATATTCATGAGATGCAGTTCGCTCGATTCGGGACAAGTTTTCGCGGTGTCATCCAGTTGTTTCGCGCATACGGGCACGTATATACACATGCAACACGAGCACGCGCACACGCCCACATACGCCGCACGCGTTTACGCGTTATACAAATGCTTAGGGAAGCGAATGTACGTGTAAAATGGAAAGAGCCATCAAACTCTTGAAGGAATTTTTCATTCGGCGCCAATTTTACTCGCACGAGTTTTCATTCATTATTTCTTTTTTCTTTTTTCTTTTTTCTTTTTTTTTTTATTTTCGTGTAAAAATTATTGGAATTTTTTATAAAATTTTTTAAAATAATACAATTTAATTTAATAGATTCGTAAAATTTCCAATACCTATCATTTTGTTTTATACAATCCTTCGTAAAAAAATTCATCCTTCGTATATTTTTTTCAATTTATAAAAAATCTTTTGAATTTTATTTATAACTAATTTTACATTATTCATTTTAAATCCATAAATCATCAAAAAAGTTACGTCGAAGTAAAAAAAAAACTTACGTCGGTGATATAATTTAGCAAGACAAACAAATATCCCTATGTAGACCCAGATGTGTAAAAGTGCATGTAGGCAATCTCATTGAATGAGTCATACGAGTGAGTTTTTTCGAGCGAACCCTCAAGCGCGAGATCGCAGTTTTACCTTCGACTCCATACATTTATATATTAAGTACACGGTAAATACTCAGGACGAAGTTTTGGAATTTTGAAACTCCGTCGTCAACTTTGTCGTTTATGTCGTTTTCGTCTCGTCTACTTTGTTGGCACCTCCTTTAACTGAGTAACTTATGTGGGCTTCAGTCGATCCCTCGTTCGCGCGCTCGCATTTTCTTCGCAAGCCGAATTGAAGCGAACCGGAGAGAACAGCAGCTGCGTTTCACGCTCTATGGTTAGGGATGCAAAATGGAAATATTTATTCAAGAAATTTTCCGCTTCCTTCGCGTGATTCGCGTCGAAGATAGAGTGAGTTACAGAGCGAGTAAGAGAAAGAAAGAAATAGAGGGAGAAAATAAAAAAGAAAAATGAACGTAGGTATTTTAATAACCTAGATTTTTGTTCTCTTGCTCTACAACATTTACTTGATATCTTTTTGTCATCATTGTGCTTTTCTTATTCCTCATGTCTTTCCTATAAGGAAAGAAGGGTGACTTAGAAATTTGTACAACCGGTTAACTTCTTGTTATACTCTGTTTATGACGTTTTTAATTACGGTTGAATCAAAAATGTCGCTCTCGGTTTTCTTGAAATTTTTCTTTTTTCTCGTTTGTTCTCTCTCTCTCTCTCTCTCTCTCTCTTTCTCTCTCTTTCTTTCGTTCGCTTGTAGTTTTATTATGTAAATTCGAATATTCTTAAGAACCCATATGTTTGCACAACAGCACGGATCATTGCATTATAAGTTCCTTTGTATCGAGTCGTTAAGTGGAGGAGTTCGCGCGACAGGAAATTGAGATACATAACCGTGAAAATGTATCCGGCGAAAGAAGGATTGCCTCGTCGACTAGTCGATGAGTAATTCTTCGCTCTATTTTTTTTTATTCATCTTTTTTTTTTATTCCACTGCTGAATTCATTAGTTGAGTCATTCCCACGAGTAACGAGAATAATGTGCTGTATATATATCAAGAAAACTTTGATTTATTTGCGCAGTTCTATTAACTTAAAAAACAACGAGTCGAAAAAGCGAAAGCTTTTCCGCTTATACGCGGAAAAGTGAAAAAGTCTTGCGCGCTTTTTTATCTTCCTTTTTATTCTTTTTAATTTTCCATCTTGCCTAAGGGAGTAAGGTAATTAAACGAAGAGGAAAAGCAAGCAGCGGAGCGAAATTAAAACGGCATTGAAAAAAACTTCAAGACATTGCCTGTATATATATATATATGTATATACCACACACATACTTATACCGACCTTTTAATAAGCTTATTACACACCGCGCGCTAAGAATGCTTTTTATCGTTGAGGCTTTTTATTTGCTTTCTGCTTTACGCGTTCGAGCATCCGTACAGCACTCGGTACGCGTCTCTTGTTTTTCTCTCCTTTATTTTTCAATTTTATACGTGGTTAGGATCTTGAAGGAAAGTTTGTTTTTTACAAATCGATCGTTCGATGGCGTCTGGCACATTTATTTCAAGATCTTTCAAATAAATCAATTACCGGCGAGAATAGTTGTTACCGCACGCTCTGCGTGTGTGGAAAGTTACATGATGACCGTTGTTCTCGAATCTAATTCTGAATTACAAAGTTCGTTCTCGGCCTTGCGTCTGCTGCGCTGCGATAAAGTCCGATGACTATTTCTATATACGTATACATATACATATATGGTCATGCTCGTGACATTCTCTATTCATTTATTATTTTCAACCTCTCGCCCGAAATGGCTCTTTCCTATCTTGGTGTGTACGACGCACGCTCTCGATCAAATATTTATCATTTTTGTACGTCAATGGCGGTGGGAGCGCGAATGTCATGTGGCGCTTGACATGAGTTTTGGGTGACATAAGTGTGACGAGAATTTACGACTGAATTATTATATTAATTTATAATACAATGAAATTGGGTTATTATTTTGGATGAAGAGAAAAAAAAGTAAAGTAATTTTTCATTTGTATTTGAAAAGTATGATAAAAACTGTCTATGTTTATTTGTTTTCGTCCACTTGCAAGTTTATCGTCTGCTTGATAAACTTGATTTTTTGCAGAAATACACTTAAATGACTTAAGTGGACATTTAAAAAATTGAATATATTTTTTATAAACAAAAAAATTTTTCTCATCTTCGGTTTGAATATTTATGACCATTCTATTTATAATAAGCCGTTCGTATTTCTTAAAATTTTCTAAAAATTCGCGTATGCCTGCAAGGGTCAATGTAACAATTAGCCGAACCGGGAAGGTACGCGTTACTTAATGCAACGATAACGTTCATAGCTACGATAAAGAAGGTGCGCAATCGACGTGCCGTGTTACGTAAGGGATAAAAAAAAAAAAATGAGAAAAAACCAGGACCACGTTATTAAAAAGAAAGACTCGCGTGCGCATCCGTGCTCTGGTTCGTGGAAAAAGTGAGCAAAGTCGGAACCGAGGCAAAACCGTGCATGTTTCGATATTACGCGTTTCCTCGCGTTTTGCTATACCAAGCGTAAAGCTGTACTATATATCTCGTTACATTTCTTCCTCCCTTTTTCTCCCTCTTCTTTTTTTAAACATTCGCGTACACAACGCTTCTCAGTACTCGCCCATTCTATTGCAACTTTTTTTTATTTTTTCTAACGCCGTAGCACCGATAGTAATAGCAACAACGACAGAAACGACGGCACCGACGGATCGACCTTTCTTCATGTGGCACAATTGAGTACAGTCCTTGGCTTTGCAAGCTGCGATGTTCGCGAATTTTCAATTTTCCAGACACGCTATTTCCTTCTCCGAGCAACGTTTTCACTCTATCTCTTCTTTCTCTCTCTCTCTCTCTCTCATTTTTCCGCTATATATGCTTGCGTAGACTATTTCGGTCGACTATGTACCGAGTTGTGTGTTCGTATGTATAGGTACCGTATAAACGCGAGGACGACATTGCAGGAATGAGATGAAAAAGGCGGGAAATCAAAGTTATAATTGGAAAGCAGTTGCTTTCCTTGCAGTTACTTTTTTTCTGTTTATTGATTGTCTTCTTTTTAACAAGGAAAGTACGAAACGGTAAATTATTTTTAAAGCTCATTGCTTTGTTTTGTATACATAATTTTTTTTTTTTTTTTTTTACAATTTCATTGCTTTATATTTTTTGATAATAAATTCCACAAAATTATAAATAAAAATTTGAATGAAATTTCAATTGCTTTATTATTCTTGAAGAATATTTTACAATGATAACGACTAAAATTTACAATGCCTTATTGCAAAACTATAGTATTTTTAATTAAAGTTAGAAACTGCCTGTACGCGAATAAGTCGCAATGATTCATCCAGAAATACATGCATATTTGGTACTTAACAACAAGTATACTATGAATTCGAAATAGTCTGGCGACACGTTTCTCCTTAAAAACGTTGTAACAAAATTTTCATTCACACTTTAGATTATACGAAAGTAAAAATACAATCGGGCAATATCAATTTCCGTTCTTTTGTCATCTTTTATTGCATTTTGTAAGCAAATTCAATCGCCGGAAGTTTGACATTCTCATTTCACCGATGTTAAATTAATCCGCGTAATGGATTATTTGGCCGGAATTCAGATATCGAGCGAGTCCGTTTACATAATGTACAATTTTTTTGATACGTGCTTACCATATATTCTCGAACATTAATTTTCACTGGAAAATCTTACGGTAATAAACGATGCACATTCGTCAATGCTGCAACAAAATACAACCTAAGGGTGTGAAGGGCGAGCCGATTGTAACTGCGACGTAAGCGCGATACTTTTTACGGAAAAGCAGCGCTAATGAACGGCTCCGCGAGTCGCGTTTACACTCGAATGCGCATTTTTTATTATCGAATTTTGCGGCCGATTGAAAATGCGAAATTATAGACCGATAATAATACGATTATCCTCGCGCGTTTGTATTAATCGCTTACATTATTCATTACGATTATAATGGGATCTCCCTCATTGTCTCGGAACGTTGTCCGTCGCGAGAGCACGATGTAGGTTTTATATCGGCCGAAATCAAGCAGAGGCATTAATCGTAAGGACAATCGCGTTGGCGGATGAAATTCCACGTTTGTCCCTAGTGACTCATTCCCATTCTCTCTCTGTCTCTCGCTCTCGCTCTCTTGGATGGTTCTATGCTTCGTGTCGTTTGCACTCGCGCGTTCGGGCTCTTTTATATATATTCGATTCCGAGTTATGGCCAACTCTCTCCATACGACAGGATAAATATTAATCGTTTGCAAATTGTTGAACGCGCGGCTTGTTTTACGAGCTCGCGAAGTTCTTTTGTTGCGCGTACGCCGTGTTGTTTTATAGCTGTATAGTTGCGCTTGGAACGAAGGATCGTTATTCGAAAAAAGCCTTTTGTTTATGCGATTATTGTAGAATTATTATCGACTGAAAAAGTAAAATATATATAGTGACAAAATTTTGCTTTGCAATAGCGTACGTGAGCATTGTAAATATTTTTTTTTTTTACTTATATTTTAAACAAAAAATATTCAACACGGTTTTATGATACAAATTTTCTTTCTCTGTATTTTCCTTTTCCTCATTTCCTCACTTTTATTTTATTAAATTGTTCAATAATAGATATTAATACAACTCGTTATTAAAACAACATAAAGAGAAACAACTATTTATTAAAAACATGCTTTTGCAAACAATATTATTGTCATACGTTATTGCAGACAATTATTCGTTTATTTAAGATTATTATTAAGCTGTAAAGAAAAATTATACTTACTTGTTTCGTGCGAGATGCATCTATTTATATGAATTATTTTTCGTTCATAAAATAGTATACTTATGTAAAAAAAAACCCTAGTAATAAATATCCAGCTATCCTATTAAAAATGTATTTAAGTGTTTGAAGATTTAACAAAAAATAAATTTACAATTGTTTAGTATTCATAAAAAATCTTATTTTTTTATTTCTTAGTTATGTTTAGAGGAAGAAATGAAATATTAAAATTTTATTAGAATACGTGTATTCATTTGTTCGCACATAAATTACTTTGGAGCTATGTTGCTTGAAAATATATTAATAATAATAATAATGCTGTTTGATCTTATTATCAACCTTTACTTGGCTCGGTAGCTAAAGAATCATGAAAGCCGTAAGCTCGAGTACCGGAAATTATTCACGCAGATCGTAAAAGGGCTAGATAATTTCGTGTTTGATTTTTACTCCCTGTATTAACACGGCCGCTTTGATGTCTCTATCCTTTCAATCTCGGCACTTCGCAAGGTTCCCCATCATCGAGCCACTCCTTCCTGTAGCCTTTCGCTTTCTTTTTCCTCCTTTTATCGTATATATCGCTACTCCATTTTATACGGTCGCTCACTCTTTGCGATGTTCGGGGATGCGCGAGATCGCTTTTCTCGCGTTCCCCTTGGGACAATCGACGAGGGAAAGAGAGAAAATAGAATCATTTCGAACGTGATTACAAGAGGGAAAGGGGAATAGAGACGGAGAGAAACCCAAGAGCTTTTAAACTTATTCGTTGACTGTTTCTTCATTTCCTTCATCCGTTCGAGATTTTTACTTCGAAATAGGAGAGGGGGTAAGGCCTCGACTCGCGTTCGCTCGTAGATTGCGAGAAAGAAGCTACTTTGTCGAAGCTCGGAGATAACTTTCGTACAAGGGAAGCGACGGCTGCGACGATCGATCGCGGGCGCGTTTAGCTCCCTTGTGTTATTTCACCCATCCTTTTATGTAAAAGGCCGGCTTTAAAAAGTAAGGCTTTCGTGAATTGGCTCTGCGAGATCCCGTAATTGATATTTATTTTATGAACGCGAGGCAACATCGTCTTTTTCCAAGAGTAGTATTCGAAAGCGATATTGTTTCATTCGTGTAAAACGATTTAGTTTGAAAAAAAAAACACTCGCGTTATTTTTATAAAAATATTACATCCGAGTTATAAAATACAGTTTTTTCATACTAACGCATTTTAAAAATATTTCCGATATAAATATACGAGGCGGTGCGCGCACCGTCGTAAAAAAAAAAAAAAGAAAAAACATAACCGATAGAAAATTTCATCGTTACGCGCGTTGGAAACTTACCGTTTTCTATTTCCTTCATTCCGGATCTTATTATATATTTACAAGCAAAATTGAGAATGTTCAGAGAAAGATGAAAAAAATAAATTTTTATTTCATAGGACAGAAAGAGGATAATAAAACGCGGAGAATCGCGTTCGTGGCCATCGTTCGTGCATTTTTCATAAAACAGCACAGATGGACAAGCGGTGTATTACTCGGCTGAAAAGCTCTCAAAGAAAAATCAGCGCGCGGTTGCCTCGGCACGAATAATTTACCGAAATTGCTTCTTCTCGAGCGGCGGTATTATTGTACTCGAGGATCCTCGAGAAGCAAAGTACGGAGAAGAGTAGTTGCATTTACGGAAACTCGGTATCTCGTTGCTCTCTCTCTCTTTCTCTCTCTCTGTCTCTCTCTCCTCCTGTTAGCGAAGTACCGGTATGTATCGAGCGCTTCTCTCTCTCTCTCTCTCTCGCTCTCTCTTCCAATCCTTCGCCTTTGCATACGCTTGTATATATATCGGTGGTGTATGTATCGGGGAGAGCGGGGTGTATGCAATTCGATAGAGGAAGAAAGGCGCGAAGGTAAAAGGAAGGTGAGAGAGGACGACAGTGGCGGTGTTGGTTATAGAATCTAATACAATTGCCGGCAGCGCGAGGAAATTTTGAAAGCACGAGTGCGCGCGCTAAGCCAACTGCTCCGCCGACTATTACATTGCGTTGCGTGTATCCTTCCGTAATAATGGTTATTTGCCTTGGAGGAGAAGTAGCCGAGCTTCTTCTAAGATAACTTCGAAACGAATATCGCGCTGTCTAAGGTTTACAATTATGCTGTACTTTGGCGCGATAGATTGTTTCGGTGTAAGTTTATAAATTGCGTACGAATAAAAATCGACTTTACGAAAAGTAGACAACATTGATAAATTCATAATAAACGAGGAATTATGCTATTTTAAACATAAATATATAAAAGTAAATATTTTAAATTTAATAATGTTTAATCAGTGATTTATAATTTACTGAATTGATAATTTACTGAAAAATTTTAATGTTTTAAGTAAAGTATATGGATTTATTTAATAATGTTATCTATGTACATATGTTTAAAAAGTCATATTTTGAAAAATAAATATAATAACGTATAATTAATATAAATTAAAGTTCAGATATTACAATTTAAATATATTTTAAAATAAAATAAAATTAATAAAAAGCAAAAGAAAATGTATTTTAGTCCTTCGCTTTTACGCCTTGCGATAACTTGAAAAGAATTTTAAAAATAAAAATAAATAAAATTTAATCAATTTGTTCAGGACGAAAAATTAATTTAAAAAGGAAAGTAAAAGAGAAAGACAAGTCGTAGCGTGATGATAAAGAAACGCTCGACTGGAAAATTCAGGAAGAAGGAAAACCGCACGTTGCGTGCTATGTGGCAGCGACGTGCAAGCGAAGAAAGAGAAACGGGGAAGAGTTAACGAGAAAATGCATGTATGTATAGTTAAGCACTTTCTGTGCAGACACGCGACAGTTAGACGAAACTCAAGAATTAATTATTGTCCTCACCTCTTTGTCGTAATTACATTGTGAGCGCTGTCTATTTAACTCTTCTCCTCCTCCTCCTTCTCTCTTTTCTTCTGCTCTCGTTTGTTCTCATATTCTCCTTCTCTTTTGCTTTTACTCACGTTATCATTTGAATATTATAAAATGAGCAAATATTTTTAAGAAAAAATAAAATTTCGTAAATGTTTATTCTGTAGATTTTACTTTTCTACAATAATTTACCATTAAAAGAAAATTGCTTTTTGATATAAAAATAAAATGTAAAGCTACTATTTAATAAAATACTTTTATTCTGTCTTTTCCACTTTTCTTTTAAATAATCGATAAAAAAAAAAAAAAACTTATATGAAATTCTAAAAATTCAAGATCTTTTGTATACAAAAAAAAGTAATCGCGATTTAATTTGCGGTAACTAAAAGAATTTGCTAAATTATTGATGCTTACCAAGAGGTTTAAAAGAATTCCTTCTACAGTAAGACTAATTATACCGTCAAAGTAAACCTGAGTCTTCTTAGTCAACAAGAGTTAATCTTCTGTTATAATTAATGAACTCATTTATTAAAAGAGATTTACAACGATTTATTATGATTAAGTTAAGCTCTCGTGAAGTGGATTGGAAGAGGATTTACAGGCTAAATAGATTGTGAAATGCGGAGATGGAGGATTACGTGTGTATAGGTTGCTTAATTGACTGCACATTGTTTACCATCACTTTTTTATTAACCGACTTCCATTATTTGTTTTATATATCTTTTTTTTTTTTTCTTATCTAATTTATTTACACGAAATTTCCTTAATCCTGTAAAGCGCGATCACAAAAACATTTACAAACGAAATCTTCTAAGTGCACATTTAACCACAGACTGCTTTTCTTAGAAGTGTCTTTCGTATCGCGCGAATGTTTTGCGATCGTTTTTTTAACTTTACAAATTCGTTTTTTGTTTATTTATTCATATATGTACTGTTTTTTTTTTTTTTTTTGTTTTAATTTTATTTTATCCCTTTTATTTATTTATGTATTTATTTATTTATTTATTTATTAATCACGTGGTTATTTTTACCCTTGGCAGACTTGGCAGGAATCGCATACAATATCAGACACTATTTTTTCAATTCGTTTGCGCGTGTCTCCGCTATAACGATAAAATTCCTTTCTTAATCCTTGGGACTATATAACTATACATATGCATCGTACAACTTTGAATATCATTCTTATGTAATACGTATAAAACATTTGCCATTTATTCGTTACCGTTACTTGTTTTTCGTTCTTTTTTTTCTTTCGTATTTTTTTTTTTTTTTTTTTTTGTTTTTTTTTTTTTTTTTTTTACAATAAAAATTGATGTAAGAACTGTAAGCTCGTAAATGGAAAAAAATGCTTTAGAAAATCAGTCTTCAAGAGGAGGGTAACACTCGATATCGTGATAACAATGGTTAAAATATAGAATGAAAATTCCTCGCTCGTCGTTGCTCGTATTTTTGGCTCATAACTACCGTTAAACAACTCGCTACCGCTCAAACTTACAGTTTCTAAACCGGTAACCGCCGTACACATTTATACACTCACTAATCCTCGTCAGCATTTGGACGTACACCTGCGTCGAGAGTTTGACGTCCGCGTCAGGCGAAGAAGCCCGTGCACGTGGAGACGCTTCGGAGCTCGATGTCCTGCTCGACGTCGCAGGACTCCCCGGGCTTGTGCTACGAGTTGAGGGCGGTCGTGCCAATGAAGCTGGGGCAGGCGTTGTCCGGCCTGTCGCCGCTTTGCAGCGAAAAGTGCCTGTAGGACATGTACTCCGGGGGATTCGGGGCGAGAGGCTGCTCGCGCTTCACCGCCGCGCGCTGCTTCTTCATCTTCATGTAGCCGAGAACCGAGATCAGTACGACGAAGACGACAAAACCCATGCAGCTGCCGACGATGAGGCCGAGCCGTCGGGTGAGGATGCTGGCGAGGCTGCCCCGGTCGCCCACCGGTCCCTCGCCGATCACGGAGCTGGGCGCGTCGAGGGTGCGCACCTCGGTGCAGCGGCTCATCGGTGAGTTGCTCATCACCGGTTGGGCCGAACCTACGATCACGTCGTCCTGCGAAGCGTTCCTTTGCCAGTTGTTGATGATCTCGGACTTTGGAGGATCCCAGCTGCCTAGACCCAGGACGCAGATAAGATAACGCGTGTCCGAGGCCAGCTTCGTCAGGCGCACCGAGCGAGCCTTAGGGTCTAGCAACTTGCCGCGTACCTGAAAGCCGCGTTTCGTAATACCAATAATTCCATGTATTTCGATATTGTTATTCTTACACTTACGCTATATTTAGTCATTTAAAATTTTAGTTAATTGTTATTAATAATATTAAACCATTACAATCTACTGTATTATACATATCGTATTGATTTTAAAAATTTAACAATCTATATATTTTTAAAATCATAAGTTTTATATTTTTTATAATTTCTTAAAATATTGAATAATTTTGAATTTAAATTCAGCAAAAAATAAATAATAAAGTACATTTTTTATTGAAAAGAAATACATATAATTTATTTTTTATTATTTATAGTGAATAAAATACTCAATAAATGTAAATTAATTCAGGTATTGGTTTATAGTTCAATTAAAAATTTAAAAATGTTTATTTATTTTAGAAAATTCTACAAATATTAAAGAATTTTCAAATTAACTCTGTATATGAAAAAGCAAAATTTGAATTTTGTTAATTTAAATTTAATCTGAAATTTACATTTCAGCAATGCAACAAGTATAAATTGGGTTTTTTATTTTTAAAAACATTTTTAATAATTAAATAAGATTTATTTCAATTACATATTGTTTTTAATTTGTAGATACGCATTCCAAAATGAATTATTTCTATCACGGATATCTTCTTAGGATATCGCGGATATCTTAATTAGGATTATGTATTGTAATTTATTTTTAATACAAATCACAGAATTTTAAAAATTATGTTTTTTTTTCTGATAGAAAAAATGAGTATTAAATAAAAAAATTTAGATTGTTATTATTAGCTTAATGCAGCGAATCATATATTCATCTAATATTTTATATCACAGACATACGCATGTATATACATTACGTTGTTTGATTAAGTAATTTTAATTGAGATACAGTTTTCCCCATAATTATTGAGAGATAACTTACTTCATCAACATTTCCAAGAGCATGATATGCAACTTGATATCCAAGTAGGCCAGAATGATTTCTGCTCTGCCAGGAAACGAGAACGGAAAACGGCTGGATGTCTTGAATAGCCAGCTTCAGTACTAATGGGGCTGAACAGAAAGATTGTGGCTCGAGATCAAGGAAGACGAAACCTTTGAGTTCTGGCGGCTGTTCGCATCTTAGCAAACCCCCTTCTACGTCATTCATTCCAACGCCGCTTCTACCGCGACCTCGACCTACTCCTCCGACTAGTTTCTGATGGTCGCGCAACCACTCCCAAAGTTCTTGAGATTCGCAGCCACAGTTTAAAGGATTTTCTGTAATGTTTAATCAAAGATGCATTGCTCATGAGCGCGTTTAATTTATTAGTTATCTTTATCATAAATGAGATACAGAAAGTCTTTTGGATTCATCTATCGTTTACAATTAAAACGTAAATTTTCATGTTAAATGTAAGAAAAATTATAAATTTATATTTATTAATAAAATATTCAGTTTCATCGTGTTTACATAAATTTCTGCATGACAATTTTATTATGAGGAAAATAGAAATAGTGACTATCGTGGGAATTTACTTTTTATTAAAGTATATAAACTGATTTACTCACCTTCAGCTCGAAGACTGCGTATTTGTGTTTCCAGAGGGCGAAAGGCATTGAGCGGCAAATTTTCCAAGTAATTTCTGCTAAGATCCAAAAGCCGAAGCTTTTTTAAAGGTCGAAATGCCTCACTAGATATGGCATTGATCCAGTTACCATAAAGATGAAGTTCTACTAAATTAACTAAATTTTTGAATGTTACTTTACCAACTGTACCAATCTGATTAAACGAAAGATCCAATATCTGCAAGGCCTTTAAATCTTCTGGAAATTCTTCGAGTTCCTTTAAACGATTATGAGTAAGATTAAGTATGCGTAGATGTTCCAATCCTTTAAGTCGTTCTTGCGGTAAAATATCAAGGCTATTCATACCGAGGTGAAGAGTTAAAAGATTTGGCAAACTGCGGAACACACCGGGTGATACACGAGAAATACTGTTTTGACTAAGAAAGAGATATTGCAGCGACGGAAAAACTTCAAAATCTTGAGATGTGAGAATGGTCAAATTGGTGCCTGATATATGTATCTCTTGTAACAAAGGATACATAGATTCTGAGGATACCTCGTGTATTTTATTTAATGGATTTCCTGTTAAATTTAACCACGTTAAACCTGGAAGATTCTGACCTGATAAAGCAACAGCTGGAATTTGCTTGAACTTATTTTTTGAAAGGTCAACTCGCCGTAAGATTGGTGAATGTGTAAAAAAATTTGCAGGAAGAGCGTTAAGATGGTTATGGCTTAGATCAACTGAAAACAATTGAGATAAATTTGCTAATGCGAAGCCGGACATAGATTCGATTCTATTGTGGCTTAAGTCAAGCTCTCGTAGATACTTTAATCCGGATAAACTGGCAACATCTACCGTTGCTATATCGTTGTACGATAAAGATAAAATTTCCAAATTCTTCGCACTCGCAAGAGTTGAATATGGAACTTCAATAAGTTTATTTTCATCAATTCGTACTTCTCGCAATGATAACAAATTATTGAAAATTCCAGGAGGCAAAGTTCGCAAATAATTACGATTAAAGTGCAATTTTGCCAGGTTAACATTTAAAACAAAAATGTTTTCCGGTAATTGTGAAATTTGGACTTCGTCGAGTATAAGTTGTTGCAGAAGTGGTAAACCATTGAAACTATATTCTGAAATGTGACTGAAATTATTTTGAGAACCCTTAAGAATTTGTAAACCAGAAATTTGAAGCTTTCGAAGTGCAGGAGCAGTTAGTAAATTATTTTCTAAATTTAAATCAATCAACTCTTTAAGGCCTAAAAATGCTCCATGTTCTATTGTCTGTATTGAACAGTTTTTTAAATTTAATTTTCTTATAGGTAGAGATTCTTGAAAAATTTCATTTTTTAAAGTAGTTAAATGGTTGTTCGCTAAATCTAAGACTTTAAGTTTTTTCAGTGCTGTCAATGAATAAGGATCTATTCTCCTTAGCCCATTGTCTTGAAGGTAAAGTTCTTCAAGCTCATGCAATTCAGAAAATGTGCGGTCTGTTACACGACTTAATTTATTCATACTTAATTCGAGAAATTTTAATGCCTGCATCGGTTGAAAAGCAGCGTCTTCAATTTTCGATATTGAATTATTTGTCAAGTAAAGTCGTTCCACTAGGAGCAAATCGCGAAACAGTGGCGCCTGTAAGTGTGTCAATTTGTTGTGTCCAAGCCACATAATTCTTACGGAGGCTTGGCCGCGTAATGAGTTGTTATGCAAGACAGCCAATCCGTTACTGTCTAATTGAATGGAAACTAATGAGCTACCACCAGAAACTAAGTCCGAGGATAGTTGAAATACGTCTCCAAGTTCCGTAAGCTGGTTACCTTGAAGATTTACATGTTGTAAACTGTGTAGTGTACTTAATGCACCGGTTTCCATGTTGGCGATAGCGTTATTTTGCAAATGAAGTTCCTGCAATGCCGGAAGCAGTGCAAACACACCGCGCCTCACTTCGTTGATTTGATTATCCTGTAATCGCAACTCCCGGAGTTTTTCCAGTCTTGAGAATGTGCCAACTTTTAGTTCGCGAATTTTATTACCATCCAATGAGAGAGACGTAAGTTGATCGCAATATTCAAAGAAATTCACAGGCACCTCTTCAATATAATTGTTGGTCAAGTGCAATTGCTCGAGTTGATTTAGACTTGCGAGACCTTTGGCGTCGATCCTACGTATCGCATTCTGTTGGAAATAAGCCACGGTGAGACTAATGCTTCCTATGAAAGCTTCGCTTGGAATTTCAAGAATATTGTTCTCGGCCAGATAAAGTTCTCTTAATTCGGGTAAGCCTGCAAAAACGCCACCTATGTAATGTATGTGATTATGACTGAGTTCAATCGTTCGAAGATGCTGATTAGACTTGAATGTAGCAGCATCGAGAAAAACAATTTTATTGTGGCTGAGATCAATCGATTCAAGGAATATTAGAGATATAAAAGCATTTTTATCCACATCCTCGATATTATTATAATAAAGTGATAAAGTTTGCACAATTGGACAAGGTTTGAAACAATCTTCCCCGAGTTTATCAAAATTGTTACTGCTTAAATCTAGTATAAGCAAAGAGCTTAGTAATGAATGTCCATCGTTGGGTAATGCCGATATCTCGTTCCAAGCGAGTCTTAATGAAACCAAACTGTCTAGTCGTCTTAGAGAAGCCATTGGAAAGAATGTAAGTTTGTTTTCAGTAAGATCCAATTCAGTTAAGTAATTTTCAAGACCGTCAAATGCATATTCTGATATTTTTGATATTTGGTTCCCCTTAAGACTAAGTTTTACCAGTTTTAAACCAAAGAAGCAGTAAGAAGTTAAATCTTGAATAAGATTGGCTTCTAAATCCAAAGCTGCCAATTTGTCAAGTTCAGCAAACGATTTTTGCGGAATTTGAGTCAATCTACCAGATGCCAGAGCTAAAGATTCCAGACTGTTTTTTATATTTTTAAATGCCAATGAGCTAATGCTGCGCAACGATGAGTGGGATATCTGCAGATGCCTGATTTGCGATCCCGCCGGAAATGCGTTCTCCTTTAATTCATCAATGGATTTATCAAGTTCGTAGACTCTAAGAGATTGGACGACTGTATCTTCTCCTAAAATAATGTATTAACGAGATTTTACTTTCGTAATAAAGAAAATATTTAATAATGTCAAGATTTTTCTTAGATATGGAAATTTATCAAAGAATTGATGTTAATAAAGGAAAAAATTAAAATAATTTTCATCAGGATGTATGTTTTATATAAATTGAATGTATATAAAACGCATAATGTCAATAGCGTTTAAATGCACGGACAAATAAACATTTATTTGAAATTCAATTAATAAGTAAATAAGAATAATAAAAACGGAAAGTTGATTAATGTACTTTCGTAAAAGACGAAAGTTTTCCTCAAAAACCCTCATTTAGTTGAAAAAGAAAAAGATAAACTTACCAGCTGAGTTCATGACACTCATTAGCGTAGATCTCAGTGTTTCCTCGGTCGCCCCGGCGCACTCGAAGAAAAGTCCATCCTCGAAGTTGTAACAGGGACATTCGGGTATTAATTCAGAGGGCGGGCATTCCACCGACTGTGCCTTAATTTCGGCTAAGAAAAAGGACGAAATTAAGAGAAGGAAGGTTATCGCGTTAACGTAGCAACGCACTCGGAAGCACACCGGCTTTCCTTCTCCTTGATTATCTCCCGTCATCGCAGCGTTGCATCACACCCGACCTACTTGTTATGGTTTACTCTGGTACCTCCTAAAATACCACCTGTAACATAATTTACGCAAATCTATTATTACAGTTACAGAGCGAATTACAAATATCGGGGTACATAAATGTAATTGGTTATGTCGGAATGATATTCGATTATTATTGAGTGCTCATGGGAATCAATATTTAAAGCATTGAAGTTCACGAAATTGCGCTTAGAGTAATAGAAAATCAAATACGAACTGCCTAGAGAATCGTAATATTTTTGCATCAATTATTGTAATGCATTATTAATGGGGTCATGAAAGCTCGCTATTACAAAGGTAGTTGGCGCATAAATTATTTAGATTAAATAATACCTCTAAATAATTAATTAAGTTGCCAATCGATGATAAATTAAAGCATTGTGTGCAATGCAATTTTATTCCGTTTTTCACTTACGTCATTATTATAACGATGTTATATAAACGGTATATATTAAAGAAACGTTCGTGAATGTTGAAGTAAGCAACTTTCAGCGTTCGACGATTCTTTGAGGGACAGTAGAGGGCGCGTAAGAAGAGTTAATAAACAGTCCCCTCGTTCGAAAGGGTGTGAACTGCAGGGAAGCGTATAACGACGATGGAAGCGCCCGTCGCGTGTAAATACCTAAGTAGCACCTGCGGCGTAAAAGTAATGCTTCGTCCGCAGCAGCGTCGAGAGCTTGATGGGTTCCTGTCTGTGAAACATCCGCTTTTGATACCGGATGTCAAGGCCTAGCACTTTAGCGATATATTGCTTTATTCAATGCGACTTGGAGGTATAGTTAAGTCACTTCAGAGATTGCACTTTCGATTATTGGTAAATATCGATTAACTTATCATTATTTTCAAATAATATTATCTCTCTGTTTATATTAAAACTATCTATGTATTGTTATATTATTGTTTCGAGTTTGCGAAGTTCGAGTCGAGTTCACGAGTTGAATAATTTCTAGTATTTTACTCTATTTTCAAGTATGTGATAATTTACAAAGACCGTTAAAGTAGGTTTGATATAAAAGTTAATAAACTGTTTTTAATGATCGTTTTTTTATCGTTTACTTTCTACGATCACTTGTTTATATTTCATAAAATCGGATTGATAATAATCTTTATTGGGTTATCTGTGGTAAAAAGAATTTCAAATCTTTGCAAGCTCGAAGGCAAAATCGGTTAATGTAGTAGCAAAAGATTTCGGTTCTTATCTGCCGATGCGTCTCTTTACTATTTCTCTTGGGGGATTTTGCTCTTTGTCCTCACGCGTTGAGATAGAGAAAGAGAGAAAGAGAGAGAAGCCAAGCAGCTTTGCCGATGTCCTCCACATTCCTGGCACAACTACCATAAATGCATTTTCAGTTTCTTCTTCTTCGAGTTTTCTTCATCCCTTATTCTTTTTTTTTTGTTTTTCCTCCTCTTCAAATTTGTTTTAGTTATTAATAATATTTTTTTTTATACTTTAGAAAAGAAAAAGGTAGAGAGAAAGAAAGAAGGAGAAAGAGAAAAGAAAAAGATATACTTTCCCTCATGCAATCTCCTATTTTAAATTATATTTAATTAACAAAGTGCGTAATCCCTGGCTTGCATAACGAAAACAAAAGAAAAAATTAGCTTTCTAAAAGAAAAAGTTCATTCTACACTTAGTCCTGCATTTTTTTCCTGAATTTGAGAATGTTAAAAGTGTAAGTATATATTTTTTGGTAAACTCGCGCGGCGCTCGTGTTGAATCCTCGTTCGGTAATGGAAAGCTCCTTGTATTTACGATCTTCTTGGATCGTAAGTGGGAATGGCCATAACGTGACTGAGAGGCATAGGAGAGCCTCAACTTTCAAGCTTTGAAACGCTTGGTACGTGAAACAATTCCTTAATGCTCTCTCGCTCTTACCGAGTTAGCGAATCAAAGTTATGAAAGGTTTTTTTCTCACGCTATCTCTCTCTCTCTCTCTCTCTCTCTCTTACTAACTCGTTCTATTTTCCTATTTCTCTCGTCCATTCTCTTTTTCTCACCTTTCTTGCGTACAAAAAGCTCGTGTGCCATGATAAAAAACCAAAAAAAGTGAGAATTACCGGCTTTAACGCAGCATTTCACAAAATTTATATGAATTCGCATTAAAGTGAAAATAACGAGAAAGGCCGAAGAAAGCTAGATAAAGAATTAGAGGAATAGAGGCGCGCGCGCGCGCACGAAATAAAAGGCGTAGAGAGAAATGGAAGAGTTTTAAAGGCTACAACGCGGCGGCGGTGATGATGATCCGTAAAATTGTGGAATATTTTCCCTTTAATTCCCTTTTAATTTTGAAGCGCGCGCATAGGCGCCTTTGACGCTCTCTTTGATATTTCGATTTCATCCCCGGCGGCCGTTAGCTATCGTGGCAGCTGCTCCTTTGCCAAACGCTTTAATCATAGCGGTTTTCCGCTTTTCCTTCTCATCCATCTTTCTCTTTCTTTTTCATCTCTCTCTGTCTCTCTCTCTTTCTCTCTCTCTCTCTCTCTCTTACACTCTCTTTCTCTTTCTCTCTCGAGACTCTCTTGAGCTCTATACATCAGAGATAAAAAGCCTTTCGCTTGAAGACAAGTTGTGTTCGTGACGGTCATAATAACGTCATCAAAGAAGTTGACAAAACATGCCGACCCTTAAAATTGCTTACAATTGCTTGTAATTAAACGTTATTACAAGATCGAGATTATTATCAAGTAGCATGAAAATTTATCCAAGATGTGGCTGTTTATCATTGAAATATGCGCTTTTACATTTTGATTCTTTGATCATCTTTAATCATTAACAACGTCGTCTCAATAATATCAATCTTGATATAATTTCATCATATTTTAGATAATACACATAAGTAAATTATTTAACATATATAATATATAAATTAAATTATCATTGTAAATTATTACTTGAAAGAGTTACTATGTTTTGCCAAGCTATTATTATTTTTAAATTAAACTGATAATTAAATTTTTGAAACGTGAAATGAATAACAGAAATTTTTAAAAGTTTATTAATGTACTTTAAATTAATCAGCATTAAATGCATTGATAAATTATTGAAGAAACTACACCGTTAATAAATTATTCATCTTTCTATTTAAAAAAATTATACTATTGTTTGTTCTACAACGTACACTGAATTATAAAACTGATTTCATGCAGAAATTAATTCGTGGATAAATTGGAATTGCCTGTGTAGTATAAGCGAATAATATTAGACCATTAACTTATAAACTTGGTTTAATGATTTTTAAAACTTTTTTTTTTTTCTAAACAAACAATAAAGAGCATTCATTTTAAATAGGTCGAACGAAAAAAAAAAGGGAAGAGAAATTTTCAGCTTATAACAATAAAGCGTTAATCGTTAAAAAATTTTTTATTCAATCTCTTTATCGTTTCTTCTTCTCACGAGCTAAATTCGAATTGAGTTTGTAATTAATTTAAACCAGAGATAATTAAAAAAAAAAAAAAAAAAAAAAAAACACGTGAAATGAAAAAAAAAACATTATTTAATGTTTGATTAATATTAGCATATTCTTAGTAAGCTTTTTTCCCAACGACGAGATTTCGAACGACGGCTTTTCGTATAATCAATCAAACGGTGAACACCGCGTTATGTACTTATGCGTCTGCAACGTATGTGCGACCGCACCGCGTTGTATAACAAGCGCAACGGCGGTGCGCTATACGTTCTCTTACATCGTCCATCGTCGCGCACTGAATAATTTTGATCGTCCGAGTTACCTGTAAAATATATAGGCGCATGCGCGCGCACCCTCAAAGTCGAAAGTCCTCTGTTGATTTTATTTATTCTCGCCTTTTTTTTTTTTTTTTTTTTTTTCTTTCAGAGTAGACGAGTGGAGTTTCTTTTTTATCTGACACGTTGCCACGTTGAATCAAATTTCACTTTAGATGTTCGCTTGTCCGGTTTCATTTTTTCTTTGCCATTATAATTTTCTTCTAATCAACGGGGGATGATGTATCTTCGATAAATTTTTTTTCAATTCAGTTTCAGTTGATGAAATTATAATATCATAGCCCATCTCTTTAAACACGAAAGAATTTTAGATTTACTTGAATATTATATATTGACTTTTCAAAGTTTCAAAGATATTGAGAAACATATTGTTTTAAAGTAATTTTAGTTAATTCGTTACTGATGTGAATGTTTATTTTATAAAAATTAAATTTTAAACAAACTATTGATAGTATTATAGATTGATTATAATTTAAGAAAAAATAATAGTTGTATAATAACTATAAAATTTAAAATAAAATTTTTTTAGCAAAATGTTAAAATAATTTAAAAATTTTTACAATAACAAGAAAAGAAATTTTAATAAATTTTGACATTAGAAAAGAAAAACGTAAATTTTACATCTGTTTATAGCTTTATTATAAAATATATGTTTCTAAATTAAAAATTTTTCGCGGCATAAAAATAAAAGACCGCGTTACTTTTGTAAATTTAAAAAATAATTTCTTCATACTCGAAGACTAAATCGATAAACGATAGAGTTACTTGCACCAGATCGGTTGGGATTTTCCATCTCCAATAAATTAACGGCGATTCTCTTTCGCACAAAAGAAGACCACAAATCTAAACCATTGCATTTATTGTGCTCCTCGTAATGTTCTAAAATACGATAAACGCGCGAACGTGTTCTCCCTCCCTCGATGTTAAACCAAGCGCACATTTTCATTATTCCTAAATAAAGGGAGAATGGAAAAAGGGAGAGAGAGAGCGAGAGAGAGAGAGAGAGACAGAAAGAAAAAGAAAGAGAGAGAGAAGAGGGAACGAGGGAGTATCCGTTATCATTCACTTCCGGGTATATTCTTCGTTATCGGCTCAAGGGAAAACAAATGTATCTCATCAAGGACCCCGATACCTCTTGATCCTCCATCACCCAAAGTACCGTTTAGAGCTACTGTTACATAGCTATTGTCGAGAAATTACTATCGGACCCTTCGTGCGTCGATATTGACACATATGTACTCAAGAAACACAAGAACGCGTTTTTAAGTATGTGCGAGTTTACATTGAAAATCGGTGACGACTGATAGGTAGTATTTTCTCGCTTAGAACTCCGACGTATAACTGGAACGATGTTATCTCGCGCGTACGCGCGTGGAGTGGAAAAATATATAGCGATCGCATCGGGCGCGCACCGGCTTAAGGATACTGAGATCGCTGTACCTTGCAAACCTCGTTCTCGTTGACATCTCTCTATTCTTTTTCCTCTCTCTCTCTCTCTCTTTTCCACTTTCTCATTGCCTTTCTTTTTCTCTCCTTTTAAATTGAATACTTTTTCTCCCTCTCTGTCTTACCGCTTTTATATGTGCCGCTGAGCTTCCTGAGCGAGGAATTCAATTCTTGCCCGCTTCGCCTTCTCAACGGAACGAGAAAGAAAAACTTATATATGCATTTCTTATTCTTAACTTTCACAAGAGGGTCTATTCTTTTCGTACACAATTTTCTTCACCTATTTTTCGTTCGTTCTCTGTTTTTCTCGCTCCCTTATTTTTGTGTATTGCGAGCAAAAAAATAACTTCTTCATAGCGACGTGGTCGTGACTCGCGATTGGGTTTGCTGATTTCGACGTTTCCATTTTCGAGTGGAATGTAAGATGCATGAAAACAAACGATTACGAGGATGTTTGCTTCACTAACAGGAAAAGTGTGCACAGAAAACTTTGACAATAAACTGACTGTAAGTGTTACCTTAAAATTAAACTTATATCGATAATTTAAAGAAAAGCAATTATCACTTGAAATTTAATTTTAAAAAGTTAAACTTTGATTATTTATAATTTTTCTTAAAACGTTTATCGTTTCGTTTGTCTGTATTTTTTTTTTTTTTTTTTTTTTTTTTTTTTTTTCAAGCAGAACGATGTAAACGTACGAAAACATACATTCTGTTTTATCGGTTGATTTTCGCTTGGAAGGTAAACACAAACAACGCTTTAACTGTGTGATAAAAGACTTTGCACAACTGAAATTCAAATCAAGATATAAAATAAACTTTGTTAATAATTAAATTCTAACTTATATATGCAAGAATATTCTTTTTCATTTGAATCGATAAAAATTTTCGTTAATAATGATGGTTAATAAATTCGTTAATAAATTCGATAATAATGATCTATTTGATTGTTTATTAATTTCAATGAATGTAGATTGTTGACTTTTATCTGCGAATGCATGTTTTTTTTTAACGTCATTAAAGAGGATTATTGTCAACGCGAGATTAGTGATAAAATAAAAGCCTGTAAAAAGATCGAGTAAAAATGACCAGAAGTTAAAGGAGAAACTTTCTGTTTATTTGGATGTTAAATAAAGCGTTATTACTATACATGAAACATATTTAGGAAGAGTTACTTTTTTATTCCATCATTATACACGGCCTCATTTTTATATGCATCAATTTCCGTAATCCATACTTACGCACATGAATAAATTTTACATAGTCACAATTTATAAATATGCACATGTAAATTTATTCGGATGCCATGCTATACATTATACATATAAATGTAAAGATCACCGTATTATATTATATATTTTAAGGCGCTTGCACATATCTCTTGCACAAAAGCAAAAACTATTACTTTTTGGGGGAGGAAAAAGAGGCTTTCGTTTTAGCATAAGATGAGAAAAAGTCGGTTGAGAAAAGACAGTCTCTCTCTCTCTTTCTCTCTCTCTCTCTCTCTCTCTCTCTCTCTCTCTCTCTCGGAATACGAAAAGGGACTAAGCTCCCTTGGTGCGAGAAGCGAGAATCTTTACCTTTTGTGCCTAGCGTTTGGGTACATGTATATGCACGTACACAAGCTTGCGAGCATATAATTTTTTAGACTTTTGCCCGCGCGAATAAAGCAGTATGTGTTTTATTTCAGGAATTCCTCGCAAGAACAAAGAAATCGCCCGACGCGTATGTATGCGCACAAAAAGTCGCTCTCGGCACTTTCCACGATATATATCTTTTCCGTGTACGTACACGAAAGAGAGAGAGAGAGAGAGAGAGAGAGAGAGAGAGAGAGAGAGAGAAACGTTAAGTCGGCGGCGAAATACCACAAAAGAGAAGACCAAAAGGAGGGAGCGGTACGGCGGAGATTTTTCGCGACACGAAAGGTGAATATAGGCGTAATGTATGGCGTTGAAGAAAAAAAAGAGAGTTGACTTTTTGAGTGGAATAAATACATATCTTTTTTTGAGAATGAGAATTTGTCATCAAAGGTTTTAAATTGTGTAAGATATCAAGACAATGGGTATAGTCTGGAGTAGAACTTTCTGGCATTTTTTTTCCTTTTTTTTTTGCCTTGGAATATATTATAAATGAATTTTTCATCTCTATTATTAACAAAAGAAAAATTTACTATTAAAAAAACCCCAAAAAAAATTACTTAATCGATATTAAAATTTATTAAATTTTATAAAACATTCTTCCCTAATGAAATAATATTAGAAAAAGATAATATTATTATACATATAACGCATATAATAAAAATTTATATTCATATGCAAAGTTAACGACTAATGTTTAATTTTATTCGAGATTGTAAAAATATTGTACATGGGTAGGCTCGTTAAAAATTTGAGTTACACAAATAATTCGAACCAAGAATTTTCAATTTGGGGAAAATTAAGAACAAACATAACAAACAACATCTACGAATTCAGGAAAGCGATGGTTACTGGTTATAACATTTCGGTAAACGACGCGCACGAATACAAAGGTTATCGAGTATAGTTTTTGTTAAATGTACATGGGGCGCATATAAAATGCACAATTCTCTAAAGTAGTTGATCAAAGTAAAAAAGGCGGGGTATGTGCGAGAAAATACTAAAATGAGAAAGAGAGAGCAAAAGAAGTAAGCGAATGTTGCGCATCGTAGCAAACAAAAGGAAAGAGAGGAAGAAAATGAAAACGCGGCAGATGAAAGGGTGTGCTTGCCGCGCTTGACCGATATTGATTTCGAAATAAATTCCCTGCCGAAGCGAGGGAGCAAGCGCACGGCTGCTCTCTCATTCTCTCTTTCTCTCTCTCTCTCCTATCTCCTTTTTCCTTTTTTTTTTTTTTTTTTTTTATCTCTGTAACTCCCTCGCGCAATCCTGTGTATGAAACACAGAGCGCACCGAGACGCAAAGTGCCAAGGTTTTAACTCATCGATGTGTGCGCGAAAGGATGAATAAAAAAAGTCGTGCGAGATTTGCTAAAAATCAGAGGCACATGCGGCGCTTTTATGGCTTTTCGGCTCTCGCGCGCTCGCCTCCCCGAATTTTTATAATCAGGTTAATCCGACGTTATTGTGATATTTTGCCTTTTGATTCGTTAGTTTCTTTATTTAAATCATTGGATTTTCACGTATCGAATGCCATAAAATTTCTTTCGTGCCTTTTCGTTTAGTTACTTTGAAATTAATAGTTACAGCTATGCAAGATTTTAATGAAACGTCTTAATATTTATGTAACGATGCTTAAATTTCATTTTTTATTTTAGTACTCTTCTTTTCGTTACTTTACTATATTTTTATCTCCTGAGAAATCAAAACATTGACTTTGTTTTTATTCGTTGGTCATAAAAACATTTCGTATTTTCAAGAGAATAAAAAATTTATAATATTTTACTTCCTATTTCGTAAAAATAATAGAAGTATTGTAGAACTATTATATATGTACATATATACACATAGGTATATATACGAACAAAACGAGATGAAAAAAAGAATGATAAGTAATGCCGTTTGGGAAATTTGGGATCGAGCGACAAGTGAAGCGAAAGAGGAAGAGAAATATATAGAACATCGTGGATTGCAAACATTAGTCTCTGAGTGATTATTTACCGAAATCGAATGTTATGCGTATTCATATAGGCGGGTGCCCGTCCGAGCGAGAGATCCGGTTCCAGTTCGTTTGGCTCGGTGCAATCGAGGGATGAAGCGAAAGCGGCAAAGACAGAGAGAGAGAGAGAGAGAAAGAGAGAAAGCAAGGGTGAAAGTGCGAGAGAGAGAGAGAGAGAGAAAGAGAGAGATGTAACTCGGATGATGGGGCTATGTGCACGGCTGCTTTCGCCTCGCGCTCGGCCGCTTTAACGTTATTAGTCGTCCGACGCGCGCGCGCTCGCGCTCTGCCGTTCAATATTCAAACACGTCGACGCGCGGCTAACGATTTGCAGTTTCTCTTCCCTTACTCTTCTTTCTCACTCTTCGTCTCCCTCTCACTCACTCTTTTATATATATATATATACACATGTTAGTCCGGACTCTCGGCACTGATTTCTATGAAATGTAGACCGAATTGTGCGCCAAATATGCGCGAGCTCTTGTATTTCTTATGAAGCTTCTTGTCACGCTGCACCGATGTTCTCTGCGCTTCGTTCGCTCTTTCTATATGTATTTATGCAAGTTTTCAGATATATATATATATATATATATATATATATAGCTGCAGAGATGGAGAAATTTTCGTCGGAGAAAAAGAGAGAGAGAGAGAGAGAGAGAATTCTGGGGCTCAAATTTTTTGACGGGCTACAGTCGAGAGAGATGAATTTTATTTTATCTTTTTCTCTTTTTGTTTTTACATTTTTCGAATAAATCCGACTTGAAATATATATATATATATATATATTATACACACATACATATTCGTATAGGAATGCGAAACCTGTGTGCGCTTCGGTAGCGAATATAAAATCTACGTATCGTGATTTTGCTTATTAAATTTCTTTACTTTCAGATTCTATGCGCATATTTGAGTTACGAAATTTTTATTTTAAGAATGGATTTTGTTTTTCATAAACATTGCATTTAGATGGATCTATGAATTACCTTTTTTACGGAAATTTAATAATATCATTGACATTGGCTTTTTTATGAAAAAATATTTTATTATTATTTTAAAGGTACGAATGTATTAATTTAAAGTAAAAATAAATGTCGCACCTAAAATAAATATAATGTACATAAATTATAATAAACATTAAAATGTTAAATACACATAAAAATAATTAATTTAAAAATATCAAATATTAATTAAAATAACATAATAGGAAAAAATAATTTATATATCAAGAATATGTACATTTTAAATACTGAAGTGTTTCACGTTTGTTGATTTTATTGGAAATTAAGCGCAGAGTTTTTTTTACGATTCGTTATTTAAAATTCACCTTAATGAATCTTGGAATGTTAAATTTGTTTCATTTAATTTACAAATAATTATTCTTCTATAAATTTTTTTAACCTTTTAGTTCAATTTTTTACATTTTCAGTTAATTATTCATTTCACTTTTAAATCGAAGTAAATTTAACTTTTGATGAAAACGAATAATCGAAGGTGTAATTGATATTCGTTTGTAAAAATTAACAACTTCGTAAAAAGTAACGCCAATAAACAATATTGTAGAACAGACGAGAAATAGTTAGTTATAGCTGTGTAAAATTTTTCCTAATTTTTATGCGACGGCCCGCAGTCTTTGTTCAATGTTAGCCAATGGTCACACACGTATATACAGAAATACTCGCGCGTCGTCGAAATGTTATGCAGCTCGTATTGCGTGTTTGAGTGTCGGCGATACGTACGCGTAGTGATGAAAAGCTTTGCGGTCATTGGTGTACGTCGTTCGTGCAATCGTTAAATCGCATTATACGAGCTTGTCGTGTTCCAAACCACCTCTAAAACCTTTTATGTAGCCCTCTTTTTCTCTCTTTCTCTCTCTCTCTCTCTCTCTCTCTCTCTTTCTCTCTCGCTTTTTTCATTGTTTACGCGTGTGCTTACATGAAGGATGGGAGAGGCAGACAAAGAAATTTAAAGCGAGCAAGAGGAAGACTGGCGTCATCGAGGGACCAGTTATTACGAGAATGAAAACGAAGGCATACTTGCGCTTACTCTCTCTCTCTCTCTCTCTCTCTCTCTCTCTCTCTCCCACTTTTTTTCTCTTGCTTTATTTTCCACGGAATGTATACGCTCGGTGGATGTTGATAAGCGCTAGTAAAAGTTATCGGTTCGACCTAACGCGACTGCCTCTATCGCTTATGATTATCATAACAAGTAACATTATAGTACAATCATCATCATCATTATTATTATTCTGCGTGCACATCGTAAAGGAAAAATTAGATCGCGAAATAATGTCGGTATAAAATTTTTATAAATATGCAGGAGTGTTGCGCGCGTCGACAAGAATATTTGATAAACTTCAGATGTAATATATACATATATATCTATAAGAATAAAGGCGCAATAAGAAAAAGAACGTGTCTCGAGAGTCACGAGGTAGATATTGATAGATGTATACGGCAAGTAGTGCGACAGTGATACAGCAGTCGCGGTAACAGTATATGGCGACGGAAAGAGGTTTGCAATTGTCCCTCTTTAAAAATTTCAATAGCTGAAAGAGCTTTTTTGAAAAGCCCACCACCAATGCTCTCGCGGTGCAAAACGTGTTTTTTTTTTCCGGAAAATGGCGTGCGCGCGCGCGTACCTTGCTCGCCTGGATTTCTTTGAGAATTTCCAAATAAGCGGTTGAGACTCTCAACGCAAGAGAGAAGCTTTCCGCTTTTTCTCCGCGAAATCGTTAGAACCGCCAGGGTATAGAAAGGGAAAGAGATAAAGAGAAACAGAGGGATAGATAGCGAGAGGCAGAAAGAGAGAGAGAGAGAGAGAAAGAGAGAGAGAGAGAGAGAGAGAGAAAGATCTGAAGAGAGACGAAAATTTTCGCATACTTATTCTCCCTCGCCGATCGTTTTACGTATACGTACATCGAAAAATGCGAAAAAAGCGTTTCGTTCGAAAGAAGATATTACACACATGAGTCGTGAATATTTAAGGTTGGCCATGGCGGGAAATAAAATATATCGAGCCGTTGTAGGGTGCGCCCGCGCAGTTACCTCGACGACTCGTCGGGAACAAACGCCCCTGGGAGTGACTAAAATGCTCCCGGCAACCTTGATTTCCATACTCTGCATCTGCGTTACAATTGGGATGCCGAGCGCATGCGCTGACATAATGAGAAAAGGAACGTGGCAGTTGGATTTAATAAAAAAAAAAAAATAAATAAATAAATAAATAAATAAATAAATAAATAAATAAATGAAAAGAAATATGTGCCTTGACCTTCTACTTAATAAATAAAGAAGAATATAAATAAAGTGAACCTCTGCAGTTATATTTATATATTGTGCATCCTTTCGATATAAAATATAACGTTCAATACGAGTCGCAGATGTATATATATAAGTGGTCAAGGTTGAAAAATGGAAATGTATGTAAGCGGCAAAAATCGTCCATGGAAAAGTCGAATAATGTAGTCAAAGGAAAACGAGAACGAGCAAATGTCGAGAGCAATGAAACGAAAATCTGAGAAACACAAGATTATCTTTGCATTGAGTGAAGTGAGTTGGAAAGGAAGAAAATAAATGTAGAAAGAAGAATGAAAAATACACGTTTGCATAATAAGCTCTGGTAAGCGGCGTCATATTAAAGAACACACAAGGGCCATCAAAAATTTAAACAATGAAAGAGCTTTTTATTTAAACTCCTTTAAAGTAACATGAAGTATAAAATGTCTTTTGTGAATTAGGATTTAAATTAAGTTATTCTGTAGCAATAGAAATCGTCAAAGACGGTATTGTATACGCGTGCAGTCCGAACTGAAATTATATTAGGATATATGCAAAAAGAAGTAAAATAAAAATGGCACTAAACGCATTTATATGGGAGAAGCCCAGAGAGGAAAAAAGAAGGAAGAAAAATGACTGCGCAGGATATACATCGTAGCGGAAGATAGATAAGCTTACTCCCAATTTAACAGCTTGGTCGGGCAAAACGTCGGTAGCCCAGCGAACAGAATACAGCGTGACATAGATGCTTTCGAGATACCTATAACTGTTTCAATCGGTGCTCAATGTACTCCGAATGTACGAGCGTACGAGTACATCACGTGCAGATATGTATGTACACTGCGAGTGGCGCACATTCTACGATCGACATGCTTCATCTGAAGGCTAGGTGTGCGTTACGGGACTCGGGTATAAAAATATCTGCAACATATATCACTTTTTGAAAAGGTTATGCGAAACAAAAAATAGAATAAAAGATAAATAAACAAATACGAAAAAAAATAAAAGAAAGAAACTGATCGAAAAATGATCGACAGCTTGCAATCTTGTATACTTATTTCCGAAAAATAAAATTCGGACAAATAATGTACCATTCGATATCGATATCTTTAATGGCGGTAGCAAAAAAAAAGAGGTTCGCTCGGAAATTTGAGCTTATTTAGATAACTTGAAATAACAAAAACAGATCATATACCCTTGCCTAAAGTATGTGAATGATTGTCGCCGGAAGAATAAAACAATAAGCAGAGAAATTATAAAACTCGATAAATACTGTTTTTAATTATTTATATCATTAGTAAATCACGTTCACTTGTAAACACACATGCTTTTATATACTTATGTTTAAATATCTATATTAGTTTACGTCTCGGTGGCCAAAATACCAACTGTAGTAACTAAAAAAAAAAAAATAACAATAATAAAAAAAAGGTAAGTTTATTATTTTTTGTGAAAAATAAAGTTACATTTGGCGATGGAAGCCCGGGCTTAGCCAGTTAGTTTTTTTTTTTCTTTTTCTTTCCATTTCGATGTTTTACTTTTACAGTCGGCTTTGGAGATTTTTCACGCGTCGCGGCTTCTTGATTTTCATCCTCGTTCGTATTATTATCGGCGCAGTAGCGCCATTACGCGAGATAAAAGCGAGCTCGCCGCGAAATTGCAATTTTTATTTACCGTTTGCACGCTTTTATGACTTTACACACACACACACATATATATATATATATTGTATATACTCGATGACCCATTTATCGAAAACTCGAAACTATTTTTCTTTCTTAGATACTTTGAAAATCTTTTATCTCTCCGTAGATCTTCGCTACGGAAATCGGATAAGCTATCTTATTTGCCTCCGTTGATTCTCGCGTCCCGACGTCGACGACGTCGACGTGGAAGTTCCTGTCTTATCGGCATTTACACGTCGACACGCTCGTATACCTATAACATTACCGCGCTCCATTCTTCTGTTCGCGCTATGTTTCCTTTTTATTTTTTATTTTCCCTATCCTTTATCGAATTTTTCGCATTCGCTCGGAAGCGCCGCACAATTTCTTTTATGCCCGTTACTGCATTCTTTTACACGGAATGAGATTTTTAGTTTCGCTTCCCGTTTGTCTCTCTTTGACTTGTTTCTTTTTTAACTTTCTTTTTTCTATTTTTCAGCACCAAAACGGCTGCACAATATTGCATTCGGGGAAGCGAAAACGCGTATTTTTTCCAAAGAGCGAAAGAGAGAGAGAGAGAGAGAGAGAGAGAGAACACGTCGGGAAAAAAAAAGTGCGAGAGAGGGAGATATGAAAAGATGACGTTGGTTTACTGCGCGCATACAGAAGGTGTTTGTCGGCACGCGAGCAACTCCAAGAGGATGAAGATTGAATGCACGCGCCCGAAAGCAACTTGCCGATAAAATATTCATAAGCTTGGGATAATTAGTAGTTCGTCTCAAGGCTTTTGCTTTTCCGGCTTATTTGATAATTTGCGGATACCCTATACTCGCGCATAAGACTTTACTTGGTAAGAATAAAGTTTGCTCGGTTAAGAGCTGTAAATAGAAGGGGATTAGGTATAAGGTAAAAGCTATTAACGTCGCTCCCAAAGATTCCCATTAAGGTCTCGAGGAAACTTGATAATTAATAGCGCCGCCAGTTATTATTAACGCGAATGCTCGTTACGTCGTATTGCTTCTCGCGACCCATAATGTGCCCTATTCCTGTAATTGCATCGCTGCGCCTTGCTAAAGAGATAGGGTTTGGGTGCGCGCTCGCATTTCCTTGTGTGTATGTGTGTGTGCATGTGTATATATATATATATATATATATATATCTATATATATATACAATTAGAGTTGCAAGAAACGAGCAAGTCCGAAACGAGCTCGAATTCTACCAATGATTGCAGGAACTGCAATAATCGTATATTGATATGTTTCCCTTTTTTTCATTCTCTTTGTTACTTACTCCTCCCCTTCCTCCCTCCTTCGCTTTTTTCGTTTTTTTTTTTGTTTTTTTATTTTAATGCAAACCCTTTAATCAGCAATTTCAATTATCTTGGCTGTATGCGCGTTTTGCCACATAATAAGAAGAGCTAAAATACTTTCCGATTTTATAACAAAGTTCTCGCGTTTCGGCGAAAGGTCTCAAGCGCGAGTTAAGTTTAAAAGTTAAGTTCTCAAGTAGAGTTAAGTTCTCTCTCTCTCTCTAACAGAGAAAAATTTACGAATTTAAACAAAATTTTAACATAATTTATTTGAATATAATTTTTGAAATTATAAATTTTTGATGATTGCACGTTTTTATTGTCATATTTATTTACAATTGAGCGTGGAAATGTGTATCGTGTGAATTTAATTATTTATTTAATTATGATTTAATTATTTATTAATAAATACTTTGAATGTTGGCTGAAAATATTAAAAAATAATTCAAATATTTCAATTTTAAATTAATAAAAGGACAGAATTTTATTAATGATTAATTGTTAATTTTTACATATAAGATATTCAAATTTTATGAAAATAAAACCTATTTATTATACTGCATAAGCAAAAAAAAGATGAACTGTAAAATATTTTAAAGAAAAAAATTGTTATATACGTAACGTTTTTTCTTTCCTTTTTTGTATTAGAAAATATTGTAAAACCCGATATTACAAAATTTTTCCTAAAAATATTTACTTTTTTGTTTCGATTTTATTTTCCATCGATACTTTATTGATAGAAAATACCGTAAATTTAATTCTTCAAATTTCGCTTTCTTTCTCTTTGCTTTATTACTGTTTCTAATATTAACTAATTTCGACGGGAATTTGGTAAAAAAGAAAATAATAATAATAATAATAACAATAATAATAATAATAATAATAAAATAAAGTGATAAATATATATTTTTTATGAATCCGCTTTTGAATAACGCATGCCTTCGTCCGGAAAGATACAAGCGGTATAGAAATTGGAAAACATTAAGTCGCCAGTATACGAAATCGCGCTACTTTTGCGGTCGACCCGCCAAGCGAATTTCAAGCTATCGACATCCGAACGGTGGCCTAACGGGTGTTACAGATCTACGATGCTGTACTTGCGAACGCGCGCATAGTACGTTTTTGTGTGTGTGTGTGTGTGTGTACGTGACTAGTGCGAATCGCGCGTCGATCGTCGCGTCAGCGGCAATCGCTTCCTTCGCTGTATTTATCGTTTACCTATATACACATATATACATATATACGCGCACGGTTCCTCGTCTGTTTTCTTCGCGCATATATCTATCTGTTCGATCGCGTCTTGAAATATATATGTCCTTGGTTCGCATCGATGCAAGCTTCGATGCTTTATTGACATGAGATGTGCGAAACGGTAACAAATTTTCATAGAATATATTTACGGAGATAGAGCAATTAAATTGAATTTCCCGGTAATACGCTTTGCTTTTTCACGCGAAATTTTCTTGAAAAAAAAGTCATTGACTTTTTTTTTTTGTTTTCTTTTTTTTTTTAATAAGCCGCTTTTCAATATTGATTTAACTTTTTAACGCTGAATATGTAATAACATTCAAGTTTATTTACTGTAAAAATATAAATTAAAAATAAATAAAACACTATTAAAACGGCCGTGTGAAAAAAAATTCGTATTTATCGAATGATTAAAATAAAAAAGTGGTAAATTATTTCCAAATTATAATTTTATTGATATTTACCGATAATAGCATAAAACGATAAAAGCATTTTACATTTATTTGAGAAAATAAGCGCATTAAAATTTAAACAAATATTTTTTTCATTATTTTATAAACTGTTTGTCATTAACTTTTGGAATTCGAATTACATATTTTGATTTAACTTCTTTAACGTTGTTTTATTATAACTAAATGTGTTTAATGCGTATTGACTGAAAAATACTTTAGATTATAAAAATCATAACATGAAAAATAATAAAACTTTTAAAATTTTTACCATTATTTAAATAAGATACTTTATTAAAGTAGATCAACAATAATTGTAAAAGCCCGTTAAATAATGTAAATACAATTTAATGTACGTATATAAATAATACGATGAGGTTATTATTCAGGGAAAAATGATATGATGCCAATGATTCGTAATAGATTTTCTTTAATTTTTAAGCCCCGCGATTCTGTAAAGCCATCGATAGATTTTAACAGCTGTAGTCCCCAGAAATTATATTCAAACAGAGATTCCTGTATAGAAAGAGATTCTGAAATATATATTTTCAATCTCTGGAGACTTTGGTTAAGAGCTTTTTCCTTTATTTTTTTTCCCTCGAGGGAATTCAAACGTATTAGAGTTTTTAAAAATTAGTTTTACTTCATTCTTATTTAAAATATAAAATAATTATATTGAAATAAATTAATAAAACGATAATGATAAAAGGATTAGTATAAAAAAAATAGTTTGCACAATTTTTTTATTTTTTTATTTTACAGCTACGTGACGATTAAATCATGTTAATTATATTTCATCTACTTATACTCATTAAAATCTTAAATGACGGTTTCAAATAAAAAATAGCAGATACTTATTGTTATTCATATTTTGACTCGAATAGAAATCGATGTTTGCATAAATAAAAAGAGTTTTTTATTGGACGTATATATCAAGTTTCATCGAGTTTTGGTAGCATTTTTGCACGCATTCAAAATGGATAAAAAATTTATTTTTTCAATGATAAAATTAAATTTTATGATTTTTTTATTTTTGTACAAATAACTTTATTGATTTATGATAATAAAGAAATTAGATTAATTTAAAACTGACGCTCGCCGATATCCTCTGCACTTGGTTTTTTGTACGCATTGCATTATTAGCCAGTTGCTTGAACGGTGACTTTTCGTTTCAAATTTTTTTTTTTTTTTTTTTAACTATTATAAATTTAAAAAGAATATATAAAACTCGACTCCGAAACGTTCTAAGAAAATTTTTGAAGTCCCACTTATGAAATAATAATCAGTTATTGGTACTCGCATCGTAAATGGCTAATAAATAATTTTATTTTCAAATTAAAGCGATACTAGTATTTGAGCTTTCATATTTTATTGAAGTTCTTTAGTTCTTTTTAGTATATAAATATTTGCAAGGTTTTATCTTCATATATTTTTTTCTTTTAATATAAAAGTATTTTATACTTATTTCGAATTATAAAAGAGACAAAGAAATCCTTTCACATCGAAGTCATTAAATGGGAAAATCGACACATCTATTGCAAAAAGAAACCGATAGAAAGAGGAAAAATAAAATAAAAGAAAGAAAAGAGTAAGAGATAGAAGATTTAATCAAAAAGCTAATACGATGGTAATCAAGTTGTTTCCGTAGCCTCGGCGGGTCCGGTCCAGTCTCCGATCCCAACAGAGGCGTTGAAAATTTATTGGAACCGCCTTACATTCGACCACCATCCATTTTGAGCAAGTAAAAGAAAGCAAAGAGGGACAGCTTTCACTTCGATTTTATATTTTAATGATCTCATATTCATTTAATTTTCCGAAGACTTAGCATTATTTCTATCGCTGATGTAAGTACGATTGTATTTATGTGTATGAGCGATAAGCTTCTGCTCGCGAATAGCTTTCAGTATGCTGTAATGGACCATTTTTATATAAATGCTCACAGACGTACACATGTGCGCATAATACATATATGCAGCCCGAATTCAGAGAAAATATCAGTGCAATAAAAATGGCCATAAAAGTATGGAGAGAAGAGAGAGAGAGAGAGAGAGAGAGAGAGTGAGAAAGAAGTAACGGCGGAAAGTTACGGCGGATTGTACAGTCTCTTTTTCCCTCGCGCATGAGGGCATATTCTCGTATTTTAGCGATGGCCGCGGGGATCAAGAAGGTTACGAAGATTTCTACTTTGACTCTCTCCTTCCCCACTTTTTTCTCTTTGCGTTACTTTTAGATTCGTATATACGTATACACTCACTCATGTATATACATACACTCACGCATGTATATAAATGTACGTTTATAAAAGGATAGTCGAAAAGCGAACTGCTTTCCTAAAATTTCTTTTCGATGTGTTATAGTAGGTTTTACTCTTTCTCTCTCTCTCTCTCGTTTCCTTTTTCACTTGGTCGCCAAAATTCTATGTACAGCCAAAGAATTGCATTACTATACGACTTTTCTCATAAAGTATCTCGAGCCGATCTGTGCACGACGATTGACCCAAGATTACAAAGGCATTTGGTGCTGCCTTGATTTTAAAGTGACGATCGAAAAAAGGGGAAATGGCAAGAGAGAGGGAGATAGATAGAGAGAGAGAGAGAGAGAGAGAGAGAAAGGGCTTTCCGTCTTTTTTCTCTTTCTCGCGCGCTCGAACGAAATCTCAATGACGTCCCGCTGAAAGGAAGAAAAGCGAGATAGCGCGATCGATGCTTATAGCACGCGAGCGTTCCTCTCTCCTTAACGTCGGAAAAGTCATTTCAGTTGGGGTGCGGCTATACGTATATATAAAGTCGATAAGGTTTCCGTTGTTCCACTTTTTCCTCTGTCTCTCCGGCACTTTTTTCAGTATGAAATCGCTGGACTTATGTAATATTCCTCCCCCTGTCCTCGTCTCCTCCTTCTTTCATTTTCCGCGCTTTTCTCCTATTTTCCACTCAAACGTTTCATTTAAATTTGCATTTTTCATTTGCGTTTAGAAGATTATTGTCTGACTGCCGTTATACAATATTTCAATTTATTTTTGAATACTCATTTTTCAAAACTTTAAACGTCAAAGTTGCCATCTCATTTAATCTTTTAGAAATTCTACAAATTTGATCGAAAGCTATAAGATTTCCAGATTAACTATTCATACTATCGTAATGATTTATTTTAATATGGCGATTATTTTAATGATCGAAATGAACGTAAAGCAACGAACTTCATTTAAAAAATAACGATAGAAATTGTTGAAGAACATTGAATAAACATGCTTAAGGTGAACAAAGAAGGTAACAAAGTTCCGGTACGCCGATTCGCAGACCGCATCGTTGGTCACGGGAGATTTGGCGCGCAACGGTCGGTGCGTTTGAGCGAGAAGCCGGAGGAGGAGAGGGCAAACGTCTTTGGTGCTCGCACATAAAGCGTAATGAGCCTTCCTCATTGTTGCACTCGTGACGATACCTCCGACGCTTAATGCCGTCCTCGAGGCGTCAATAAGGCGACTATCTGTCCCTCTCTCTCTCTCTCTCTCTCTCTCTCTCTCTCTCTCTCTCTTTGTTCTTAATTCAGCATCACGAAAAGCCGATATATAGTAAACACAAGAGGTTTTATTTTCTGTAAAGTAATTTTTCTCAGAGATTTTGAAAGCATCGCCGTAATTTGAACAAATAGCGTTTTGATATCTGATCAATAGTCACGGTTCGACTGCTATGTTAATAATAATCGATAGTTTATCGTATTTAATTTGTCGATATTAAAATTCGATGCATTTTTTTAATCAAAATTTTTATTGCTACATGAACGGGGACAATTGAGGAATAAAAATTTTTGCTGCTTGTTTAAGAACAACAACTATCTACATTTAAATGTAGAAATTCGCCATTTCGAGGAAAGCGACTTTGCCGACGAAAATGTAGCAGCTTACGGCTAAACTACCTTACTTCTAAAATTTTTACTTCCTTTTTCTTTCCCTTAATTCTTTGCCACTTTTTCAACAAGAAAAAGCCGCAGTTCGGATTAAAATCTACTTACGATGTTGGTCACGGCGCAACTTTGGTATAACTACGATCCGCAAGCGTTACCGAGGTCTGAAGTTAAATAAAGCTGAAAAGATTAAGATGATAGAATTGCTTAGTTCGTTTAAAAAAAAGAGAAAAGGTTTTTAAAAAGAAAAAAAAAAAAAAAAAAAAAAAAATAATAAAGATTTCTAGAAAACTGAACATTTAGTTGGATTCGTATGTTAGCATTAGGATTCTGTCGAGAAAAAGTTTAAGATAATTGAATTTTAAAAGAATTTCATGCAAAGAAGATGGAAAATAAAAATTCAGACTTTTATGTCATATGTTATAAAATTAAATTTGAATAAGAAGTACAAAAGTATGTAAGCGGAAATTGAGCTCAAGTAATTTTCTTATTTTTTTATAATTTCCTATTAATAATAACAAAATTAAAATAATTCAAATAGATATTTAAGTATTTTAATTTATTAAATTTTGAAAAAGATTTAGAATAATAAATATTTGTTGCATACTGGGACAATATTTTTTTCTGATTCTTCAAGTTTTAGAAACATTCGATTGCTTTTAGAAATTTATTATTCGTATGCAATTTTTATCGAATGTTTATCCACACCCTTCATAAATTTTGGTTGTATATGTTATTATCGTTACTTTAACTAGTTGTTCTTTTTATCCCGTAATACTGCTTATTCTCTACTTGTTCTTTTTCTTATCTTTTATTTTACTTATTTTTATTTCACTTTGTTGTTAAAGCGCGCGAAACAAAGTTTTTAATTTTTAAGTAAATTTTCTTTAATACTGTTTAATTTCTTCTTTAAAACTTAAATTTTCTTTTTATTATATAGTAATCAAAGATAAATTATAGGTTATCTGGGCTAGATGCAATCTTATTGATACATTTCAATATAAAATTCTTTTTAAATTTAAATGAAAATTCAATTGGTTTAAAAAATTTAATTATTTTCAGATACAATAATTAAATTTATTCACTAATTTTTTCGCAATTGATTTTTGAGCTTTTTATGCCGTTAATCTAGTTATTTTCTTAATTTTTCAAAGTATGACTTGATAAATGGTCTTTTAAGCTTTTAATCCAAAATTTATTTTAAAAAGTAATCCATTGCCGTTGAATGGAAGTGTAATGCCCATAAAAACATGTATCTATACCGTAATTATTTTCATTAATCTACGAATTAATCATGTTATTTAGCACCAATGCATCGAAGAAAGGTATTATAATATAAAATTTGTAACGCGCTCGATACTTCAGTACGTCCATTAAATAGGGTGTAATAATTAGTTCAGACTTTTCAGATAAAATTATTCAATATTAAAAGTCAATGCATTGTTACCTTCGTTAGTCTTAATTAACTAACTGAACATTAATCTCGTTCAATTTATCTTTAATCTTGCGTAAGATAATGAAATTGCACGAACTATTATCCTATGAAATTTAGAAAATAAAGCTTAAAAAAAAATGAATAAATAAATAAATAAATAAATAAAACGATTGATACGCGAACGCTATTGGAACTGCAAGTATGCGCGCACAAGCTTTCATGGAGTGCAATCATGCGTGTTACATCAGCGAGAAATAACATAGACATAAGTGCAATTCAACCCCTATGGATACGAACGAAAGAGATAGAGAGAGAGAGAGAGAGAGAGAGGGGGGGCAGAAGAGAGGGCGCTAGTTGAAATCAAAGGGACGAATCAAGCATTCGCAATTAGTAGAACCAGGGTTTGTTCAGCGGAGCTCGTGACCAGGCAGTTGCTCGGCACTGAAAATGTTTCGCCCGGAAATGAAGTCCACTCTCTCTCTCTCTCTCTCTCTCTCTTTCTCTCTCTCTCTCTCCCTTTCTCTTCCTCTCACTCACATTTCGCATTGAGCAGGAACACGATGGGAGAAACACTCTGCGAGAGAAAGAGATAGCGAGAGAAGGATGGTCGAACCGATGACTTTGACGAGCGGTCGAAATGACGGCGGGTGCGCGCGGACGGCTTGGCCGCCGCGTGCTTGACACATGCGCCCGTAGAAAATTATGGGAACGAGGTTGGATAACGGCTGCCGTATGCGCGTGCATACACCGCATGCCTTGACTGCGCCCCCTAATTTTCTCCCTACCAAAGTCCTTCCGTACCCTCGGTGTGTGTCCATTACCTTCGTCTATTATGCGAAGGACGAACAAGGACGGAGGTATATACGGTTCTAACTCGCAACCGAAGGAGATTCGCCGGTGTGTGGAATTGCGGGAGAAACTTCAGTGCGTCGAGCGACGTTTGCATTGTTCTCGGCATTGTTCGAAGCGGAAGTTTTTTAAACGCTTCGCGTTTCATTCATTATTTCGTTATTCAAGACTTTTCTAAATACCTATAACTTTCACCCCAAACTAAAAACGTGTCTTTACTTTCCCTTTTTAAAATTCGAGCTTGTTTTAACATAACTAGTAGATTCGAACCTACGATGAATTATTTGGATAATCTGTAACTGCTTCACTTTTTTTTTTTTTTTTTTATAAAAGAGAAAATGTTTTAACGTTTAAATTTCACGCTAGCATTGCTGAAAATTCTGTACGTGTAGACTAAAGTAAGATTTATACTCGGCAACTACGAAATTTAAAAATAAAATTTAATTTTCGTTAATGTATGGGAATCGATGAAATTTATAAAAATTCATGATATTTACTTTCACTCTTTTTATGAGTTATATGTAAATTTGAAAGATAATAAAAAATTAAAGAAGGGGAAAAAAAAATAAAGAGAGAAATTCAACTTACTCGAAAAGTAAATTATACATACGAATTCAAGATTCAGCGCATAAATCGCATCGATGCGCGCGATATAACGTGAGAATGAAAGATCGAGCCGCGGCGAAGTTTATGTCGATTCATCCGAACAAAGAGCGAATGCAGCTCGCCGTTACGGTTGGTAAGTACAGCGCGGTAGTGTGGGTGACAAAATCAATTGTTCGTGGCCTTATCCTCGCTCGATTGTACGCTTCTTCGCGTCATTGCTCGCTCACGCTGTCGCTCTGCAGTCGTTCGGGTATACGGCTGTACAGACGACAAACAAGAACATCCTGCCATTATTGTCATTCGAACACACACACACACACACACACACACGCGTTATACTTACTGAATTTATATAGATACACATTGGCTCGGAAACAAAGACGAAGAGAGGCAATTTTTAGGGCCCTTCTCTCTTTCCGAATGATGTTCCCCCTCCGGGGTGTCGAATTGCGCCATCAATTCCTCGTTGAATGATAAATAGTTTCTATGCGCCTCAGTGGCTTAATCAATGTGACTATGACTAGTGTATACATAGGGCTGTGTTGTTTTTTTCTAATCTCGGCTCTTTTAAATTATAATCGTAACGCGTGGCAAAGCATTCGTATGATGAGCTTAATGAGCTTCATTGTAAGTCTTATTTATCGCTGTGATTTATAGAATAGAAATATTGATGGTTTATTTTAAACTATGCCGTTATTTAAATTATTATTTTGCAACCGTATTCGATCGTTAAATCTTCAATTGTTTTCGAGCATTAATTATGATTCGGCCTTGTACGAATTTAAAGATATAAAATTTACATTTATAATGATATTCTTCATTGTTAAATAATCATAATTTTACATTTATTGAATTTTGAATACATTTGTGTTTAATGCAACCTTTCTATTAAAATTCATCCAAAAAGTAACGAACTTTTGCATTTTCAAGCTACATGTTTTTACAAACATTAAAATGTAGAACAATGTATACGCTTTATACTATCTTGTTTTATATTGGTAATGTATACTTTAAAGTACAAAAAAAAAAAAAATTACTTTTCACATTGAAATTTCTCAACACAGATAAATTACTAAACGGCATCGCTAGGCCTTCTTCAACAAAGCAACCACTGTTGAACGAAATGTTAATTTAGTGTAAACGCTTCAACGGATTGTTGATTATCATCGCTGTGTACCAATTAACGCCTCGGCTGCACGCGATCAAAGTCGTTGAAGTTTGTACTTATTATTTCGCTCGATTGATTCGACCCACTTTGAAATTAATTAATTAATTGTAATTAATATTGGCTTTATAAGCCCTGCGGCAAAAGCTGCTTAGACTTATTAGTCGTGCTTACTTTTTTTTCTCTCACTTGATCTATGTAAAATTATGGAACGGCTCGGATGGAAATAATGACCTCGGTAAGTTAACATTTTTTTTCTTCCTATTTCTCATTCTTGAATTTTATTTTTTTTTTTTTCCCTTCGTGTCCCCGTAAAACGTTTCCAATGTGACATTATCGATAATTTAATACTTTGGTATTTCGGGATGTGAAAAAAAATTGGAATACTTTTTTTCTTTTGGGAAAAAAAAAATCGTTAACGGTTTTAATTGTCTAATAAATCTCGACAAATCAAATTTTCCATCTTAGCTTTTATGTATTTTTCTTTTTTTCTTTCTTTTTAGCCGTGACAGGCGTTGCCCGACAGCTCGAAGCGTCTCTTGCGTTCGCAAAGACTTTGCAGCCTTTCTTGTTTTTCCTCATTTTTGTACTACTGTTGCTCACTTCTCTTTTTCACTCTTTGTATATACCGTTTCCTTTGACGACGGCAATGACGACGACTAAGTTTCCAAGGCATAGCTTACCGTCTAGTTGTCGCCAAGTTCTATCCGAGTGGAAAATGCGCAGAACTCTTTTGATTTAAAATCCACGTGAAGCTTCCTTCTTCCTCTCTGTCTCTGTCTCTCTCTCTCTCTCTCTCTTCCCCTTTTGCTCTCCTTTCTGTTATACTCACTTACTCACACCTGACTCTGTTTTTCCTTTATACATTTTCTCTTCACTTCCAATGCACGTGTACACAACATCTTTGTCAATCTTGGTACTTTAATCGCACGCTTTGCGAATCTTTGGCTTCGCGAATAAACGAAAAATGTTAGTATAGAGAATTTAAAAAATGCACTTATAGTACCATTGAAACGTTAATTTACAATTTTTAATTATGTTTCTTTATTATTTTTATAATTTGCGTTAATAGGTATATCTTCGTTAATTATTTAAATTTTCAAACAAACAAATTTATTTATTTATTTTTTTTTCAACAATTCTGCCTATATTACTATCACTTATATTCAAAATAATTGCTTTTTTTTCATAATATTAAAATATTAAATCATTTTATAACGTATGTAAATAAATAATCACTGCAAATAAATATCGAAATTGCTTGCACTCATTAGCAATTTGTCTCGATTGAACAAAATTGATAAAATTTTAATAAAAGATAGAATCCTATAATTATTTTGAAATAAATTTGAAATTGAACAATTATACATTATATATTTATGTATATACTAGATTTTTATTTGTGTGATATCATTAAATTTAAATAAAAAAAAAAAATTAATTTTAAAATAACGTGAAATAGAAAATTTAATAATAATTTATAGCGCTTGTAATCGGTGTTACAACGTTTGATCAAGTTAAATCGTGATCGCTACTATTCACAGAATTCATTGTAAAGATAAAAAGTATTCGAAGTTTAAGAAAGTTATTATTCTTCGCTTATACACTTTATTCGAATTGGTATTACCGTTACCTATTTACGTGAAATAACTCACCTCGTGCAAAGTTTCGCGAGCAATTCTCCGACCGATCTCGTTCAGCACCTCCGGGATGATAAACAAATTTCTCGCATCCGTTGCCCTTCCACCTGTCCTGTAACAAGAAAAGCGCATTAATTATTTTCGATCAAAAGGTTCGTTTCTTGTTATTTATATTATGCGCATATATATCGACGCAAGCGCGATAAAAATTCGACCATTCGGGTAATAAATAACGCAGCTTCGGTTAAATAATAGATTTTATACGGCTGTAGAGATGGAAGCTGGTAATCCTAAGTTAAGAAAATTCTATGTACCTATAACGGCTTCTTTTTTTTTTCTGGGCACGAGTAAACTAGAAAAAAGAAACGAGGAAGGAGAAATAGGGGGGCAAGTTTCCTTTAACGCGGCCATGAATCATCGCAGCCCATAAATCGCGTCCGGTTCCTTTCTCTCTCTTCCTCCCTCTCTCTCTCTCTCTCTCTCTCTCTCTCTCTCTCTCGTGGGATCGCGCGGAGTAGATGGGCCTAAGCCCTCTGCGGACGCGCCCAGATAAAGTACCATCCTCTTCGTCGTCGAAAGATGACCAAAGCATTATTAGGAGGCTATATGTGGTCCTTCACAACTTCGGGCCAACTTTCCGTTTTACGTTCAAAACTCTCTCTCTCTCTCTCTCTCTCTCTCTCTCTTGCTCATATATACATATACGCACACATTGGTATACGTATATAGAGTAGACGTATAAGTGTATAGCTGACGCGCGCTCGGCTTTGCGTCGTGGGATAACTCCTTCGTGGGTCGCCGCCGCTTCGCACAGACGAGATGAATTTCCCTGAAACTTTGCGGCTCCATTCCTCTCCTCGTATCTTTCATTAGTTTCTCGCTTGAACGCCGGTTTGGTTTACAGTTTTGCGCCGCATTTATTTTGAGACCGATAATTCCCTCTGTTTCTCCTTTTCGGCCTTCCCTATAGATTTCGTACGAATATACATACACATACCTATCTGCATATATAAAAAGTTTTTTGCTCACCGAAATATTTCCCCAAAGAGTAACGATTAATTTTATTTTCGATCTGTTAGGTTTGAAATTGTTTTTTATTGTTGCATTAATTGTGAAATATCAACATAACGGTATTACAGAGAAAAAGGTAAATAACGCACTCATAAATTTATTTTATGTAAATTTTGATATACATTTTAATAATTATTATTTTGTAAATTGATATTTTCACATACGTTTAATTATATTCCTATAATATTAAAAAAGAGTTTCTTTGATTCGCTTAATCTTTATACTTAATTATTAATATGTAGAGAACATTTTACAAAGGATTTTCGACGATATCATGCAAAAATCAAAATTAAAGACATTTTTAGACCAGACCCATCTGTCTACACGTATTTTAACACGCTGAATTCGAATCCGGGATCAGTTTAGCTCTTACACTCTCAAAATTTTGATTAAATTGCAAAAAAAACCGTTAAAAATGGCAAAAAATCGGAGTTATGAGTAGAGTATACAAAAAATTTTATTGGAATTTTGAGTCTGTTTAATTGTCGATCATGCATTCATCTATTCCATAGAAATCGTAAAAAAAAAAAACAAACAAGAAAATATCGAAAAATAGTTCTTATGAACAGACATGAATGATGTCTTCTGAATTACACAAAAATATCTACATCTATTGGTTCTGAATAAAATATAAAGATTGACTGGGAATTACAAAGAATAATACAAATAACTTTGTGATTTCGTTTTAGGACAATAACATTTTTTTTCCACTCATAATTGTGATTTTTTGCAATATATTTCAAAATTTTTAGGTTGTACGAACTAAACTGATCCAAAATTCATATTCAGCGCGTCAAAATGTATATTGATACATGAGTCTGGTCAAAGGTACAGATTTTTTTTTTTTGTGTGAGCCGGTGTAATTGATATTCTCTTTAATAACAAATTACGTAAGCTTATAAATATTTATGTTTCATGTTAATTCGATATTCAAAAGTATAAATCCACTCTAAAGAGTATTTAAAAAAAAAATTGTAAAAGATATTGAAGAAACATAGAGACAAAAAGAAATTTTTTACGCTCTCTATTTGCGTATGTTGCATTCCTGCGCTAAAAGAGGTCAAATAATATTATTATCTTAATTTGAAATTCTGGTACATAAGCTTTTAGAAGAATGTCGGTAGTTGTATTGAAAAAATCGTTGACCTGAAAAGTGCCGTCATCAAAGGAAAGCCTTTTATTTATTAATGGAAAAAAATAAAATAATTTAGGTTGATCGATCGTCATATAATTTTACCGTAATGTAATCGTGTTAAAAATAAGCGAGTCGCTTATTTAATTTATATCTTTTGTTTTTAACGCACAATCAGAATATGTAATTGAGTGAACGGAATATTATTTATAATTCAAATCCAAATTTTACAATGTTTTATTGCACATTCGAGGAAATCCTTGCGAATCAAAGTACTTGATTATTAAAAAAAAAAAAAAAAAAAAAAAAAAAAGGAAAGGAAAAAAACAAAACCGAAAATTCAGAAGCCAATTTATCGAGTTGAGCCAAAGGATTATCGGTGCAACGAGCTATAAATCCGTATGCACAATACAAGCATTGCTTCTTTCTGCATATAATGGCGCGCATTGCAACAGATTCTTTTTGACAATAATTTTCCGTTTCCCCTTTGCCGTATCCACAACCGGAGGTCGCGTCTTCGCGATCGTTTCTGTGTTTATAGGTATATGTGCATGCGTGAGCTCGCTCACACACTCGTATTTATGTATGCATATATGCACGCAAGCAAAATGTACGAGAGGCGCGCTCTTCTGTATAATAGCAGCGGTGGTTGCCATAAAGGTTGAAAAGGGGAAACGGAGGAGGAGGAGGAGGAGAAGAGAGAGAGAGAGAGAGAGAGAGAGAGAAAACGGCGATATCCATATATTTCTCGCGCTAGCGCATCGTAGCAACTGGAACTGTATAAAGAAAATAAATTATCGCGCGGTGTGAATGCGCGAGCGCGGCGATATCTTTACGCGCCCGCGCTCGACCGTGCAACGCGCCGTGTCCGTGCGATTTTATAAATGATTTTTTTTTTTATTTTAATTCTTTATCCCGTTTGTTTTGTTTCTCTTTTCTTTTTTTTTTATCCTCCCCCCATTACTTTAACTTTTTTTTTTTCTATTACCGTGATTTTTTTTTTTTTTTTTTTTTTTTTTTTTTATATGAAATTGATGAAATTTATTCTTTGCAGGATTAAAGGCTGCTCTAACGAGGCGACGATGTTGGGTGAGTTTTTTATTTTTTTTTATTTTTTTTACAAAAAATTTTCTATTTTAACGATAAGTGTCAGTTTTATTAATTGTCTTTTTTCAAATAATTTTGTTTTTAACGTGATTACTCTGATTTAATGTGAAATTAAATTTATTTTGCCTTTGAAAATTTATAATTTACAGAACAAACTTGATATTAAACTTTCGGCTTATAATTTTGTAATTAATCAAACGCATAAAAGTTGCAGCGTTTTAAATTATAAAATGACATTTAATTTTATTTGGCGCATTATATTATTATTTTCTAACCGTGTTATTATCCAATCCATCTAATCAACTGTTTTGAATCCTTCTCATACAATTTATTTGATGATTTATATGTATTTATTGCTTATTCATATATTATGTACCATAATATATGTGTAAGTAAGTGAAACGGTGGCACTTGGTCCTTGTATAGTACCAGTTATATACATAGAATTAGAAGCAGACGTTAGCTTCTTCCGTCACCGTATACTTATGCGTACACCGAATCTGGAAATTCCAAGAGTTTTGACTGGCTCGGTCACACGTATATAAATATATACATACACCCGCATGCGTAAATGACGAAGGACTGCTGTTGCTACTATACGTTTAACTTTTACGTTACTACGCAACGCATAGGAGAAGGGAACACAAGGCTGTGAAGCTCGTTGCAGCTATTTTTAAACATTCAGTTTCTCTGTGTTCTCTCTTTCTCTCTCGTTCTCGTGTTCTTTCTCGATTCCTTTTTTTTTTAGTACGGAGAACCATACGATGCGCGTATATACAGCGAGTGTACATATACATGTGCACAACTAAAAGAATTATATGCATATGTATACATACATAAATGTATATACACAAGCCAGATCCGCGAGCGCAAGCGCTGCACTCGAAAACTTTTTTTTTTAGAATGGATGTTTGTTTTCACGAGCGGCTAAGAGAGTCGAGGGCTTGTATTTATTAATACTGCAGTTTACCTAATTTCATCGCTCAGCTTATTATACGTATATTAAACTGCTGATAGTATATCTATGTATACGATGAGCGCGCTGAGATGCAGTTGCTCGATACTTTTTTTTTTTTTTCAAACTACTTTACCTTGAGCTTTATTTTCAATTCGCGAAGAGTTGTTTTATTTTTTGTTAAAATTATTAAAGTCGGGCTAAAATTTTGCTCAAATGTTTTTTAAACACTTGGATACAACTTTTACGAATGATAACTTTTAATTATGTTGCCCGCGGGTTGGAAATATATTATATTTTATCTAGAAATTAACGCAACGAATTTGATAACGAAACTATTTAATTATTTTTATCCACAACACCTTTGTACGAATAAAAGTTTTGCTTTTTTTCTTTTAAATTAAGAAGCGTTTCGTTTTATTTTCAAATTATAGATTACTGAATTAAAAATTTAAAAAGAAAATATTTTTAGCTCTAAAATTTCTACTCTTTCTTGAATCAAACTAATTTTTCAATCGGTGCAAAGGTCAAAATTTTCAATTTAAATTATAAAATAATAAGGATTTTTATAGAACATGTCAAAATCTAACGAAGTACGCAGAAATTTTAAGAATTATTGATTATTCAAAAATGGCATGAATTTGATGAAAGAAATTTTTTTTTTTTTTTTTTTTTTTTCATGAAAAATATGAATATTTGAAAAAAATTTAAAGTTAATTAAAAGCAAAAAAAAAAAAAAATTTGTTAAATAAAAAATGAACAAAGTATTATTATCCCTTAATATTAAAATAGCAAATGATGTCGTTACTCATATTTTCAACTCTAAACTTTTATTTCAAAGACTATTTTTCAATAAAATATTATTAATATTATTAGACGATACTTCTGTCGATGAATGAAAAAATCTGGTAAATTTAAAAAAAAAAGGGGGGAATTAAAGAAAAAGAAATAAAAGAAAAAAAGATGGGTTATAAAAAGAAGTTGTGAATAAAACCCTTAAAAAACGTGTATACGCTGCGTAAAATAAAATATTGAACTAAATAGCGCATTTTCGTGTTTTTTCAATATACACACGGTAAAATTAAAAGCAAGCGTTTTTTTTTTTTTAAAATCCATTTCCATTTTCATTTCTTTTGCTTCACTTTGCACCAAACACATAAATGGGAGAAAAAAAGGTTGTCTAGCATGCGGAACAATAGCGAGCACTCGATCTTTCGACCTTTTTTTTTACTCATATTTTCGCACGCGTGCGAGTATTTGTTTTTTCTTCTTTTTTTTTTTTTTTCGTTTTCTCGTTTTATTATTTTGTTTTTTTTTTTTTTTTTTTTTTCTGTGCAACTGGCACTTGAAATTCCGTACATTTAGAGATATTGAAGCGCAGAGCTCGCGCGTGGATTAAACTCGGCTGTCGGTATATTCGGCGGGCTCTGCATGGGTTTGCGTATACGCGAGCGGGCGAGTAATCGTCACGGATTTGTGAATTTTACGAGCTTGGAAAGCGCGCGAGAATCGCATCTATCCACCGGTCGGTGGGCGCGTTTGGATAAATAGCGTCGCGACAAGAGCTTTTCCGCTGTTTTTTCTATAAACGCCGATGTGGGATATCCGACGAAATAAATATCGTCGATGCGCTTGACGACGCGATATTGACATAACGCCTAAAAAATATGACGAACCAGGAAAAGAAGGGGAAATCGAGGATAAATGCGAAAATAGTTCGCACGAGCGAGGAGCAATAAGCGTATAAAAGAGAATGAAAGATGGGAGAAGGACGGTAGTGGAAAAGGTTAATTTTCCTAAATGGCTTTGACGAAAGGTTCGCGGTTGGATAAACTCGTCTTTTGCTTCGAGATTTTATTTATATATGTATAAAAACGTATAATGAATAGTCTTTGCGGGAAGAAGGAAAGCGGATAGGCGTCGAGGTTTTTGCCGATAAATAAAGTCAATGTAGTTCATTTCGTTAAGTTCGTGCCGTTTCAATTTGATTGAAACGTTTCTTTATCTCGCTCGCTTTCTATAATTTTTCTCCCGCCCCCGCTACCCCCCCCTACCACTCCCCTCGCGCCGTCCTACCGCGCGCGCCTCTTATTTTTCCCTCAATGTTTGCGGGCATAAAAAGAGGCAGCATTAAATCGTAACGACCGGCGCGCGATGGATGGAAATGACGAGGTTGGGGAGGGGGAGTGGGTGCCGTCCTCCAACGAGTCGACAATAAACGGCGCTATATACCGTCTGGATTACCTGGGCGCTCTCGGAAAGCTGCTGGCACAGTTGGAATTCTTGGCTGCGCCAGGACGCTTGCACTTGGAATAACGAGCCGAGTGAGCTCGTGGCCTCCTTATTTTGGATCATAGCGGCGCATCACCATCTCTCGAAAATGGAGTGCTTTTTCAATGGCCTTCCATCCCCATCTCCCCATATCTTCCAACCTCTTATTCACTCTTTCTTTATGTATATATATATATATATATATATATATATATATATATATATTTTTTTTTTTTCAACTTTTCCTTACTCAGAAAAGATGGCGTGCGATGCCTTTCTTACCCTCTGCACTAGTAATCGCAATCTAGTGGAAATTCGCGGTTGATCGAACATCGAAATTCCATTTAATGGGTGCGCAAGGCTCTTTTACTCTCGGGTAGATGAGAATAAGTCATTCAATGCCGCTGACACGTGCAACGGGAGATTAGAAAAGTTACGAGGACTCTCTCGCGCGCGATGAAAAACATTTTCATCCGCACGACGGCTTCATTTTACTTAAGACTTTATAAATGTATACGTATATATTTATACGTGCAATGATTCTTTTTAAAACTCATTAAATGCGCGCGATAAAAGTTAACGTATTTTTTTGAAAACTAATATTTTCGTTTTATGAAACGTATATTGACGTCAAAAAAATATTTATAGAACTTTTGAATAAAACCTTTGAATTGTTTTTGAATTATTTGCATAAAATAAAATGCATTGTATTAATGAAATGGACATGTTTTATAGAAAAAACAATATTACAAAAGGCGTACCCAAGCACTTGTGTATCGAAAGAGGGAAAAAAAGATGCTTTGAAAAAAGATTTTTCCTTTTAATTAAATTCTTAAAACCAATAAAGACAGTAAGTGCAGTGATCAATACTATAGTGATTCGATAGCTTGGCCATTAAATTAGCTGTATGAATGCTGTTGAAAAAAGAAATTTAGTTAATATAATAGTAAAAACAATTTTTAATTACCGTTTCTTTTTGTGAAAAGCCATAACCTTAATTGAATTATCTTTGTTTAAAATATCATTTTTATGCGAAATTTAATATAGATGTATATCGTTAAAAGCTTACAGCTAAACTTTTAAATTATCGCTAAAATAATATATAGAAATAAATAAATATCACAAAAAAAAAAAAAAAAAAAAAAAAAAAAAAAAAATTATTTTTCAATTAAGTTTTACAAAGGATAGAATCTTTGATCTTTTCGATTCATAATTCAATTTCGACTTTTGAAGTAGCTTTTAATACTTCGTCGACTTTCGCTGGTCACAGCAAAGAGAAGAGAAGACAGCGGCGTCATTGACGTTTTCGCCATCGAGAAACGTTAGTCTCGATAAAATGGCTCCACTTTAAGAAGCTCCTCGTTGTCAATGAAGTTCGTGTTGTCTCTCTCTTTCTCTCAGCTAGCGCGTTCCCCTTTCTCTCGTTCTCGTTAATGGGATAGAAGGCTCGTTAAACTCTCGAGCAGCCTCTGTGCGGATTAAATTTTTTCTGCCCTTGTCCATTATACGCGCGTATATCGGCGAGCGTGTATGTACAAAAAAAGATCAGATGTGGAAAATATACGAATCCCTTTCTGTCTACATCGTTTATTTTTTATCGTCTTGGGTTATCGAGTTTTGAAATAACTTAGGTTTACTTTGGCGTCATTGAGTGAAATATCCATATCACTGTTATTCGTATATTGGTTCTGAGTTTGAATTCTTGAAATGAATATGTAAATTATTCCAAATTTTAAAGAAGAAATCGACTTTAATTTTTCTGACAAAGCAATTTCTTTTTTTTTTTTTTTTTTTTTTGTATCGAACAAATTAATTTTTAATAAAAAATCTTTCGATGCAGCTCAAAATTTATCATGCGGTCTCCTTTGATGTACTTTATTAAAGTTGCAAGCCTTGTTCAAGAAAAATCAAAGTCTTCATTCTTAAACTCTTCAATCTGATTTTTTTTTTTTTTCGAATCGGAGAGATTGCAAAAATAACGACAGCAGTAGCAATTGCAGTAGCGACATCCCGACTAGTTTTTCTTTAAATATTGAACGCTTTGATGAAAGAATAATTTGTCGAACGGCAACACGTTGGCAATAGCTCGCAACGATGGCGCATTCGTCGAGTCTCCGCGGTCGCGCAATGTCCAATCGATGCACAAGTAATGCTCACCTACACACAAACGTAGACTTGTACACTTGTTCTCCGTGCGCCAAATCGCGAATAACAATTTAGTCGTCGAGCGCAAGAAACGCAAGAATTTCTCCAGTGAAATCACATAACGGGTTTGGAAGTATGTTATTTTTATGTATATATGTGTATGTATTGTATGTGTGAGCAGTACGTAACATAGTGCGCAGCGTGAACATGTTTATGCAAAGAAACGACTACATAGCAGCCGCCGGACACTAGTATTTGATTTAATTTATCTCATGCGACGTGCTCGAAAGGTTATGCGTTGCAAATAACGAGCCTCTTCATTATCGTATTTGATCATGCGACGTGTCGACAACACTTTCGCAAACATCGCTCGAGCGTCCATTGAGCTGTAGTTTTATCGCGGCTCTGAAAGCCAGAATGCCCCTCGTATTCGAACAAGAGATAAAGAAGGAAGAGAGAGAGAGAGAGAGTGACGCTATTGATTTTTTAGAATTGCTTTTGAACAAAGAGCGAGAGAAAGAGCCCCGATGGACGAGCGATTCGGTAAAAGTTGCACGAGAACCTTTGGAATGTGATATTCTTTGAAAGTGACCAGGTTTTTTTTATCGTTTGATTAAAAAATTAGTTAAAGGGATTTGTAGTCGAGTTTATAATTATTTTATATTATTCGTTTATTTTATTAGTTATATTTAAAAAAATGTAATTTAAAGTCTTCCTTAAAAAATATTGTATCTGTACTTGTAAAATTATTTTTTTTTTTTCAAAAATTCATTCTATAGAGATTTGTAGTAAATAAAACGATTCTTTTTTTTTTTTTTTTTTAAGATTCCAATTTAAATTTTCACCATATGTTTATATCACCAATGAAAGCGGCTGATGAATAATGGGAAATTCACCAATTTTTAGAAAAGTCAATCGGCGCGTGATTGTTTGACGAAGGGCGTGCAATTACAAGCATGCGATGCACTGTGATTTCTTGCTCTATTGAAAGATGCGGAGTCGTAAAATTCGTTTTCGATAAATTTTTGGCGATTTAACGGTAGGATCTTGGTAAAGATTGCTCAGAGGTATATTACGACTTACTCTCTTTCTCTCTCTTACTTTTTCTTTCTTTCCCTTGCTTTTTTTCTTCTCCTCGAAGTCCAAGCACCATTCTTCTTCCGACAAGTTGTAGAAGGCGCACGCGAAATGCGAAACTTTCAGCCGCGGCAAAAGTAACTCGCTTATCACAGAGATAAGTGTTTAATCTTTCTTCTAATTAATCTTACTTAAAACTTATCTTCTTGCGCTTGATGTTCTACAAACGTTTTATTCCCGCAGCATTCTCCTTGAATTAATAGTTATAACGTGTGCAATAAGGATGCCCCGCATTTTCGCTTCGTTACAAGCGGCTTTTTTAATTTTCTCCTTCGTCGTTTTTAGCGCCTTTTTTTCTTTTTGCAATCCAAGCATTTTTTTTCGTAACGAAAGGCTTGCCGCGTATTTTTTATATTTATTATTTATATTTTAATTAATTTTTTCGGTTAGATTTTAATTTTACAATTTTTAATATACCTTAAAGAAAATACCAAACAATTAATAATGGAAGCGATACATCCTGTATTTAGTGTCGAATTGTTAAAAATTCTTTTTATTGAAATGTAGGTTTGTAAAAATTGAAAAATTCAAATTGAAGCAGTTTGAAAAAACGACTAGAAAAAAAAAAAAAAAAAATGAATTCCACATCAAGTAACGAAATAAAATTTAAAAGGTATTTTTAACGTTTATAAAAATTGAACAACTCTTACTTTTGTTTAAGAGTAGGTTGTGCCAAAAATAGTTTTACAATTGCAAAGAACTAATACTTTTATAATTTATAATATTTTTACATTTATTATTTTAAAGATTGTAACAAGAATATTTTGCGTTTATTATATACAACTAAACCGCTAACTAAATTTTAAATTTTAGTGTATTTTTCATATTAAATAATTTTTATGCTAAAAAAAATGAATAATTTCAATTAGCAAGTACATGGATTTTTTAATTTAATCTTATTCGTTCTTACTTTGTAACCCCGGTAATATTTTCGGATTCTCGTTTTTATTTTGAAAACGCTATTCGTTGAATAAAGTTTAAAATATTTAATTTTTATATTATAAAAAAATATGTATTTCTAGATACTATCGACATTTGCTTTTATCGTTAAATTAGATTTATTGTACTTACTGAAAATAAAATATAAAAATAATATTGTATACAGTACTAATTAGTAACATTTTCTAACTTTTTTCAATTGATACGTAATAATTTTGTTTTTGAATTAAAAACTGAAAATCTTAAACAAACAAAAAGCGAAACAATATCGTTTGAAAAATCTGTGTTAACAGCGGTGAAAAAAAGAAAAAGTGACTAAACCAGATATCATAGAAAGAAAAAGAGAAAGAGAGAGAGAGAGATAGTATAAAAACAATACAATAGTAGCGTTTATCGTTTATCGGTGCTTCGTTTGCTCAAAATCAATAGTAAAAATACAGTAAACAAATAAACGGTGTCGATGAAATTTTAGTCCAAGTCGAGAGCACGAAAGGCGGATAACGAACGCTAAAAATGTGAAGTAAAAGAAAGGAGGCGATCGAGTGTGAGAGCAAGCGAAAGAAAGAGGCGGTAGCAACAACTCGATAGATCTTGTGGCTCCATATGAGCTCACGCGATGTTAATGGCCGAGCACGTTGACAAAGGTCACTCGAACACTTACGGTGTGTACGCTCACGTGTGTTCGCACAACCACACGTGCGCCCGCTCAAGCACACTAACGGTATGGCAAAATCCAGACATAGCGAGGACGGTATACATCGGCTCGTGCAGCTCGGCAAGTGCTGAACATGTGTGAGAGGAGGAGGGCAGGTAGGGAGCGTTGGTACGTGCCCGAGCGAACGATTCACCCTAGCGAACGGAGAGAGAAAGCGAGAGAGAGAGAGAGTGAAAGCCATACAGAAAACCGTCGCTAGCCGATACGCGCCGAGAGAGCGGGCGCACGTACGTATAAGCGAGAGGGAGAGAGAGTCACGCTTAATAGGAACATCGACTCAGTCGCGCGCGCGCGCACGCTTATGAAACAAAGTGCTCGAGCATTAACTGTCCTCGAGTCTTCGCCCTCGTACTTTTCCCCTTTTCCCGCGTATGTGGGAGAAAGGGAGAAAGCACGAATACCAGAGTTCGTTCTACATGCGCACGCTATGTCTTTGCGCTTTTACTTGGAAAATCCTATACATATATATGTCACGCGCTCATGTATCAATATGTAAATGTACACGTGCGTTGTGTATGTGTGTGTGTGTGTGTATGTGTATATATATATACACAAATGTGCTCGAAAGCTCGTCGCACACGCATAGTATTTTCCGACCATTGCGTCCTTGTCACACGTGCTTTTCGAGGGACATCTTTTTCAACCGTCCAAAAGAAAATTTTTTCCTCTTTTACGATTTTTTCGTTTTTACAAAATTTCCTCGACGATATATTTTCCTATATTTCGTATACGATAACGAAAATAAAATTTTTGTTGTTTAACTTGCAATATTAGATTTTTTTGTTTATTATGTTTTAAAATTCTATGAAATATTATTTAAAGCGTAAGAAAGAGAAAGGCAGTATTTATATCGTTGAAACATTGTATTAACATTTTGCGTCTGCAGTATTTAAATTATTGCATTTCATTGTTTGACTTTTAAAGTAATTAAAAAATTTAATGTTACTTTCACAAAAAGAAAAATATTATGTTTCGATTAAAATAATTTAAAAAATTTTAATTTTATGTAAATATTTCGGCAAAATTTTTTAAATTTTATTTTTAACTTCATCGTCAACATCGACATAATGACATTTTGTTATATTTTTAACGAAAGTTCACTTGCAAAGGTCCATATATATTTTTACGCTTTGGGAATAAAATATTTACATTCGATTTTTCATCAAATCGGTGAAACTTCCAACGAGAGTAGTAGCGAGGGTAAACGGAGGCTGACGATATAGAATTAAAAATGATTAAAGCGGAGGTCAACGGTCAATCTCTGCTTGAAAAAATCTTTGTAATATATTATACTTAGTCAATTATCATTGTTTCGGTAGAAGAAGCCTTCACGCTTTACAACGTGAAGTACTTCTCTAATTTTGCCGCTTTTTCTCTTGTTCACTTTTTCTTTTATTTTTATTCCGCCGTAAAATTTTATTTCATAGCTTACGAAATGAGAGTTCTTCATTAAATCCAAGCGTTCCTACGAGCAATAATGCAGGTCAACTTGTCGACCGCCCGACTCATTTCCTCTTTTCTTCCCTCTTTTCCCCCTCCCCTCACTCTTTCTCCCTAACTTTCTTTCTCTCATTATTCAGGTTTTATTTCATCAAAACGTAAAAGAGTCATGAGACAATTTTAATTCCACAATTAATTGCACGAAGAAGTATACTTTTAAAATTTACGTTTCTCTGCAAGAGTATTCACTGAAAGCCTTAATTTTTGTTAGAAGAGGTACACACAATGGTTATTTTGAAGAAAATAAGTTAGTTCAGCGACTACTCGTCGACCAACAATTTGATCCACTAACTTTCTTATGCATGGACCTCTTTCGATTCTGCCGTGTTAAAAGCATTATCGTACAATTTACGCGCAGCTGAAGGATTATTTACATCGTTTAAGTTTGTCGCAGACGTGTGCTAAGCGATAATAATTAAAAACGTAAACATTTTAATTTCGCTGTGCGCGCTTACCATTGTTTTTATGAAAGCTTTTATTCAAGAATTAGCCAGAAGTTGTTTCTTTTTCTTTTCATAAAGCCCTTTAGGATAAGTTAAAACAACAGCAAAAATAACTTTATTTGAATTAAATTTAAAATACCAATTTATTTCAAAGTTATTCAAGTGTGTAATAAATATTTAAAGTTTAATTAAAATGGTAAATTTTAGTTTCTATGATCTGTAACTAATACTACGGATTGACGAATAGCCAGTAATATTTGAATTCGAAATTGTTACATTTTAATACATACACTAGGCGATACCCGACGCGTTTCAATAAAACGTTCCAAAGATCTATTTCTCTCTTTGTTCGGTTCGCTTTTTGGTCTTGAAAACAAGCCGTTTGTGTACGATTCATCTCCGCATTCGATATCGCGCTTGCAATCAAGTGTACGTGTACGCGCCTTCGAGTATGGGTTCGTAACGTGTATCGTCCATCGATGAAAATTGTCGAGCAGGCAAACGAGCAAACGAAAAGAAAAAAAAAAAAATAAATTGAATATAGTGCAGATAAAATCGAAACTCTCTGTCTCTGTCCCCCTCATCTCTCCTGCTTTCATCCGCAACTTTTGCTGCGAAATAAATAAAAGAAAAAAAAAGAGCTCGTGCGCGTTTTCACTACTTTGAAAAGAAAATCTAGTGGCAGCAAAAAAAAAAAAAAAAAAAAAAAAAAAAAAAAAAAAAAAACAGCTAAATCCTCATCCTTTTCCCAGCACTGGTGGTTTGTGTTTCGTGCATGTGAAAGCACGGGCATGAATATACTAAAAAAAACTCTGTATCTAAATTGAACGGAAATTTTTAATATTTTTGTTTGTTAACTTCGCGCGTCGTAATGTCTAATTTTCAAATACGTCGTAAATACGTCCACTGAATCGTTTGCGATCCATTATCCATAAAATGATTCGCGATTATCGGTTTATACCGAATGCAAATTAATATAAGTTGAAAGTATGAAAAAAAAATAAAAAAAATAAAATAAAATAAAATAAAAAAAATTTTCAACGAAAAGATATTCTTCCGTCGAAATTTTTATTTAATACTTGTGAGTGTCTACACTACGATGTAAACGTATTTAAAGAAATCTGCGTGTGTGTGCGCTCGCGCGTGTACAGTATAGGAAAGTCGATTGAAATTTTAATATTCATACGCAGAGAGCGTTGGCTCGAATTTTTCTCGAAGGGAGTAAGAAAACGAGTTGGGGCGTCGTCACTCCATTTTACATAAACGAGTCGGGGACGCCAGAGAGAAAAAGAAAACAGCGCGAAATGAGGAGAGGGGGAGAAAAAGGTAAGAAGGAGTCTGGGAGCCACGCGTGTAGCGCGTTTACGGAGTTCCTGAAAAAAGGAAGGGGACTTTCCACACTCTTCGTACTCGAAAACTTCTAGTTGAAATTCCAGGAACGCGTTTTTCCTCTTTCTTCTCTCTCTCTCTCTCTCTCTCTCTCTCTTTTTCTTTCCCTATCCACGCCACCCTCCCCAAAGGGGCGGGGGAGGGAACGAACGATTCACGAGTCGTTGGGTTGCGTTGCCGTTTTTATGGGGCTAACCTTGCTTGCTTATGTCTCTCTCTCTCTCTCTTGTTATTAAATCCCTCGTTTCTTCTCGCGGTACGCGCCGAAGGTAGTGTCTTTGTTCGATGGTCGCGCCGCGACTCTCTCGACTCTTGGGGAATTTTTTATTTGTGCGAGAGAGCGTAAGTCTCGGTGAACGCGGTAGAAAAGTCGTGCGGTGTAAATACGCCTGAGGATATTAACGTCGTTCTTGATGGCTTTTACCATTCGTATGTTTATCGTTGCTTGCTACAGATAATTAATTCACGTGAATGTGTATACAAGTTAAGTTTAACACTTGTGCCGAATGACGATAATTTATGCTGCTATTGAATTTTTTTCGTCAATGTTTTTACAATTCATAATATTATTATTAGGTATTGAATAGAAAAAGTTTACAAATAATATAGCGAAAAATAAACCGTTTTTGTCGTACGGTTTTACGAATTTTTTTCTGCAAAGTTACGAAAAATCTTAATTTAAAATTTAAATACCCAAAACACTACTCCAAACGGTAGTTTATGGTTTGAAACGTTGTCAAAAGACTTTAAATTTTTGTGTAACTCTTTGCGCGTATAATTTATATCAGCGTTAGTTTGTGAACTACTACAAAATTTATACTTTTTTTTTTTTTTTTTTCGAATTTTTTATTTGACGACGATATTAATTTATGTACTTTGAAAAAAAGAAAAATAAATAAATTAAACCATTACTCTCCGTTATAAAAAAAGACTAACGTATTTACATTTTTCTCAAAAAGCAAATATAACGTAGTAGAGCCAAGCGAGGCCTCCAACAGTTACGTTGAATATTTCGAAAAGTATTCATTTTTATGATCTAAAAATTGTCACTGCCGCTTAAAACGCGTGCATTTGCCGCGAGGATATTTTCCGCTGTAAAATATTCGACGTAAATTTTATTTTATAAAAAAATATTTCACCTATAAAAATAGATTAAAATTTTAATTTGATTTATAACGCATATGTGTGCGTTAATTCGAAAATGAAAATCTTTTTTAACGCCGCGTACCAATTAAATGGAGAAAAATTAAATGTAATTTTATTCGCGAACAATAATAATAAAATAAAGCAAACTAAATTTAAAATTTCGCAAACAATCGAGAAGCACGGCCGTATACTTCATTTTTCTCAATTTTGTTGAGCGACGTACTTCACGGTTACGCGTAAAAAGCTCGAGCGATTCTCGGAAAGCACCAAGAAAGAAAAAGGGTGAGTAGAAGAGGTAGAGAGAAAAGAAAGAAGGTAGAGCCGAAGAACGACGGAGGGAAAACGCTCTCTCTCTCTCTCTCTCTCTCTCTCGATGCACGCGTACATAGAGTAGTGTACAATTTTACCTCGCACCGGCACTTCATCCCTGCCTCGCGCTATATCTTTCAATTTAGCGCTTAAAGTGTGCGTTCCCAGTCTTTCTGCTCCCGGGTATACATATATACATATAAATATAGTCGTCGCGAGCGACTCCGTCGTTTTTCCAATTTTTTTTCCCATCTACCGGCTTATAAACACTCCCGTACTTCCGACGATTGATCGGCACATTATCGGACGACGAAGTTTTTTTGTCGATGGAAAAATTGGCCAGGCTGCAGAGACCGTCAGAATTTTGAGCGAGAGTAAACAACGCCATCTTTTATTCTTCTTGGATCGACGCACTCGCGACTCCACCGTTTTAGCAACGAGCTCAACTTGAGGTTAACGAACTTTCGAGCCTTTGTGAGCGGCCTTTACGTTTGTCTCTTCGTGAAAATTTTTATGCATTCTTCTTTCTTCACACGTACGCAGTTTTTTTTTTTTTTTTTTTAAGTACCGACTCGTGTAATGTAACTGTATGTGCGTGGGTGCGGTCAAAAAAGTGTCTAAAAAGATATTTAAAAAGCATAGTTTATGCATAATGCTTATTCATGTGCTGACTAACTTGAAGGGAGGATTAATTTGTGGACAAAACTTGGTGAAAAAGTTTTCAAAGTGATAAAGTGGATAGAAACTTTATTTTTTCCCGTTTCTCCATCATTATATTTTACGCGTTAATTTTATTTTATAGTATTATTATTCTCATAAATAAATTTATATTTTCTCATGCTATATATAAAATTATTTTGGTGAATGCTTTTATTGTCTCAGACTAATGACGCGAGAGAAAATAGCGATTCGTCGTTGTTATCGCACGATTCAAGCTGTACGAAGAATGAATCGTTGATGGTTATAATGCATATTAACAAAAGCTGACGAACTATATAGGTACGCGCGCGCAAGCATGCGCAAATTAAAAAATAAATAATAAAAAAAAAAAAAAAAAAAAAAAAAAAAAAAAATAAATAAAAAAAGAAAAGAAACAAAAAATCAAATAAAGCAATGTGCATTCATTGTGCGCCTCGCTGTAAAAGCAAGTAATTGTTCGCGCGTATATACAATGAAGCATTACGCATTTTCGCCGACTCTGATAATGGCCGATGTGATATTTCAATTGGAATAATAGGCGCTAATAATTCAACCACTCATCTTCGTTAAATACGTTGTTAACGGTGTAACAAGCTCCGATGCACTCGTTTCTTCTATCGAACATTGATTTTTATCTGTAAATGTGAACTTTCAATAACAATGTGTTTTTCATCCTACAGCTTATTAATGTTGACAATAATAACGACGTTAATATTTTTTGATTTGATGGATTATTTTTCAATTTTTATTAAAAAATTATTTTTTTTTTTTTCTTTTTTTTGTTTGTTGATTAAATCTCGAGTATTATCAGAATTTAATAACGAGAAAGATATTTTTTATAATTTTGAATTCAATAGTTCATTTTTTTTTTTGTTTTTTACGTTTTATATCTTTAATTATGCAACTGCATTTTTAAATTAAACATTAACATAAATGCGCAAAATAAGTTTTATAAATAAAATTTATTAATATACATAATTTTTTTTTTTTTTATTATACACAATATTATTTAATATACGAAAAGTAAAGTAAATTTATTATTCTCGGTGAATTCACAATTCGATTACTACTACTTAGCAACACCCGATAATTTTATAAAGAATAAGAAAGTTTAAAAATTCGAATGTAATGGTAAATCCCATTAAAATATTCAGAGAATAAGCGCAAAGTTTTTCAAATCTGTACCTTATATCGCAAAATTTTTTTCATCCGTCAACGTTTCAAACGTTCGCGTCACCATAAAACCTCATTTTTTATTAGATGAAACTCTCTCCTGTATATTTCAACGGTCTATCCTTATGCAAGCAGACGCACGGGGGAGTTGAACTCACAATGGACTTCTAAATTTTCCTGCGAAAAAAGGTGTAAAATAAAGTAACTGGAATTTGGCAGGGATGGCAAAGAGGTACGAAAGCGTGATAAAAACCGCGCGAACGCGACGGACGTAATTTTCTGCGGTCGCTGTCGCTTCTCTCTTTTCTTTTCTCTCTCTCTCTCTCTCTCTCTCTCTCTCTTTTACTCTTTCTCTCCAGCTCTTTGCGCTCAGCGAGTGCACTGCCCTCCGACACGTCGCACGCGTAAGTCGTCGTCGTCGTCGTCGTCGTCGTCGTCGGCGTCGGCGTTTCTCCCTTCGCGCTGGATATTCATAGAAGAGCGAAGCTTCATGGAACTCACGTGCTATTCGTGGTTTCCCTTATAAAGGTATATACATATATATACATATATATACGTATTTTTGTGCGCGCGGTAATCGTGATGCTGGCGGCTGCGCGTTAAAGGAGGAAACACACATGTATACACACACATACACGCACGCACACAGGGTCATGGAGTTTATTTTTAACCGTCACTAGGAGCGCGCCGTGCAAAAAGGCACCGGGCTTTATTTATAGGCCTTTTAGTTGCCTACGAGTGGAATCCCTTAGCTTCTGGCCCTCTAGCCTCCTCCTCCTCCCCCCCCCCCACCTTATTTCTTTGTTTCTTTCTTCTCTCTATTCGGAAGAGGAGTGAATCGCCGAGCGAGTCTGCCGGATTTTCGGGCGAATAGGAATCTCTCGGTGATCGTCGCCGATAAGTGAAGGTTAAGAAAATAAGAGGAAGATGAGAAAATGGAGGAAGTAAAATAATTTCGTCGGCGCGAATGCACGAACTCCGAGGGTGAAAGAGACGGCGAAAAAGAAAACGAAAGAATTATCCGCTTATATTTATACCTTTGTTATTTATCCAACGTTTGTTCTTCGCTCAATACATCGCGGTTGCGCATAACAAAGTCGATGCATTAGATTAGATTTTAGGGTCGTCGTTAACAAAGCAAGCATTGAACGCTTGCCACCGTGTAAATAATCCCGTGAGTTGAGAAAGTTGAATCCGAGGGAAAATTTAAGCGCAGACATGCTCTGACCCGCTGAGTAAAGAGAGCATTGCACAAACCCTACGTGCTACGAGGAGAGACGTTTACATTACAGTTGTACGTTGCGGTTGCATTGTACAATAACTATGCCGTTGCCGCTTTTTATTATACCAAATAATTAATTAGGACTCTCGCGTAAGCTCAAGAAAATTAATATTCTTATTAAGACGAAGACAAGCGCATTTTGCATGCGTATCCTGTGTTTATTTTGCGTTATTTTTTAATATCGCGTACCGCGTATACATACGCGGTCATTTTAATATTTACTTGCTGTTTTCTATGTTGATGAAATTTTTTTTCTCGTTTTATAACTCAGTACTAAACATATTAATATGCAAATGTCATATTGACGTATTTAATTATTAAAACAAAAAATTCGAATCGTAAAATTTGTCCATTATTAAATTTGTTTCCATTATCTTTATTCCTGAATTTCATTACATTACTTTTTGCGGATGAAAATTTTTAGCATGCAAACGAATTCAGTTTGAACGAGGCACTTTTTATTTTTGAAGCGCACTCAAAGACCCGGACTCTATTTACGACCGATGTAAAAGCGTTACAATGAAAGCTCTTTATCGCGGGGGAAAAACTAACAATTTAACAACGATAACTAACGGGCCAAGTGCGAAGTTTGACAGGAAAATTTTTTAAGCGGCATTATCGGGACTCTTTCTCTTCTCGGAGGTTTTTGGACGGTAGCCGACAACTACGATTGTCGGTACGACTCGGAGCCGTGGGCTTTCGGAAACAAGCCTCGAAAACTCCGCTTGTAAATAACATCGGAGAAACAAAGAGAGAGAGAGAGAGAGATGGAAAAGTTTACCTTACGAAATTTAGATTCGACTCGAGCGATGCAAGGAGAAGTAAATATACGCTGATGTACGCGCGTGCATCTCTAATTCGTCTAGTCAAGATAGGGCCAACGCTTCGTTCAAGACTATAGGAGGTAATAGTTCGGTGTCTCGCCTAGTTTAGCGAGTCTCGAGTGCGCATTGTCGCGGTATATAATACACGCTGTCTGACTCCACCGTGACCGGTGCGAGGAGGAGAAGGAGGAGGTGGAGAAGCAAGGAGAAGAGGAAGAGGTAAAGTTCGTCGGTTTGTTTTTGAGAGTTTAGCGAGAGAAGGAAGACAACATGCCTCCTACAGCCTGCTGCATCGTAGCACGAGGTGCGCCTTGCCCAGTTTCGTCGAAACCCCCCTCCCCCTCCCCCCTACACTCTCTCCTTCTCTTTCTCGCGTTTCCGTTCGCGCACGTGCAGCGAGCGTAAGATGTGCGCGTACGTAGCCCCGACATTTTTATGGACGGTGGCTTCGTGAATTATATCTACAAAATTCATCGCGTTCTTCTTATTTTTTTCAACGACAGATACTAATGATTATAAAATAATGAACCGTGTTATTTAAAAAAAAACAAAAAAAAAAAAAAAAAAGTGGGAGAGAGAGAGAGAGAAAAAGAAAGAATGATAACGTAAATTGTACATTGTGTATTTCGTTTGAATAAAATATGAGCTCGTTTAACTTTAACTGGAATTGCATTTTAAAAAACATTCGTACGGTTTAAAATTTATCTTCATTTTTATCGAGTTTTTAAAGGTTTAACGAAGCTTTAAAAAAAGGTGAAATTGTCGAAATTCGTGAAATTTTTATTGGTTAAAAAATTCAAAGCATTAAAGAGATAAAAAGAAAGGAAAAAAAAGGATATAATATTTAAAGATTTTACATATTATATCTTTTGCAACAATTCGCAAACTTAATTATCGGGAGTAATAAAAATAAAAATACATGTCAAAACGATCGCGTATTCAAAAACAAACTATTATTCACGTACGGCTAACGAATACAATTAGTTTAACAAAAGCGTAGACTGCGCGTATAATAATCCGATTAAATAAAATGGGCCGCGTCCCTTTAAACGACTTTGTCCGAGCTCGATGAGCTCGCGCAGCTCGAACCTATAGCGTTACTCAATTATCCGCTGCATTCGCGCGATATTAAAATTTTTATTAAAATACTATCTCCACTGGAGGACATTATCAAGCCGAGTGGCGCGCGGACTCCGGCGCTCGGCTCATAAAAATTTTCGCACGCGTTATCACCGCGTAAATTATACGCGCGTAACATTCTTTCGCGCAATGAGTTTCTGCGTGAAAACTTTCTACCGTGCTTCGTACTCTCTCTCTCTCTTTCTCTCTCTCTCTCTCTCTCTCTCTCTCTCTTTTTCCGTCTCTCTTACTCCAATGACACTCCCGCGCATATTTCCTCGGGTCTTCTTTAATATTTTTCCGCGGCAAAGTTCGAAATTTTTTCTTTTATTCTTTTTTCCTTTTTTTGTTTTGCCCTCGCTCACATTTAACTCGGCGTACCGCGGTGTTCTGAAGATCCGCGCTCGCGTAATATCTTCCACGGGTGGTATAACGCGGATAAAAGCTAGAAACGGAAGAGGACGAAGGGGCTAAGGGAGATGTACTTCAACGAAAAGTAAACTTGTTAACTGCCGCCCTCCCCGGCAACGGAGATGCTGTAATGCCGGAAGGTAGAAAGAGGCCGAGGATCATTCTCGTCGCGACTTCTGCTTTCTTACTATCGCTACTGCTCTGATGCTGCTGCTACTGGAAAGAGAGCGAGAAAGAAAGAGAGAGAGATAGAGAGAGGGATAGAGAGAGAGAGAGACAGACAGAGAGACGGAAACAGAGATACAGACAGACAGAGACGGAGAAACACGAAGAAAAGAGGGGAAGACGGTTGGCAAGGGAGGCGGAGAGGTAGGGAAAAGAAGCACGAGAGATAGTTGGGAAGTTAAGCAAAGAAAAAATTGAGTTCTCTCTTACTTTGCTTTACTTCTCGCCTCAACACGACCCAAGTTAGTTTAGCACGCTTCGTATAACATTCCTTTTTTCTTTTGCCCCTACGACGAAGTAAGAGAGGGACAGAGAGAGAGAGAGAGAGAGAGGGGGGGGGGGGAAAGAAAGTCTGACTAGATACAGCTGCAAAAGAGACGTAAAAATGGAGAGAGGACTTTAATGAAATTTCTTTTCGTTGGCCTGACCACTTAATTGAACTCTGTAATATCGAATGTATTTGTAATTTAACTTGCTGTGATGAAAAAGCGTAGAGCTTCTTTAATGAATTTGGAATAATGTAACCTGATCATTCATTTATAAAGAACGATAATAATATTTAAAGAATTTCTTGAATTTATTAAATAAATGAATTTTTCATTATTATTTAAGTTTTTTTTTTTTTTTTTCACTAAAGTATTATTAACCTGAATCTAAAGTATTTTCTCTATTAATAAAAATTTATTTGAAGAAAAAAAAAAATATATATATATATATATATATATATATATATATATATATATATATATATATATATATATATATATATATATATATATATATATATATATATATATAAACGGTAACCTCAAAAGGTAAAATCGAAATAAAACATTACTGGTGCGAGATAAATTGTGCACTGTTTCAAAAAAAATTTAACGGAATTAACGATTATAAAATTGGATTTTTATAGATTAAAACGGTTCTTTTATTTTTAGATATAGTACTCACTAAATCTACTAACGAAAATAGTCGTGCTTTACCATGACATGTTTTCTATAGCGTCACATTTCATTGTTTAAAGTAAAAAAAAAAAAAACGTGTCCAACGCTGGATATATATATATATATATATATAGACTCGAATAGGCCAGAGTCCATAAGAGCATTCAATTAACTCGATTAATTAATCGAGTTTATCAGCGCGATGGTCGAAGACCAATTGCCCCGGAATTTCTTTCCTTCAACGCAACGCTCACGTATACGGCACGCGTTGAAAAAGAGACACAAGAGGAAAAAAAGCGCCCTCGCTCGTTGTACATCGTGTATACTGACTTGTGAAAACTCACGGACGGCAAAAAAAAATTGATCATGCGAGAGAATTTAAACTTTTGTCAAGCGAGCGAGCCGCAAGAGTGAGTGCATTCGAGTGCATGTATATCGTATGTATACGTATGTGTACGCGTGGGAGCGAAGATTCTACAACGGTGACTCGGCGCACCGATCGGCCCTCGGTTTTTATTGCCCGTGTCGCTTGTTTTTTATCCGACCGGAGGCTTCAAACTTTTAATTGCTTATTTGACGCGGCACTTATCATCCCCTCTCTCTCTCTCTCTCTCTCTCTCTCTCTCTCTCTCTCTCTCTCTCGACTCGAGAGAGCACGACTCTTCCGTCAGCTTGATATTTTTTTTTCAAACTTTTTCCTTTCGCGCGAGCGGACGAGCGGGCGGTTTGCGACAATTTTCACGGGCTCTGAATCCCTTGCCAAAATTTATGTAAAATTATTCTTTTAAGTTCGCGCGCGCGTAAATGTATGTGTATACTTGCGTGTATTTGTGTCCGCGCACGTGTGTGTACGTGTGTGTGTGTGTGTGTGTGTAAAGTGTAAAAGTTTACCTCGAAAGCAGCAAAGAGAAAAGAATGGGAGGAAAAAAGATGGATGTTACTATTATTGGACGTAACCGATTAGGCGTGAATTCGACTCGGGGAAAAAATGATCGAGCCGCTCGGCAATCACTTTATATAAATATTATTTTTACGACGCGTGAAAGCTTCTATTTTCCGCTCATTTAAAAAGGCATCGTTCTTTATTCGACATGAAATTTTTCGACACTTGATATTTCAAAAATTTTATTTTCATTTTTAAAGCTAATTTACAGATAATATCTTCAAAATCTAAATTTGTATTCAAAATATATTATCGTTAATGATTTTTGATTTAACTGAAAATAATATCAATTTAATTTTAAAATAATTTTAAAGAAATATTTAATAATAAATATTATGTGCTTAAAAGGATCAATTAACAATGATTAGCATTTCAACGTTAATTAATTCTTCGGATTTGAAGAAAGAATTATTTTCAAAAATAATTAGCCAAATTTTTTCATATTCAATTTACTTTTTATTTTATTTTTCATTCTACTCTTTTTAAGTATCAAATACGTCGCATTCGAATACAAGTTAATTTAATTTTTTATAAATTTAAATTATTCGGTGCGATAGAATCTTTTATAATTCCGTTTTAAATTTATATTTTAAAATTAAAATGCTGCAAGAAATTATGTGGAGCTTCAATTTAAATTCAAATTATATTCGAAATATACAAGAGAGAAATTTATAAAAATTTATTTAGAATATAATATATAAATTTGTTTTCGTTCAGCCTTTTAAAGATCTTTTCAAAATCTTGACATTTATTATGAAAAAGAAAATGATCAGAAGACTTATAAAACATGTATCGCATTTCCCATCACTATTCAATTTCAAAAGTATGTTGAAAAAAGACTTGAATAAAAAAATCTACGAAGAAACAGACAAGCGAGAAGAACAGAATGTAATACTCGTTTATTAATAAGACTTCGAAGAGGGCGACGGGAATTGTAAAATTAATGGCAGGCATCCTACGAGGAGGAAGTTAAGAAAGGAAGAGCTACAGAGATAGATGGATGAAGAGCGAGAGAGAGAGAGGGTAGAGCAAGTCGAGAGAGGCTCTTGAAGTTGGCATCGGTAGTCGGCGATTAAAGTGCCAGAGAGCTTTGGAATAATCGTCCCATCATCGTGCGCCTCTATGTTATAACACTATCCGTGCACGCAAACTTCCTTTTAGGATCGCGTAACTCGAAGAACGCGACGCGCCAGTGTGTCGTTGCACACACCTCTATATCCCAAAGAGAGAAAGAGAGAGAGAGTACTTATGTGGAGGAATAAGGCCTCTTCTCCCTATCTCTCTCTCTATAAATCTAGCTTGCGGCCACAACGCAATCTCATCCCTTTTCTCTCTCTCTCTCTCTCTCTCTCTCTCTTTCTCTCTCTCCTTTCTATTCTAGATCCAAGCTCGCTCTCGCATATATGTATAAGAGGGAATAGAAGCCTTGCGCCCCGAGCTGCTTTTCCTCTCTCTCTCTCTCTCTCTCTCTCTCGCGCGCGCGCAACCCCTTCTCTCACATTCAATCAACGCGTCGTAAATCCAGCGGTGTAATCTATCAGAGCCTCGACGAATATTTACACTGTTGCCCGATTGCGCTATTTACTTGCTAACGCTTCCCCACCTGTACATCCTGCCTCCCATATTTCTTCAGCCCTTCTCCTCTTCAATAGTTTCGTATAAGCGTCACGGTTGTGTGTATCTAGCAACGCGCCGCGAATAAATTGCCACCGGCAATCCTCCGGCTTATATATTTTTTTTTTTTTTTTTTGCGAAGAAATCCAAGTTTAGAATACACAAAAAGCCGAAGCGCAACGAGAAAATGTGTATTTACCAGTGAATTAAACGAATTTACGAAAAGCCATCCTTTTCACGACGGAAAGAACACCGAATTGCTCTTTTTTAAAATACTTTTTTGTCTCTTCTTTGTTTTTTGTTTTATAACTTTTTGCAAAATAAATTCATTAATAATTAACGATAAGACTTCGTTAAAATAACGGTGCTGATTGAAGTTTTTAGCGATCAATTGTTTTTCGGATAGCAGCGTGTAACAGTTTTTTATTTTTATTTCGTTTTTATTTTTATTTTCAATTGTTTTAAGATATTAAAATTTTATTTTTACATTTTTATATCATAAATTTATATATCAACTGAATATTATGCTCTCACGTAACTTCTTGTCACATTACAGGCGAATATTGCAAATTTTCGATCGTTAAACAATAAACGAATATTATTTTCATGCACCGCGAATACAATTACAATTGCTTTAAAAATACACTATCAAAGAAAAAAGCTATTTCGTTGGTTAATTTCTCCATCGATTGCGTTAATTATTTGTCGCGTCGACCGTACCGTTAATGAATCGAGTTTAAGTTTTTTCTTTTTTTCAATTTATTATTTTACCTTTTATCCGATAAACATTCTTGTCACTTTGCAAATTTTTAGCGATAAAAAGCAACGAGGTCAATAATTTTGTTTGAATCGCGATGGAAAAATATACGCCTGATTTATTACTTTCACAGGCATGGACTCGTAAACATATGACCTATAAATAATACTGAATAAAAAAACGAAAGTGTGCATAAACAGTTTTAAACTTAATTTTTTCCTTTTTTTATAGTATGCTGATTTTTTTGCAAAGGTTTTTTTAAAATTTAATTCAGCTCCGTTGATTGATTAGTTTATTTTGTTCAAACGTCGTTTAGCGCTTATCATATAAATAAAAAAAAAAAAAAGAAAAACAATTGTTTATGCGTTAAATTAAAAAAATTTCATTAACATTTCGAATGACTGACTCGAATATTTGTAATTTAGCCAATCATCAAAATATTTTAATATTGCAGATTCGATATACGATAGTTTCAAACTGAAATAAACGTTACAGTGGAATAAACAATCAACGCTTGCAAGTCCTGTGAAACCAATCAAATGGGATTCCATTGCTGATTCAGTGTTGACCCATTCAATAGAATTCATTCAATTAAAGTGGCTGTTCGCAATCAAAATCAAAATCAACATAAGACGTCGGAAATATCTGATAATTTAATGCGATAAAACATTTTCGATTGGTAAACTTTTTTTTCAGCGAGAGATGCTGGATTAATTAAAATTTATTTAATTTCGACGTCGCCATTTATTAGGCGTTTCAATTTAAATTTACAAACTTCCCCGAAAACTACATTACATTTTTGCGAGTTCGCCTTACAAATTTGATAAAAATTTCGCGTAAAAAAGTTCACCCTAACGATTTTAAATTTCATTGTATGTAGAGAAAGAGGGATACGACGACATTGCGCCCCGTGCGCACGTTCGCTATCGAATGGGGAACTGAAAATAACGTCGTTATTCGCGGCAGCTCCTGATTCGATTCTCATCTTCTCCATCTACACGTGTGCTCGCTTTGTATACCTGTGTGTGTATATGTATACATATATAAATATATATCCATGAAGGGACGCGGATAACAAATTAGTCAAAGGCGAAAGAAGAGTTACCCTGGAAGATATCCGTCTTTTCGCGGCTCATCGAACGCGATCATCGGTTGCATAATTTGACGTGACGCCTTGAACTTTTCTAATAAAAGTTAGGGGATCGTGGATGCGGGTTGATCTTCTTTCGGCGCCTCCTTCGTACAGTATACGTCGCAACGCCGTTATGTATAATAATATTTCCTCGGCGAATGCTTCCTCGAGGACAAATGACCGGAAATTAGCGAATAATAATAAAGTGGAGCGACGAAGAGAGAGAAATAGAGAGAGGGAGAGAGAGGGAGAGAGAGAGAGAGAGAGAGAGAGAGAGAGAGAGAGAGAGAGAGAGAAAGAAAGAAAGAAAGAGACAATAGAGATGAAGGAAGAACGCTTTGGCATTATGTGCAATCTCTGTCTATATACATATATATATATATATATACATAAACGTGCGGAGTAGCCGGGCTATTAGCGAGTTTTTCGAGCAATTTGCTCGCGCGGTCCCGTCTCGTCCCGTTCGCACCTTTGCGAATTATCATCCGCGCCCATACCTCGGGAAATCCCCCGTCGCCGTCCTACTCATTGGAATGAAATGCTGTAATTAAAGTCGTAACTGCCGGTGAATCGGGCCGCGTTCTTCCCTCACGGGCAATCGCGATAATTACCCGCAAGCCTGCGTTCATTATGAGGATTTAGAGATGGGCGGTGCACGCGCGAATGACGAAGGAGAGAGAATGACGAAGGAGAGAGAAAGGAGTAGAAAAGCCGTTGAGTTACCAGATTTTCTTTCGTCGACTGCGCATCAGTCATTGCTGGTTCTTAATCGCTCGTCGTCGGAAAAATCGTCGTGATAATTTGATGACGACTAGGACGAGACTTTGGGTACGAATACCGGACAATTATCTTCAATGCAATGCGCACTTTCTCATTTTATGCCGCCGAGCTTTGCTCGGCTAACGGTGCACTTTCTATTTTACTTGAAAGTTTTTTTTTTTAATTTATACGTTTGAATTTTAAATTAAAAATAAAATGAATTGAAACTAAATAAATCAAAATAGATCTATATACCCATAATAATAGTGAATAACTATATTTAAATAATGTTGAGAAGAAAAATATAATAAAACTATTGCGGGTATAAAATTTACAAAAGAATTATAAATTTACAAAGAGAATGTTTAATGGTTCAATTTTGTTAATGCTGTCAAATAGGCATAATATCCCGTTAATTTTAAAATTTTATCCAATACGCCTAATATTGAACGCGTATTGAAATTGACATTAAATATAATTATTTCATTTCGAACAATTAATCGATATTGGTAAAATTCACTCATTTTATGTTTAATGCAGTTATAGATATTATGCACAATCCCTAGCGTGACAAATTTAAATTAATTACATTATTCAAATTCTAATTAGCATTAATTTAACCGAACCATTTATTATATTAGAAAAACAAAACAGAAAATTTATTACAAAAAGCTCATAATCTTACATCATGAAATTATAAAAAAAAAATTTTAATGGAATTTTCAGTCCTTTGAATTTTTGTAATTAAGACACTCATTGAATTAACCGAAGCGAAATAACGCATAACATTGGCTTTCGCACTCGGCCGTTAATCTCCGCGTGGGCGATCCAGGCGCGTCGCACGCGCGCCTTTGTAGACGCAACTGCGACGAGAAAGAAACGACTAGATACAGAATCCATCAATTACCCAAGGACGAGAGAAAGGAAGAGAGAGAGAGAGAGAGAGAGAGAAGGCGACGCGCGGAACATTCGTTACAACGCGTGTACCGCAAAAACGAGACGAGAGAATCCTAGAGTTTGCGGACTCGACGATAGAAGTAGCCTCCGGATGGTCCTCGCGTTACGAACGAGCGACGAAGAAATAAAAAAAAAACAAAAAGAAAAAAAAAAAAAAAAAAACAAGAAAGAAAAAGGAATCCGATAAGAAGGACGAATCGCCGAGCTGAGAAAGCACCCGAGCCAAGGAGCTATTCGTCAAAATCAGCGAGAAAGCGAACGGGAGAGCATACAGATCAGCGTGCCTGTACGCTTTGTTATTTTTACGGTACAAGCGCTTTTCTCCCTGGTTCTTTTCCCTTCTATATAAGTATATCGACTTAGTTTTCCAGGCGGACGTTAAGGGCTGTGAAAGAATCCCGACTGCCTCACGTACAGCGCATTACACGAGGGCCAGGGTTTCTTCTTCGTCCGTTTCTCTCTCTCTCTCTCTCTCTCTCTCCTTCGCCTTTCTTTTTTCGCGACTTTCCGAAAAAACGACTAAAAAACGAACAACCCCGTACTAGCGAGGGGTGATTCATTATGATTGTTAGTGCAGTGTTGGATAAAAGAGAGAGGGATAGTCGGATTTTTGTTGCCAGAGAGGAAGAAACAAAAAAAAAAACAAAAAAAAAAAAAGAGAGAGAGAAAGGTTGCGTTCTCGCCGTGCTTTTTCGTTAATTATTTGAGCGCGAGTTTAAAATTACGGCGCTGCTGGTCGGAGGTCTGTTAATTCCAACTTATTAAATATATATTTTTCTTCGTTAAATTTTTACAGCTTGTCTTCTATTTTTTTTTTTTTTTTTTTTTTTTTTTTTAAAAGATGATCGACGAGACGCACTGATTTTCCACGGGCATCCAGACTCGTTACATCATCCACGATGAAATTAGTTTTCCCGAGTTTGTGTGCTTCTATGAATCAGAAAAGTGAGGTGGGATAGAGAGGGTAACGGGAAGGGAAGTCGTTAGTTCGCGGTACATCGGACATCCCGCATTTTGTGAGAGTTTTTGTTCTTCGTTGACGTTTCGCGGTAGATTGTGATATTTTTATACGACCGTAACTATATGCTATATCCTTTCGAATTTAAAGGCTTGAAAAATTTCTCTTTCATATCTATACGCAATACTATTCCGGTGCGCGGCTGCGCTAAAATTTTCAGTAAACATTGATCTACTACTTTTTCATTTTTTCAATGCACTTTAACGTCACAGAAATTTTATAACTTTTATTTTCACAAAGTAATATAATTATTCTTTTAATTATCTTATTATATTGTACTAGTTTAAAAAGTTCTTAATTTTTCGTGATACTTTATAAATTGAAATTTTTATTTGAATGTTAATGTTAAACACAAAATCATTACAAAATAAATTTAAGAATTTGAAAAGTTTTATTATTGTTACATTAAAAGGTTGGATTAAATTTAATAGGATTTGTTCTTCGCAGTGAGAAACTTGTATTATTCTGAAAACATTTAATGAAATTCTTTTTTAAATGGCGATTTTCAGTACTTTAACTGTAACTAGAAAAGTAAAAATGTTATTTAAATTATTCGTAATGGCAATATTGTACATTTGTAAAAACATTTTTTTCCGTTTTAACTTCATTTTTTCATTAAAGTTTTATTTCCTTTTTTTTTTGCTTTCTTTCAATTTCTTTCTTTCTTTCTTTTTTTTTTTTTTTTTTCTCTTTTAATCGACAATGCAGCCCATATTTTAATTTAAAGAAAAAACGGAAGCTGACATTTTTTAATTCGCTTACCGAAACTCCACGTCCGGAGCTCGCGTAACAAACGCAGAGAGTATCGGCTGCTACGCTGGAAAAATATATACCGACTACCCGTTCGATTTTCATCCCACAAATATGGAGAACCGCGTGCGACGTAGACGGAAGGTTGGGAGCGGAGACTGAGGTATAGAAGGAAGTCGAGTACGATAGGAGAACGGGAACGGACGGTTAATATACGGCAAGTCCGAAGTGTCGGGAGCAGCAGGGCAAAATGCCGGGAGGCTGTTAATCGAACGGGAACCACCGGGGACATCGGCCTCTCTCCTTCATAGTCGGGGAGGCCGACGATGTAGTAAGGGGTTGAACCCCGTGACCGCTCCGACCGGAACGTGTCCATTGTCGCGGCAGTGGCTCGATATTCCGCGTGGCACGCGGACTCGCAGACCAAAGCGTCGTTCGACGATCGATCTTTCGACGTCGTTACGAGCATGGGAAAGCCCGCCGCGCTATTTCGCTCGTCGAACCGATATATGTGCGCGTTTCTTTCGGCCGCGTAATTGCGCGACGGGGCCTCTCTTGGGTATTCGAGCCTGCCCCCTCTATTCGCCGGTAGTGCGCTGAACGAATTCGCGCTTCGTCAGTTTATATATATATATATATATATACATACACCCACACACACATACATACGAGTCGATCTTTTCAACGTTTGGCTTTCTGTGTTTTTCTTCGGTTTTCTGTTTTAGTTTCGTGTCTGTCTATCATCCGCAGTGATAGAGAGGCTCGCTTGTAAACACGAACTTTTTTACTCTCGTTTATTTTTTTTTATTTGTATTGTTAAAATACAATCGACATACTTTTTTTTCTTTTAATTTTTATAAACTATTCATTTGATCGTCAACTTTACAGTTGATTTAATTTTTTATTTTGTACGATTATTTTATTAAATTATTTCTTTTTATCGACAAAATCAAGTATGTACATTGACGTTTGATAATTTATTAAATTATAAATAATGTACGTAACTTATGTCTTTAATTGAATTAAAATTATTTATTAACGTTAAAATACGTAAGCATCAGATTAAAATAGAAATATTGAAATCAATAAATAAATGTATAAATAAAAATAATTAAAGAGACATCGTTAAACCTTCATATATAAACAATGTCATAAAGTTGGAATATTTGAAAGATTTTTGAATAATCCTTTGTGAAAAAAAAAAAAAAACAACGAAAATAAAATAGAGTTTCTGGAACGATATCGCAGTGCACGTACACACGATCGTTCAAATTGATGCATTCTCAATTTTGGTTAATCTCGATCTACGAGACTTTTGTAAAAAAAAAAGATTGCCGTCGTCGCTGATACGCGCTGTATAAATTCGACACTCACTCCATACCTTGATTACGTCATTTTTTCTTTTTGTTTTTATTGTCTTATCGATTAATTTTCTTTCTTTTTTTTTTTTTTTTTTTTCTAAATCATCATTGGTAAACGCGTTATAGTTGTGCATACTTGGACGAGATAAGGAAATTTAATAACGTCGGCGCCGCAATAGAAGCAGAAGTAATAAACATATAAAGCAAGAGCATTAACGAGCTTGCGTTTTATGCATAAATTCTTGAGTAAAGTATGTGTACATTAAGCGAATATCAAAAGCGTAGTATCGTTTCGCGCGTATACATCGCGTAAACGTAATAACGGCGCATGGAAGGATTGGCAAAGGTAGCGCGCGTTGTTGACGACCGATGGTTTTTCACACCATCGTTGGCCTTTTTTCCCCTTCCTTATTTTCTCTCTCTCTCTCTCTCTCTCTCTCTCTCTTTCGTACTGTATTTTAGAGAAAGCGTGCGGGGAAACGCTTTTAGATCCCCCTCCTTCTCTTCCTGTCGCCCTCTCTTTTTCTCCTCTATACTTCCACGACAAGCGCGCGTGCGTTGGTCACGCCCTCGAGCGTGCGAGTTAATACACCCCGTTGCACGAGCGCATCTTCGACCTAATGCTCTTATGTCATTATGTCGCATTAAAAGCTCGTTATTAGCTCTCTATATTTACTACTCGCTCGCTCTATTGTTTCGTTATATACGTACTGAACCGCGCCGATCAATAATTTTCGAAAGATTAAATAATGGATGTTATAATTTAACGGTTGCAGGGTTATTTTTTCGAAATTTCTCTCTCTCTCTCTCTCTCTATTAGCATTACTAATTTTTGCTTCTACGTAACTTGATTTTTTTTTACTTTTTAAACCGTCGAAATATTTATTTACGATAATTTTTTACGCGTTTCGTCAACATTTTTTTAGGTTATTTTTATATCATATTCCGGAATAAATTATTAATGCGCGTATACGAGATTTTACATAGATAAAGGAATTAGTTTAATTCAAGAAAAATAATTTTGAGCCAAAAAAATCATTTAAAAAAAAAATATTTCATTGACCGAAGCTAATTCTTCCATCGGTGTAATGATGTGAGACTATAATATTCAGATTCATTATAAATATTAATGCTGTATGGTAATTGCTTTAATTATTTACATACGGAAAATTTTCATTTTATTTATTAAAAATTCAAACTTCAAAGCATTTAAAATCGGTACAATTTATTGCTTAATCAATCGAATTTTCAATTAATTTTATTTAAAAAAGAATAATTTAAAAATTGTAACATTGTACAAGAGCAAATTTTTTATACTGCTTTTTTATTAAAAAAATAAACTCGCAATCGATGCTTTTAAACCTTTTATGAATAATTATAATTTATCGATGCAAAAAACAAAGATAAAATTAAAAGCAGAATTTGTGAAAAAAAAAAAAAATAATAATAATATAAAATAAATAAATAAATCATGAAAACTGAAGAGAAAATGATTGTATATTTACGTGATTATCGTATACGGTCCAACTTTACTTTACGAAATAGGGACGGTTTCAAATCTACTTTCAAATGTAATCAAGAATCATTATAATTCTTTCTCAATTCACTTTTAATGGATTCACGTAAACATATGGCTTTCGCCATACGGTCGATTGAAACAACGAGAGACCATACCACGGACTAATTTTCTCGTTCCATCAAGAGCGCCAGAAATATCTGCTTCTGAGTAACAACCATAGACAGACAACCATAGGTACACGCGTTACCCAAGTATATATGTACGTATAATATGCTATACGCAATGTAAGGAAATGTTTGTAATTAAGGTATTTTCGGGAATACTAAATGCACCGCTAATAATTTCATAAGCAAAAAGAATTTCATTATGGTATATCCCTAATCACTTCATCCGATTGAGTAACGCTAGACATATATGCGCATATCTACATATCTCTTTAATATATATATATATTTGAATTTGCGTGGAGTTGAACGCGCGTACATTACACGCTTGGCCGATCATTTGTAAAATCCTGTTAAATAATAACGTTTATCGCTTGAGAGAATATATCAGATCGACCGGCATATCTACTTTTATACACGTGAACGAATATTGATTTGTAAAATGAATAAAAAATTGCAGGCTTTTGCGTCACTCGATGAACCATATATATATACACACACACACACATATATATATAGATATATATTATGCAAATTGTAGATACGCAAATTTTTAAAAACGATACATTGAATTATATTTCATCGATGCTCATTTTACGATTAAACGAAAAATAATTAAGATGAAAGATAAATTTGCAGACAATGTCTTTGCAATTAAGTTTTAATAGACGCGCGGTCATGATATTAATTTAACTGTTTATCTTAGGCGCTCGCATCGTAAGCGCGCATACGCTTGTAATTTAATTTAATTAATAGGAAAACTTAAATTAAGAACTCGGATAATATTGGTATAGCAATAAGTTATTGCGCTAATATTTAGTTAAGAGCGGAAAATGTTATAACTTATCATAAAGAAGTCTACAAAATATTAAGAAAACATTAATTCAACGTTTAAAAATTTTTCATTTGCTTCATGCTGAAATTTTACCTTTGTAATTGTTTATTATTAATTTATACGTTGATTATGAAAAATTAAGATTTGATAAATTTATGTATAAAGCGAATACTTTATTTTGCAGATGTTAAATTGTTTGACCATTCGATTTAAAAAAATAAAAGTAAGTGATATACAAATGTACTAAAAAATGTAGTAAACACATATCTATTTGATATTTTACTTTTATGTTAATTACTTTAATATTTTATTTTTATTTATAATGTAATTCAATTATTAACATTTCTCATTATTTCTCAATATATTTTTTTTTTAAATACAATTTTCTTTTACGAATGATTTACTTAAATTATTTATTATATTAAATTAAAATTTAATGCTTCAAATAAAAGATAATTTTTTGAACATTCGTTCAAAAAATGTTATTATTCTGAAAATTGCTGACAAAATCAAATTTCAATGAATTATTTAAATTGTAATTATTTTATAAAAATATCATACATGATTCAAAAGAGAAAAAATTAATTTTATTACATTACATGAATATTACGTTTATGTAATTAATACGCTTGATAATTACATTTTTTATTTCGTCGATTACACGCACATATTTTTATCGATATTTTTTCGTTTATTTAAATTTATTGCTCATGCAAATAAGCACAAAGTATCTTTTAATATTATTATTAATAAATTATAATAATAAAACATTTAAAGAACAAACTGTTTACATAAAATGATGCACGCTATATTTTTTTTTAACTTGCTACACAGAGTATTAAGTTTTACATATAAACGACGAAACTTTAAAGCGGTGAAACATTACTTATAAGAAAAGTATAGTCAATTACTTTCTTTCTTAACTTCTTTGTATAAAAAAAAAAAAATAACGAATTATTTGCATTAAATGAATAATTTTGCTCTTGTTCTTTTCGGCTTAAGTTTTTAATTTTCTGTTAGAATTCTCTTAGTGCTCTTAGGCCGTTAACTATTCATTATTTAATTTTGTTCTTTTTCAAATGAATTTTTTTATTATTTAATTAAAAATACTTTACTATGTTTTTTTTATTGTTTTTTTTATGGATGTTTTTTAAATGGAAAAAAAGGGTTTCGCAAAATATAAATTTAAAAATTAAAATTTTATTTGACAAAGTTTTTTTTTTAATTTTTTATACAAAACTCTTACAAAAAAAAAAAAAAAAAAGCAAAAATTCGGAATGCACAAGTAGTTTCATCCGTTAAATATCATCGGCTTGAAAATTAATCTTTCAACGCTGTCGTAAATAATATGAGCCCTCATTTAAAGCAAATTGGCTTTTGAACAAAGGCTTGAAAAAGAGGCAGATGCTTCCTTCGCACAAGTAGCGTTCAACAGCTCTGTAAAATCTCAAAGAAAGGGAGTACGGAGGTAGCGAGCGCGACTCGTCCGAAGCTAAAACGTGAAGTAACCAAAAGGAGGACTAGATAATAAGAAGAAGAAAAAGAAGAAGAAGAAGAGGATGATGAAGAGGAAGCAGTGGCACTCACCTATTTGCGGCGAGACTCGGTGAGAGACAGACTCCTCCTCGAGGGCGCGAGAGGCCAAAGCCAGGGCCGTTAGCCTTAATCTTCCGCAGTGCTTTGACTGGCGTTGGAGCTTCTCTCAGCTCTCTCTCTCTCTCTCTCTCTCTCTCTCTCTCACTCGAAAGCGTGCGCGCGACGAAATCACGAGCTCTCCTCGATCACCAAGCTGTCCCGCACCTTTGGCCGCGCGCGCCTGTCTTTTACTATTTTATCTCGCCGTTGATGGGAAACGCGTTGGCGGATTCTAGCTCCGTGCATAAAGCACGAAACCGGCGCGAGAAGAGAGAAGAGCAAGAATTTCGCGTGCACCAGGGGCACGTTCAATTATCGTGCCGTCAGTCACAGGCTCACAGTTTTCGTCCCCCGTTGAAATCCAAAGAGCACCGGCTCCCTTCGAGCGATCGCTCTCTCTCTCTCTCTCTCTCTCTCTCTTTTATTTATTTTTCTTTCTCTCTTGTATTCCACGCTTCGCTTCTTCCGGCCGGCGTTCCCTTTCGGAGAGCTTAGTTAGAACACGGCACTGGGAGCGTCGCGCTTACGGGCGTGCACTCGACGCTCGGTTCCGGCGTTTTTCGTCCGACTCGACTGCCGACACTATTCTCACCGACCCGTTGTTTTCATTAAGCCAGTTAGATATTTTAAAGTGGTGCGATTCAAGGTTCCTCCGTGCGTTCCCTCTCCTTCTACTTCACACTGATTCTTTTTACTTTTCTTCTTTTTTCTTTTATATTCTTCTTATTTACCGTATTCACTTATCACTGTATCTGCGCTTCTTTACTTTTTCAATCAACTCGATCGCTGCAAAAATCTTTTGACTTTTAACATTATTTTGCGCACTAGTAACTCCGACCGAAGGGTACAAAGTCAATGGCCGGTTCGGTCTCTCGTACTCGCTATTTTTCGTCGCTTCGTGCAAAATTGGCGCGACGCCGGAAGCAGGAAGCTCGTTATTGCCGATTGTCGATCGCGCGTGCCCTCAACGACGGCTTGTCGCTCTTGTATTTTTCGCGCTTCGTCGACCTTTACGACATCATTAGAACGCCCGTTACAAATCAAATCCTGCTCGCGCTGTGTCTACGTGTGTGCGCACATATCCATCAATACACACTTTGAGAAGCAATCCGGCGATCGGATTTATGCCTTGAACGGCTGAATTGGGTTAAGACGCACCGAGCCGCTTATCGGAGTAGAGCTCCGCTGCGATTGCCGCGGCACTGCGCGTCCACCGAAATCCGATCGACGCTGCCGCGACTCGAGAGTGCGGAGACGGTTTTAATCGACGGTCGACGCACCACGCGCATCGTTTTCTCGGTTATCTCGCTTGACCGATCTCTCTATCCTTCCGTCCTCGTCTTCGCTGCTCTACCGATTTTGAATTCGCGCGAGATCGCAAAACACTTTAGGCGAGTAGAGTTCGACCGGCACTGAACAGCCGCCGACGAATTTTCTCCAGACACGCGCGTACGCTTGCGTGCAACGAAGAAGACGAACAAAAGCAAGAGCCAACAGAGGAAGAGAAGCAGCAGCTGAAGATGAAGGAGGAGAAGGAAGAGGAGGAGGAGGAAGAGAAGGAGGAGGAGGAGGAGGTAAAGGAGGTGGAGGTACGAGAGAAGCGTGGCTGGCCGGTCTCTTGGTGTCTCTTGATGGGGCAGGGGGAAGGGGGGTCTATTTGCGTCTCGGAGCGCGCACAAAGAGGCGGAACTGACACGTGCTCCCGGCGAGCTTCGTTTCCTCTCCCCTCTCTCTCTTGCTCTTTGAATCTCTTTTTCCGCGGCGGCACGCACAGCTCGACTCGTACTACTTGGCTCGTGTACGTACACGCAGCGCTCGATGAGATTCGGCACACGGATAACGCGTGCACGCGTGTACGCTCGCTCGCGCGCACGTTCTTAGTTTTGAGGAAGCGACGTGGGGGCGCGCTCGCGCGATGCTTGCCGGCTGACTGCTGAGAGACGACTAGAGAGACGAGACTCGGCGCTGGTGTTGTCGGGGTTGAGCCAGGCGGCGCCAGTTGAGTGAGAAAGAGAGAGAGAGAGAGAGAGAGATAGAGAGAAATAGAAGCAGCGGGGGTGGACGTTGGAGAGAAATAGCGAACTCCTGTAGCGGGGAAAACGCGACGACGCAGCATCCCTACTATAGCTTCGTTATAGCACGACGCTCCGTTGCACGCTCCCTTCTCTCTCTTTCTATCTCTCTCTCTCTCTTTCTCTCTTGCACTTGTGTTTTTCACTGCGCTACCACTTATCTACTTTATTCTTTCTATGTTTTCTTCTTCTTCTGCGAACGTTGTTGGTTAATCCTATGTTCACTTCCTGTCGTGGTTTTTTTTTCTTGACATTTTTGCCGTTTATTTGTGGATTGCTACTTAGAAAGAGAGATATTAATAGAAATTAAACTTAAAAAAGATGGTAGAATCTGTTTGCGTTTTTGCACGCATTACATAGAAATATTTATTTAAATGTGCTTTAGATTCAATTTTATATTCCACTGAAAGAATTATTTGAAGATCTAAATTTGTTTTCATCGTGAATATCGTTTAAGCATTAAACGTCACGGTTGATAAATTATTCAAATTTACTTTGAAATTTCGTTTATTGAAATAATTTGCATCAGGATTATAGTAAACAAAATTTTCATAAAGTTCTAAGATTAAATAAATATAAAATAAATCAAGTTTATAGATACACACACGTGCGCACACACACACACACACACACACACACACACACACGCGCGCGCGCATATCTATAAAATAAGTGGTGAATAATGTAGAACAACAGAACGACTATCGGCACTGAATAACGATAATTACGGAAATTGTATAGTGCAACGGATTATCATGTGAGCAATTAAATTTCGAATATTAAAACTGACAGCGATTATTGAGCAGCTCAGAGAATTGAAGAAACGAATTGAAATCAAATAAGAAAAGATTTTCAAGTAGATCCACGAGAAAGTAGGAGGATGATATTGAAATCGATTTAAGAGAGATAGAATAAGAACGCGCTTAGAAGAATAGTGAACTTTGAAGTTTCTCGACCCATGAAAAAAAAAAAAAAAAATATGGTTATCGCAAAATCATTTATCAAGCTTATATCAATTTTAGCAAATGTCATTCATAAAGGAAAAATTTTATCGATCGAAAAAATTTTCCGTGAAATTGTGTGGATAAAAGTTTTATTCAATATGACTATATGAATGTGCGATGTAATAGAGTATTGTTATTTTTCAAATATTCATATTTCGCCGTTTGATAATCAAACGCAAGCTAAGGTTAATACGAATTTTAAATTTCAATATTCTTTTTTTTTTATCAAATTTAATTTGATTTTATCAACAAATAAAAAAGTTTTACTCGTGAAAAACTATTGCTATTTTTTGTTAAAAATCCTTTCGATGGTTAAATTATATACACATTCCAACAAATAAAGAATAAGAACTTCATTGCGGATTTTACAATATTATACTGATCTTTTTTTATCCAATTTTAATTACCGGTGCTTCTGTTTCCTCTTGTTTTTTTTTCTTGAAGTGTATACAGATACGCGAGTGAAAATTTTATGTGTGTAAGATTCTAAGTGTTTGTAAAGCAATTCAATCGCTTTCGATATATTTTTTTTTTTTTCTATTCAAGATTCTCAAGATAAATAGATCTATTTAATTGTTTAAATTTATCACAGAGCCAAAATTTTCATACTAACTTATGTTTGCTTATTGTATAAACAACCAAAGATAATTCATGTGTATACAAATAAATTGGGTATAACAACGATCTATTGAAATAATATCGGAGAATGAATCTGTTGATGATATAATCCAGAAGTTTCTGAGATTTTCTTTTTTATAGTACACACATTTTTTTTCACTTTGATCATTATTGCTTTAGTTATTTTTCAGATCTTATCAAAATGTTAAAAATATTGATTTTATTGAGCCTTTATATTTAAAAAAGAATATTATCAAAAATAAATTGAAGCAAACATTTGCCGTACGTTAACTTACTGTTAAAATTATCAAACGCAGAAAGTTAAAAGTCAGAGAAAGAAAATTACAGCGATTGATAAAAATAACATATATTCGGTGGCTTACATCAGTAATTTGTAAATATCCAAACAATTAAAATTAATGCATTTTGTACATGCATTTTTGCTGAAGAGCTTTTCGTTAGCTGTGGCGCTATACTTATGATAAATATTCGAAATTGCTACTCCTACTAAAATCAAGCTAATTTTTTTTTTTTTTTTTTTTTTTAATTCTCAATAATTATAAAACCTTATACAATGTAATATTATAATGGCGCATAACGTTTAATAATCCGCAATAACCCAATAAAATAATTTTTTTCAATTTCTCTCGAATGAGCTCTTAAGTGATTTTTGGTAGTAAGTAGACAAATATATTTATGTGAGTAAGTCGCCAATTGAATGAAAGTTAACACACGATGAAATCGAGGCTCATCATATTTTGTTTACTGAAATGTTTCTGATAAAGATCTACATTATTAATATATTCACTATTATTTTATTTTAATATATTGAATAAATAAATTAACAGTAATATTTTTTAGCTACATTGATAAACAAAACGGATTTTGTATCAGAGATTTTCGAAAATGGAAAATTGTTTTTTTTGCACTTGTATTAATTAAAAAACAAAAAACGAAAAAAAAAAAACAAAAAAAAAAAAAAAAACAGACGGCTGCAAAGCATATGCATGCTTATAATGAAACGTTATTTTAATTATCTACAATGGCTTACGGTCGATCTCTCTCAAACCTTGTAAGTTAAAATTTCGTAAGCAAGAACGAACATCTGATAGGTGCAGGTGCGTTGTTACGCGTCTAGACGTCAGTACTCACGCATTGATTTCAGTGCCGCTGCAACGGCTTTTGACTTTCATTAATTGGCGCAATAACGGCGATACCCAATAACGCGTCGATTTTACGATGTCAACCGATTATGTTAAATAAATTGGTATGAGTATTAAATTTTGCTCGGCATAATGTAAATACTGGGAAAATTTAAAAATACATCGCTGTATCGCTTAATATCGCAATTTCCGTCAGAATTATACATTATCGAAAAATATAAAGCTATATTTCTTTAATTAATTTTTTGCAGTTCATTAACGATAAATTATGTTTCGAAAATTGTATTAAATGCGCAATCGTATAATTAGATCGAACATTATTAATGCCGTAAATTTAATACCGAAATAAATATCGGAATAATTGTAAATGTTAAATTATTTTTAAAAATTTCTTCGTAAAAATAAAATATTCGACTTTCATTGTCGAGTACGAGACTATGAAATATCGGATAATAGGACACACGAGAATGACAAATGCTCCGAAGACCTTTTATCCAAGCATTCTGAAATTCCAATGCGAATAATATTTGAAACGAATCAAACATCGAGTGTATAAAAAGTGTGTAACGCAACAGAACAAATAATAAATTGCAACTCTATAGAGTGTTCTTACGAGCGGACAATGTTCACGAAATCCAAGGCTCGGCCGTTCAGCGATGGAGAAACGGACTCGGAAAGAGACAAGATCCAAGTGGAAGAGAACTCGCGTTTGTCGATACCGCCGAACATCGTGACCGCCGATCAATAATCAATCGAGTTCTCGGCTCTCTCTTTTTCTCGGAAGTTTTTTGCGCACTCGCGTGGCCGGTTTAACCGCGAACGAATTTGGCTGAGCGAGCGAACGTGATACACCGAAAACGATTAAAAGCGAAAAAGAACAACAAAAGTTAAATATATATATATATATATATATATATATATAAATGAAAAAAATGCGCGCAAGGGTACAAAACGGCGGAAGAATGCAAGGAGCGCCTTACTCGTGCGTCGATTCTGATTCACGGCTGCAAAAACTTTATATCTACGGTTACAATGTAGCTACGTGTGCGCGTTCGTGTGTACGCGCGCGTGCGTGCGTGTACCTTTTTAAAGCTCGATTAAAACCTGGCACATTTTTTTACTCGTATCGTGCCGTGTGCGAAACGCGCGGAATTTCAATCGCGCAAAATTTTACGGAATCATCGTGAATTATTTGCGTGTGTCGAACGAAATTTTCGAGAAATTCAGGCGAACGTTATTTATGACAAAGAGAATGATAAGTTGAAATAAAAATTGACGAAGGAAAAAAATAAATAGGCTCGAAGATTTTGCATGAATATTAATTTTTCGCATTTGCATATGTCGATATAAGCAAACAAATTTAAAATATATTTTTTGCATAAAATATTTATTTTACTTTCTTTTTATTTAAATGCATGTATTATTTAAACGAAATGCGACAACATAATCGAGTGATTCGTTAAAGTAATGTTCCATTGATTAACGGCACATATATCTAAAGACGTATTAAAAAAAAAACTCACGAGATTAATATTTTTTCTCTTAAAATTTCAACGGGCACGTTTAAAGTGCATCGGCAAGTACTACTGGCATATTCTCGTTTATGAAAAGCGTCAGCAGTAAAGTCGAATCAACATCGAGTATCCGCAACGATGTGTGGAATGTAATGCAAAAAAAAAAAAAAAAAAAAAAAGGAGAGGAAGCGCACACTACTGTGCGGGTCATCGGAAACTTTTGCATTTTCGCGACTCGGCATCGATGAGGCCTTCGGTTCGTATTGTTATTTATGCGGCGCGCAGTGAATAACAATGAATGCCGGCTATAAATTCTCAGATTCGCCGTGCGCGACGTTACACTAGTTCGGACGGACCGACGCATTTTACGCGTTCGTCAACCCGTATAAATCGAAGAGAGAACGAAGGAAGACGACCCGTATGTTTGCTTTGATAGGGCGGAGAAACAAAGTCAAGAAGAGGACAACGCTGATTCGCGAGAGAGAGAGAGAGAGAGAACGAGACACTTTTTTCCTCTTGAAAAATTTACGGCCTCGGAATGAAACTTTTCTCTCGCAATTATCGCGAGTGACCAAATATTTTTTTCTTTCTTTACGATTTTTCCCAAGTATTTATTCGTTTTTTACTGGGATGGAAGAAAAAAAGAAAAAAAAAAAAGAAGTGAAACTCAATCTTTTGCAGCTTGCATTCGAAGGCAATGCACGCGCGAGATCGCGCGCCCGCGTCGTTACGTTAAGTTATAAAAAATTCGCGCGACCTCCTCCGGCGATCCATTTAAAGCGCTCGTCGACAAATCGTTCACCAAAACGGTCGCGTTTTTTTTTTTTTTTTTTTTTTTTTTTTTATCTTCGTTCCCTTCCTTCCTCCTTATACATCAAGAGAACGTATATAATACATAGTGGAGTGAAAGAAAGCTTCTAAAAAAATTTCATTAATTTCGCGCGTCTGTATATCGTGTGCTCGGCATTCCTCGCATACTGTATATAATGCGTCGGTGTATATATGACGTAACACAGAGCGAGAGAGAGAGAGAGAGAGAGAGAAAGAGAGAGGAACAAAGAGAAAGCTGCCGACTTTCAGGAAGATGCCTGCAAGTACGCTTTGCGCTTAGCGGTATCCTCTTATCGCGATCGCCGCCTTTGGAGCGCGAAGACCGTGCTCTCTTGTATTATATATACGCGGGAAGTATAGGTCTTGGTGTAGGTAGGTAAGGTACGCGAAACACTTATGACTTTATCGTTTTCGAGGGAGTTATTGCCTTCCTCACAGAGAACACGCCCTCTGATGCGAGGAACGCGCAAGGGCGCAGTATTCACTATCGCTGATGTTTCGCGGAAAAGTTTTATGGATTCTTTTGAGAGAAGGGAAGAAGAAAGAGGTAGAGAGAGAGAGAGAGAGAGAGAAAGAGAGTGAGAGGTTGCCACGATGGTTTTCCCGGTTTAAAATACCCGTGCATTTCGGTGAAGCTTGTTTATTGTGCTCTAGGAATATGAATCAGTTGGAAAGCGTTGCGTCTTCGTACATGTTACCACTCGTACCGTTGTAAATTTGGAGCTTGATACGCGCCGCAAGCTACATGCCACACCTACCCTCGAATTTTTCAAGCGTCTCTTTCAGTTTGCTTGAGCTTAAATATTAACTGACAAATGATCGATGTTATTTAATAATTTAAACTGTCTAAATTGATTTACGATATGAATATTTACAACCAAGTTTGTTTACACCGTTAGTTTATCTCTTTACGTTTTATTAACAGCTATGTAAATTTTCTTCAAGCCAAGTAAACGATAAATGAAATTATACAATATTTGGTAAAATCGAACGACAATTACAATGTGAAAATACGTCCACGCCAAGATAAACATTTGTAGCTTGAGAGAGGGAGAGAATTTCTTCCCCGCGAATAAATCAACGGCGAACAAAGGCGGTGGTCAAAACTCGCGTGTGCCCGAGAAGGGAGAGAGAGAGAGAGAGAGAAAAAGTCCGAGATCTTTATAAAAGCAACCATATACACGTGTATTTTATTTGTCAACCCATTTCGGGGCGGTACGCCGTAAAAAAATTCGAGCGGCAACCTACCGCGCGTACACTCAACCGTCTCGCTTATAATATATGTTGCCTACGAAACAAAAGCAACTCGGCAAGCACCGACGGAGCCTTACTTTACCGAAAGAGTTAGAGAGTGAGTGAGAGAGAGAGAGAGAAAGAGAAAGAAAGAGAGAGAGAGACATACCGATTGTAGATTCAGAAAGGTAGTGCGCTCTCCTTTCTTCTCTCCGTATGTGTCAAACGTTCGTCAATTACCTCGCGGGAAGGCGCATTGCATTATTACCATCGATCGAAGGAAGGCCATACAATGTTCTCGGAAGGGCAGCGATGCATTATGCAAGTATAGTCCGTTCTCGCTACTCAACGCTGTTCCCCTCTTCCTCCCTCCTAACCTCACCTTCCTTTTAGATTATCCCTTTCTCTCCCCCTTTCCCTCTCTTCCCCCCCCCCTCTCTCTCTGCTTCTGTCAAAGCCTTTCCTGGGTCTCTTCCTCCACCTTCGTACTGCAAACAATGCTTCCGATGCTGCGCGCACTACAGCCGCGGTAAACGCTGTCGCATAATGTAGTCCATTGTGAAAACGAGTTAATTTATGCCGAATTGTTCCCTCGCTTGAGCGTTACGGCCTACATGTCGCTTATATGCGCGATGTCTTGTTGCTCTTTCTCTCTCTCTCTCTCTCTCTTACGCATTCTGTGTATCTAATCAGGTCGGAAGCTTATCTTGTATGCTTGTAATCTCAGCAAAGGGTGAAACAATTTTTGCCATGCGAAATTGCTCGAGAAGAGCACGAGTTGAGATTTTCGCTAGTAAAGTTGATTTAATAATAATTGCAGTAAAAGGATGGAGTAAAAGCTATCTCTAGTAAGACAAATAAACAATTTAATTTTTTACGATATTTACTTGAATTCAATGGCAATAATTTTTTTTATTAGCCATTACAATAAGCAATGAACAAATGATTTTTTTTATTTAGTTACGTTTATCAACATTTTTTTTTATCGATTTTCCACATGCGTTCAAAAGTGAAATTTTATTTATTTTATATATTTATTCAAAATGAAATTTCGAAATATAATTTCGTAGATAACTTCTATACCAAGTGCCGCAAATGTTTTTCATAAATTTTAACCTCACCCCCCCGCTTTCACCCATTCCCCTCTTCCTCTTTTCTTCTCATTTTTGCATTCTCAGTTTATAATATACTTACGCACAACGTCACGTTAGATTAAAGTCAACGGCTAAACTCTTGCATCTCGTGCTATGGCAACTAGGAAATATGCTCAAAGAAAGAGTCGTAGGTGCTGCGTTCATGTCTCCCTCACCCTCTTTCTTTCTCTCTCTCTCTCTCTCTCTCTCTCTTCCCGTCGTTTTGAGATGCGCTTTTAATAAAAAGTTCAACAAGCAGACTCGCGTTCTGCGCACACATATACTCACAAGTATTCATGCATATCCTCATACTCGTATAATATACGAATCGTAACCTATGCGCAAGTTATTCGGAAGAAAAGAGAAAAGAAGAGTTTTTGTTGACGCATTCATATTTTCTTGTTAGCTTTTTTGTATATCTAACTTGAGCAGGTTGCACGCGTTTGAAAAGTTTTCGAGTGTTATCGTATTATAATAATGATGTGGTGGCTTGATGCGATTGACGTAATTAGATGAACAAGTATACTATCGTGCTTTAACGAAAAAGTTATTACACGATGATAAGTATGGTTTCAGTAATCTGTTAACGCGTATATTTAACTTTCTTTATTTTTTATTTACTTTATCATTATCAATTATTATTAATGGTATAAACAAAAACGTTATTATTTATTTATAGTTTAAATATTATAATTTATTATTCATAAATTGACTTCATTTGTTATTTGACATGCATACACTCTTTCTAAAAACTAATTAATATTTTAAACAATTAATTTATTTATAACGCGAAAAAATTTGTATTATATTGATTAATTAAAATAAATATATACGAATAATAAATAAAATAAAAATATACATTTGAAATTAAAGGTTATTAATTTGTAACGAAACACAAATAATATTTTTATTTGTTTTATTTAAAAAAAAATTATTAATAATAAAATTTATCGTATTTAATACCGGTCAAAATGTAGCATATATCTAGATAAAAAAATTAAAAGAAAAGTAGGAAAAAAGATAAAAAAAAAAAGTAATCTTATGGTTATTATTTTCGTTACAGCCGCGTCTTGCGTGCGCGCGCATTGAAATAAAGTAAAAAAGCTCCAAAGGCTGAATATCATTGAAGAACGAAAAAAAGAGCGCCGCATTTTTGGGATTCGCGCGTTAGCCCACGGCTCTATGCTCTCTCTTTATCTCTCTCTCTCTCTCTCTCTCTCTCTCTTTCTTTCATCTTCTTCTCTCACTCCCTCTTTTTTGAGTTCGGATTTCGGACGAGAAGAATGCGAGAGCGCTGGGTGAAATTCAGGAAGCCTGAAAATAAAGGAGAGAAAGAGAGAGAGAGAGAGGGAGAGGGAGAGGGGAGGACTAATCCTTCCTTGATAATAACTCTTGCCTCGGCTCGGTATAACGGAAGTTTAGGTACAATTAGTGGTTAGCCGGCTGGTTGTACGCGGGGCATGTTTGCGCGGATGCTTCATAAAGCGCGAGTGCATCTCGAGGCCAGCAAGAGGTCGGCTTTTGGGAAAGCGATCGTTTCTAGACTATTCCTTAAAATGGATCTTCTTTTTTTGTTGGTTTCGTTTTTTTTTTTTTTTTTTTATATTATTTATTTATTTATTTATTTATTTATTTATTTATTTAGTTTTGTTGCCTTTCAGCGCCGGAGAAAAGATTTTGCGAGTTTTTTCGATGCCGCGGGCTTATTAAGGTGGCCTCTTGTAAAATTAATATAAAACGGTGGAAGGACTAAGGAAAATCCGTTATTTTGCAGTATTCTCGTGACGGAAAAGTATTTGTCATTCGAATATGGATAGGGTCAGAGAAAAATTTTTTATTCGTAGCAGTACATTCGCGTTTTTTTTTCATTTCGTCTTTATGAAAGCGAAATGCTTTTCTCATTTTTTTCGCTCGGCCACTATTAAAGCTTTATTATTTAATGGAAACTTTTTTCTTAGGAATTGTTAAACTGCATTCTGTCTATCAACTGATATTATCAAAATTATATATATATATATATATATATATTGCAACATTTAAAAACAAATAAACTTAATTTTGAGTAAAATTACCTCCTTTTATTTTGCAATATTTCACATTATGAAGCAGAAATGCGTTTTATCCGGGACGTAAAATGAATAATGTATTATTCCAGTGCCAAGTACTCCTGAAAACGCAAAGATCACATATATGTACACTGTGTCCCAGAGTGAGGTTCTGAAGATGGTCAATTTAATTTAAAGGTTGGAGCGAATATGTTTGACTCTTTCCATTTATTTACTTTGCAAAATATTCTTAAAGTATGCATGTATATATATATTTAAGTGTATATAATATTAAATAACTTTAGAAAAATTTCAAAACCTAATAACTAACTCTACGATGACAAAATTTTTAACTACCGCGTTTAATTGAATATTTAGGTATGCGTGCGTACTTACTTGGGTGTTTACGTGCTTGTACACGTATAATAGGTGTAAATATTCTACAGTATTTTTCAGTGCGAAAATGATTATATATTTAGTTGTTATATCAGCATCGTAATACAGTAACAAATTAGGTCTTGATTTAATAGTGAAAATATTTAGAGTACGCATATACGCGGGCATTGTCGATCCAGTGCCCAAGCTCATTATGAAATTTAATTATGCATCGTAATGTTACGAATTTGAATGTCGGAATACATCATATTATTAAAATTGATATGGTATATTATTATAAACAAACATTATTAAATTACTCGTTATAATAATTCGTAAATTAACTGTAAATTATGCTTTTGATGAAAATTTATGTGAATTTTGGAAATAAAATAAGATTAAAATGGTGAAATGATGTTCGCAAAAATTTTTCGATATTAAATTACTTCTTATATTTTAAACCCAACTGAACAATATTGAAAATTTTCAAACTCCTTCAAGGCAATTTTAATTTTACTCTCAATGTTTAATCTATGTTAAAAGAAGAAAAAAAACAGATATGCGTATTACGCAAAGGTACATATTCGTATAATTTTATTCAATTAAAGTGCCCATCGTCTACGATATCGAAGAGCTCTCAAAACATAACGAGGAAATAATACATATCTACATGTATGAAGAATAAACATAGATTTTCAAGTTTCTTATAAGTAGATTTCCAAATTCTTCGGTATCGGTCGGATTTTTCTCCTTGTAAATTGTTGAAAGATGTTTTGATTATCGAATGTTTTTAATTACGAGAAGAGTCACGTTGACGTCATTAAGCACGCGAATCGAACAATTTATCCCGATAATTGAGCTCCCAATATAAGTATATAATACGCATACTACACGCGTATGTGTCGTTTGGGCATTTTTTGCTATCGCTAATTCAATTATTCTCTTCGTTACTCACGTTGTATACTTTTGACGTGATATCGTCTTTACTTCGATTGTTTCGATCGCGAGAGCGAGCCTACAAGGATCGAATGAAGAGTGACATGGAATATAGAACTATTTTTACAAATGTATTTTTTTGTTTTAATTAATCAAACGTATGTGAAATGCGCCTGAATTGCTTACTCAGCGAAAAAATGACTGAATAGTGCGTATTTATCTTGAAATAGTCAGTTTTTAATTTACTAGTATATATGAATGATTACTTTTTTTATATATTTAAATAAATGTTAATATAAAATAATCTGATTTTCATGATTTAATTATATGTGGCTATCGTAAAAGAAAGCAAGGAAGTAAGAGAGAGAGAGAGAGAGAGAAAGTAGTTTTATAGATGCATGAAATTTTGTTTGTAAATTATAAGTTTATTTAATATTCATTCGGGGTCTAAAGCATATTAAAGTACATTAAAATTATTAATATTTACGAGGACTTTTCGTTTTATAATTGAAAAAAAATATACTTTTTAATTTTTTTTTTTTATATAAAGATTATTATATTTATCGAACTGATTTCTTTTGGGCATTAAAATCCCCTTAAATTCATAACATCTTCAATGCACGCGCGATAAAATCACACATAACGGTATGTATAATAATGTAATATAATAAACTATAAGCCAAATCGCTAGTTCAAAACTGAAATAAAGCTTGTAAATTTTTGAAGAAAAAATGTCGACGACAAAGCCGATTGACCATCTCGTGTAATTGTTCACTCGTAAAGTCTCATTCTCAAATGACTTTTCGCATAATCGGATAACATACGGCGGCTTCCGAGCGTGTAAGCGAGAACGAGGCGCCGTTTCTGAATATACGCAAAAAGGAGGGAAGGGCCAGCTGTGAGTTATCTCAATCACTTAGAAGGGGCGAGCGCGCGAAGAGAGAAAGAAAGAACGCCGGGCACTTAATAATAATTACGGCGAAAATTACGAGACGCGCGCGCGCGCGCGAACAGAAAAGCGGATCGCGTCTGTTGCAAACACGAGAATGAGAGAGAGAAACAGAGAGAGAGAGGATGAGAGAGCGAGAGAGAGCTACCTCTGGGCTCGCTGCGCCATTCTTATAAACTCGGCTACTGCCCTCGTGGCGAGTGTCTCTCTCCGCTCTTTTATATATTTTTATCGGCGAGCTCAGTCGCTAAACAGGAGCAAAGTGCCTGCAATTCGTGTCGTGAGATGAGCGAGGGGAGGTAGCCGAAGGGGAGGGGGGGGGGGTAGGGAGAAACTAAACTCAAACGCGCACCCTAACGCGTCCACTTATCTTAATTCCGGCTTAATAATATCGCGAAAAAATTTGCTCCACCGGTTATTCGCTGACCGGAATTCCTCGTCCACTTTGTTCTTGTGTATACCTTTATAAGCCGCGCGCTCCACTTGAAGTAATCGTCCGACGTTGCTCTTATCGCTTTTAACCTCCGTTTTTTTTTTTTTTTTTTTTTTTTTTTTTAAAAGAAAACAGGTGTTCTCAACGGTTCATAACTGCATCTTTGTAATCGAAAATTTTTCATCGTTTATTTTATAAAAACAGACACTCCTTTTCTTTATCGTAAAGTTTTACAAAAAAAACATAGTCTTTCAAAATTTAATCTAAGAATTTGTTATCTTCTTTATATATGGTAATATTAATTTCTTGCGTAATTTTTTATAATGAAATGTTTAATACTATTAAGTATTTAATCATTATTAATATATTATAATTCGCATAATAATAATACTCGTACTGAAACAGTCAATACAGAAGATAATTCAAAATAAATTTACAACGTACATTTTATCGAATAAATCAATTTACTAATTAACTTTGTCAAAATTTTGTTTAACGAAATAAGAATTTTAAATAACATCGATAAATTCAATTATTTTTGAATGCGTATCAAAATAGCGATTGCCGTTTCGATTATAAATTTGCGTATTTTCCATAACGATTATAAGCAGTGAGAAAAAGGAGTTCGCAGTTTCGTTACAGCTACATTTCCGTGTGATCAATAATTTATAACGTACTCATACGCGTACAGTGCAGCGTTAAATATCGCTAAGCAATTCCGTCCCTTCTTCCTCCTTTCCCCTCTTACGCGTATATCTCGAGCCTTTCCTTACCTCAAATCAAAAAGCAATTTTCGTTTCGCGCAATCGAGCGCTTCTTACGGACTCGGTAAATCCATATATAGCTTGGCGCTTCCGTGTAAGAACTCGGAGCGAAGAGGGAAGAGAAAGCTGCGCGCAGCTCCCCATTGGGATTCGTTCGACATGATCGGCGTTCGGGCAAAAAACGCCGGCAGATTTGTCAACGAGTCGATTTGTCCAGAGGAGAGACATCAGACGGAGAGAAAGAGAAAGAGAAAGAGAGAGAGAGAGAGAGAGAGAGAGAGAAAGCGAGCCGACGTCGATTCTCGCCGCGTTCCACTCCTTCTTTTTCCTTTCGTCTTTTTTATGCATCCGCGTGCGCACGGGGAATGTCCCCGAAGAGGCCCGGAGGCTTTCGCCTGCGAGACAAAAACGATGAGATCTTTGCCGACTTGAAATTTACGCTCGCCGACTGTGCAGATGCATCGGAATAATACACCGAAGACTGTGCGCGAGCCGAAACCTTCGACAAAGACATCTTTGCGAATTCTTTTGTATATACAATGGCGCGCTGATTTTTACGCCGTTCTGTCTAAGGTAATTTACGCGGCTTATGTTAGACGAACGCGTTTTTGCCAAATTTATATTCGGTGCAGTTTTCTTTGTCGCTCTCTCTTTCTCTCTCTCTCTCTCTCTCTCTCTCTCTCTTTTTCAATTTTATTTCCGTTATGGACTTTTGTAATTAGGAAGACTTAAGTTTTTATAGGCGGGAGTTGGATTTTAATTCGGTGCGCTAAATTTTGCCCGTTGGCAGTGTAAATTATTTCGGCGCAATAAAAATTAAAGCGGTCGAGGAGAAGAAATAATTGTCGTGATATCGTATAATTTTTATTCTGCTTTTTTCTTTTTTTTTTTTCTTCATACGCAATAAAAGTGTAGATCGCCCACTTTGAGAGAAAATATGTACGGCAAAGGCAAAAAATATTCCCGATTGAATTTAAATGGAAAAATTTATTTTTATGCCATACACCGGTTATTATTTTTATTTTCATGATTACGACAAAACCGTGACTACAAGAATGTGAATTTTTAGTATTGAACTAAAAAATGAAATATATGTTATATTTTTGGTGTCTCGGTATAAAAATATACATTTACGTATTCCATTCAATTTGGATATTATTCGAAAACACGCCAACCTTTTTTCCTTCTCTCTCTCTCTCTCTCTCTACCATTAAACAAAATATGCACTATAAATCTGATATTCAGCTAACATCGTTACACGGAAGGAAAACAAATGTTGACTTTTCTTAAAAAATGTGTGAATTGTAAAAATATTTTCAGACGCGTTAAAAATAGTTTGGGGCACTGTTGGACAAAGCATTGTATATGCACATAGGTATATATTATACCTATTATATATATATAAATATTTACTCCACGTATGGATGTATAGATAGAAAGCAAAGTTTGCAACTTTTAGCAAAGATTTTTTTTCGATAGTCCTCCTACGAACTAGCGATATGGCGAAACGCTCTTATTCAATATTTTACGGTACAAACTTGGCCCCGAGCTCAAACTGAGCGCGCAGCTGACGAGCCGGAGAAAAACCATACTCTTCACTTAACTTTCCCTCCCTCCTCCCTCCTCTTTTCTCTTCAATTTCAGCGAAACTTTTGCATAGTATATGTATAGATAGAGATAATATCGGAATTGTGCGTTTCTTTAACATTGATCGGTCGCTCTCTCTCTCTCTCTCTCTCTCTCTCTCTCTCTCTCACCACTCGTTTAAATTATATCAGAGATCAAATTTTTTTTCTTTCTGCTTTTACAATTTAGGGCTAATTGAGCGTTAAAAAGAATTCATTCTCGTTGAAAGATTGATCATTCGATTCGTCGAGCAGTTTCAAATTGAAAGAGATTTAAATCAAACGCAACCGATAAAACTTTGTTTACTCGTCTCATAATTTTATTATTAGTTTTATTTTTTCATTACAATCTCTTTTTTTTTTTCTCTTATTTTTATTTACTGCATCATAATTCTTTTTCCTTTCTTACCCACTTCCCGGTGCATAACAACTGCTTTTTAGCTTATCCAATGATTTTCTTCATCATTATTGTATGTAAGAAAAAATTTTTCACAGTCTTTTAGTTTTTAGTATTTATGATTAAAGTAACGAGTGACATCATCATTATTTCAATAGATTTCAATAGATTGTACATTTATTCGTCGAACATTTTAAGCATTCGAAAAACGCATTACTTATTCTATTTTTTAAGTTTGAATGAAAAATTTTGTATTAAACTATATATGCATATTGTACTGTCTTACTTATGGTATTGGTTTTTTAAATTTTTTTTTGCATTTGGTGTAGTGGTTTTGAAAAGGTATCATTAATAAAAAAATTTCGAAGTACTCGCGTTCGATAATCGAATCATTAAAATTAAACGAGCAATTTTGAAACTAGCCCAACAATTTTCCATTCGAGCGTCGTTTGAGTTTTTCAACGCGGCTCTCGATCCAGCCGAGCGCGCAGTTACGTTGATTAAACAAAAACTGGTCGGCCCGCATTCGGGCTGAGGCGCAATTTGTCAATCAAGCAAAACTAGCAACAAATCGTCGTAAAACGCTCACCGTGGCCGTGTCATCGATCGGTCTCCTTTAATAGGTGGCCGCGGTTAACCAACCAATTCGTTAATCCGATCTTAAGAGCTCCGCCTATAACCAACGGAGACGAAGGAAAGGAGGGAAAAGAAGAAGAAGAAGAAGAAGAAGAAACAGAGGGAGTTGAATCGCGGTTGGAATTCTCAATTCGTTGCGGGCTCCGTGAAACACGTACCCGCTTACTTTGCTCGTCTCTCTCGCGCGCAGTCTGCTTCGACGGGTGAGATAGGAGGAGGAGGAGGAGGAGGAGGAGGAGGAAGCGAAGGGAGAGGGGGAGAAAAGCCGCGCACTTATTTGGACATTTCCGTGGGAAAGCGGCCCTCCCGCCGGCGTCGAGCAAGACGACGGCAACCAGCCGAAACGGCGACAAACCGAGCTCTCGCCAATTGGAAAGCTACCAGATGCTTCTTGCAAGAGAGCAACTTGCTCGCTACTTTTCTCTCTCTCACTATATATATATATATATATATATATCGTTCTTTCTTCGAAAGTGTGCCAGCGCGAGGTGACCATCTCAATGGGCTCGATTTTTCTTAGCGTGCTCGATGAAAAGCTCTTTGCCGATTTTACGAAAGAGTTATTTATGTTTGAGATCGGAATTATTATTATTATTATTATCATTATTATTATTTTACGGATTACGTCGGTCTTTAGAACCGAAAGGAACGTCGAGTTGAATGCTTTGGTTGCTTATACACAAAGAGCGCATCTTGAGAGTTAGCGCTTGATCTCCGGAGGGGGACGCGGTAATGAAAAACGGGAGGCAAAGGCAAGAGTTCCCGGTGATGTAGGAGAGAGCGAGCTGCTTGCGCGATCACTTTGCGCGGGCGCTGAAGTTGTAAAGCGCTTCATTAACTTGGCAGGATTGCTAGTACGTTTTGTTCATCAAAACGTGATGAATCATTGCCGCGGGTGTATGCATAAACTCGATGTTTTTATGGTATTACGCGCGGAGAATTTTCCCTCGTAAAAAATTCTTCACAAAAGCGCACTACGGAATTATGACGGAATTACTTCGAAGACTCTTGACTCTTCCAACATTATCTTTATTCGCAATGTTTATTCACGAGATTTACATATTTTTATATAGGTATTTTTCTAGATTATTAAATTACGATTATATTGACGGTCGCAGCGGTAAAATTATTTCTATGTTAAAAGATTAATAATAATTTTCGAAATATTATAAAATAATATCGAATATTCTATCTATTTTGATATATAACTTTATTGCAATGTTTCAGGTGATGATTACAGTAAATGCGATCTTATATGAGTTAGACCGAAGGTTACATCAATCGGTGAGTCGCAATTTACAATAATTAATGTTTAAATAATGTATAATTCTTTGAAAAATTGCAACGCCTGATACTTGTTAACTTAAATGTATTAAAAATGTTTGATACTCGTATTATAATTAAAATATTTAATTAACATTCTGTTTGTCGGTATCAATTTTTTACCGACGGTTCAACATTCAATATAATCAACTAATTGTTTAAAATTGGCGAGTTGATTTATTTGTGAAATTATAAATTTATTTAAGCAAATTAAATTAATTAATAAAAACTTACTTTGTTATCAAATAGTGAAAATAATACATCCTCAAATTTTGATTGGAAAACAATAATTGAAAATATCAGTTGATAATATTGCGTGTACGATACTCATTATAAATTGTAAATTATGTAAAACTAATAAAATTAATTAATATGTAGTTTTAGCAAAACAAATATTCATTCACTCACAATAAAACTACTTTAACATTCGATACTTTCGTATACCTAGATAATTCAATTTATTTTTGATGTATTTGCGTTAAAAGAACAAAAAAAACAAAGAAAAATAATAACGCCTCAGTGGCAATGGCAATAGTGGTTTGCTTAAAATATTCAGAGATTGATTATCCCTTCCTTCGTCTTCTCTTTTTTAATTTTAAAGCTTGCTGTACTTATACTCATATCTATTATTCCTGGCATTTGTTGCCCATGTTCGCCCATATATATATATATATATATATATATATATATATATATATATATATATATATATACATAGATGAACCCGTTAAAATCATCTAGATAGCTAAGTACTCTCATAATATAATCAGCACGTTGTCGCGGGCAAAAGAGGATCCGGCTTCAACAAGACAAAGAGACTTTACGCATACCTTGCTTACCTTCCCTTTATTTTTCGAAACTTTCAGCTCTCTCCCCATAACCAAAAATCCTTCTATAAATTATTCCTCATCGTCGCGTGGATTTGTAATCGTTGTGTCCAACGAATGCGTATCTATATGCGCTTGTGTGTGCGTGCGAGCTCACACATTTGCGTCTATTGTATAACCGTATACGTAAACACATTTATACTATGCGCATGTATATTGTACAGCGGTGGTATTCGTCCTCGTTTTCTCACTTCCCTCTCTTTGTCTATCTCTCTCTCTCTCTCTCTCTCTCATTTTCTCGTTTAGCCTCGAGGCAAAGCTCCGCGCAGAAAATAATGGGAGCTTCGTGTACGACCCTTGTATCCAGGTCCTCTCACTCCTCTCTCTCTCTCTCTCTCTATCTTCCCTTTCTATGTTCTTACCTAGTAGCGACGGCGTTCCTCTTCCGTTCTCTCCGAGTTTCTCGCTCGCATAGTTTCTCGTTCGTGCGCGCGCTAGAAATCTCCCCCACCTTGTCTATCTCTTCATCTCTTATATAATTTCCCCATGTAGTTCGTGCCAGAATCCCTCACATGGTATAGATTTACCATCGCCATTGGACACCGTCCGAAGGGCTCTATTAACGTCCGATTCTGAATTCGTCGTCCGAGACACTTTTGTCTCAACCGCGAATGAAAATTTCGCTTATAATGGAGATAAAAAAACTAAAATAATTCACGTAAGCTATAACATCATTAAATTAAATTAAATTCATCCGCCGTGCATAGTTCCGAATTCAATCCGGAAATTTTTGAGCCATTCGAATTATCTTTCGCCATCTTTTTCCAGCTTCCTTTCTTGTTTAACCATGGAGGAGACACATGATATCGGGGCGAGTTATGACATGGGAAAAAGGGTTATCGTATAAGGAAATGGGTACAGTTCTCTGGAATTCGGAGTAGGAGAAGGAGAAGAAGAGAGTCAGAAATGAAATTTAACGAGGCTTAGGTACGTGGATATGATCGTCCAGTGTATAGCGTCTGGATTATCGAGCGAATTATCCATACCGGTGCTGAGCCGGCCATTGTCGATTTCTCAAAACCCTTTCATCTTCCTTGCATATAAAACCTAAAACTTGCTTCCTCCTCCTCCTCCTCCTATTCCATTTGGCGAAGCTTCTCTTTGCTTATGCATGCGCGTAACTTTTGCCCACGTGTGTGTTCCACGAGGGCGCATCCGCCGCTTCTCCCATATAAGAGCGGAGAATCTGGCAAATTTACAGATAGAGAGAGGGGAAGGGATAGAGAGAGAGAGAGAGAGAGAGAGAGAGGAGAGAGAGGGAGGAGGGGGGAAGAGAGAGAGAAAGAGAGAACGAAAAAGAGAGAGATAAAGAAAGCTGAGTGCGGGAGAAAATAACGCGAGTATAATTCAGGGATTTAAGGTGACTATTATTTCCAGTTCTAGACTCGAGACTTTCTACGGAGGGGCGCGCGAATGTGAATGTGTAAAGTAACTCTTGGTACTTCTTTCTTTCGTTCGCTCTTCGTCTCTTCTCTTCTTTCGTTCTCTTGGCGTTTGTCCCCTCCGCGATTCCTCGAAGATTTGAGAAAGTCGCATTCCTCGGGTACGTTGTGCGCCCCAGCTGCCGTCGTCGTTGCCTCTCGCACACGTGGAAACTAGATTCTAACCGTTCGGCGTAAACGGAAACTTCGCGTAGCGAAGGGAAGGAAGCACACTTAACAATTCCGATTAAGATTATCCGAAATTTGCGCTCCGCTCTTGCGCCGCCTTTCTCTCGGCGCTCTCGGTTTTACATTCTACTGTGCGCTAGCTTCGACCCGTAGCCGTTAACTTCTGGAACGATTTATATACGCGAGACGCTAAGAAAAATAGGGTTATTAAACTTTCTCACTCGTACGTTTTCCGCGTTTGTTTTTTTAGTTTAAAAATTTGCCTGCGCGTGAACATTTTATGCGCGGCGCGAGCACCGAAAGTTATAAAATGTTGCTGGCTAATATTTTAAATAAACTTGAGACTTTGAGAAAAAAGACAATTTTGCTAACAGTTGCCGATTGCCATTAAAAATTTTAATATCATATATGACATTTTAAAAGCACGATATTGACAATCAGTGATTAATACATTATAGTAATTAAAGAATTCAAAATGAAATAATCTTTTAAATAAAATTTGAATGATTTTGAGATACGTTCAAATTTCATTTTATTTTTACATTATTTTACTAATATCGCGCGTCTCGTAAAAATAACCCAACTTCTAAGGAAGATTTGTGCAATTTTTTCCTTGCCAAAAGAACAAACCCGTAAAATCAATATTTTTTCAGAGGATAGTACATTTGAGTGAACTACAGATATTCTTTTTCATCGCATAAAAATCGAATGCACTTTTTGAAATATTGAAAGTTTTCCCATAAAATTTGTGGAAATTCAAAGCCACGCGTAACTTTTGCGGAAAAGCCGTACAAGAAATGTTTTCTAAAAATAGTAACAGCCTTTACAAAATGATTCATAAAAACGTTAAGTAAACTACTTTAGTAGAATATCTTTGCGTCAATGCTTGTAAAAAATAACAACTTATTTTGCTACTTACAACGATATATTTATTTATTTGACGATGAAATATTTTTATAAAATATTTCATCAAATTGTTTAAAATAAATGTCAAAAGTGTAGCTAAAGATCAATAATTTTTTCCGTTCGGTGTTATAATGTCCGATGTTACAATTAGTTTTAAGATAATTTTCGCAACTTTATAAATGTGTAATAACTCACGAATATTTTCGGCAATTAAAAAACTTTCCTCGCAAAGAAACAAAATTGATCTTTAAATTATTTAAAATACTCACTTCGTCCAACGTTTTGTTAACTTTACTACTCGACATTACTAATAACCGAGGCGTCGAGCTCTTTCATCCATCGTAAAGCAACAAAGTTATCTCGTCCCAGGCTGCGTACCGCGGAAAATATTATCGCCTGCGTCTCGGCCGCAAATCGCGTCGGCGTCCCTGTTTTTTTAATTTTCCGTGAAATTAAAAAAATAAGATAATTTAATGTAAAAAAGAAGAAGAAGGTGCCGATTTCAATTTCCGCCGGTCGAATGCCAATGACGAGAAGGGGGGGGGGAAGGTGAGGCGAAGGGTACGGCAGGGTGTGCCCGCGAACCTAATGAATATTTACACCTGCGCTTTGATGGAAAACAAGCGGGAGGGAGAAAGAACGCGCAAAGATAATTATTCATGATGCGTCGTGTACGAAAGACAACGCAGCCGCGAAGTCGATAAGTAACGTTGCGTATCGCAATCTTAATGATCGTTAAAAAAGCAACGACCGGCTATATAATCCATTCGGTTCTTCGTGAGTTGAAAGCTCTTGGATATTTTTTCGCATTATTATTATTCATTAGTCGACGTTAGGCATACACATCGTGCCGAGACGAGAGATAAAAGGATAGGGGGAAAATCTTTTCAAGAGTGCGCGCTATACACTCGGCTGTAAAACTTAGCTCTCTCTCTCGCCCCCTCTCTCTCTCTCTCTCTCTCTCTCTCTCTCGAGATATGCGTTCGTTTACGTAACGCGTTACTCGACGTTATTCGGAATAGTTTTCACCCAGGATGCTACCACCTCTTCGCTCGCTATCTTCTTCGTTCTTCGCTTAGTTATTTTATTTTTTCACTCTGGCTTTTTCTTTTTCTTTGATCTCCTTGGCTCTCTTTGTTGCGGTCGCGCAATGTTTACGGCAGAGCAACCGCCTTCGCAGATTCTTCGCCGTGCGCGCACGAATTTTAAAAGCTTCTTTTTTACATTTTCCGGCGTGGATGCCGTTCTTTATTTTTTTTTTTTTTTTTTTTTTTTTTTTTTTTTTTTTTTTTTTTGTTCAGAGCAGCAACAGCGGAAGCATCAGCGGCATCCGAGATCGCTAAGGTAACTTCTTTTTATAAGCTTTCTCCTCCGTGCCCGAGGTCGTGACGTTCCGAGCAAACGAGTTTCTCTGTGTATATCGAAAATAGCGCATCTTTTTCGTTTAAGTTGCCGATGCTTGTGTGTTAGGTTTAATAATAATTTTTTTCATGGCCTTGTGTTATCTAAGCCCCATATTGTCGAGATGAATTTTATTATGAATTTATTACCAAAGTTTACATTACATTTTGTTCGATAAATCTTTACAAGATTTAGGATACATTTGTTCTTTTCTATTTAAATTTTTGCATTTAATACGTGACTGAGAGAAATATGAAACGTCTTTTTCATTCAATAATCTCATGCGTAAGTTGAAATGACTACAATTTTGTTAAATATTAATGATGTATTTAAAAAAAGAAGTTACATACAATTGAAAAAATTAGTGTTCTAATTTTTTTTGATTGATCAATCTATTAAATAAGCTATTACTATCACGACTCTTATAATGAGTAGGGCTTTGCAAAATTTCACTTATTGAATGATTAAAATGATCTGCCGCGTTTGATGGAGAATTTATTAAAAACCGAAGCGATGTAATAGTAATGAATAGTTTTTAAATAAAAGCCCACAAATTTTGAATGTGCTTCAAATGTTAATAAACAATCAAATAATTTTAATGAAAAAATTTTTCACGTGCGTTACAAATATTTAAAAAAAAAATCAAATAACATTTAATCTTGAATTTTCGATAAAATTTTCAATCCCGTTCTAGAAACATTTACAGTGACGGTTAATTTGTTTCTTAGTCGGGTGCACAATGTAACTTTATATTTACTCGTTGTATTACAGATTTAAATTTGTAATGTATTTTATTGTTTTCGATTCAATTTACTGTATTCGAACATTTTTATCCATTTTTTTGGTATTAGTTTTATTAATTTTTTTATTTTTTTATGCACATGAAATAATAGCTTCCATTTTTCGATATATTTACAGGCTCATGTTCACAAAAATTTTATAATCAAGCAAAAAACAGAACAAAAAAAAAATAATAATAATAATAATAAATAAATAAAAACAATGATAAACTCTTTCAAAATCAAACAATATTTATTTTTTGTTTTCAACGCGTGCGCTATCTACGCTGTGTACGCATTCACCAACTCGATTTACCTCGTCGTCATTTGACGCGAGGTGCGCGTACGGATAAGAGTCGGTTTCCTCGGTCAGCAGGCCGTTTAACAAATTTTATTGCACTTTATCGTTTTTTTTTTTTTTTTTTTTTTTCATTTAACCGAAAGCTTTAGTTTATTAACCTCGGTTTTGCATTTATCCGTTTAAAGCGTCGCTAGTCTCGAATTTTGATAATTCAACTCGTTGAAACTTTAATATTTTTAAGCGCACGTTTTATAATTGCATTATAAGCCTGTGAAAATGGTTGTATTAAATATAGCCTTGCTGCAAATTTTGTACGTTACCTTACCGTAATCGCGATCCAGTTCGATCGAAAATGTTATATACTATAATCTATGAATATTGTTATTGTTATTATGAAGAATGCTTGTTTTAAGTGCATTATTAATTATTTAATTGCACTTTATTGAACTTAAATATCTAAATTTCTTATTCACGTAAGTTAAAAAAAGGTTAATTATAATTTATTTATCATAACGGTATTGCGTAATGAATAAAATTTAATTCAAAGCCAAGGGCGAATAAAAGGGAGTGAGCAATTTGATTCGTTGACTTCGTCTTCACACAAAGAAGACACGATCCAAGCTCGTCGTTATCCGCGCACTTTATACTTATAGTCGAAAGTGGCTGTACTTATAGTACGAACACGAAACGGTACGAAGCTATGTGTTTTACCTCCTTGTACACGAAGGTAAAATTACCATAGATATTATAAACAATGGATTTTGTATTGTCGCAAAGAGAAAAGCGCGCGCGTAAGAGTTCATCCATTTGAACTCTCGGCGTGTTCGCATTGTCTCTCGCGCTCTCTTTTTCTCTTCTCTCTCTCTCTCTCTCTCTCTCTCTCTCTCTCTGCATAACGGAGAGAACGTCGCAGAAAATAATACCAGCCGCAAATACGCGTGCATTATTCACCCGTCGCGTCGAGTTTATAATTCAAAATATTACACGCGCGGCAAACACAACGGCGCACGGTACGCACGTAGAGACGACTACGACGAGAGTAAGAAGACAAGCCGAGAGCCGAGCGGTGCGGATTTGGGATGCGCGTCGAAGATGCGAAGATGAAGGGACAAAAAAAAAAAAAAAAAAAAAATAAGGTAAAGGAATAAGGAAATAAAGGATGAAAAGATGGAGAATGGAAAAAAAGAATTGAAAATAAAAAATGGAAAGAGAATGGGTAGAGAAAACGGAGGAGAACGATAAAGAACAAAGGTGAAGTATTCTTCGGAATGTGAGATAGGTGTTTGGTTTATGGCCGATCCGTGAGCGGAATTCACTTCTCTTTCGCCGTAGAGAAGGATCGTACACCCTTTCGTTCTTTTTCTTTTTCGTACTCGTTCTCTTTCTCCCCCTCTCTACTCTTTCTATCTTCTTCTCTCTCTCTCTCTCTCTCACGATGCACACAGCGGATGCAGTGGCAGCAGCAGCAGCAGCAGCAACGGCAGCGGCGGGGGACGTCACGCCCTGACGTACGCCGCGAGAATTTACTCGACCGTCGCCGAGATAGCGCGCGCGTGCGCACGTGCATATCGCGTACGCGAAAGTATTACGTACAGGGAAGAGCGACACTCGACGTCGTTCTGTATGCGAGAGAACACCGAGAATTCGGGAGTGTAAGAGAGAGAGAAAGAGACTAGGAAGGGAGGAAGGGAGGAAAGGATGGGAACAGCGCGATATTTTGGAATAATGGTCGGGTTTTTGTAACTTGTCAGTTGCAGGTTTCTCGTGCGACCAATTGAGCCATGAAAATGATATGTGCCGGTGGAGGCATAGATGTTGTTCTTGCATCGTTTACCGGAATAGAATAATTGCAGAAATTTTTCAAGCAAAGATTTTTCGTAGATTTCTTCGACGGAAAAAGCGAGATATATTGAAATGCCAGGTGCGTTCCCGTCGACTCGGATTCGTCTTTCGATCGTTTTCTGCTACGCGAACTGCACTTGCTAACATGGTGGAAGCAGAGAGAGAGAGAGAGAGAGAGAGAGAGAGAGCGAGTAAAATGCTGCGCGTATTTTTACCTTTGTCGAAAGCAAGGAATGTAGAAGAGAAAAAATCAAAGTTCAATTTACGCCCGACCTATTTTACGCGTCGTCCTCGTACTCGTCTTTTAGCTGGTAAACAGTTTTACCTTGTATGTACATATAAAAATTTGATTTCACAAAAAGAAACTGATTTGTAACACCGACAATTTTTTAATCGTAAATTTTTTTTTTTGAATTTCAACTATAGTTAATTTAAATGTAATTTTTAAAAATAATTTCTAACGCAAACGAGAGAACAGTTTTATGTATCCAGTGGTTGCAGTTTATCATAAAACTACTGAAAAATATTGTTCGGTATAAAGTTGGAAACATTTCACCTACGAATGTATAACTGTAGTTCTAAAATTAAAATTCATTATTTTCAACATCTTTTGAGTGGAAAAATGTAATTTTTTTGTTTAATCGTTAACAAACACAATTAATGTTGTTACTGTAAAATATAATTTATTTGTTTCAAATTAAAAAATATAAAAATAATTTTAGAAGTTGATTTTTTTTTTTTTTTTGATTTTTACATATTTTTCTAATGTAATTGAAAAAAAAAGACGTTTCTTCTAAATTTAACGCCGTCGTAAAAAGTTTTAACGTCTTAGCGATGTTTAGTACGAGTTCAACGCTATGTCAATTCTATGAAAAATATAAAGAAACGTAAAGAATGAGTAAAGTAGCGAGAAATCAAGAAAGAAAGGGAGACGAAGCCTTAAAAAAAAAAGTAAAAGGGAAAAAGAGACGGCATATTCGATCACCGGGGAAAAAGCGAGCAGCCGCTTTTGTCGGCGCATAGCTGAACTCCTCGCCCATTGATTCGGCATTCCGTTTGAGCAACGGCAGCAGCCGCAGCAACGCAGCAGAAAGAGCGATTGCTTCCATCTTTCTCTCTCTCTCTCTCTCTCTCTCTCTCTCTCTCTCTCTCTTTCTCGCGTACTCCTCCTCTATTCGCTGGACTTAAAGACCAACCAAGGCTGATACGTCCATTTTCTCGAATCCTTTGCCACCGGGGCACGCTCTCGCCGAAAGTTCAAAGAAGAAAACGGGGGCAGGGAGGAAGAGGCGAGAGCCTTTTTTATTTTTATCCAGAAGCCACTCTCTCTCTCTCTCTCTCTTTCTCTGTCTCTATTGCTATACCTACGTACCACAGTGGCCTTGTATCAGCAAACTGTATACGAAGGAGGAGTACGCTCTTACATATGCAATTTCTTTCACCGTGCCGTATACTCGATTTCTCGAACTTTACGGAACGTGTTTGCGCATCTATGACTCGATCCGCGCGTTACGGATCTTTTCAATGGCCGTCTCTATTCTTGCTTATATACGCCGCGCGCCTTTAGCTTTTTACTCGCGATACGCGTTAGAAGCCGGAATAGAAGTCACGGTAAATTGAATCGAACAACGTGTAACTGTACCGAAGGAAAGATTACTCTGTCTCTCGTGTAAAAGTGAACGAAGCGAGCTGTTTGTCTTTTTTTTTTTTTTTTTTTTTTTTTTTTTAATCTTTTCACTGAATAAATATATATTTTTAAATTACGTACTTTTATTCTCGTGCAAGCTGCTGGAATAACTGGATAGAAATTGAATAAAAAAAATAATTTCCTTTTTTGACTGCTGCGTAAGCTGTAGATGAGATTAAAATTTTTATATTTCTGCGGAGATGCAGGTATGTACATTTTTTTCAGGCTCAGTCCGACCAAGTTGAACTGTTACTACTTTAAAAAGTTCAATTTCACGTGAATAATATTGAATTTTATTATTTACACTCAAATAAATGTATTGATGAAAATTGTGGGCAAAATTATAATTTACTCTTGTAAAAAAGTTATTTGTATTAAACTAACAAAACTTAATCGTACGAGTATACCATCTGAATCGTTAATCATTCGTTAATTAAACAATTTTAATTTATTATATCAATACGAAAAAGTATTCGTAAGTGAGATTCCAACGAAATAATCAACGATGCTTAACCACGTTTAAATTATTCAAAATTATTCAGTAATTTCCAACGCTTATAAATTTATGCGAACGAAGCCCCATAGTTAACGAACAGCCAGCGAATCCAAGTGCTTGCAATGCATTTCTTCGTTCTATGAACATTTCATCCAAACTAACAAAATCTTTTTACATCCTCGATTCGAACATCGCAACCTCGATGATTTAATAACTTACAGTTGTGCGCATTGTTTCGAAAATAGACGCGGTATCCGAAGCGTTAATCATCGCTCGTTTAGCCGCTCGATGGTCAGTTCTTCAAAACGGGCTTTAGATTTATAATTCAATTCATAATTAATAACCGTGCGCTACCGTTCGTATGTGAACGCGCTCACCTCGACTGTTTATTTATGAGCGCGTGCCCATCGTTCATATTCTTATACCGTACATTTGACGGGTTACCTCCAACTTTCTATCGACGTCATTGTTAATAATGATAATAATGCCCCTTTTATTACGTAAAAATCGCGTGCTGCTTTCTTTTGTGATGTGTGTAAGCACCCGCTTATACAAATAGGGTACTCGAAGTCTCGCATTTTCTTTGTTAAGAAAGAAAAGGAGAGGGAGAGGGAGAGAGAGATAATCATCTAAATAAACAGTGATTTGTGTAGTAATGAAGGCAAACGCAATTGTTTCCCCTTAGCGGCAAGAGGTGATAAAAGGTAACGCTAGCCGTTTAACCTAAACGTTAATAGGCCATAAACAACCGATTAGTCTTTTTTTTCTCCCTCAGAGGATAACCATGATCCAATAAAAATGGATACCACAGAGATTAAGCTCTACCTCTTTCGCCCTATAACTTCCTCATTATTACGACTATTGTGCAGAACCACAGTATTGCAGCTTCGGTGTTTGGTTTAGAACGAACAAAGAGAGAGAGAGAGAGAGAGAGGGGGAATTAATAATCGCGTAATTAGTATAATAATGGGCTCACCGATAGGAAAGGGAGCTGACCACTAGCAGATCTCTTGGTATTTTCAGTAGAAAAAAGAGCTTGAAGTTTTTTTGTCAGCAAGGGTAAAAGTAGGGAATCGATCATCCGTCGCGTATAGATTCGATCGTTTCTTTTATTTCTTTCGTTATATTGAGCTTTCATTCTTAGACTCGACATTATAATGGAACCGCGAACCGCTAGGAGCGCAAACAATTGGACTTCCTACGGAGATCGTGAGATAGCGACGTTACCGATACCGCTAAGAAATTTTTCGCAGCGAGATTGTGACTCTCTCCCTTTCTCTTTTTCTCATGAACCGAGCGCGTGATGGTAGAATATCTATCGATCCATGGGAAAACAGTGCTCGCCCATCGTTTGCGATCTTGAATATTATTAAGGGTATCGCTTCGCTTGTTATATTCAAATTACGAGAACAGATCGACATTTCATTAATAGTAATTGAATCCGATGAAGAACGGAAACTACGATTTATCTCCGATTTATTTTAAAAATTCACGAGTTTGTTGACTTTCTTTTATCGACGATGAGCAAAGTTACGAGTTGTCAACATTAGATAAAACGAATTATTCAATATTATTTTCTTATGGGGCAAACAGTAATCCACGAGGAAAAAAAGCTAACAAGGTTCGCTGAATTAGTTTCACCCTTTCTGCTCTTTTCCGTAACAAGACTACCTCGTTAAATTTTACTTTAACTTATTTCTTTATTTTTTTTTTTTTTTTTTTTGATTCTCGTTTTCGATTTTTTCGTTTGTTTCATCTTACGTATTTCCGACCGATGTAAACGGGTATAAGTCGACTGGGTTGGCTGACTTTTTCAGCTAACTCTTGAGCTGGATCTTGGCTATCGTACTGGTACTTCATTATCGCGCGATAACAACGTCCTAGATTCACAAATGACGTTTCTCTCTCTTTCTCTCTCTCTCTCTCTCTCTCTCTCTCTCTCTCTCTCTCTCTCTCTCTTTCTCTCAACTTGAGATAGAAGAACTGAGAACGAGGCAGAAAGAGAAAAAGGGAAAGGGTGATACAGAGAAGGGAAAAAGTGTTCACTTTAGATCGAAAGAACGATTGCAGCTGGATTAAATTCACGGGACAATACTTCCTTCACTTAAACGTGTAAGCCTTGAAAAAGAGCCAAAGAAGTCGCGAACAATTACCGAGATAGATCTTAGTCAACGTCGAGCTCGGCAAATTATTTTCAAACGCTCGTTACTTACATCACGCTTTGCTTGTAGCTCACAGTCACTTTCCCGGGCTGTCTTTGCGCGCGAGATAAAGGACTCTGCGCTTCCAAGCTTCGAATAATAAGATCTCGAGAACGATTTAGGAGAAAATTAACGTTAAATGCTATTTTCTTTTAATACTTTGTATTTAAATGTATTATTTAATTAAAAAATTTCAAATTTATTTATCGATTCTTCAAATGCATGGAGAATATTATCATCGTGGAAAACCATCACGTCAGATCAAATGCATGGAACTTAACAACGGAACCGTCTTTCGGTGTACCTGCACTCAATGAGCCGTTACGAAATAACTTCCGGTGAATGTTAGCCATAGATTGAGAGAGAGAGAGAGAGAGAGAGAGTGAGTGAGTGAGTGAGTGAGAACGATCCACTTATACGAGTATATCAGTTCGCAAATTATAATACTTTCTTTTTATTCGAAGCAGGCGCAACAATAACAAACTCATATGAACTATTCTTACATTCCGTCTTATGCCTTTTGACAGTTCATTAATTTGAAAACTTTTTCGTGCTACGTCCCTTTTTCGTGATTTAATTCAGTACGAGGATTATTTGAGCTAGATACCGTTATACGCTTCTCTTTCGCGGCATATTTTTTTGACGATCTTCTTTTCTTCTCTTACTCCCCCTCTTTTTCTTTCCGACATCCACTCTCTAACTTCTTTCTTTCGGGATTATTTCTCATCGTCCTTACACTCGTCTTGTTTTTTTCGAGTCCGCGCGGGGAGGTGGAGGAGGAGGGGGGTCGCACAATGCGTCGCTGAAAAAGGCAAATCTCCCGACCATTTTCACGGAGAAAGCGCGGGCAAGCGAGCTACCGTACCACAAAGTGAACAGCGAAGAGATGAAGAAAGAGAGAGGGGAAGAAAAGAGGACGCCCGAGGCTCAATGCTCCTCATTTGTCCACGTCTCCGTTACTACAGGCATCTGGATAATTTCTTCCGCCTTAATCCGCGCTATTTGCTGTTCTCTCTCTCTCTCTCTCTTTCTCTCTCTCTCTTTACTCCCCACCTACTTCTCTTTTTTACTCCTTCCTTCGTCCTTTTGCTTTATTTCTTGACTCTTTGCTTTTTGCCCCCGCACCGCTGCTCCACATGTCGACAAGCGAACGCGACCGCGCCGTATACGGCGTTTCAATAAACTTGCGTTCAATGCAATTTTGCGTTTTGCTCTCGGGCTTCTTTTTTCATAGCCCTGTTGCCGCTACGCTCGCGAGATTAAGATTTCCGAGAATGAAAAATAATGCGTATCGTGGTTTCGTCATCTAACCGCTACATGTTTCGTGAATCTATTTCTTTTGCGGCATTGAATTGAAAAATACAAGTTTTTCTTTTATGCTACATTCAATTACTTACTTAAAGTTAAATAATATTTTTTTTATTTTTGTTTTTCATATTACAATCGTAGACTGTATGTACAATTGGTAAAAATTGTTTTACTTTATATCGTGATGATATTAATAATGGAGCGTATTGACTTGCGGTTGTAATTACATTGTTTACTTGTTCTTTGCAATTAGTCATCAAATTAATAGGCTATTTATTTACATATAGAATCGTAAAAAAAAAGTAAATTAACGCAAACCTTTAAAATATTAAAATATTTAATTATTTATTTCACTTAAAAAACGAGTTTTCATTGATTCGGTATGGTTAAAAGCATTGATTTTCAACAATATCCTTGAAAATAGGAATATTTTCATCGCTAGAAAATTGTTAAATTATGAACAAATTTTGTGTAAAATAACATTTTCATTTAAAATTAAAAAAAAATTTTATTTACAAAAAATAAAATATTTTAATTTTAAAAAATAAATATTTATTTTTATAATTTTTTCAAACAATCATGAATGTATATAACGATAAATTTTATGCAGAGAAACTCTCTTGTTTTATTAAGTTTATGTAGTGTCAAGCCAAAGGTGACTTGAGAGTTTTGGGGAACAATAGTTTTGTCACGTCAGAGATGACCTCATAGCGAAAAGGGCTAATGTCTTGAATATTATATATAAAATAATTCTATTTTATTTATAGATGGGTATACTAATTTTAAAATTAATAAAAACTTATCGATACAGATAAACAATTTATTTATGATATCCAAAGGGCATCGGATGGAAAAAAAATCTTTCGCCGTTTTACACGATGCGATGCTCTAACTCGATCTCCCAAATTCCTCGAGAGTTTTATTCTTTCCGAGACCGAATCCTCTCACTATTTATAACCAAGGTACAGGATACGTCGAAAAAGATAAAGAGAAAGAAAGAAGGAACAGCAGAGTCACATGGCACATAAACAGACTTTGGGCAATCGAATAAATCGAATAATCGTTGCAGCGGACACGCGCGTCTACGATAATCTTGATTTCTACCCGTTTTCTCCATCTCGCTCATCAATCGATCGGCGTTTCTTTAGAAAATAAAGATAGATAGAGGAAGGGGGAGAGAAGAGAGATTTATATTATCGCTGATAAGGTGCTATTTCTCAGACACGAGCGTCAGCTCGCGCGCGATTCCTTTTCCCTTTTAAGGCGGCGCTCTTTTACGTAAGAAGAGAGATAGAGAAAAGAAGGGTGAGGAGAGGGAATGTTCATGTCGTCGAGAATAGCGCGTACATGGAAATATGTCGGTGCCACGTTTAGGTAGATTACGTAGGCACCTACTCGTATACCGCTCGCACGCTCTCTTCATGTTTTATTCACGAGTGGCCGTGTAGATACACGCATTCATCGGGAGTCCAAGGTCTAAAAAGAAAGAGAAAGAGAAAGAGAAAGAGAAAGAGAAAGAGAAAGAGAAAGAGAAAGAGAAAGAGAAAGAGAAAGAGGAAAAGAGAGAGAGAGAGAGCGGGCTTGAAATTATTGCTGCTCCGGAGCGGCTAGTTTCGTGCCCGGTGCAATTCTCTCCTTTTGCTCGTTCTCCTTCTCTCCTCGTCCCTTTTTCTTTTCCGTGTCCGTGGTTTGAGAGAAAAGGAGCACGGACTTGAGATGACGCAACCTTTATATTGCGCGCATGTACATATGTTTTGCATGCTTTTGCCTGCATTAGGTACGGCTCGGGTTAGAGGGCCAACCGAGCGTACAGAATTAATGCGCAAAATTTCTCGTTTCTTAGCCTTTATTTTTTATGCGAATTAAGGTGTATGAAAATGCGACCCCCGCCGCCTCTTTTTTTTCCTTCTTTTATTTTTTTATTTTTGTACTCGGCTCTAAAGAAAGTCCTCACTGGCTTTGTTTTAGAATTGCTGGATCTCATTTGATTTTCAACTAGCTTAATTTATAATTAAAATAATAATGCAATATTTTGATAAGATAATAGATTATAAAAAACATAAATTAACAATATGTGGTTTTAAAACTTTTAATTTAAAATGCAATTTATTATTAACATTTTTATAACCGTAACATACTTAAAATATATTCTTTGCATTTTAAATCCAATGAAGCATAAGTATTTATAAACGAGCTTTCATTAGAATTGAAGTTCGAATTTTAATGATTCAATAGAGTTTTTTTTTCACAAGTTTAAGTTAATAGTTAATGTATTGATGGTTTGAAATTGATTAAATTTTACTACGTAAGGAAATCACAATTACATTAAGGTGGTTCAAAATTGTGTTATTAATATGTATATAAAATTTATAATATTTTATATTTATACCATTTGATTTTAGTTAAATTAAATGAAGTTAATTAATAAAAAAATATACAGAGCAGTGACATTATATTTTATGTGATATTTACTACTGAAAACAGACATATGGTAATTAGTAGAGTCTCAAAAGATATAGCTAACCAAGTTGCATTATATGTTAAGATAAATTACAAAAGCAAAATAGAGAAAGATGTTGAATAATAGTACTGAGAATGAGACAGAGTCAGAGAGAGAGAGAAAGAGAATCGCGTGGATGCGGTAGCTCTTGGTGTATTGTCATTGTGCCTCGCGACACCAACATCGATCCAAATGTCACCTAGGTTGAAGCTCGCCTCGGGCTTTATATCTCGATCCTCTTACCTCACATATCTATGCACGTAGAGAACGAGGAAGAGCGCGAGGGTTGGAGAGGGGAGGGGGGGGGGGGAACTAGCCAGCAGCGAGAGACATGGAATCTCGTCTGGTCTCCCTATTTCGCTTACTCTTTATCCCCATTCCTCTTATTTAAACTTCGCAACGCGAAAGCTCTCCTATTGATACATGCTGGATACATATGTGCATTATGTAATGCCAACTAGGCGCTCGGGTAAACGTATACTCGTCGATTGAAATTCGGTACTTCGTATAAAGAATCTGAATAACTCCGCTTTCAATTTTCTCTATCTCTTTGTCTTTTATCATTTCCCATAGTAATCAAAGAGATAATGATTTTAAATGAAGTTGAAAATATATAGTATAGTATCGGTGAAATATCGATTTACGGTCCCAAAAGAAAATTTTAAGTTGGAGTACTAATTTGGCTTACTGCGCTGTATTTAAAGCAAAATTTCACCTACAATGATTGCAATAAACGAATCGAACATTTCATTAAAATACGCATTTTCGTTGCAGTCAGTGTGTTGGATCATGTTTTCCGCGTTTTATTTTATCGGCTTCAAAGAGACACACCGAAAAACAAATTTTTAATCGATGTCCGTATCCTCTTCTGCGGCTAGATATCGTCGAAACTTTAGTTAAAATCTCATAAAAATTGATGAAGTAAAATCAATCAGTTAAATATAAAGTTGTTGTTAATACTTTATTATACCTTGTAACATACGAAAACAATTTGTAGTTGAATGAAATATTTTTTATCATAGTTTTCCATTAAAAAAAAAAAAAAAAAAAAATGTCATGCTTATATTTTTTCAACAGACGATTGTCTAAGACCCATCTTGCACGTATTTGATAATCGTTTACAAGAATCATTTATCGAACAAGATTCTTCCTTCGGCGTGTAACAATCGCAAATGAATAATTTAGTCAATGGCACATAAACACAAACTCCCAACTCGGGAGGAGGAGGGTAGGGGGGGGGGGCAACGAGCAACTGCTTTCGAGAAACGAGCGAGGTTGTGCAACTCGGGTGCAAATGCGGATACCCTTCAGCTATCGGCCAAGTTCACGTGTAAATTCCGGAAGCTCGAAGTTCGATTGAATTTCGGATGGTGAAGCGGCAACGGTAGAGAGAAGGCGACGCTAGCGGTGGCTTCGCCGACGCCACCGACACGAGTTTCAACCGCAAACAACGGAATTGTCCTTCGATTTGCCCTCATCCCTCTCTTCTTCTTCTCCTCTCCCTTCGTCGATTGATCCTCTCCCAAGCTCATCTCCTGCTAAACTTTATACATCGCGCAGTGCACGCTTGTCTAATCCTACGAAAGTTTTCGGGTTCTCTTACATACGCGATTGGGAATTTATACTTTAATCCGTTTTATCGATTAGTCACTCGTTGTCGCGCCTATAGTATTTCCCTTTTGTCTCTTCCTTCGTATCTTTTCGACTAAAAGCACCGTACAGAGATTAGATGTTTGTTTAAGAAAATAAAAGAACATTATTGAAAATTTTAACATTGAAATTTTTTGTCGAAATTATATAAATGTAACGTATTTAAATCTTTCTCCATTCGACTTCTACCAATGCGTAAGTGTATGAAAACTTTCGAAGTTTACGACTTTTGTTAGCTCGAACATTATGTGCTTCCATTAAACTGCTTTAAAGTTCAAAATTTACCTCTTAAGTTGATTTTTTATTATTCCATAGAACGATTTATACCGCTCTTAATTGTAAATCGTCTTTTATCAAATTGAAAATGTTAAATGTTTGCATAGTTTAATCTGCGATGATACTTGCACGTTAAAAATTCATTTTACCGCTAAAAATTATCCTACATTGATCTAAGTAAAATAAAATCTAATGAATGAAAATATGTAATTTTGAAGTAAATATAACATCGCAATGAAGATACAAATATTTAAGCTCTCTGATCTCTTGAGCTTTTCAATTTTTTAATGCGGCGTATGTTCGGTTTGCTCGAATGTGCATTCCTAGTTATTGAATCACTTTGTGCATGTCCAAAGCTATCAGCGTTACTCGACTCTCTCTCTCTCTCTCTCTCTCTCTCTCTCTCTCTCTTTGTATAACGGCACCTTTGCCCAGTAGTTAAGTCTAGCAACGTTTACGTTAACGGACACGTTACGGACCGACACAGTCTGCTTGATTTCCGTGTATGTACGCTCGCACACCATCACTTTAATCCTTTGCTCGTCGGTATAATTTTTAACCTTTGAATTAACATTCTCGTTAACCTTTACATTTATATTTTATAAACTCGATGAAAATTTCGATTACTGCGGGAAAATTCAAGGAATTTCACATCCGCTGCTAATTATTTTCACGAGTTGGATTGAAACGGCTAAAATACCAGCGTACGCTGCACTCGAAAACAAACAGAGAGTTAAGTGCGAGTACGCTTTGAGCTGCACTAGCCGAAGAGTGGTAAGCGTGCGCACGACCGGTCAAATATTTCGCGCGAAAGGAGCTGCCGGTGCTGCAAATAATTTTATACCGGAACGCCGCAATCGTGTTGCGTTTGCATTATTAGCTCGGCTTTCAATTTGGAGATCTCTTAGAAGTGGTTAAATGCACGAGAGGTTATATCAAAGATAGTCCTACGTTTTAGCGTTTCTCTCGTTGTAAGTAACATTCATGACGCACGGTATAAGGCTAACGTGCCCTATTGTAAAGCGCTTTTCGAGTTATTTGACCAACAGCTGATATCGATCGATCAATTTGACGCGACGCTAAAACATATCAGACATCCGCCTGCCGCGCGTTAAGCACGGAAAAAATCTCTTGGCGCCAATGTAGGATAGATATATCTATCGTTATACGTAGACTCGGATGCCGGTGTCGTCGTCATCTTGGCGTCCCTCGATACCGTTCGCTCGAATATATCTCCTCTCTTTCATTCGTACTTTTCCATCGTTCTCGGTACACATACGCCGCGACTAGATACATGCAGCTGGATAAAATGGCTGACTGCCAATTCCATCAGATATTAGCATGTAAATAGAGTGTGATTTGTTGCTCTGCGTAGCACCAGCTTTTTTCTCTTTCTCTCTGTCTCTCTCTCTCTCTCTACCTTTTTCCCTTTTCCATCAATTTTTCTTCCTTCCTTCCATCAAGCTTTACCAGGACGAGTCTCGCGTGTTTTTTTAACGTAGAAAGCCGTTTCGCCTCGATCTTTTCCGTTCGAGGTACTTGATGCGCTTTTTCTCGTCAATCGGTGACTTTCGCTTTTCCGCGAGTAAATGGCAATCGTTTAAAACTTACGCGGAAAATAATGCAAAACGAGCGAAGGATTTACATAGTATCTACAGCGAAAGAAGAAAGAAAAATAATGAAGCTCGGTATGCGCGCGTACGTACGTACGTAGGTACGTTTCGCCGTCGCGTTAGTTTTTTTCTCGTTCGATTTTGTCCCTTTTTCCTGTTCGCGCGTACGCCTATATCTTTCGCCTCGAGTCAATATCTCTGGCGTGTTCCGCCGCAGCTCGGCCCATTCGCCCGCGCGAAGAGGCAAAAAGGGGAAGGGAGAGAGGGTTGAAAACCGGCACAAGTACGACGATTCGCTGGATGCATCAACGCTGTACACCAGGGATTAGTCCTGAATTTATGAGCACTCTTCCGCCGAGACCGTATCACTCCCTCCCCCTCTCCTTCCCCCATGCGTTTCAACAAAGTATTGGCATCGCACTTTGCTCGACGGTTTATACATTGTATATATATACCTATACGAGTTTCCATTTCCTCTCTATTTTTCTCCCCTTTCTCTCTTTTGCTTCTCTTTTGTTTTATTTTCGAGCGGGTTCAGCTGCGAGGGCTGATAGTTGCGAAATTTGAGCTCTTTCGAAGCATCTCTGTTTTGGATTATCGATACGTTTGTCGGTAAAATGATTCCGTTTTTCCAAAAGTTTCCATTGTTTTGTCAGTCGTATGACTGTTTTATTGCGTTCTAGTACCCTGATGCAAATTCAAGTTGAAAACAAATTTTTGAGTTTATTTATCGATATATCGTGATACATTTGTAATTAAATATAGCTAGTAACAAAATTTTTGTGTTCAAACGTTTAAACTTTTCTAATTTTGGCAATTTTTTTTTCTTATTTGTTGGCACATTTTAATTTTAAATGATTTTTTAGTATTATTTAGTCATTTAGTTAAATATACTTTTGTCATTTCTTATCATCTGAAATTATTAAACAAAAAAAAAAAGATAAAAAAAAGTAATAAAAATTAAAACAAAAAGTATTAAAACAACATTATTTAGCAAAAATTAGATCTCCGTCGCCAATTTTATTCGACGCGGTCAGTTAAAGTTCAAACCAAACCGCCCGCGACAAAAAAATAAGGGGCACAGAGAGAGAGAGAGAGAGAGTACAAAGCGAATTATGCTGGCGTTCGCGGTATTAAAGAGAAGAGAATACAGAAGGCAATACGAGGTAGAGGAGGAGCAACGAGCGCATACCAAGCGAGGCTGTCGAGGAACAAACGAGAGCGAGAGGAGAAGAAAGAGAACAGGGGGAAGGCCTATTCGATACTCTCTATCTTTCTCTATCTCGCGCTTAATATTAAAACCCTTATACGTTCTTGGCTCGTCGACTCGTCGTTGGTGTAGATTTGCATAATAAAAGGAGCCGTGAGCGCCGCAAGGACACGAAGGAGGAAGAGGAGGAGGAGGAGGAGGTGGAGGAGGAGGCTGAGAATCCGGTGCTCGAGGTTTTGCCGGGTAACTCCTGCTGCGCGAAACCTTCTCCCCGTCGTGCAGCTCTCCTCTCCCGGGAAAAAGTAGCCCTTACGACCGTCCTGTGAAAATTGCTCGAGAAATTTTTAAATTAATCGCGCGTTCACGTGCGCTGCTCGAACAAAAAAATTAATAATCAACCAGCGTATACCTTTCTCTGTCTCTCGTCTAGCTTAAATTTTTCTTGATTTAGCGCGTGCGATTCGCTCGGTTAGCGTTGAATGAAAAATAAGAAAATTTAATTGGTTGCTTGGAAACGTCAATCTTGATCTAAAGCTAACATCTTGAGCGTATATGGATATACTTCAAACCCTCGAGCGCATTAATAAAAAATTGTACAAGTGCTCGATTTATTACCGTTTTTTTAAAAAATTTATTTTATTTTATCGTAATAAAAACGCGCTTTTATCGATTCATTTTACGAATTATCGATTTATGAATATATTACATTTACCGGTCATTGATTGGTTCGCATTAGCTTTTTAACTTTATCGGTATAATATTGACTTTACTTCCGACATTTACGCACATATATGTCGCGTTTTCCAAAGTGTTTATAAAGACATGGTATTAAAAACTTTTACTTTTACGTAAATCTTATGTTTATGCATACAAATATGACGGAAAAGTTTTCAAAGTACTCGAAATGCTTGAGTGAAACTTTTTACAAGGACAAAAATGATTTAATAAATTTCTCCTTTATCGCACGTTAGCGGTAAAAGCTTTTACTCCTGATATCGAAAAAATAAATTTCGAAATTTTGTTTTTTGTTCAAAATCTTTTTATCAATTTTATTTGAAAAGTGTCGCGAGCAAATGATAATATCAAAGCAGCTATTGTCGATTGGCTTACACAAAAGAAATGCGTTTTAACAAATTTTATAAATCTCGATAAGACATGTTGAACGAACTATACGACATTTAATTGTCTTGTTAAATTCTTAGCTTACCTTTGTTTTTATTCCCTGTAGGGTTATCTTCAACTGTTATAACGGGAAATTTAACTAGCCTTGAAAGAGACTCACAAAGGAGCTATTAGTGCACTTTCGCCATCTTTTATAAGTTTCTCGTCGTCTTTATCTTAATTTCTATATTTAAAAACTTAACTACAGCATTGTCGGCTTTATACGAAATTTTCAAAAATATTAACATAAAGCTTTTCAACTATTATGCAAATGTTTCATAATTTAACATTTGTCGTCTGGTTAATTCTTCAAGCTGTTTATAAATTACTTCTTTGGCATTTTTTATGCTCAAATATAAATATGTATTTTAAAAGTCTTTCGTCGGCAAACTTTAATTATTTTTTTTTTTTTAGATTTTATTCATATGTTTTTCGGTATAAAAAGAAAAAAATATATTGAATATAGCGATATCAAAAAAATTTTATTTAAAAAAAAAATATATCAGAGAAAGAAGTTATTTGAAACGGGGAAAAAAGCAGAAAAAAAAAAGATAGCGTCCAAAATAAAACCGCAACGTGTATAGTATTTGGTAGAAAAGACACGTAATATTGAATATATATGTGTATATATACATATAGGCGTATTCATAAATACAATAACGAAGAGAATAATACAGTACAGGCAGACATAAATGTCTAAGGAAGGTAGGAGGACCTCCGTATCCAATTATCGCCTAGTTCAACGTATAAGAACTAAGGGTAAGAAAGTTCGGTAAACTGGGACTGGGAGGAGAGAAGGAGCCGCTCGCGCTCGAGTAGACACTCTGCAGAAACTTCCTTTCCTCCGGTGCGGAAACTCCTCGTAGAATGAGATGTAATCTTGCAAGCCTCATAAAAGTATAGATATATATACACATCCTGCACACGCGTATAATGCACTTGTACTCTTCTACGCGGATTCGCGCACACGCGGCGCCGGCGCCGGCTCCGTGCAAAATTAATGGCTACGGCGCTGGCGGAGGCCGAGTGGTCCGGTTCGATAGTAACTAGTCGCGAGAGCGCTAAAATAATGATCCTCTGCCTTACCTCCAGCTTTATGTACAACCGGAGTATTTCTCTCTCTCTCTCTCTCTCTCTCTCTTTTTACATACCTACCTTTGCTAACGGCATCAGCAATATGAAAATGAATTTTCGGAATAGTGCAACACGGTGAATAAATGCTAAGCGAACTCAAGACTTTATACGTTGCATATGAAATGCCCGTGTGCTCGGAAATTTGAAAGCTTGCTATTGTAAGCGATATCCGATTAAACTTATTTCGAAACTTTTGCTTTTGCAAATTAATCCAGTAGTATTTATACGTATACGATTTTAAATAGTTTTTAAGTTTCTTTTCTTTATGATCTAATCTAATCGTTTTCTCGTTTAATTAATTTTCTTTTTTCTTTTTGTTTTTTATTATGTTACTGGTTTGCTTTTTTTTTTTTTTTTTATTTAAAAATAAATTAATATTTTGAGCACGTATTGATAATAATTTTTCTCATTCAATTGTTTGAAAATTTTTATTTAAAATAATTCCACTTTAAAATAAATTTTTTGTTTCCTGCATATAAAAATTTATTTGCAGATCCTTACGAAAGGTATATTAAATAAAAACATTCCTCTTTGTTGAATTATTACTGTATATTTTCGTCGAGCGAAAATTTATTTGTAATATAAAAATCATATTGCAATAAAATCCCATGCATTCCATTTCAAGCGAAATATAATTATTATATTTTATACGCTTTTTTTTTCTTCCGCGCAACGAAAATTCCTGTTTTGGTTTACGCCCACCTAGTAATTCTCATACACCGAGCCATTATGAGAAGAGAATGAGTAGCCTGTTGTACATGTTAATGAACGTTCGCGTATAAACGTGTATATAAACTTATTATATAGACGCAGAGTACGAGATATTTTTTTTAATTACCTTTTTTTTTTTTTTTTTCTTTAAAAAAACTCGGCGCTTGCGCGAATGTCAATCTGTCGAGAAAAGAAGAGAGGGTTGTTATATACAAACATATAGCGTTTTGCGAATCTAGCAACTGGAAAAAAAAAAAAAAAAACAAAAAACAAAAAAACAAAAAAAAAAAATGCACATTCGAAAAGCTTCATTATTTTTATTAAGCTTACATGTACGAGTGTGCGTATTTTTTACGCAAATAAACGCGGCTAAATAAATATCTGAGGGCGCATTTCCACTTTTGAAACAGAGTTGTGCGATAAGAACGCGCATTTTTCGCAGTTCTCTTTCCCTGCAAAGATAAAACGTCGGGTAAGGAACTCGTCATTGTTACCGTTGCTGAAATAGTCAAGCCAAGTTTCCTTTGTAATTATTTTCAAGCTAATAATATCAAGTTCTTTTTGTCAGCTTTAACCGGTAATTTAAGAAAATTCCATTGTCTCGCGAATATGCGCAAGTTTCTCTTGTGCTATTTATACGCTCGCTGCTTTGTAATACTATCCTTATTATAAGATTTTTTTGCAAAAATTTCTCTAGAATTTATGGAATTAAATAAAGCTAAAGAGACGATTCGTTTTCACATTCCTATGCCTACGTATATAAATTTCCCAAACTTACATACATAGATACATTCGTGTACTTTAATGCCAAAATGATTGCTACGCATAAAAATTAGATTTTCCAAATACTCCATATTTAATATATTTCGTGTATTAATAACTTTATCATTAGTAACTTTGAGGCTTTAATTATCGTTATCGAAAGATTAATTCATTTCCGCGAACCCCTATTTCGTTCGAAAGATACTCGAAGAGAAGTCGGAGCCCTTTATAATCCACATGTGCTCCAGCATCTGTAGATCTTATATACGACCTGCAAAAGAGAATAAAATCGTTTTTCTATCAATTTAACGTTATAAGACGCGAGCAGCACGTGTACCCACAATATATATATATATATATATATATATATATATATATATATATATATATATATATACACATATATATATATATCCGACAGTGTATATTTGGAAAAAGGTACCATTATCGAATCAGCATCACCCGCTGCAACTTTCAGACGACAGATGATTGAAAACACATCAGAAAACTTTTATTTTTTTTTTTTCTTTCTGCGTCTTGTTTTATCTCCCGAGTCTCGTAGGTTTCTCGACCTCGTATTTTTACAACGCGCTCTTTATCTTGCCATTTATTTTTTTTTTGGTTTTTTTTTTTTTTTGTTTTTTTTTTTTTTTTTTTTACAGAAATAAAATGAAAAGAAAAATAAGCCAACTTGACGATTTCGTAACAGAGTTCCCAATCAGCTCTCTAATATGTTAAGAGTTTTCCAATATCTGATAAGTTCTCTCCACTATTCCAATTTCGGGTCGCATGCGCTCTTCCATTAAGCCCAAAAATTTCTCTTTCTCTTTATCGCTCTTTTAGTTTCTGACATCCGCTATTGGTTACTTTCAAAATCTAAAATTGCCCGTTCGATTCCGCTCGTTTCTTTTAACTTCGGAATTGCTTACATGTACTTTTATCACTTAATATCGTAAGATAGAAGAATGCGATTTCACGTAAAATAATTTACGCTAGAAAATTGACTTTTTTAAAAATATAAATTTTTTTTGATTTTCAACAATCGTATTAAAAATCTTTCATTGACGAATTTTATTTTCAACATAAATTAATACGTCATCTTTTCAAAAGTGTCTGCTATAACGTTGACGTTCAGAAATGTGCAATTAGTTTTAATAATGTATGAAAATTTCTAACTTCTTCACGCTTATTCAAACATTTTGAGCTTTGGTACTTTACGTCGGATTATTTCAATCTGCATACGGCACAATTTTAATGACAGTCTACTTTGCATAAGGGCTTTCAGCGCATAAGCTTTAACAGCTTAATTGCCTTTACATACAAATCAATATTATTTCGTTAACGTACATATACGCTTGAACGAATTAACTATTTACTACAGCTAAACGTAAAAAGAAGTAATAAAAAGGATGTAAAGAGAGGTCAAAGAAAAACTTTGAGAAACACAGAGAGAGAGAGAGAGAGAGAGAGTGAGGGTGAAATAAGCTAAAAACGAAGAAACAGAGAAAACAAACGAACTCTTCTGTTGAATCTTTTTTTTTTTTTATTTTTTTTTTTTATTTTTTTTTTCCCTGCTCGTGGGATTTCGACGGGCCACAGTGGCTTATGGATTAGTTCGGACGCGCGTTGTACTTTGGCCACGTTAGCAACAAAATGGATCGGCGCAACTCTCTTTCGTACTGCCAACTTTGTTAGAGTACCAACATGTCTGTACAAGATAAACGTACGGTTTTTTTCCCTTGTATTCTTTCTCTTTCTCCTTTAGTTCCTTCTCTCGCTCTCTCTCTCTCTCTCTCTCCCTCTCTCTCTCTCTCTATTTTTATTTCTACACGTGTAATCGCTTCAAAGCGTATCTCGTAAGTCAACAGCGAAATTTTTTAAAGTGCCTCGCCCCCCCCCCTTCTTTCGAGTTAACCGATTTTTCGAGCTTTTTTGGCAAACATACTTTGGTTGGATAAGTGCTTTTAACCGGCGGTTTTATTTTCCAATGGCTTATGATAGTTTTTACGGATTATATTGATCTACTGATGTGAAAACGGGTATGTTAGGTCATGATTTATGTGTTTGACGAGCTATTTTGTATTTTATCTTCTCATAATATTAACTACGGTAGGTATAATTTGTATGATATGTGGCGTAATTTGTATGATAAAATTTATAGCAGTTAAATGAAAAAATAAACGTGATTTACTATGCACAATTTAGCTATTTTATTTATCATTGAAATTTAATCAGAAATATAAGATTTTAATTTTGTTTATTACAATGTTCACAAAATTTCATATTTAACGATTGTTGTTATATACGTTATGAACCGTAAATATTTTTGGTATCGAACGCTTAGCATCCGACGAACAGCAAATTAATAAACTCGCTCAAAAGTAGAGTTTGACGAAATTAAAATTTATACATATACCAAAATAAAAATGTCATTACATTGTATTGAACGTAATTCAAATCACTTACACTTCATCACAATTGATTTTAATCGACACAAGATTGAATAATATTTATCCGCGTGGAATTTACTACGGTTTTAACGGCAATACGCGCAATAATGCTTAAAGCAATTTTGCGGTTTTCAATCTCTAGTATTTAAATTTTTTAATGAAATTGTGGATTGTATAAAAAATGAAAATGAAAAATTTCGAGTGGTCGATGCCACTTCCATATAGAGGTTGTACATGAACATTTTTAAGGATTCTCGTGACTTGAAATATTTTAAAAAGTTTTTCAAATGAATTATAATTTTTTAACCTAACAAATATCTTCATAATCGTTTATTGCTATTTGTTTTTTTTACATTTTAGTTAAGAAAGCTTACTTAAAATTCGAGAAAAACTGTAAAACAAAAATGAAATTTAACTTTACTCATTTTTCCATGTACATTATTATCAAACGGTAAAAACTATTAACTTAAAACTGTAAAAATTTTTTTTACGGCCGACTCACTTATCACTCTCTGTCGTTTTTACTCCTTGCTATGTCCATTATCAGAATAGAAAGCGAATGTTAATTTGCCCAGTGTGTGTCCCGCGCAGAAATTGCGCAAGAAGCCACATGCATACACGCCCGCGTATGTACATATATATATATACATATATGCTTGTAAGAAACATGCTCGGGATGGAAGAAGGGAAATTACATATTCCCGCGAGGGAGATGTAAATCGGTCGCGCGCGGGTGGTGTGCGCCGCAAGACCATGTACGCGCCGACAACCGGGGCACGTCACGAGCTTCCTCCAAGAGTCTCCTTGATCTCGGCGCTGAATACTGCCGGCCGTTTTAAACCCGCAAAGAGCGTGAGGGAGATGGAGAAAGAGAAAGAGGAAGAAAGAGAGAGAGAGAGAGAAAGAGAGAGAAAGAGAGAAAGGAAGTGAAAGAAGGAGAGTAAAGGAGAGATGATGCTTCGAATCTCAATGCCGCACTCCTCGCGCGCAGTCGAAGAAAGCACGCGCGTGTGACGCCACAGGGAAGCCGCGTATTGGCCGTACCTCTGGAGTTTGATACATTTATTTATGCTCGTATTTATGGGCGGTATCGTCGTACTTAGTGCCGCATCGCAGACGAGGGAAGGAATATCTTGCAGAAAGGAGCTCGGTGCCCTCGCGTGCAACCTCTATTCCACGGCCTCAGCCACGGCTATTCCGTTGTCGATGTCGTTTCGTTGGGGCTCTTTCTACACGTACACATACTTGTAAAAGCTTATTTTCAGCGAAGAAATTTCTTTGCTCGAGATATTTTTATAGGAGATGCACACCCGGCTGTCGCTTTTATGCCAATTCTGTCAACCCCGCGTCTGTTTTTTTACGCTCTGGATATGAGTGTAAGTATGTATGTTTTGGGGGGAGCAAAATCGAAAGGGGAAGAAGATGACAGAAAGTGAGAATAGCTGTGGAAAAATGCTGACAGCTTTCCGAATCCATAGTATATTCGGCTAGACGTGACTTTATATATTTCATAAAATGAAAATTTATCGATAATGCTTATTAAATTTTAAAACGTTAAATCATTTCGATTTAAATCGTAAAACTTTAAGTTGAATTATAAATATAAATCATAAAATTACATCACGAAAAAAAATTCAATTACGATAAAGCTTCAAGTCATTGTTGACAAAAAAATTTTCTTTTATCAAGTATTCCTTATTTGTTATTTGTTATAATCATGATTTGGTTAATAATGTTCATCATTCGATCATTAATAAATACGATGATTAAAAGTTATTACAGGCTTATTATATGTTTCAGGGGAATTTAAATTATCGAAAAATAAGTAGTTTATTTATGCGGCACCTTCTTACATCTCGGCGAATAAACGTTCAAAAATGAGATCGAGAAAGAAAGAAAGATGTCCTTTTAATGACGCAAGCAGGCGAGACGTCGTTGCCGCCATGCTTTTCACGTTTATTTTTGTCTTATCGGAAAGAAAACTTGAGACTCGGCTGCAATTACCCGTGAGAAGACAGCTCATTATAATGCGATAACTACTCGCGTTCTATGGTATTCTTGGCGAATCCTTGGGGAGGAAGAGACAAAGAGAGAAAAAGAGAGAGAGAGAGCGGTTGGAGGATAACGCATAGCGGAATTCCTTCGAATCGGAAAGAAGTAGAAAGAACAAATAAAAAGGACGAGGGGGAACGAGAGGCAATAAGGGTGGAAAAAAGGAGATATAGAGGCCCTCGTCGGAAGTAATAAAACGAAGAGGATAGAGAGTGTAGAAGGATAATCGGGCGAAGGGGGGCAGGGTATACGTTAGCTTCCTCTCGCTTTCTCTCTCGAAAGTTAAAACTCAAAGACTACGCATTGATGTATACATATATCTGTGCAGTGATGGTGGTGGTAATGGTGGTGACTCGTAGACTGCAAAGAAGGACGAAGCTAGGGTAAGAGAGATAGAGATAGAGAGATAGAGAGAGAGAGAGAGAGAGAGAGAGAGAAGCAAAAGGTAGACTTTACAGAAGAGGCTCGTTCAAAAGTTTCGGTGGCAAGTCGCGTTCCGAGAGCGTGAGAAACTTGCTTCCGCGACCTTTTCGTCGTTTCATCTTCTCTTGTCCGCGTAGCGATGTTACTCGTCGGGTTAGTGTCGCGTCTCTCGGTCTCCTTCCGATAATTAAGTTGGAAAAATGTGAACCGCAACCTGGGCAAACTCTCGGGCGCCAATTCTCTACTTTCTTTTCTCGGGTTAGAAGTGTAAGAGAGCCGTGAACTCCGGGCGCGTCGTTATCTCATTTTCCAACACGTTCCTACTACGCCGCGTACATGTAGATTTAGATATCGTTTTAAAAAATTTGTCGCGTTGATTCTTTTAACGGAATGCTTATTTTGTTCAAAAGTTTTAAACATTTGGGAAATATTTTAAAAATCAGAAAGCTATTTATCAAAACTTTTAACATTTATTACGTATTTTTATAATTAAAAAAAAAAAAAAAAATTAATGAATTTTATGAATTTTATAATGTTCATCTTGCAAAAATTAATTTTTCGTAATAAATTCTACAAATTTAAAATTTGTAATTAAAAAACTTTTCAAATTTTTATTTCTTCGTGAGTTTAAAAATGCTTAATAAATTAAATTAGAGTTATTTAAATTTTAAATGAAATTAATAAATAATCTAATATCTGATTCAGTATCATTAATTGGTCTTTCAGGTTTATTATTATTCAAAATTCTCTTCTTATTCAGGAATAATTGTCATATTTTACAGTAAATATAATCTCATTAGAAACTTGTCATTTCCCTAATTTGTTTAATACGATTTAGTGATATTTACTATTAATCGTATATGATGTAAATTGCAATTATAAATTATAAAAATAAAATTTTTATAAGAAAAGGTAGCCATTGACTTTTTTTTTCATATTAACAAAATAATAGGTATTGATAAAACATTTATAAAATCACGTAAAGAAAAGAAAAGAAAATGTCGCAATTATAAAGGTTTATTTTACGAAAGAGTAAGCACATAAATAAAGTCTTAGGAGTGTCGTCGAAACGAGAGGCGCCACGTTTTCCACATTGCAAAAGTTCATTGGCGCTCTCGTGCGATCTCACTATGTCGAGAGTGTTCGTGGCGCATGTGTGTGTATACATATAGGTTGAAAGGCTATTACTATCGGACAGCGCAACTTTTTCGAAGGTGCGCGACTTGAAAACTCGAAGCTTGTATTTCGCGGGGGCAAATTTGCTCTCGGTGTCGCACCGGGTCGACTCGTATATATAGTAGACGACGAGAACGAGGAGGAGAAAGAGGAAGACGACGAGGACGACTAGCAAGCTGACCTCGCGTCTTTCGAACAAAGAGTGCAAGTCGGCGAAAGAATGACGCGAGATTCCCGAGATAAAAAGAGAGAGAGAGAGAGAGAGAGAGAAAGAAAAAAAAAGGACGAGCCGAGGTAGAAAAGAGAGAAAGGAAAAAGGAGAGCTCGCGTTTACGTGTCTGTGTAGTGTATATATGTGTGCGCGTTTATATATATATATGTAACGCAAGTTCTTTGTAATGCCCCTTAAGGAGCGAGGCTCCTTAGCGGGAAATTCGTCGCGGCGACACGAATTCATCGCCATAGATCACCCGGGCTTGTACGCGCGCGTTCCTTTCATTTTTCTTTTTTTTTTCTCTTTCTCTTGCGCTCTCTTGGCTCGCACACGTTTCAAGTTCCACAAAGTTTGCAAGGACGGCGTAGCGCCAAACTTATGTCGCGAGCGACGACTTTAAGGGACACTGGACTTGCGAAATTTCTCGCGCGTGCGCAAAGACCGTAAGCGGTGACCAGTTGACATCGATTCTCATCTTTAACCGTGCAATTATTCTTCGTCGAGCGGCGTAAATCTTTTTCATCCTATCTCGATATATTTCTCTTGAGTAATCGAGCAAAAGAAAGAGACTTTCTTCTTTTTTTCCTCTCGTTCGGTATCTTTATGCCGCGGACAGCTATGTAATACAGTTGCGAAAGCAGTCGGTGCTTTGAAGTTTTCGACGCCGCCAGGACTGCCATCCTCGTCACCGAATAAAGAAGGTCTTGAAGAACGGAAGAAAGAGAAAGAGAGAGAGAAAGAAAGAGGGAGAGAGAACAGCTCATGCACCGTTTGCACAAAAGTATGTCGGCGTGCAGCTTCGGACTTCTTTTGCCACAACGCGGCGCAAGAAATTCTGGGTGCGCGCGATTCCAGACGCGCATCCCGCGACTCACCTTTTTTACCGATGATATGATATCCAACGCACGAGTTGGAAGAAAAATGAAGAGAAAGAGAGGGCGCAGATGCGAAATAAAAAAAGAGGGACGATGATGAAGAATAAAATAAAAGTAGGTCCTCGCCTCCGCCGTACTAAAGCCACAATATTTTGATCTGATTTTGATTATATATATATATATCATCACGTATAAGGAAAGCAGATAGAGAAAAAGAGCTTTAGTTTTACCGAGAACATGCCAATCGAGATAATTAATCATCGAAAAGATTCTCTTTTTATTATTGCGAAAAAAGAAAGAGATTAAATGATAAGAGAAAAACTCTTTCGAATTTAATTGCTTTTTTGTGTCGAGCTCACGTATAACGGCGTTCGTAATGATGTTCTTTTACATTTTCCATCTCTTCCATTTTTATGAGACTCTTAATAAATTTTACAAAAGAAGCAAACCTAGGATAATGCCGTTAACGAATTGAATAAGCGTCAATGATGCTTAATGATCTTCATTCGATATTGGAACTGAGATTCGCTTGGGCTTTGATTATCAAACATTTTATATAAAATAATTGCTCTTGAATTTTAATGAGTAAGAATTTTAATGAGTAATATCGTCTTTGATACGATTAGAGTATCATGAAATGCTTGAAATATTCAGTTCTTCAAATTATCAATTTCATGAAAAAAAAATTCTAAGTCTTTTATAATCATTTTAAATTCTTTCATAAGTGTAAAAAATTTTTATCATAATATTAAATTTAAATGTATTATTAAAAGTAGAATTGTTTATTTATAAATTAAATTTTTTAACACCGGAGGACTTTATAAAATACTTTCCTTTGTCATAAAATCTCTGTATTTTTATGCTTTTAGAATAACTTGCATAATTAATACGCGAATAGTGCAAAAGAATGAATATAAAACCAAGTATAAAAATACACACATTATAAATTTGGTAAAGAGCAATTACACTCTTTATCAAGGATTGAGCAGAAAAGTCATTAATGTCAAAGTTATTAATGTCAAAGTTACGAGTTAACTCTCGCGTAAAAACCGCGAAGAGTATGCTGATTTAAGTAATTGAAAATTTCCCAGCATCTGAGCTAACCTGTAAAGCGTCTGATGCGCAAGAGGATCCAAAACTGTGTATCTTCTAAGACGCATTGCGTGCGCATGCACGCGAAACGATATTACGCTCTCGCGGTGTGCTCGTATCCCTTTACGCGTCAAAGCTCGTCGCACTCTTTCGCTCAAAGCCGCGTAGGATTTAGAGAAACAGGCAAGGGAAAGAGGAATTAAGCGACGGAGAGACACAGAAAGTTAAAAGAAGTTCTCGACTTTTCCCAAATGCATACCGCGCATGAGAAAACGCGATTCGAGATAACGAGTCTTCCCCTCTCCGACCCACTCTTACCTCTTGCGTGTTATCACCCGTGCATAGTAGCCTTGCCAGAGCAAAGTAAACTAGAGAGAGGAAGAGATAGAGAGAGAGAGAGAGAGAGAAAGTGTACGAGCAAAGTAACGCGCGCGCTGCGATTGTTCCCGTGTGCGGAGACGCAAGCTAGAACGCGGAGAAACGAAGCGCGATTGTTTGGCGACGTGCTCCAGATTAATCGAGAGATAACCGAGAGCTGGAGTGCGCGTTATGTGCATTTTGGTTTCTCGTGCCACCGAAACAAACCGTGGACCGCTTTCTTGATACGAGTATCGGCAAAGAGCGGGCGCGAGGTCGAAAGATCGGACTCTGGGAAAATTTAGAGATAAAGAGAGAGAGAGAGAGAGAGAGAGAACGAAAAATTATTAAAAAAAGCTTATTTTATTGTTGTTATAATGAGATATCTACGTTAATGTTTTTTACGAAATCTTGCCAAATAACCTTTCAATTATCTCTCGTATTGATTGCCGCTGCTTTCACGCTGCAATTTACAATCCAATTGAAGATTTCAATTATTCGATACTGCGGCGTGCAATAAATTGTACAATCTGGATAATCTTTAATTTCAGATGCAACTGTTACATCACTTTCCCCAAAGCTCGATCCGATTAGCGAAGATGCGAACAATAGCTATCAATGCTTTATCAGCATTTGAATGATTTAAACGTTTTTAATAAAATATTTTACACTTTACAACCATAATCGCTACTTTGAATAATTGCTCATTGTGTGAATAAATTCTGTTGAATAATTAAAATTTATACCGCTTATTTATAAAATAATTTATTTGGATTTATATTTTGAAATTAATTATTATTTTTAAAAAAATCTTTAAAATTGTCTTGAAATTTTAAATGCATTTAAACGTTTTGTTTTACTTTATCTAATTAAACAAAGTCTGTTAAATTTATTTTAAAAATTAACATTATTTTTTGTAAATCGTTGTATCGTGTACACTTAACGGAAATCTAATACTAATCTATCCATTATCTTAATAATTAGGGCAATTAAATTAAATTACTACTTTCTATAGTGTAAAATTTTTGAAAATAAATAGATTGGCTTTTAAGAGAGCAAGAGAGTAAGAGGAGGAAAAAACGAGATTTATAGGAACAAAAGCGACACGAGATAGACTTTTAAACGTTCTTTATTTTTCGAAAATTTTGTTTATAAAATTTGCCAGTAAACAAAAGGGAACTTTTTGAATCTTTAATTTCCAGTTTTTCGAAAGAATACAAGAAAGTAATATAACAAACATTAGCGTAAAAATAGAATAAACTTTTTCAAAGTCGCTACTTTTTGTTAGTTTCATTATTTCCTTAAACTTTTTTCTCCTCGTTACTTTTATTGAGAATAAAAATCACCGTATTTTAAGCAGATAGAGTTTACAAAAGAATTTCTTTTAGATTATTAAGCATAATTTATTTGCGTAGATTCCAGCGTTAACGAGAATTTTTTGTTTTTTAACTCACCGATAGTTTTTATTTTCTTTTAATTCATTCTCGATATTTATCGACCATCGCATTGTATTTGTCTTTAAAATATTGGTTACATAAGTTTTCGCAAAAAGTAAACTGCAAATAAAGAAGAAGAGAGAGAGAGAAAGAGAGGGAAAAGAGACGCAAAATTACTGCAACTGGCTGTGTCTCAAGAAAATACGACGTAAATACGTGGCTTCCGGCTTGGGCCGCGTAAAAGGACAGAACGAGAGAAAAAGAGATGAGAAAGGGAGAGAGAGAAAGAGAAAGAAAGAGAAAGAAAGAGAAAGAAAGAGAAAGAAAGAGAAGTCAGAATAACGGAGGAAGGAAATGGACCCGAGGCCGGAACTTCTTCCGTGTGCGGTGCGCCGGCATGCCGTTACTGAATTGCCTCATTTGTATCGCGAAACCTCTGCGATCCATGTCGCCCGGGCCAAACGGATTGCGTTATAGCGCTTCACAAAATAACGACCTCGTACTACTCCTGCAGGACTACTACCGTTGCTACACTCGTACTATAAACGCCGTCGTCGTCGTCGTCGTCGTCGTCGTGACCGCTATTCGAGTAACCTACTGCACGCGTTTCTCTTAGTTTATTTTCTTTTGTCTCTCTTTCTAGTTTACAGATGTTGGAAAATTATTTCTTCAAAGAAAAATCCGACGGATGCGGATGACGGCTCCTTTTTTCATAGAAATATGTAAACGGAAAAAATAACTATCGCGATTAATCATTTTATTTTTCTCTTTCTTTTATATTGTACGAGCGCGAAAGTTATGTTGACAAAGTAATTAAATCTTTAAATATAGAGTTTATAATAAATATTGATTAAAATTCTCGGTATTAATCAGTAATATTTACTTTTTTCTCGTTCAAATCTACTATATCATTGTTATTTACTTACTTGTGTTAAACTGTCGATGCTTTATTTTTTTTTGTTTTAAAATAAATATTAAATGTTAATATTTCAATAATCGATGAAAAAAAAATTTTCAACTGTATTAATTTACGTAAATATTATTGTTTGGTAATAATTCGATGTTAAAACATCGCGTTATTCAATTAAAATTTTCGAACGTTATTTTTTGTCAGATCAAAGAGAATTACCACAATAATAGCTTTAATTGCTCGGATCTCTATATCTCGACGTAATACTCTCGGCATATATAAGCTCAGTAGACGTAGAGTTTTAATTGCACCGATAGGTTTATTGGTTCAATAAACGCAAGTAAACGATGTTCTCGCGAGAAATCCGGATTTCGGTAAGGTAAGAATACAGAAGCCAACGTAGCAACAGGTACACGTACATCTTCTTCGTCGTCAAATGCGAACGTCTACGGCAGACGACGCGGCGTAGTTTATGCAACGTACGTTATCTCGATGAAAAGCGATCGCTTTATTTATTTATTTATTTATTTATTTATTTATTATTTTTTTTTTTTTTCCAAAACAACGCGACCCGCGACTCGAGGCGCGTGAGACGGAAGAAAAAAATTTATCGACGATTTTAAAGAGCGACGGGGTACAGAGAAATGAAAGAAAAGCAAGTACCTCACCGGTGTACTAAGTAAGAAGTGTACGTACGTTACGCGCCCGAGAGAGATACGGAGAAATAGGAGCCGCGTTCGCATTGAGGTTACAGTGGCTTATACTAAACGCTAATTTGCATCGCATCAGTATGCGCCATCGTGTACATCCCTTCGGCTTACGTCGAGTGCTTTGCTCTTAATACTTCGTTAAGCTGTATCCATATCCCGTGCGTGTGCGACTCGCCGTCGTATATACGTATAGCCGCGCCGTTGCTTGCGACTCTAAGCTATTTCCACTTAAGCCGTCTTCTTTGCGCTAGCGCCGGAAAACAAGACGGTATGCTTTTATACTTTCTTATATCTATATATGTATATACGAGCCGTAACTGTTTAATAAAAACTTTTACGCTTCTTTCTTCTTCTTTTTCCATCTTTTTATTTTATTATTTATTTATTTATTTTTTTTTTTTTTTTTCATTTGCTTCCTTTAATTTAATAGATGCTTTTGGTTTTGCGAATTTTGTAATTGTTTATTTATCGTGGCAATCAAATTAAAATTTCAATTCAACAAAACAAACAAAAGAGAGAGAGAGAGAGAGAGAGAGAGAGAGCAAGTAATGAAAGTTTTTTTCGAACATTCGTCTATTAATTAAAAATTGTAAAAATATCGACTTAAATGTACTTTTTTTCGCATTTTTTAATACTACGAGTTAAAAAAAAAATTTTGAAAAAAAAATTTTAAAAATGAGAACGACTGCAGCTTCGAGAGAATATAACGTCGATTAAAATGGAAAGTTTTTTCGAATTTTTATTTAGTTAGCGTACTTAAAAGACTTTGATGTTTGACGACCTGTGTAATGAAAATCCTTATGAAAGAAAACAAAAAATTAAATTATTACTCGTTAGTTAAACGTAACTCCCTTCCACCCTGGGTACTTTCTTTACTAAAAGTTTTTGCGAAATTTAACTTGCACCTCGGCTAAATAAAAAGAACAAACTTGTACCTTTGATCCTCGTTTCGCCGAAAATTTCAGTTACCGTAAACTTTTGTTTTAACATCTAATAATTATCGCTCCTAGTTTATTTTCCTCCCTTTTTCTCAATTTATAATACTTTTAACGATAATAGAAATATTTTCGATTATTAAGACAGGCTTTAATGAGATGAAAACAAAATTAAAAGAAAGATTTATCTTTGTAATGCCTTTTTCGTAAAATAGTTAAGATACAGATTAAATGAAGAAAGCAGAGATAGGATAGAAGGAAAAAATCGATGAGGAAAAAATAAAAAACGAAGAAGAAGAAGAAGAAGAAGAAAAAGTGGATGGAAACGAGGGACAAAAGAAAGAGAATTCGTGTTTGGTCGAGTAGTCGAAGCTCAACGTGCTAACTCGATGCCCGATTCTCCTCTTTCCTTTTACAGTCTTTATTCCTACTTCGGCTCGGTCTCTTCTCCACCCTCCTTCTTCCTTTTCAGCCCTGGTTTCTTTCTCCGTCTTTCCTCGCTCCCGACGGCTATTTCTCTTTCTTGCCAGTCAAAGCGCACCCGTACCGAGTAGACTCCTCTTCCCTCGTTCCATTCACCCGTATACCCGATTCGTCGCACGTTCGAAACTTTTAAGTGAAACAAGTTATGGCTCTCGTCGACTTTCCAGATTAAAAGTGCAGCATAGCGACCAAACGGGAGAAGGAGAAAGATAGAGAGAGAGAGAGAGAGAGAGAGAGAGAGAGAGAGAAGAGAGAGGGAAAAAAAGAAAAAAGTCTTGTGTTCGCACTTCATGAATTCTCTGCCATTCGACCTTTGTATATATATATATATATATATATATATATATATATATATATCTGTGTATATGTATATATCAAAGTGCGAATCATTAAATGGGAAAATCGCCTCCGATGGAGAAAGAGAGGAAATAGCCTCGGCGAAGAGTGATTTTAAACGTGATCTCTTCTGTAAACGAGCTCTCGATCAACTAAACAAAGAGTAGATATATCGATGCAGCTTAAGAATTGGCCGTAAACGGGACCGGCGTTTAAAAAGTAAAAGAGAGTTTGAGAGCACCTCTGCTATACGGAAAGGAGATTACCCAAATTTCTTGATTCTAAGACGAAAACTTCCAACGATATTGTACTTCTTAATTAAATGACGGTATTAAAAGTTTCGTTTGTATAAGCATGAGTTCACAAACTGTTTGTTAATCGTTTCCAATAAATTTCAACGCGATTCCTTTATTTCGGTAAGACAAAATTTAACGATGTAATGATAATACGTATCTCTTCTCTCCGTAAACAATGATCGAAGATTGATATCTAGTGTTGAATTTCAAAATTTATGATATTATTAACAAATGAATCTATATTGAATTAATTATTTAATTGAAATTTCTTAAAAAAATATGCGCATAGCCAATTTTCAAAAATTAAATCATCGATATAATAAAAGTCTTATCAATCGAGCATTTTTTCGGTTTTTTTTTTTTTTTTTTTTCAAAATACGATGATCAACAAATTTATCGGTATATTTGCAGTTAATGTTTATCGAGCACCGCATTCAACGGAAAGATAGGATAAGCAAAAGAAAAAAGTCCCGATGAAAGATATACGCCAATATATGCGCCATTATTGGAGTTTTATAATAGCGGCAACGCCGCCGAGCTTTTCCTCTGATTTATATTTGAATGCTTGAATCGTGTCATCTCTATCAAAAGCGCGAAGTATGCACGTTACCTCTCTCCCCTCTCTTCCCCTCTTCTCCAGTCGACCAATCCGATAAGCCATAATATAATCGATAAACTCGCTCGGTGGTATATTGCACTGGACATCAAGATCACTTGGAGCCACATCCCTGAAAACATTTCCGAGCTCAATCGCTGTTTCGATTTTTATTATACACGCCCGCACGCGTTATGCCTATTAATTTTGTTTATTTGAAATTTAACGCACGACTGCGCCGCGACTCTCTATTTTATATTCGTTGAAACGAACGTACTTTCCCAGGCATAATGAGCTCCCGCGGATATTTATTCGATAATCAGGCGTTAACCCGTTTGTTATGAATTATTAATAAAGTTAATTGTGCTGTTTATCCGTACGATTATTTTTCCATTTTTTTTTTTTTTTTTTTTTCGATCGATCAATCCGTTATAACTATCGCATTGAATTGACATTTGTTGTATTTTTTAGTAAACAAATAAATTAGGCACTGTAGAAACTCGATAGTCAAATTATGATTATTCCGTATCCTTACGTATAAGTATGTATAGTACGTTTTTTTCAATCGCATTCAAGAGACGCAATTGAGATGTGCTCCAACGAATCTTCGCTTAGGTAAATATACCGTTGATAGATTCTTGTCTGCAATGATTGAAAGTAAGGAAAGGGCGTTTCCAAGCTATAAAAGTGCACCGAAGCTTACACTGATTTTTTCTTCGTTCGTTTGAAAATTATTTAACGTGTCTCAAAACATCACAGCGTTTTCATCTTCAAAATTAATGAAAGATAATTTAAAAAAAATTAATATCTATCGTTAAAATTATTAGTATTCTGTAAAAGTATTTTATTCAAGCTACACAAAGATAGCATTTGAAATTATAGCGACGTAAAAGATATACACTATTAAGAACACATAGTACTTATAAATTTGAGAAGACAGATTGCCAATTTTTTCAACTTTTGCATACGAGCTGTTTATAAAATAACTGTAAACTAAAGATTTTTATTATTCTTATTTCTTTTATTAATTCAGCTTCAAATTTTATTTTTTATTCTATTTAAGAATTTTCTTATAAATAATTCTCAGTTATGCAAAACATCTTCAAAATTTTTCCCATAATATAAAAAAATTCACGTTGTAACTTTGGAATTCAGATAACATTCGAATATAAAATTGAATTTTTTTGTCGTTTATTTTATTATTTATATTTAAATTTTTCTAGCAACTACTATTTATGCTTTGGAATTTTTATTGTCATTTCCATTACTTCAAAATATTCTTTTCACAGTACAATAACCTCTATTGATAAAAAATTTACCATTTACCGGTCCGATCTGATAATGCATTATCTAGCTCAAAGCATAGATTTCTCTCTCTCTCTCTCTCTCTCTCTCTCTAGCCGTTTATGCAAAATAAATAATTCTCGAGCCGTATGCAGAAAATAAAAGACAAGTTTTTTACGTTGACATTTTCTTTCATCAACGCGATAGCCGCGCTGCTTAAAATATGTTAATATGTTCGCCAGTGGGCCATTCGATACACGCCGATAAACCAAGTGCCAACTAGATCAAAGCCTGCTCCGGTGTGCAAGGTGTGTAACATATATGCGCTTAACGTTGTAACGTCAATTTCAGTGGTTACCCTTGATTAATGATTAAATTATGAAGCCATTAACTCTTGAGATCTTAAATGGAACGCTGTTTCACTATCTGAAAATTTTAGGATAAATAATTAATATTCGATCAGCTTTTTGTTTTTCTTGTTTTTATTTGCCTTATTTTAATATCCGTTTATTTAATGCAAAGTTATGAATCTTGGTCGTTCGGAATATCGTTTGTACAAACAATGGCAAGCTAAACGTTTTTTAAAAAACGAACGAAATGCTATCGGATATAATGTACTTTTTGAAATCGGTCCACCTGCTATAGATTAACCGAGTAAACAATCTTTTGAGAGAGGATAATCCTCTTTTACTGGTTGTATTGAATTAAATATGAAATTGTATCATGTCAAACTTATGATTCACATTTTATAGCAATGAAATGGTTATATCTTTATAAATTTCCGGCATAACGAACGCAAAAAAAACATCCGCAGCCGCGATTCCGACATAAATCGAAATTGATATCGACGGATTAATACCGTGGGTATATCCTCGTATAAAGCTCCAGGCAAAAATTAACAAATTTATTTAAAAAATATAAAAGAAATAAAACATACCAAAAGTAGAATAATACAGAGACGAAGAGGAAGGGAGAGTTGGAGAAAGAGAAAGGGGTATATAAATCAATAACCGGAGCCTCGAATTGCGCGAAACATTGAGGACAGAGAGGCCGACGGATCCATTACCGGATACAAATGAGCTCGAGCCAGCGACACCTGATACATCGCTTCGATATAACTTGATTCGCACCCTCTCTTGCGCATAGAGCTTCGTACGCGGGCGTGTGCGCGCGTACGCACTCACCCTCATAAATAACCGGTATTAAGCGTGTTTTATGGCGTCACTCAGATCGGCAATTAACGTCTCGGCGCTCGCCGCTGCGATCCCACCTCGTCGTATCGAGTGATTTGGTCTCTCCAACCTTATTCTCTTCCCCATCTTCCTCCTCTTTACCCCTTTCAAATTACGAAAGCAAGAGCGAGCTGGCATGAGAGATGGAAAGATGGAGAGAGAGAGAGAGAGAGAGAGAGAGAGAGAGTGCGTATGTGTGTGTGAGTGAGTGAGTGAGAGTGTTTGCAAACTCCCTCCTAATTTCCTCGACGTGAATTCAATTCGACGAATCGAGCAATCGATTCATCCTGGCTCTCTCAGTTCTCGCGCGGTTCTGCAAATTCCTTCATCGAGTTAGTTGGCACCTTTGCCGATAGCCTGCACGTACGTACGCAACTATATCCCCGTAGCTCGGATGATCGAATGGCTCCAAAGTAGTTTGGCCGCGTGTGTATACGCTTCTTTAAAGGATTGAATTTTTGCGAAGCCACCGTAGGGAAAACCTCTGACAATCGTATTTCTTGCCTCGACCTGAAATTGCCTCGATACTTCAAAGAGATGTTATACTCTCGAAGTATAATTCGATGCTGCTCTCGTATTATTTTTTTAAATTTTTATACTTTTTTAATGCTTAAAGTATTATTAGTAATTTGTTTTTTTAAGTCGCAAACGATCTTTTAAAATAAACATCGTTTTAAATAATCTTGTACGATTAGAAAATGAAAGTAAATAAAAACTTGATAACAATATTTTCTCAAGTGATTTTCGTCATTTTTTATGCAGCATAATTATAGTTTTATTATTAATTTACAGTAAAAATTTTCATCGAATTTTTTATTTTTAGAATAAAGCGATAATTCAGCTACATACGTTATCCGATGTATCGCCATTTAATTGTGAAAGTCCTGCGATAAAACAAAATAAGAATTATTGTCGGGGAAAAGGATTCATCTAATTAATGTAAGTAGTTTCTTGTCTTAGTTTATTTATTGCATATTTTGAAATATGCTTTGAAACATTTTATCCATCAACTTTATTTAAGATTATTTTTTTTTTTTAATATTTTAACATTTACATGCATTAAGATTTTTCAAAAAATATATTAATATCGTAAGTGCTTGTATTAAAAACGAAATTTTAACAAGATATTTTATCGATAAAACATTGTATATCATTATTATCAAATCGTGTCTATTCAAACATTATTTGAATTTCAGTCTCTTGGGTTATACAAAAAAATATTATTTCGCATTTATAAAAGTTTAAAGCGCCGATGCAAAAGCATTCCTTACTTTTATTGCAGTACTCTTACCGAATCAATCGACGATAAAAGGCTTAAGTCAAATGTAAGCTCGAAGCATCGTAAATTTCATTTTATACGTCTCGGTGTGAAAAACGATGCTTTACGATTTACAAAAAATTTACAAAAAATTCTTAAAATCAAACTCGTTTCCAATATGCGTATCGTTTAAAAATAGAATAATTAGCGAACATTTTTTCTTTCTCGTTGTAGATGTGCAATGCACAGCAGCTCCCTTTCGACACAGAGAATCTTCAAATTCCATGCTTTTCAATGGAATATATTATTAAGTTAGGCGTCGGCATTATTGCACATTCCCTTCGTCCACTAGTACTGTATATTTTCTCTCTCTCTCACGTTCACTCTCTGTCGGTTCGTATAATGCATTTCCTCTGCGACTACACTACTACTACCACCCTCTCACGGTTCGTTTCTGATCTCTCCGCTCATCCGTACTTCCTATCTCCGAACTAGCGAATAACTAGCTGTCTATTTCAATTCTGTGGTTGCTCCTCTCTTTCCGTCTCTCTCTCTCTCTCTCTTCTCCTTCCTCTTTATCCCATCGACTTCCTTCCTCGGTAACACCGACGCTTGTCAAGTTCAAACTCTAATGTATTGCTGATTGCTCAAACGGCTAGCAGCGATGGCTCGCTGGATTTTGTGAGATCGGTCGTACGGCAAAGAAGAGAGAGACAGACAGAGAGAGAGAGAGAAAGAGAAAGATAGAGATATTGTGAGCAGAGGGAAGAACAAGAAGGGAGGAGAAATGCCGTTACTCGCGAATTTGCTTCAACGCACTTGTTTCATTACGCGTGAAGTGACAATTTTAGTGCACTAAATTTGCGTGTAGCATATGTTATTGATATTTTTATTTTGAATAGTATTCCTTACAACAACAAAATATCCCGAAAGACCGAGAAATTTAACAAGCTATCTTTATTTTGGTATAGTTTTGCAAAATTACATTGAATATATATATAGCTTTTCCACGAGTGCATTTAAAAGTTAAAAGGTAATGAAAAGCTAAAATCGAATAAAACATTTTTTTTTTTTTTCGAAAAAAATGTAAGCAAATAGCTGCAGATATGAAAAGCATCGGTTAATTTTTTAAATTGATTGACAGTTTGTACTCGTATAATTTTGCGCTTTATCCTTTTACATGTTGTGAAATTTCAAATTATCAGCGATATCATCAAAGCGACATAATTCAATTTTCTATCGATAATGATAAAAACGGTCAACGATAAAAAAAAAAAAAAAGAAAAAAGAAATAAATAAACAATTAGTATCGCGTATCAAAATCATAATTATCTTGATCCTTAATTTTTAACTTTAAAATCTAACGCGAGTAAAAGACATTATCATCAAATAATGAAATCCTAGAAGGTAAGTAGAGTTTTCTCGGTGGTACGAATAATGGTCCGGGCACAGAAACGTTTCCTGATGTGTCACATTTTTCATCCGTACAATTTCTAGTCTCGTTTTTTCTTGTTTCTTCATTTTGATTTTTTCTTTTTTTTTTTTTTATTTTTTTTTCATTGTCGTAAAATATATTCTCCTTCGTATCGTCGTACGCGTGTCTTAAGATCCGCTAACCGATATTAATGCAAATGCTGCAAAATGTATAAAGAAAAAACGAAAAAAAAAGATGGAGAAAAGGAGAGAAAGTAAGCAGCCACACAGGAGTGTGCATATTGAAAGGTGAAATTTCAAGAATCACTTATAAATTTTTATAAGTATGCGGCCCCTTTATAAAAAGCTCTGAATAAATAAGTCGCGGTAAAAAAAAAAAAGAGATAGCTAGCTATATATCTCGCAGAACAAAGGATAAAGAAGAAAGAAAGAGAAAGAGAGACAGAGAGACAGAGGGAGAGAGTTGAGAGAGGAATTTTTATGAAGGTCAGTGACACCGGCGTGCGCATAGAAGGTGAAAAAAAAAACAAAAAAAAAAAAGAAAAGAAAAAGAAACGAGCATAAAGAGAATAGCGAACATCTTTTCTTTTCTTCGGAAGCCAGCGGGAGAAAAGCGAGCACGAGGGCGACATTTAATCTAGCAGAGAGCAAGAGAGGAAGATCGGACTGCTTTACTTTAACGTTCCATCGCGCTTTCGTGCAAAGAAAGCGCTTTGGCTTGGAAAATGCATTTACGCGCGCGTCGCGTTATCTTTCGTTAAATTTTGCGACTGCAGTATCTCTCGTTGATTTTTCGCGCTTTCGTTGGGTGTTTTTTTATCCTCGGCGACGATTAGACGCGTGCCGCGATGACTCGGCCTTGTGTTTGTTTAAAAACGCGAAGAGCGTTTTAGAAAAGTTGTTGCGACCGAGTTTCCCTTTGAAATTTGATAGCGGAATTGAGTTTTTTAAATTATGGGTCTTAAGATAAAGCTTTGCGATAGGATGAATTGAAGTTTGCAAGAGAACGTTCTTAGAATAAATTGGAATTTTTATTCAAAAGATAAACTTGTTGAATCTATATGCCTTTACTAAAGTATAAAAAATATTTGGATAAGCGGTTCGTGTTCTGATAAGTTTATATATTGTCATATCTAGTTTCGGTTATCTTGGAACTTTATTTATATCAAATAAAGGAATTTAAAGCGTTTATCATCGTAATATCCGATTACGTTAAAATTTTTTATTTTTATGACACGTAGCTTTCTTTTATTCTAGATATAAATTTAATTACTATTCATTTTATGCGTATACTATGTGTGTATGCACATGTGGGCGAAATAAAAAATTAAAAGCTGAAATTTAGGATTACCGATTTATTTAATATTCTGAATAAATTAAAAAAGCGACTGATACTTTCGAAATACTGTAGCTGTAACACGAGACATTGTAATTTTAATTATAAAATATTTCATCGAATTTTTTACTTTGTGGATGAAGTATATATTTAAACAATTTTAAGCGCCACTCGGGTACAATTTTTATCGTAAATTTGGCAGTTGCTTAATCATTTGATACCTTCAAATTCATTGAATAATTTAAATTATCATTATTATAAGGTAAGATTAAATTTCATTATTTGAAAAATTTTAATCAGTTGTGCGTTATTATTGTTTATTGAATATACAGCTTATGTTTAAAAATGCCTATGGCAAGTAAAAAAAGAAAAAGGTCATCGATGATTGGTGCGCTTTCTTAACGAGCGAAGATTTTTTAAGTTGTCCAAAGGTTCACGGGCAATTTGCGAATAAATCCCTTATTTTCGGATAGTGACAAAGCTCGCGCTTCCTCTCGGGCGTATCCGACGGAAGTGCCGCTAAGTTTAATCCCGATTTACGGGGCGGATTACGAGAAAGTCTGAAGGGGAGGACAGCCAAGGGAAGGCAAGGTAACCGAGCTTCGCTTCTGAGACGTCCACGGGCATTCAATGGTAGGTTTGCTACGGTCGCGTACACAGACACACACACACACACACACACATACACACACACATCCAGGCACATGTGTACATGTATGTACTTAGCCAGCAGAGATCGTCCTAATTAACGCCAAAATAATGGACGATCACACTTAGTCGCCCGAGGGAGCTTGAGAGTCTATAAATATATATATATGTATACATAGCCCTCTATCGACTGGTTGGTTGATTCGTTAGTTCGTAGCGCCAAGAAATTATTACACTTGTAATTACTTGCGCAGCTTCTGCAATCTTTCGCATTATCATTTATGATCACGTATAACTATTACAAAGTGTCATCTGAATAAAATTTTAAATTTTATTGAATTTTTAATGAAAATTTAAAGATCTTTATTCATTAAAAAAAAAGCAAATAATAATAAGGAAAAGGTAAAATGAAATATTACAAATTTAATTTATTCGTTAAAAAATTTTTTATCGCTCAGAAGATAAAGGGCAATAAATAAAAATTTAATAAAATTTTTTTTTTTTTTTTTTTTTTTTAAATTGGATTTAATTAATTTTATCTTTATTCGCTGTTTTGAAAAGTAAATATGTGAACGTAAGAATACATTAATTATAATATATTTACGCGTACAAAACACGAATATATTGTAGTTGCATTATCAAAGTGAATTTTTTATGTATATTAAAAGCGGATCAACATTATAAATCGCCTAATAAAAATGTTGACGTAAAATAGAAGAACAAAAAATTAACAGTTTTAATAATCATGCAAATGAATCAGGTGCGACGTAAAAAAGGAAACATCAGTGCCATGTATAGCCGCTAAAAAGAAAAAAAAAAAAAAAAAAAGAAGAAGAGAGCAAGAAAAAGAAAAAGAAAGAGTTGGCCATAGATAACACGACCTCGCAGCTCTTTTAATAATCTCCCGTAAAACTGTATTACAACAATGAAAATGAAGGGCGTGCTGTACGCTTGCTCTCATTTTTTTTCTTTCATCTTTAACGAGAGCGAGAGAGTGAGAGAGAGTGAGAGAGAAAAAGGAAGAAGAGAACGAGTAAAAAGAGAACGAGACGAGCAGTCGATATTATTTACGAGCGAATATCTCGAGCATAAAGCGGCACGGAGAGGAGAAATTTTCAGAAAAATTTACGGTGTTGTGCCCCGCAAGATTTAAGGCGGAAGAAAGAGAGAAAGAAAAAGAAGAAGAGAGATAGATAGAGAACGACGGCTACACGCTTGTGGCGTTTGACTTTAAACAAGCCCTCGAGACGAGACGGATGCTCGCGAAAATCCCGTACGGAAACACCTGCGTGAGGCTGAAAAAAAAAAAAAAAAAAAAAAAAAAAAAAAAAAAATAAGCTAAAAAGAAACGAGCGTCGATTCATAAAAGCGAAATGAAAACTTTTCCCTTCCCCTACTTCCTCTTTTTTTTTTCTTTTCATCGCGCAGCGACTTTGACTCCGAGCCACGTAACTGAATTTTAATTTCGTTCTTTCTTGCCAAGCGCAAATTTTAAGGCGGGCTTACAAATTGTTTTGAAAAGAAAACCGCGTTGTACAATGTTGTAATGGAAACAAACTTTGTTATTTTACTTGTTTATATTATACCAACGTTAAGTTTTTGGTAAAATTTATTATCATCGTCAGATAGAAAATACAATGGAAAATTTTTTTTTCTTATCAGTATTTCGATGAACTTTGTTGGATTTTAAACAAAAGTTGCATGCAAATTTTAATGAAATTTTTTAATAATGTTTTTTTTTTTTTACAAATGCAAACGATTATTTTGTAAAATGGCAAAAAATTTTACAAGCATGTAAAAAAAATAATTAAAAATTTGAAAAAAAAGTAAATAAAAAAATGAATAAATAAAATATAATTAAAAGTACTCTTTCACGTTTTTTTATGAATTACAAAACTCAGCTCGCCGTGTAATATAAAATTGATAACCTTTCCCCATCAACGGCGATGATAATGAAAAATCAAAAAATTTAAGCAAAGCAAAAAATACGAAAGCGTTTCGCTGTCTTTCTCTTCTCTCTCTCTATCTCGTTCTGGCCACACACGAAAAGATATATAACAAGCATTTTTAAATTTTAAAGCAGCGTAAACAAGCTTGGAAGGCGAAACTGGCTGAAGCGTTAAAAGCCAGTGATCCGGACCGTAAAAGGGATACACGAGGCAATAGCCAAGCCGTCGACGCGAGCCGGCGAACAACAATAGAGTATACACGGTACTGCGTGTATACTCCGGATGCCAAGCCCGGCAGGAAAATTGCGCGATAAAATATGTGTCTCCCTAATTTCGAGAATATGGCCAAGGTCCCCGTACCCTTTTGGCTAAACTTTCTCGTTTACGTATAGACTCGCGCTCTCTCTTCTCCATCGTTTCGTAAAGCTGCGCGATCAGCGCGGCTCGCGCGCTCTCGGCAACTCGAGCGGAACGCGTCACGTTGTAATGGCTCGCGAGGCTCGCGTTATCCTCCCATACGGCCCTAAATTCATCTCGCGCGCGTTACGCCCCACGTAGCTCGACCTTATCCTACAGCCAGCACCGATAAAATCGATCTTGGGTAAGAATTTACACGTACGAGAAAGAGAATGGCGTTGCGTCGATAGCGATTATACGCCAGCGTTGTTCTCGCTTGTGGGCGAAACGAATCTCGTGGCCGACTGCCAGCGAGAGAAAGAGAACTCGGCTTCCTGTGGACCTACGTAAGCTCTGGTGTGTGTATAATATATATTGCTATGGCTAAATCAAGTAGCTCATCGGCCTTTCACAATTAATGGCCGCTGGCTCGTCCTTTCTTTCGTCCTTTTTCCTTTTTTTATTCTTCGTTTTGTCAACTGCAGCAATAACCACTTTGAAAATTATTTTGTGCTCGTTTGCTCTAATTTCTTTCTTTTTCTTTCTTTTTTTTTTTTTTTTTTTTTTTTTGAACGCGATCGATATATTGTATTAATTTAAGAGAAACAAAAAAGTTTTATAATAAAAGTGTAAATTTTTATTTTTTTTTTTCTCAATGCATTCACATTTAAATAATGTTGATTGTTTCGGTTCTAATAAAGTACTATTATTTTTATGAATATAAACATAAATGTATAATTTATAATAAAAATATAAACAAAGTATAATAGAAAAATATATTTATAAACATAAAAAACATTAAAAAAAAAAAGTATAAAAAAAATATGTGAAATTTAAAAAAAAAAAAAAATTCAAGGTATTTTAAAATAACATTTGCTACTAAAGCTTACATTTTTTAATATGTATTTTTTCCAAAAACAAACTTACACATATACGCGCGGGCATATATGAAAGAATATATACGTACCCATTACGTGAGCTAACGTTTTTAAAGGGATATTACTAGAAAGCTCACTTTTTTTCAAAAGATTAAGTTTTTCCTCTAAGACAAATATTATGTTTTTAAAAAATATTCGTTGAGAAATTTTTCAAAGAAAAGTTTCTTAAAAAAGATGCATCTTTATTAAGTCTTAAATAAATTTTCTCTGAACAATTTTTTTGCTGAAAAATATTTTACATTTTTTTTTTTTTTTTTTTTTTTCTGTATCATTTATGAGTAATAAAATTATTTTAATTATAAATTGAGGAAACTTTAAAATTCCACCCAGCACCGCAATACCTTTGTTCGCCGTGATTGCGTTAATTAAAAACGAGCGAAAAACATCTCCACTTTATTCGGTAAAATTCTTTGCCACATTAATAAAGTCGCTTTATTCGCATTGACATTGAATTGTCAACGATAAATTCATCACCTTTACCTGTATCATGATACATCAATAAGAGAGAAAGAGAGAGTTAAATTCATCGCAGAATCTCCCAAGGGATGCATCGTTTAAAAACGGTTCATCGCCCAGTATGTTTACAAATACACAAATATGCATAAGTACACGTATGCATATATATATATATATATGGGTTTATATTGTAGATGCATAAGGCAAAGCGAGTGGAAAAGATGGAATTTTAGTTAGTTCGTTCGCGCGCCGCGTCGCATTCTCTTGATTCTTTAATTTGCTTAATGTTCTCTCTGCCGCGTTATTTAACCGAGTCAACTTTCAATATTTCATTTGAGACGTGCACTCGAGCGCATTGTACCGGCAACAGCGCGGCACCTACTTTTAATCAGAGTTTATTTGACTAGGTAGCTTAATGAAGGAAATTCTTTATGTTACCGTTATATTGCAAAAAAAAAAAAAAGCGAGAAACCTTTCAATTTTGTAGTTGATTTTGAATTACACATACTCTCTCTCTCTCTCTCTTTCTCTTTCTCACTCAATTTTTTTTTCACCTTTTATTTTGCATGCTTTAAAATCGTAAATTCTTAATGTTTTCGTGCTCGTTTAAATATTATTCCCATCGCGCAAGAAATCTTTCGTGCATTATGAATGAAATGGCAACGAGCAAAGTTTTAATGAGTTTGAAAAAGTTTTACGAAAATTAATTGTTAAACAACTCAATCCGATAAAACTGTTAACTCAGAACAGCGCTCTCATTTGTTATTAATTTCGATCATTTATGCAAAAGAAACGAGTCAATATTTTGCATGCACCAAAAACAATCGATGTTCGCTTTAATTCACCGTGAGCTATATTTTCGTTGCGTTAAAAAAAAAAAAAAAAAAAAAAAAAAACGGCTTATTTTTTTTTTATTTTTTATTTTTTTAAATTATCAAAATCTAATCGTCTCACTGTCGCTGCATAAATTTTTCCGTCAAATCTTCGGTTATCCATTAACTACGATGCGAGCTCGATATTCGAGTCGACAAAGCGCGACATTGTTCCCGACGGCCATAAACTGGCGCAAGCTGCATAAATACCTTATTCAAAAGCGTCACATATCCCGTAAACTCGAGTTCTCGCGCATCGATTCCGCATAAAGCTCGTTATAAGCCGATGTATATATAAAAATATATCCGGCGCACTCGCGTCCACCGTCGTCTATAAATCAAGAGAAGCGAACGAGAGCGATCGAACGATTCGCGCGCAGCTCGTACGGCTAACTGCCGCGTCCCGCGCAGAGCGCACTCGAAATATCGCGCGGGATGGAGCTTCTCCTCGCGAGCTTAAATCAAAGCTCTCGCGAGCAGGCGACGATCGGCCCTCGGCCCAGATGTTGCAATTAAATCAAATTCCAATATGCCTTTGAACGTGCTCGCTTCTCTCTCTCTCTCTCTCTCTCTCTCTCTCTCTCCCTACACGCTGTAAATATATGCGTGTGCGCGTACACGGTCGTGTGTCAAAACAACTGCGCTTAATTAAACGTATACAAGCGAGGTATAGCCCAACTGCGCAAGAAATATTTCGCTCGCGCTATTGCCGGTATAATTACGCGGGAGTAAGCGCGGCCCTTCGTTGGCGAGAAAGAATAAGCACGAGAACGCGAGCGGAGTTTCGTTTGTAATTTTCCGAAGTTATAAAATTTAGTAGAGCCTCGTAGTTTCGCGATAACGCGCGGACGTTATGAGACACGGCTCGAGTGACCCGAGTGTGATGTAATGAGCGCTCCTTTGCCGCCTATCCTTCTTCTATTCTCTGTCTCTTCTTACTCTCCCTATTGTCGCTTCCACAAAGTCAATGAAAATTGAACTCGATATCCTTTGAATCGCGCGACACGGTTGTGCACGACTAGCTTTCTCAAAGGATAACTCCGAATCACGTTCTTCGGCTCTGCTGTCTCTTGTGTCTTCGCGCGGAAAAATAACATTTCTCGTCGCAACGCTATCCTCTGTCATTAATGAGTTAAATTAAATTTAGTCAATTTTGAAATATTCTTTTTTTATTTTTTTATTATCATGATATGTATAATTATGAAATACAATTACACGCCCAAAGAATCGATGGTAAATTTTCGGCGGTAGCGTAATTACATAAAAGTGAGAGCGAGGGTGAACTCGTTTTAAAATTGTTCGGCATCGCTAAGTTATAATTTTCCCTAAAAAAAAAAATGGATCAAACTTTCGCAAGGAAATTTACCGGGGATTCCACAATCGATTTAACGGTCGACTCGAACGACGCGTTAACTGTCACTCGGCGGACTAACAAAAATTACAAATACCAAAATAAAGAGGAAGGGGGTGAGGGGCAAAAGTCGTCGATGACGAGGGAGAAGCGTTTCCCAAAGTTGAACGAGGTGTGTGCGCGCGAACGTGCTAGCGTGTGTTGGGTATGCGTTAGTTGCCGTCTTAACTGCATTAACGCTTATTATCATGGGATCGAATTACGTCGGCTAATGCCGAAACGTTCGAGCCACCATCGGCATCGTTGCTACAGAGCCCCTGAACGTTTCGGAATATTCATATATCAGTCAAAGGATTTGAACGGTCTCATTAAGTTGAAAGGTTCGCGACGGAGGTGAAAGTTTTACGAGATGTTTTTAACACCCGAGTAATATCGTTGTCGGAGTATTGCCAAATCGTGATTAGCTTTAACTCGTTGCTTTGAATAAAAGCTTTACAGTAAGTGATTTTTTTTTTTTTTTTTTTTTTTTTTTTTTTTATTATTATTGTCAAACGTTCGGTACAGTTGGGAATCGAAAAAACGCAATCGAATAACCGAAAGATTGATAAATTATTAATGCTTTTATATGAGAACGAATGACATAAATAAAAAAAATAACGTAAAAAAAAAGGTATCCAGCATTACAGATTCAAAGCCAACGAATCGTTAAAAAATCAAAAATTATTGGATCGAAAAATAATAGCTTTCGAAATTCAAGAATTTTGATCGGGAAAGAAAAAATGGTTCGCGCAAGTACACATACATACGTAAGCTCGCGCGTGCATAGCGCACGCGGAAAAAGAAAATTTAATAAGCGCGGTTTAATTGAACTAAAAGGAAAAAGGAATAGTGAACTTTGCAATTCATTAAAAGCTCGTAATTCGCGAAACGAAGCCCGTGCAAAGACGGGAAGTGGGCCGGAAAAGACTGGAGTGTACTCGCGCGCCCGACCGGTGCTCCTAATTCTCTAATTAAAGTAATTGTTAGCGACCGTGCAAAAGGGAATGAGAGGAATAGAGAGAGAAAGAGAGAGAGAGAGAAGCTAAACTTGGACGCAGGAAAACCGAGCGGAACGAATTAACGCCCGAGAAAATACTTAGCCTTTACATATATATGTATATTTATGTATATATGTGTAGGTACATATTTAATTCCGGCACTCTGTCTTCATCATTATTTTGTTTTTTAATGCTACCCTTAAGAGTTGATTTGTACAAGGTTATATTTTTGACAATATATTTAGTCGATAACTTTTCGTAACCTGTATAATTTTTAATTACACACTCTTGCAGGAGTTTTAAAAATTTTGAAATAAAGATTCTTGTTCTAAAAATTAACTTGAAAATATTAAATAAATTATTATGATTATTATATAATTTATTATACTTTATATGAAAATCTTATAAAAAATTACGTAAATACTGTCAAGAATATCAATGTTATTATAATATTATACCTTCTTATTAAAGTACTATTAAGTATTTTTTAATGCAATTGTATAAGGAGCATTTCGATAAAAAGAAAATAAAACTCGTAATTAGACGAGTCGAGTAAGAAATAAAAGACTAGACTTCGGTAAAAGCTTCTCTTGTTCTTAGCCATCCTGTAAGTCTCGAAGCGCGTCGCAAAGCTAAACGGAATTCACACGGACGGGGAGACGGCTAAGGTTGTCGGACCGACAGCTCGAAATTTAAAACGTCGCCGCAAAGAGAGAGAAAGGAAGATAGATAGAGAGAGAGAGAGAGTCAAAAGCGACGCAGAAAGTACTTCACGGCCATGCTCTTGGTTTTTCAAATCCCGCGACGGTAATTGCAGTCGCGCGCGCGACTCTTGCGCGAGTAGCCGTAAGTCAAGAAGGACACGATTTACGAGATATCTCGAGCGCTTGGGGATTTCCGCCGGGGCAATTCCCGCGTCCTCTCTTTGTTTCTCGTATCTCGGCTCTCTAAGTCTCGGTCACGGGACACGAGAAAAGGGAAACATTCGGGGAATGGGCTGTTAAAGAAAGCGGTCTTTTATCCGTGAGAGCCGAGAAAAGAAAAAAAAAATAAAGACGTTGGGATTTCAAAGTCGTCGAGAATGATTTTTATCTTCAAAAAATATGATGGATTTTGTTTACCAAGAAAAAGCTTCATAATTGCTTTGTAGATGATTGTTGCACTTTTATGATTAAAGTGTCAACCCTTTTTACATTAAGTTCAACAACCGTATTGTTTACGTACATTATTTATTCGAGAAATCGTACATAATTTTAGCTAATGAATGAACTGCTTTTTTATAAAAAATCTATTTGATCGGTTATGCATTATCGATCGTTTAAAATATTACGCGTATGATATTGACCTTTGACATATTATTCTACATACGTGATAAAAGTAAATTGATTTTTTTAAATTATTTTATTTTCTAGAGCAAGCTTATTGCATATTCATTAAAAGTAAAATCGATAAAAAGCTCATGAGATTTATCCGTTCGTTACCCGATGCTCTCAGTATATCGAAGTAAGCTGCGACGAAAACGAAAGGTAAAACGTTAAAAGATAAAGATTTTTCGTTACCCGACCGGTTCGTCTTTTTGTCGCAAGCTATCAAGCGCTAACTGATATTGAAAGAAAAATAAATAAATAAGATGAAATTTGATTTTCCGTTAATTCCAGTTCTGAAAGCTATAAAAAATTCTTTGTTCTCTTTCATCGGCCGTGCGCGCGAGCTTTGCTCATCTTCAAAGAATATAAAAACATTCGGCAATTCGATGCGCAAGCGCGCACGACTTCGTTGACCGAGATAAAACGAAGCGACGTCGATCATTTTCGCCCCTTATCATTTTTGAACGTTTAACGAAGTTCTTCGGTAAGCTTGCGCGCTTATCGTTTCTGCATACACGTATATCCGCCTTTCAAATACGCGACCGGTTTCTGTATCTTCGGGATAAAATTTTGCGCGCGCACCTTTAGCTTTGTCCGTGCTATTCGCCGAACGTTCGTTACTTTCGCATTAACGTTCGTTTTCCATTTTGTTTTATAAACACTTTCAAAAACAAAAAAAAAAAAGATACTGCTCTTTGATTTTTTTATACGAGTTTTTTGATTTATGTTTAATTATTTAAAAATATTTCAAGCTGGCGCGATAAATTTGAAATTTATCTGCTTCAATAAATATAAGATATTATATTTTGCTTTTTTTTTTTTTTTTTTTTTTTTTTTTTGATTCAAATTGAACGCAGGTCTATTGAACTTGGTTGGACTATATTTTATTACACAATTTTTTATCAAATATAAATATTAATTTTGATTAATTAAGTTTGATCAAGCTGCAGCATATATAAAGTATATATGTCTTGATTTATTTGAGTCTTATAGATCAAATTCAAGCTTGGATAACGAAAGAAAAGAGAATTTTTGCTGTCATAGTATATATAGATGCAACGATGAATTACGAAAAAAATTTACGATACCGAATGAGTTTTGCAATTTATACGGTTTGATTACAACGAAAGCGAAAAAAGAATAAGAAGAAAGAGTTCGATTTATTGAAAGAAGGCATATTCAATCGTATCGCATAAAGATCGCTTTTCTTCTCAGAGTGCTTTCTCTCTTCCTTCTTTTATCTGAAGCTCTCTTGAATATTGAATTTTTAACGAAGTACAAGTTTTCGTATGATTTCGTTATAAACTTTTTTTTTAATTGGCTCAATGCTCTTCCCCTTTCGTATTTAATATTCAGAGCTCATCAGGGACTTTGTATCGAAAAAAAAAACTTTTGACGTTTTTCTTTGCAGGCAATCTTGTGGATAATTTTTGATAGTGATAATAGAAATCGAGTCTTATCATTATTCGAACAATTGACGCTCGAGGAGTGATAAATTAATCGAACAATCATTATTTCGATTCTCTAATTAAAAAATATATATTGAAATATAGTATAAATTTAATAAATATACAGCAATAGGATAAATAAAGTACGGATAATCAGATAATAAATTAAAAAAAAAAAAATAAATAAATATTGTAGAATAGTGTAAATGTAAAAATTAGTAAGATTAGTAAAAGTATAGACACGTTATAAGAAATCTAAGTAAATTTTTATTTTATAATAGTAAAACATAAATACATATTAAATTTTAAGTACACCTAGTGCGTAAATACGTGAGATAATCGAAATTAACATCATATTATTTTATAATTTATTTGATACTAGATTGTCCAAAAACGTCACTTTACCTGCTTTTTAATTTCGTTTGGAAAAAATTATACGCATAATCATAAAATTTCTTAGAATTTTAAGGCTTCATTCACGCGATATAAATATAATCATTAATAGTTGAATTTACCTCTCTGTTTTTTTTTTCTTAAATATGTATTACTTATACCTACATAGACCAAAAGTAATTATTTTAGGATTTGATTTATTTGAGCAATCTAAATTTAATTTTATGAAATAATGTGCTACATTATAAGATTACTATATTTCAAAGACACCTGCATACTGTTCCTTAATATATTTGCAAGAATCAGACTTTGACGCGATCCTTGCTCATATTTATTTTGATCATTTTTAAAAAGCTTTAATCAACTTCTACTCATAATATTTAATTGCAATTAAAAGATTAAACAGAGCGAGATTTAAGCCAAGTCCGTATTCGTTCTAATTACGCTGAATAAAATGCATATTCATTATTCTATAACTTTTAAATTAAAATAAAAAGGCGAAGGCCGTAAGAACGGCTCGTCAAAAATAAAAAGCAGCGCGTAAAAGTTTAACGGACACAAAGGACCCGCGAAGTCGTACAGGCAAGAAGTCGTTTTTCGTCGCGGAGGCTCGCCGATTCTTGCAGAATTCGCGAGACTGAGATCTCTCAAAATGCTGGTTCATTAAGAAAGAGGAAAGCCATAAAGTAATAGAGTGAGTAAGATCGAGAGATAGAGATAGAGTAAGAGAGAGAGAGAGAGAGAGAGAGAGAGAGGGAGGAAAAGGAGAACGAGTAGAAGGAAGTTACACTCAAGATGGACATACGATCCTGCTGGAAATACAAATTACGAACAGTCCACGCTGTCTGAATTTGTTTGGCCTTTGCTAGTAGTTCTGTATGTCTCTCTCTCTCTCTCTGTCTCTCTTTCTCCCTTTCTGTATGTCTCCTTCTCTCTTTCTCTTCTTCACATTACTCGTACTTTTAGAGATGGGCTAACATCGGTCTTCTCTTTACGACGAAGAGGGACAAACGTGCTTTCCTCTCTCTCTCTCTCTTTCTCTCTTACTCTCTTTCTCTCTTTCTCTATCTCTCTGTCATTCTCTTACTTCCTCTCGTTCGCTCAATGTAGAGGAGAACTTACAGAAGCGCGTTGCGCAATCTGCTCCAACTTCCGGAACACTTATAATTGGTTTCTCTCGAGCGACTACCCACTTCATCCGATATTCTCGACCCTAATCCCGTTTACTCTTCTCTTTCTCTATCACCGTGTATCAGCTTTTACCTCGTCTCTTTCCTCTCTTCTCTCTTTCTCTCTCTTTATCTCTTTCTCTCCCTTTCTCTCTCTCTCTCTTTCTCTCTCATTCGCTCTTAATTTACGCGCTCTTTTCACTAAAGGCTTAAACCACATTGAGAGGTGAGCCTTTAAGCGTAAACTGCCGCCGCAAGCATTAATTAGTCGTTCGAAGTCTCGAGATCGATGTGCGCTTGCGTAAACATACATATATATACATATATATATATATATATATATATATATATATATATATATATATATAATGATGAACAGTGTTTTAACGTAAGGCGCATTAAACGCAGGACACGATATCAGCGGCAGTAGCAAGTATTAACGTGTGCTTGCCTCGCGCGCGCGTCTTTGCCATAACGGCGATGTGCAGGTGCGTGTTTACTTTGTAATTAGCGCGAGCGCGCGAAGAGACCTTGCCGCTTTTCCTATTTCCCCCCCCCCTCCTCCCACGCGTAGTGCGCCCTTATCAATTATAAGCCTCCTCCGCGCGCATACCCTCTGCCCATCCGTTACGTGCTCGCGCTCGTACAAACTTCGCCGGGCTGGAAACTCACAAGTTTTACTCTTTTATTTATGCCGAGACGGAATCTTCATTTTTTTTCCCTCTTGATTCTTTTTTTTTTTCTCTATTTTCTCTCTCTCTCTCTCTCTCTCTCTCTCTCTTTTTCTTTTTTTTTACAACGCTAGTTTGTACACATCTCGCGTCCCTTTACTCTTGTTATCTTGTGTGCCGGTGTCGCGCTGTGCCGCGCACTCTTTTCATCCTCTCTTTCACAAGGGCTATCGTGTCAAATGTAGATGAGAGAGAAGATTGAGATAAAACCTTCGCTATTGGATAAAATAACGGTAGACGCGACATTTTCATTTAAAATTTTCCCATGTGCCCCTTTGTCGGTGCATTATTAGGCCGAGTTTACAGTTCTATTGTTTTGTATTTCTTTTCCTTTTTCTTCTTATTTTTTTTTTTTATTTTTTTTTTTTTTTTTTTATAAAATGACAATGAACAATATAGAATTAAATTTTTTTTCAGACGAAAATTAAATATACATTTTGATTAAAAATTCTTTGACAATGAATATTCATCTTATTTTATCAAATTGAACATAATTGCCACTTTGTGCAGACATGATGAAGAATGGTATTCCGTAAAGTTGAGTAATTTTACTTGAAACTGTATTATCAATCGAAAATTCTATCAAATACGTTAAAGTAGTCGTTGACTGTAACGAGCGCGATGACAAATTTGTAGTAACCAATCTACCGTCGCTCCGCGCATATCTCATTACGGCCGTGAATTTATCGCGTCTTATTAAGCCGAGAACAAAAAAAGGAAAAAAACAAAAACAAAAACAAAAAAAAAAAAAAAAAAAAATTACTATCATCGTCATCGATAATAAATACGTAAAGCGTTAAAAGCAAGGGACTTACAGTCGCACGTTTCGTTGGCCGCGAGCATTCATTTAGCGCAATACTGTAGCAACACCCTGGCAATCAAAGTAAGGGAGCGTAACGTCGAGTCCAGCGGGAGCATAGAGTACACATAACAATGTATGTCCCCGCGTGTCTCGGCGGAACCGCCCAGAGCGTGTCGCTGCTGTTTAACAACCCCCCGCGTTAATTCACTGCGAGTGACGGAGCGCCGTTGATCTCTCCGCGCGCTCGCAAGACTCGAGAACCCGTGATGTTGAAGCTAGCTTCTCTTCGATTTATCGATTCGCCGAGAGCTGCGAGAGAAATCGTTACACTTGCTTTGGTGTATGACGCTACGTAAACTATGACCGCTGCTTCCATCGTTGGAATAGCTTTGATTATGACGCGATCGTTTATCCGATTATCAACCGATTCTTGCTCGCGCGCATTCCTTCGCCGCGAGATATATTTCCGTTTTAAATTTTCTTTTTCTTTTCTTTTCGACGTTTTGTTTTCTTTTTCAGCGCGATTCGAGATATTCTTCGTTTGTGTTTGTAAAAAAAAACAACTTCATCATTTTTTTTTTAACCTTTATCATTTTTGTTTAATCGTTTTAAGTACAGGAAAATATTTTTTATATAATTTTTATATTTCTACTTTTATATTTCTACTAATGGTTATTGCACATACTATTACTACAAGTGTGTTATTTTGTATACCGTAAATATGTCAAAAAATGAAAAAAATTTTTGAAATGTTGAATATCGTTATAGAAGCATTCTGGAATAACACGATGATACGGTGCAAGCCAATTATAAGTTGAAATGTAAAATCGTACACCTACGAAGTACGAGTAAAATGGTCGCAACAAAATTATTTTTCGAACTTTTTGTAACGAGAGAGAGAGAGAGTTAAGAAAAGAAAAGAATCAAAATTCGAATGGGAAAAGGTAGAAAAAGGTAAGTTGAAAATATTTGAATAGATAGGATATGTATTGAAAAAAGGGAAAAAATAACAACATAACACATCGTTCAATAAGTCCCGAGACTAACAACGAAAACAACATTTTTTTTCAAAAATCATTTTTATTCATCAATATAATCTCCTTTTAGAGTGATAAAATCTTTCCAACGCCTTTCCAACATTTCTATACCATGTTTATAGAAGGATTTATCCTTTGCTTCAAAATAGGCTTCAGTTTCGGCAATGACCTCCTCATTCGAGTCAAATTTTTTTCCCTGGAGCATTTTTTTGAGATCAGCAAAGAGCCAGTAGTCGTTGGGGGCTAAATTTGGCGAATATGGGGGGGTGGGGAAGCAAATCAAAGCCCAATTCGTTCAATTTTGCCATTGTTTTCATGGACTTGTGGTGCATTGCACTTGTGGTCTTGGTGAAAAAGGATTTTTTTCTTCTTCATGTGCGGTCGTTTTGCTGCGATCTCCTCCTTCAAACGTACCAACAAGTCAATATAATAATCACTCTTGATCGATTTACCTTTTTCCAGGTAGTCAATGAAAATCACGCCATGTATATCCCAAAAAACAGACTTTGCCATGACTTTGCCAGCAGACTGCTGCATTTTTGGACGCTTTGGGCGGCTTTCGCCAGCCATGCGCCACTCAGATGATTGCCGATTCGACTCCGGAGTGAAATGATGTATCCATGTTTCATCCATGGTCACGTATCGACGCAGGAAATCCTTTTTATTGCGAGTAAATAGCGAGTAAATAGCGAGCTCTCTGAATCGTCGACTCGTTGCTGTTTTTGTTCCACTGAAAGCAATCGCGGCACCCACTTGGAAAAAACCTTTTTCATGCTCAATTTTTCATGAAGGATTGTAAATACGCTTTCAGATGATCCAGATGATATCTGTGTCATTTCTGCAATCTCACGGACCTTCACTTTGCGATTTTTCATTACAATTCTTAACACTTTACTCACATTTTCCTGTGTAACGGTTTCCAATGGCCTACCCGAATGTTCCGCATCGTTTGTGTCCGTACGACCACGTTTAAACTCAGCATACCAACGACAAATCGTTGGTTTGGATAGAGAAGAGTCCGGGTAATGTTTTTCAAGCTATTGCTGGGCTTCTACGGTGTTTTTACCCATTAAAAAACAATGTTTTATCAACACGCGAAACTCGCTTTTTTCCATTTTTCAAACAAATTACAAAGTGACTTTACTCTAACCTCGATAACTCTGCTGTCTGTGATCCGATCGACGTGAAATTTTTACACGTTTCATGCAAAGGTTCGCACTCTATGGAAACGTGGCCAGTTTGGTACTACTAGCACCATCTCTGGGTTAGTCTCGGGACTTATTAAACGATGTGTTATATAACGATGGCATATTATACTGAGTAAACCTTTTTTGGGGAGAATTTCGACAGATGACAATATTTGACATCATTTAATTAAAAAAAGTGTAACATAAAAATGTTAAGAGTTGCAAAAAATACAAAGCAGTTGAGAGCAGTAGTATTTGAAAAAAATGTTATAAAAATGGATCAAAAATCTATAAGATGTGAATTTTAAGGAAAATAAGTTGAGAAAATTATAGAAAAATCTAGAAGGGGTTGAAAGAGACATAGGTAGAGAAAGAAAGTAATACTCAAAAGAGAAATGAAGAGAAAGAAAGTTTGGCAGTGTCTCAAAAAATAATTTGGATAATAAAAAAAAAAGAAGAATAACAAAAGAAAGGGTAAATAAATATAATAACGTAACTAAAAAACATAAAAAAAATTATTTTTAAATAAAGAAATTAGAACAAATTTAATAATATATTAAAATTCCATTCTAAAACAAAAAGTTATTTATAATACGTAATTTAACGAAATAATTCATTGTAAAGTAAACCTTTCGACTATTTATCGATAAAAAGTATTCCTAAACTTCTATAGTTAAATCCTATTGCTTTCGTTTCTTTAATTTTCTTATTTTTACCTGAGCAATATTATTCTTCAAAATTAAAAATGAAAAGTTGCTCAAAGAATTCGTAATAATTTTTATCTCGCTATAAGTTTTTCCCATCGTTACCCATCCGTGCAGCATAAGTTTAGTCGTTAAAATTACATTTTAACTTATTTATTTATTTATATATAATAATAATATTTATAAGATAAGTACGCATCATAAGCATATTCGATAGAATAATCGAATCTGCGCAGCGTTCTAGACACAATATCCCTTTAAAAAATGCATAGTCTCGCGTTCGATCGATCGATCGATCGCGCTCGTGTGCAACAGCTAATTAACGCTAATCCTAGGCACGCACGATCGGCTTCCACGTCCGAGATCAATCAATCAATCAAACATTAGAGATGCTCCTTCTCCGATTTCCTGGATTTCCTCCCTTCGCCCAGTGGCGCACAACGAACGCGCGCGAGAACGAAAACGAGAGGTAAATTGAAAGACCGTCGTAGCGACATTAGAGCCAATTAATTTTCGCTCGTGGGCTTAAAGCTGTAGGCGCGACCGTATTTAACCAAGCGAAGTAAATTGTTCGAGGTTTGGCTGGCCAGACACCGATCACTACTACTGCTTTGGCTTCCAAACTCTGTGAGAATCGATTTTCAAGGTGTACGTGTACACGTGTGAATACTTGCGCGCGTATTATACGCACGTGTATTTACGTAGCCATTCGCAGGTGCATTGTTATACTTTATCATTACTCTCTAGCCAGATTGCCGCGCTATCCTTAAATGACGGCTAATACATGTCTCAGATGTCAGAAGAAGCCATGGAGCAGCAGCAGCCACGGAGATCGTATCGTATTTTACGCTTTAAGGTTTGTGACGAAATTTCGATAAACGATGGAGATAAAATTCCTATGACGTTTAATACTAAACTAGCCATAAATATCCTCGCTCGCTCGAATTTTAATATAAATAATAAAAAATAAATATTAGAATCTAATAAAATAGAAACAACGAAAAATATAAAAATAATTATAATACATGATTAAAATAAAAACGTATTAATTATAATATGACAATATAATTCAATAATATTGACAACTAAAATTTTGAGCAAATTTCTAAAACAATATTCTTTAATTTTTGCAATCCTCGACATATTTACAAGTCGAAAAATATAAATATTCGAAAAGCTAGATTGTATTGTCAAACGAATGTTTCTCAAATGTTTTAAATAATCATTGCTCGTATATTAATTACGTCAATTCAAAACATTTCAATTGATCGAGAGCATAATTAATATAAATAGTGAGCAAAAAATGAATTTTAGTGTGAATTAAAAAGAAAATATTTCAGGCGCGAGTGATTTAATTACATTGGAAATAATTGTATTAATTATTTTACAATAAATGTTCTCAATATCGCGATATAATATGAAGAATACCTACTTTTTGACTAATTTATATTTATTTTAATTGCACACTATTTTGTCCACTTATGAAAAAGATAAAGAACGACGTCACAAATATATATGTATAAAATTAAACATTTTTCTGTTTGAAGAAGCAATTAAAGAAGAATAACAGAAACTTGTCAATTCGCATCATTATTTGTAGTTTTAAACGATCCTTTGTATTATCGTATGTTCTGCCTGCGTCTTACCTTTTGCTACCTATATCTTTTTTACGTTGCAGCTATTAATTAATATTACAGTTATCTATAATTACCTACTGTTATCTTTTATAATATTCATCGCTTTATAATTTCATCATTTTTATTTATAAAGAAAACTTGTCTCTCTTTCTCTCTCTTGTTTTCTCATAGTTTACAAATGCAGCATTTTATAATTATCAAAATTTCACTAACAGTCTTTAAATATAAGTATATTTACAATTCGTAATTTTTTTTAATATTATGAATTTATATAAATTCGATATTGCAAGCAGTCATTTAGAAAGTTTATTTCCATTAATTGCAAAATCAATAATAGCTCGAGTATTCCAATACAAGAAAGTAAGATTTCTTCCAAGATGCAAACGAGCAATAGATTGTTGAAACGTAAGTCGATTTAACGGCGAAGAGTCGGTGGTGAAATCGAACACCTAAGGGGAGCCGAGGCAAAGCGAACATTTTAAGGAAAAAAGAAGTAAAAAATAGTTTAAATAACAAAAAAAAAAAGTCCAATTTTACTAACTGGATGGAAAATTGAGTGTCCAATTAATAAATATAAAATAGTTGAATTGAAAAATTATCTTTTAAATAAATAATATCAACAATAAATAAAACAATTGATATTCCGAGCTCTCAACAAATAATCCAGCAAAACGGACTTGAGAATTGCGTCAAAATATGTGTGCGTACTGCGCTTTTCCTGAGTTATTGGAAAAATTTAATAATTTAATTAAAAACTAGGATCATTTTTATTGATATTATTGCTTCAATAATCGCGCAAACACTGAAAGTTACATTGTTAAAAAAACATAAAAAAGACTATCTGTGCAGTGGGAGAATTTCCGGTAGCGTCTATATGCCAAATATATAGGACATGTCCGCTTCGCCCGGGCTTCTCCTATATGAATAACAACAAAAAAAAAAAAACCCAAAGAAAATTTTTGAAATGCAATTACATTTAATACTTTTATTGATGAAACATCAATTAATTTACAACCACATACAACTTGCTCAAGAAAATTTCAATAATCTCGCTCCTCGATATTATATTCATTGTTTTACTTCATTCGATTTCGCTAATAAAACTACATGCAAACTTTTAATCATGGTTGAATTTCTCTTCAATGATATTTGTAAAAATTTATCATACGTTCATATCGAAAATTTACGCTAGAAACTTATTAACTTATTCCATTCTTTCTAAACTCCATTTTCCAAACCCTCATTTGTAAATTAAAAAAATTTTCCGCAGGTAACCAACGAGCGGTACACACGTTTTTTCTTCAACAACAGACACATCGGACAAAAACCGACAAGATGCGCGGTAGCGTTCCGTCACGGAGACCGACGGACTGGAAAGCGAAGATATCCATTCTTTCTTTTCGTTCTTTTGTGTTTTTTTTTCCTTACGATTCGAGAGGTTTTTCTCGTGATGCTTTTTTTTTTTTTCAACTTTTCTTTTTTTCTTCTTGGCTTACTTTTCGCTTCGTTCGATGGAATAGAAGGGTATAGTGCGATGGAAAGAAATTGGTAAGTTACATAGCGTTCGTTGTCGAGCCTGAAATATTTGGCTGTAAGACATTAAAAAAAAAAAAAAAAAAACCGATTTCCATCGCATTTTACGTTTTTTTGCCAACGACTGAAAACTTGGCTTCACCTTCATCGTTTCTTATTTTCATTGCCTTCAGTTTATCTTAAAATTTTCAGATATATTTTTCCTCTCTTTAAAATATACAGTGTCTAAATTAAATCGTGCATTAAAAAATCTTCATTAGTCTTTTTTTTTTTTAAATCATTACGCATCTAATATTTTTTATCTTTTTTCCATAAAATTATTTGAATATTATTGATATTTTTTTTTTATTTTTTAAGATTTTTAAAATGATTATTTTGTTTAATACATTCTAAATGTAAAACATTTATTGAATTTGAAGGCAATATGAAATGAAAATATATATGAAAATTATACAAAACGTGATAAAATAAAAATTTAAATGAATTATAAAGACATAGCATAAATAAAATTAATAAAACTAATTGTCTTTTTAATTAACGTTAACGATGATAGAATAACTAAATTCAACGGGAGAGATAACTTTTTCGATGAAATGTTTTTAATGCATGCACAAGTTAGTCATACTTGTGTTTCATATTTAACATAGGTCAGTATCCTTTTCAAAATATTCATCGACGCGCAACTAGTTCGAAAATCGAAAAGATTTTTCGAGCACTAAAAAAAAAAAACGATAAATTTAAGAAACAGGCTCTTGCTTGTTATTCTTTAGAATTCCGTTAGTCGACTCGGTTTCGATCGCGAGGCGCGTATCCGTTACGCATTACATTTCGACGCTCGCGGTTACATTACTCGTAGGTCCAACCGTGTCAGCCTTTCTACTCTCGACGTCACTTTCATGTCGTTATTTCCTAGTCCGCGTATACGTATACGGATGCGTGCGGACCGCGCGAGCTTAAGCGCCTCTCGCGCGCGCAGGCAGATGAAAAATTGCACGAGTGTGTACCTCTTGTCTCTTTATACTTCTCTGCTCGATTTTCTCGGCTTTCATATTTTTCCCCTTCTCTTCATCCTCCCCACTCTCTTTTATAATCTAAGTAGCCTGATGGGACTAATTAAAATAATTTTTGTAATTGACACTAGAGTTAAGTACGGAGAGGATGACTCGTCACTTTTTCAGCGCAAAAAACATCGCACATAATTCAATATTCATTCGTATTTTACAAGAGAGCGTAGCGTTATTCTTTTTGTTTTTTCAAAGCTAAATTTTATGAATAACCGAATGAAATTAACGCTGAAAGTACTTTATTCATGCTAACGGGCGGTAGCTAATTTTACTTCTTATTTGTAAATACCTTTTTTTTTCTTCATTATAATAAGCTTGTTAGTTACGCTGAGCGTGAATTATGAGATAAGTTTATCGACTGTAATTAATAAAAATAATTTTCGAATACGAATTTAACGGGGTGACGATTTTCGATGGAAATAAATTACATTACTGTAATTTAAATGAAAATAATCGAGTTAAATTTAAGAAAATTTGTATAAAATGAAATGGAAATGCATTAATTGAATCCTAAACAAAAAAAAAAAAAAAAAAAAAAAAATATATCTTTATTGTATAATTTATACCGACGATACATTCGAAAATTAATATTCCGTTCTAAAAATCGATATGAGAAAATTTTTAGTACTATTACCAAATTGCTTTGTTGAAGCTAAAAGTTATTAAAAAACGTTTTATTCATTTTCATTATCGTTCACCTTCGAGCGATGCGAACCGTAAATTATTTCGTACAAATGAGTTTCATTTTAATCATTAAAATAATCAAAAATTTCAAACGATACATTCACGAGTAAAATTACCATCGTCGATTTTGAAATATTTCCAAAGGGATAGAAATTAGAAAAAAAAAAAAAAAAAATATTAATAGCTCGAAAGAGAGGAACATTTGAATTTTGGAGTTCGAACTTACGAAGGACGCGAACGGACGGTGCGTTACTAAACATCGTGATTACAAAAACCGCGGATTAGCATCGTCGTCAAAGTAATTGCAACCTAGTCGAGCCGACAAAATCACGTGCTATTAACCCTTTATCCATGGAGAGTTTGCGTACGCGCGGGGAAGCAATCGAATTTTTAATCGATTATACAGCGAGAGGGAAGAGAGATAGACAGAGTTTGGGGAAGGGGCAATGTGCCTCGGCGGCTCCTCGGCTAATTATTCGTCGTGACAGTTGTTTGGCGCGGTCGCATAATTATCTGGTCCTGGCGCGCCCCGGTCTTTTGTCACGGGGCAGCGATCAAACGAGCAACAGAACCGCTCGGCATTATTCCGACACATAACCTAGCGGGCAATTTAACAGATTATCATTTTAATTAGCAGTCTTGCAACAGCCTCTTTAATCGGACAATGATGAATCTTTATCTCAATACGAGACGAGTTACATGTTTTCAAACCTTTTTACGATTATCGCGTTAAATTTTTTGAATATTTTTAGTTTAAAAAATATTTCTGACACGTTGTGATTTATTTATTTATTTATTCATTTTTTTTTTTTTTTTTATGCATTTAATGAGTTTAAATTTAACAAAATGATTTCGTGCAACGTTGCGATAATTAACGAGCAAAAAAGAAGGTTACGCATACTTTCCTTAATTATTTTTAATTGTAAGAGTGAATTTCTGATACGGTTAATTGCAATTGTTTTATTTGATAAAATTCTTAATAATTCAAGTTAATTCAAGTATAATTATTAATTGAGAATTTTAACAAAAAAATTATTTAAAACAAATAAATTTGTTTTACTAATCTAAGACTTGAAATTTGAACTTAAATAATGGTGACCTCAAAATTTTGGAGATACAAGACAGTTAAGTAATTTTTTCATTAAGATGATATTTTGTGATTTCACATCGACTCTTTTAAATAATCTAACGCGTCAATCGCCTAACAATGACTTTTAAATATTCAAAGGCTTCTTTTTCACTGCAGCAAACGTAGACTATGAAATAAGTCAAATTAACTTCGAAAAAAGAAAAAAAAAAAAAAAAAAAAGAAAAAAAATACTTGATAAAACATTTGCCGTGAAAAATTTACTTAACTTTCAGTATAAAGCCAAACGATAAATTCTAGAGGTTGCACGATACATCAATAGGTACAGATCGGCAAAAATGTTGTGCCTACGTGTGTGATTATACGAAACGTACGAACGCGTGTACACGCGGAGAGAAGCGTATACGAAAGGAAAAAAGTGAAAAAAAAAAAAAAGCTCCCGTGTCCAATCAGGCTTTGAGTAATCTGCGCGTCGATTTATGGAGTTCCTTTTTGGCGCAAGATGCGCTACGTGACTCGAATTCTTGATGGTCAAGGGGTAATGGATGATTTCAAAGTATTCTTTGCTCGGCCTTTGAAAATCATTTCTCTTCCATACTTATAAATATATATACGAAAATATGTATATACATTTATTTTTTCGCGAACGCGTGCATATTTAAGACATAAAAATTTTATTTTTGTATGAAAATAATTTTATCTAAAATTATTTAAACTATTTTTTGTTCTTTTTAATTAAAATTGAAATGGTACCTCATTGCGAAAATTTCTTGTATTTTATTTGAATAGAGTAAATTTTAGTTTTCAACGCAATGTGCGCGAAACAAATATTTTATACATAAAAATAGTTAATTAATTATAAATTTAGACTATACTTATAAATCGTAATCGAAATTAGATTAATTGTTAATCATTATTTAGTAAAAATTACTTATATTGTGATTAACGAATACGGAGACAAGTTAATAAATGTTAGATAAATTGATAATTTACAATAAAAAAGTAAATTGTAACTGTTATCTAAAGAATAGCAATAACATTACTATAACTGATAAAAAAATTTACAATATAACGTTTCAAATAAATGAAAAATGTGTACCGATTCTTTTGTAAATATTGGATATAAAGTTACTAATTGTTTTTTCGTCCGCTCTTATTTCAGTTACATTCGGGTATTATGATTTTATTAGCCTGAATTAAAACTTCGAGTTTAGTTCTTACAACGAATTTAATTCCTGGATAAATTTATCTTGGCAAACTTTTCCTTTTTTTTTTTTTTTTCTTTTTTAATTATCGTTCAGTAAAATATTTGACAATTTTGAATATTGTTTTTTAAAATTAAAAGTATGCTAATTATTATTAATAAGTGTTATTAGTATTATAATTATTATTTGCATTAACTATTTCATTATAAACAGCCTCTTAATTACTTTCCTGATAAAATGCTTTTTCATTTATTATGTACAATAATAAAATGAGGCTTGTTAAAACAGTAAACAAAATGAAAATTCGCGCTACAAACAAATTATGATTCCAAAATAATCAAGCAATCATTTTATGTAAATGATTCGATTGTAAAAGAAAAATAAAACATTTTTATTTTAAACGTAAATTTGTTGTTTAAATAGTTTTAATAATAATTGTTACACAATAACTTAAACTTTTTTGGATATTTATAATATAAAGATATAATAAATGAAGCTAACAAATTTTGTGTTTCTATTTTTCAAATAAAATATTTTACGGTGATGTTTGTTATTTTGTTACTCTTGTACTTCAATATTCATTAATTCAAATATTTATTTGATGCTTTTGTTCCTTGTATAACAATTTCATTCTCCAGTTTTAAATATTTTTATAATTTTCATGCGTCAATATATTTAGCATATCGTAGAAAAATAAAAAATTTATCGCGCGTAGAAATCAATTTTACCGTCGTCGAATTCGAACGATTTAAAAAACGATTTTTAAATTTATCGACACAGCTTGAAAATTGTAGTAAAAAGATTCGTTAAATAATACGAGGCTGACAGTGGCAGGATAAAATTCTCGTTTCTCACTCGAATCAGATGCGCAGCGAAAATTGAAAATCCACAAAATAGTAGGGAATAATTTTAGAAATATTTGTAAAACACAAAAGTGCACGCGAGGGTTTAAGCTGAAAGAAATTCAGCTTAAAAAGAAAGAAGGAAATATTTCCGGCAAACTTGTCGAGAATCAAACTACCGATGCTCATATTTTCTTTAACCTATACACATACCACCTCTACATTTTTGGCCCCCCCCTCTCCCACTTTCTATCTCTTTTTTTTTTTTAATATATATATATCACTTTTTCGTTTTTCGTATCCCTTCGCTGGCTCTTTCTCTCTCTTTTTCTATCTTTTTATCTCTTTTCTGAGACCGATATCATCATTATGTCTCTTGTTTCCTCTACAAGAGCTCGCTCTGCCTCCCCTTTACAAGTGCTGTTATGTTGTTTGTTCGGGAGATATGAAAGAGGAGGAGATTTGTTGGCTATATGACGGTGACAAAAGACCTTTCATCGCATCGAGATATCTGCGAGAGGCCGGAGGCTCTGTGACCCATTTTCAGCAGGATTTCATCCTTGCAACACGTACACATTGCTCTTTCCACTTGCTCGTTACACGCGTTCCTCCTATCATTCTCTCTTTCTCTTCCCCTCTCATTTCCCCTCTCTCTCTCTCTCTCACTCACTATTCTTTCTATCTTTCTCACTAGTTGGCATTTTACTGCGTGCCAGGACTTCTCAGTTTCGGAATATCTCTCTTTCTCTCTATTCCTCCCTCCTTCTCTCTCTCTCTCTCTCTGTCTCTCTCTCACAATATCTTTCTTTGTAAGAATACTTATCCACTGCATCATCTTGAGAGATTAAAAGATTTCGGACTTGTGACGTTGTGTGCCTCCAAACTACTAACAATAATAAAGTGGATCGTCCAATGTTGAAATTTCTGACGGCGAACATCGAAACTTTTTTAAAATTACTATTATTGAAATATAATTTTTTATAATTATAATCAATTAAAACTCTCTCACTCCAATGGGAACAACGAAACATTGATAATCCAACGTTGATAATATAATGTAACGTTAATAATGTAATCCAACGTTGATACTAACTTTTTACTTGCATGTATGTTTATAAAATTAGTATATTATTAAAGTTAGTATTGCTAGATATCTACCGAGCAATAAATACCGCATGGGAAAAAAATCGCAAAAAACGAATAACGACGATTAAACCCTCGTATCTAAACGACACTTAAGCGCAAGGAGAGAAAAAGAACGATAGTGATGATTACCTTCAGCGTCAAAAGAAAAACGACAAATATCGCCGACGATGTACGCGTGCGGGCCGTGAATTCAAGCTTGTACGAGAGCTTGCGCATGATTTATGCGGGGAATCCGCGGTCCTACCAGTTACCGATGCAAAAAATGAGAATGCATAGATATATATGTATATATATCTCCATCTGACTCCTTTCTTGACTTTTTCTTCGCCACATATTCGAACATATATATATGCATACATACATACATACATATATACGAGTATATATATATATATGTGTATATATATATATATATATATATATATATATATATATATATATATACACACATGTACATAATGTAAGTATGCATATACCTAAAAGCGCGCGTTCTTTTTTCTTTTCATTAACGCGCGTCGTTGCGCGACCTATTGTCTCTTTCATTTATTTTTTGCGAAAGACTGATATGCAGCGACCTTCTTATTACTCATTGAGTTGTTTTACTTCCATTTTCAATTATGCGCTTATCGCGCTTTATATTGAGCGAAAATTTTAGCCGCTTGCGCGCGAAGACCAACAGAGCTGAATTCTGTCGGATTTTCGATATTATCTTTTTATTTATATTTCATTTTATTCTTTCAATTTTTTTTTTTTTTTCAATATATATAAATATTCAATACTTTGAAATGAATACTTTAATGAAATAAATATTACTTCGTTTTATTGAGTTTCATTGTACGTAAAAATAATCGCTTCAATATGATCACAACATTCAATTTTGTCATGTTTATTTTATCGAAGTCATATAGACTTTGAAACCGTTACTAACTTCGTAAAACTATGAAAGTTAACTTAATAAAGAAGTTAAATTAATGTTATAATATTTTTAATTGACTGGTAAAGATAAATATATGGAAAATTCTTTAAAATTTAAAAACTTTCCATAATTGTTTATTTTAAGAATTTTGGATCGATCTCAAAAGTTAGTAAAAATATTTTTTTATTATTAAAATAATAAAAAATGCGTCAAAATCGTAACGAACTCTTTATTGTTTACTTTAACAAAATTGTGAAAATTGCAAGAAAATATTTTTTTACTCCTAATTCCGTCCATCTTTCCCGTCTTTGAAATCGCAATAATTATTGACTGAACTTATAATATATTCGTATCGCTATTATTAATAACTAGTACTTATCACATACCATGCATTAAAATTATGTGATTTTAATTTTCCAGAAAAACTGCGAAAATAAATTTAGATCTTCCAACGCAATTCTCACGCATTGGAAACATTCGGTAACGTATAATGCATCTTATACATTTTTTTCCTTTTTTATTTTAGAAATAGCTTTTTTAAATTTTTCATTTGCTGTATTACACATCCATCCTATAAAAACATATAATTTAATCTAAAAATTTTTGTATTCTTTTTCATCACGCATAAATAACGTTTATTTTGGCCAAACTTTCATTTTATAAATTAAGTATCCAACCAAGCATTACGACAAATTTGAGAATATATATATATATTAAAAAAAACTCACTATAAAACATATATTTTGACAGCTAGAAAAGATCCTCTTGAACGAGTTTATTCATTCTCTAACTTTTTTCCATTTTTCCTTACAACATTTCAATGAAAGTTACACAACAATTACACATGGAGCCGTTTTTATAGCGCCATAGAATAAGTTCTGATACAAACGCTCATCGCGCTAAAAATCTTCTCTCTTCTTTTTCTTTTTTTTTCTCCTCTCTTATTTTTCTTTGTCGCGAGCTTCGTTTGTGAGCTTTTTGTGATTTATCGACTATCGGCGCACTATTGCGAGTTACGTGAATAGGATTGTCTATACTGATTCGAAAGAATCGATATTTACAAAATAGTTTTTGTTGCGCCATTTGTAAAAATGTGTTAGCATAAACAAGTAACCGTTTTAATATATAATAAAATTATCGACAGATTTATAACTGCAATAAAATTTTATATTTTTTTCATTGATGTAAACTTCACCATTCGCGATTTGAAAACTTTTCATCGACCGTTTGAAAAACACTCATCGTAATCTCAATAATTTCCCACACACTGCAAAATATCAGTGAAGCTATTAAAATTTTGCGATTATGCGGCATCGCACTCGTTTGTACTAACAATGTTCAACTACGGATTAATTTTCAAATCAACGTCTACATCATATTGATTTTCCACTGAGACGTGAATTACATTTACTATTCCGAAGCCTATGCATGCTTATTGTGTCATGTCCGTTTCTCGTTTGTGTAATTTGTCTTCGTCAACATCGAATACTAATATACAGAGAAATAATTATGATAACAAATTCATATATGAAAACAAATTCATTTTAGTCATCGATCTATTGCATAATGCATTTGATAACTTACTGTAGATTGATGGATATTTGTTGGTAATCCTTTACTCTAACAATCGAATGATGGTTATCGTGTCACTGCTTGCTTGCTTATTTCTATAAATTACTCGCTTATTTTTATAAATCAAAGCAAATTTTAACGATGCGAGGATATATTTAGATCGGTAATACTGGACTTATGATTGAAAGGATCAGGATTTGAATGCCTCCGCCGACTGACATGAGCTTTACTATTATAAATGTCTTTTGTTCAACGCCACAAAGCAAACCAGAATTAAGAGTTTTCATATTTATAGAATTCGAAAAAAAAAAATAAGTGTTTAGTGAACAACTTAATACATATGATTTTTTTGTTTGCTGTTTTATGTAAATTTTTCAACTAAGCTCGATAAATTTTTTTTCTAAAATTTTATAACAAAAAAGGAGTATAATAAATTTGAAAAATTAATATACTTTTATTACCATCGACCAAATGATTTTTGTAATAATTCTATCTGCGTTTGTATACTAATTAAAGATATAGCCATTACATATTCGTACAATTTGTTTGAACAATGAATTAAAAGCGACATTTATATTTGCCAGTTTATTCTCAAATCTGTATAATATTTCAAATTGAAATAAATAAAAGGTAACAAATTTACATCAAATTTTTCATCATAATTCTTTTTAAAATTATCTTGTGAAAAAAAAAAATGGCGATAAAAAATAACGTCTCTCTTGTACAACAAAAAACAGAGAAAATGTGAAAGAAGTAAAAAAAAGGAAGTAAAATAAAAAAAAAAGAAAAAAAAAAAAAAAAAAAGAAAACATAACGCGACGTTACTCAGCAGTGCAGTAGCAGTAACGATGACAATAGCAGAGCCACACTGGCTCTGTAGCCTCGGCTCAGAAAGCAAGCGAGGACATAAATCCGTGGCTCGATGACAAGGAAAAAGGTATTTGACGAAACACGGGATTATTTACTTTGGCGTAGCACGCAGCGCGGAGTCAAAACGCGTTTCCGTCTCGCGTAAAATACGGCCGAGCCGCGGAAAGCCGGCAAGCGCCTTCATTTTCCCACCGTTCGTCTCTCTTTCTCTCTCTCTCTCTCTCTCTTTCGATCTACTCTCGCACTTCACCGTCTCTTTTTTTCTTCTTTCTTTTCTCTCTCTTTTCCTTCTCATACGCTGTCTCGTCGTCCCTGTCGATGATTTGAAAATTCCGATTCGGTCTGAAGGAAATCCTTGTCGTCGCTTCTAGGAAAATTGAGTTCTCCCGAAGTCCTTTTTCTTTTCCTCCCTTTTTACATTTGTTCTCTTTCTTAACCCGATAAGTGCAAAACTGCAACAATACCGATGACAAAGGGAAAACGAGAAAAAGATTTATGGGATCGATCTCGGATTTACATGTACACATGTGTGTATGAATAAAATTTCGTCGTCGGCACGAGACTTTTATTTCTTCTTATTAGTCAAATGTTGTTTGCAGTTCGAATGAATTTTTATGTTTAAAAGACTTTTCTTTGATCAAAAACAAAATGATTAAATATTGAAAGTTTTAATATGTAATGACGTCATTGCATGCAGCGTATAACGCGTTAATATTTTCATGCTTTTGATGTTGAAAATTTTTAATATATTAATTAATTTTACTTGCGATAAATTTCAATAAAATCGCATTTAAAATGCAATCGTTTAATTATTTCCGTTGGGTCGATATTTTAATAATTTTTTCATTTATAAAATTATTCTTATTTAAGTTGTAAAAATGTTAACGACAAAGACTAGTATACAAATCAATGACAAAACTACAATAATCCGTTTAAATAGTTATCATGTTTATTCGAAATTCATTTTCTGATGGCTGTTTATACGTACATTGTCATCAGCCGTTGTTAACTGAGCACAATACCAACCAACGGCAATTTGAAACTTCAGCGACATTCGCGAAATTAGTCCGTTCATTTTGTTGGTATTGCACGAAAATTTAAACTTGGCATGAATTGTTGCGTTATTGTAAATTTGTATTATTAATTACAAAATTAACATTTTAAAACAGCACGCGTACGAGATTTAAATAAAAATAAAGTTTATAATGAGTAATTAAATCTCTCTTTCATTTAAGTCCGTAATTAAACATTGAAGATTAGATTTACATTTAGTTTATGAGCATCGTTAAAATTTTATCATTATGGCAATATCTTTAAACTCTTTAATAGAATTAAATAATAAATTTTATTTTATATATATGCCTGTCTTTTTGTTCTCCGTAATTTTGTAAATTTCAAAACCAATTATTATTTTTCATTTAAAAAAAAAAAATGATAATAAACATTTTATTGCAAAACGATTGATAATTAAAGGTTATTAATGTTAAATAAATTTCGCATTCTATTATGCGTTATTCTAAAATATTATTACAATTATGAAAATGAGATATCGTATGAGAGATCGTTTTTGTAAACTGTAGATGATTTAGTTAAACTATATAATAGATGTTATAGTTAAAAACTTTTACTTTATTTAAACAAGTAAAAGTAAGAGAGAAAGTGAGAAAAAAAAGAGGGGTTGGGGATGAAGGGGATGAGTAAAAAGAGGAAAAAGAAGACGAGGGCGCGAGAGATCCGAAACCGTACGAGTAATCACGGCGGAGACGTTGCGGCGGCGTTTACGGTCGCCTTAAGACCAGCCCGGAGGGTTATATCCTCTTCCGACAGGAAGGTGATGATTCCCACGCGGCTTGTCGGCCTCGGCGTGCTCGTACAAGCACACACTGTACACTCGAGGAGAAGGGCGACTAACTCGACTCTCGCACCTCTGCACAATTGTCGCTCTCTCCCTCTCCATCAGTGTAATTACTCAGCTTCTTTATTCTGCTTCTCTCTCTCTCTCTCTTTCTCTCTCTTTCTCTCTTTTTCTCTCTCGCTTGCCCAAGAGTTCAGGCATTTTCTACTGCTCCTCATCTTCTTTTGCCGCTTCTTGTTTTATCTTCGTTGTGAAATCTCAGAGTCGCTGAAAGGCGTCCCCAACTCCGCATGACCATAGTTCTTTTTTTTTTTTTTCTCTTTTTATCTTTAGGCGCGCCTGTAGTCGCAAGTTCGCGTTTTTTTCTCACTCTTTTTCACGATTCACTTCTACCGTTTCTACGCTTAAAGCACAAACGTTATTCTTTGCTTTTAATAAAACAGCACGGGCATCGCGAAGGAAAAGTTCCGACGGTTAAATGTTTAACGAGAAATGTAAGAAAAACGCGAGAAATCGTAAAATACCGTAAGAATAAATATTTTTTTTTTTTTTTTTTTTCCTTAAAATTATATTTTTTCTTGCTTACGAATAAATTGTTATATTTTAGAACTTTTTATACGCAAACATAATGAACAATATTTTAATTGGTCTATATAAACATATATGCACGCGTAATTACTATAGCTTAATAAAATTTCATTAAAGCATATTAAATCTTTTTATTTTTACTATTTCACCAATAACCGAAAACATTCTCTTCATTTATTAACCATAACCACAAAAGTCTATAATCCTTAAAAATGTCCAATCCGCAAAGAACATCGGCATCATCGTCCTCGTCGTGCTTTTCATTTCCAATTTCGCATGCACACACGGACCGCTTCGAATGCAACTTAGTAGAACTATACAGTCTTCGAGTCGCCCCGGGGGTCGCGGATGTCTCTCGAGTATTGCGCCCACCGTTCCGAAGGTGGCACGCGGCGCACGTTTTCTCGAGCCACGGGAGTAAGCTTTGACATCGAGGGCATCGTGCTTTACCGCGCGCTCGGCGAAGTAGCTTCGTAAACATGCGGCGCAAGCAGCATCAACGATGTGCGCTTCGTGGACTGCCCGAGTGGGAGACGAGCGAAGAGTGAGATGGGCAGAGAGAAAGAGAGAGATTGAGAGAGAGAGAGAGAGAGAGAGGAAGGACGAGAGTATGTATTTAAGGTCTCTCCATGCCGGCGCCTTTCCCTTAGACACTCGCTCCCTGTAGACATAACGCGACTGATAGAGAAAGGTTGGAGAAGGATAGCTTCAACAAGGTAATGGATGGATCATAACTGAATTACTTACGTCGGCCACTTTGCAACGTTTAACCGTAGCGCTTCTCTCCATTTTGCTCTTTCTCTACATAGTATATCTATCTATCTATCTATCTATTTATCACTGCTATATCTACATCTACTATATAACACTGATTCTTACTTATTCTCTTTATTTTCAAGGCGTCGTGTACAGCAATTTAACTATAAACCGAGGAATCTTGAGAAAATTCGTAACGATTTATCGCTACGAATATAACCATCATAAAAGCATAAGTTATAACAAACGTGAGAATGTATATAAGCAAGCATATATGTGTATAGTACAGTGAGCATATTAAATAAATAAAAGATGATGATAAAAAATGAAGAAAATACGGTGACTAATGCATCGAAAGAAAAGTGTTTTATAGAAACTCACATTTTCCATAAAATGTTTTTCTTTGCAAACAAAAAATTATATGCCCACATATTTGTTTCGTAATCGTTTTTTTCTTTTTCTTAAAATAAAGCTTTCTTGAAATATCAAATAATTTTATATAAACTGTCTTTTTTTACTATCATTAATTGATAGATTTATTAAAATTAAATTTTTGCCGAAACTCGTAATTTTCGTATCATAAATTAAACTTTGATATATAATACAAATTTTCTCTTCCTATAACGTACAATAAAATAATATAAAATTTATCCAATAATACATATATGAAAAATTGTAAATATTATTTAATTGTCAAAACAATTTTAAAATATGAATAAATGTCAAAGGCAATAATTAATATAGAATCCATTGTGTGCTATTTCTAAATATTTTTGTCGAAAAATTGACATGTAAACCGCTTTTGATAAATGTCTAGAGCGTAAGAGTCAATAATTTAGAAAAACGATGAAAACAATAAAAGGTAAATCGCAAGTAGGTTTAAAAAATACTCTCCTCTCGAAGTAATCGAGTTAGAAACTGATCGCATCATGAAGTAAGCACGCGCCAAGAAGTTACCTTCCGATACTTTATTACTCTCTCGACCTTTCTCTCTCTCTTTCTCGAACGGAGAAACTATTAGGTGGCTATTAGAAGGAGCTACGTTTTTACCTTTTCTCTCTTTCTCTTCCAACATCTTTTTCGGATACTTTCTCTTCTTTCCTCGTTCTTCTTTCTCTCTCTCTTTCTCTCTTTCTCGCTCTCTCGCTCTCGCTCTTTCTATCTTTTTACACAAACTGGGCTCGCGAAAAGGAACGATTTAACGTGTCGTATTCCGGTAGTAAGAAAAGTTTTCAAAGGCGCAAAGGAATATTACCCTCCATTCGGCCGACTGACTCTCCGAATATTAATGTTTCAATTTTTCATAAGGATCTACAAAGCCAGTTAGCATCGGGGACTCGCGTTTTTTTTTTTTTTTTTTTTTTTTTTTTTTTTTGTTTTTGCTACTTAAACCAGCAGGAAATTGGAGGGAACTTTCACATCGACCTTGTTTCTCGACTTTTAAAATATGATCGTGTAAAACATTATTATTTGATTTAGTTCATTGTTTGGTTTATCGACTTGAATTACTGCTTCAAAAATTGCCATCGTTATATTTAATGGATTTAAATTAAGTGAACGTGATTCACAATGAGATTTATTAATTAAAAAAAAAAATATATATATATATATATATAATTGGATTTGTTTTGAATTGTATTATTCAAAAGTAAGCAATCATTCAAGATTTTTGAAATGAATAGCATAAGAACTCTCAACGATCTGTAAAATAAATATTATTCAAGATTTTTTTTTTCATACGTTCGATAAGTGCATTTATTCAAAACCAAATCCCAATATAAATACGTCGAAGGTATAGCGATTAAAGCGTAGATTATTGTACCGGTACGTTGCATAAATTGAAAGAATGACATTGTGCGCCGCATCTAAAAAGAGAGTCACGAGATACTTGTGTCACCGCTTGTTCATGGCGCAATCATGCACAATCCGCGCAATGCAGGTGAATACGACAGCAACGGCCATATATACGAATCACAACAACAACGACGCGAACAAGAACGACTATGGCGACAAGAACGGCAATAGCAACAAGGGGTTCTCATCGTTCCGTTTGATACGAGTGGATGAAAGAGAAAAAGAAAGAAAGAGAATAGAATAGAATAGAGAGAAAGATAGAGAGAGAGAGAGAGAGTAGCTCTTAAAAGGTGCGCTCACGGTTACGGTGTTCATAAATGTCGAGGATTACGACTGAGGCATGTGTACTCGTATATACAACGCGAATGTAGCTTTTTGCTTTGGCTTGCCGTTCCTCGGCTCTACCTTGTCGGTGCGGGGCGGCACTTTTTTGTGATATAATCGAGCAAAGGTGCGTTGAAACCTCGGTAAATCGTTATAATCTGTTGGATCTTAAAAAGTTAAGCAGCAAGTACTAGCTTTCGTACTATCTAAGCGTATCCTATCTCCGCGTACACGTGGATGTACGTAGATACGCATACGCGAGCGCTTACGTAGAGCGAATAGCGCAAGGATCCGAGGATAAAATGCGGCTCGTTTCGCTCTCTCTCTCTCTCTCTCACTTGCCCGTTCGCTCTCTCGATTCTTCGTTAGTTCGTTCGTTCTCTTAACTTTGCGCGTGCAAAAGTTTCCGACGGGCTTACACAACAATCGCGAGATTAATATGCTGGTGCAAGATTACCTGCAATATTAATGCTTCGGTGATATTGCAGTTAATGAATAAAACGACTTTAGGAAGTTAGCACTGCGCTTTTTAATCCTGTTTCAGGCGCGTTTTGCGCACACGACCGGTTTTCATGGAACGATAATGCTGCTATTCAATTTATCTCATTGAGATAATTATATAATTTTTCGAATTATTTTTTTAATTTAATTTTCATCTTTACCGTATTTCCTGTAATTCTCATTGATTTTCATTTGATTGCCACAATGATGCAACGGCAAAGTATTATGTAAAATTATTATGTTTATTATATCAAACGCTACGCCATTGATTTTACCTTAAATCGCTAATACGTTAAATTAAAATATTTTTTACGACACTTTAATCGTAGTATTTTTATCAGATAACAGGATTATTGTTTTCTTTTATTCGTTTAATCTTGATATTAAAATTGTAAAATTAGAAAAAACTATACTCACTGTTTGTGAAAATTTATAATTTATGAATGTTTACGTATAATTATCATATTGTGAAACAAATTTCAATTAAATCTTTTCTCAAAAAAAACTGACTTTTATCATCATCACCATTATCATTATCGCTTTATCTTCACCGCTGTATGATTATTTAACTAAATGACTTCGCGCATTAAAATGCCGTATTGTAAAATTCAATAGACGCTTCGCGAGAACGATCGAACACACGGGCGCAAGTTTGTCGCGATCGTTTCGCGTAAAGCGCATTCGAAATTCACTGGGCCCGTGATAAAGAAAAATCGAATCTCGTTGAATTCAGCGAGGCAACATCGCCGCTCATTCGGAGCGCCTTTCTTCGCTCGTACGAGCGCTTGGGAATAGTAAAAAAAAAAAGTCAGTTGCGAGCGAGTCGCGGTGGTGGCCCTCGAAAACACCCTTCGCTCGATATATCGTGTGTATAGGAGCGAGAGCCAACGATGGATAACGAGAGAAAGAGAAAGAGTGAGAGAAAGAGAAAGAGAAAGAGAAAGAGAAAGAGAAAGAGAAAGAGAAAGAGTGAGAGAAAGAGAAAGAGAAAGAGAAAGAGAAAGAGAAAGAGAGAGGGAACGAGGCTTTGGTTATCTAAAATAGCCGAGCAAAACTTTTCGGTTGAAAGCCTGGCAAGTCGTTAGTCTACGATCGTCAGAGGGAATGGATTAGCGGAGAAGCTCCCCAATCGGCAGCCCGTGGAGCAGTATTAGCACTAGCTGTGCACTGGCTTCAGTTAGGCAAAACTATTCGCTCGTATTCTCTATTTCTCGTAAAGATAGTCGCCGAGCGCTCGAGGCCAAGAGATATTAGTCCCGACTATCGAACTTCGTACCTCTTCCCTTATCCCTCCTCCCTCTCTCTTTCTCTCTCCTTCTACCCTTTGCTACTCTGCTACTCCTCGCGCAGGTATATTATCCACTTGCAGGTTCTGCAATCGGCACTTCTGTCTTGTCCTCGGTACTTAAGTTTCTCGTTCTATACCCCCGGCCACATATAATTTATTCTCTTCCATAAAGCACGTACAGAGTTATACTTCCTCTCCTTTACTTACTTTTACGGCATTTACGTTTTAAAGAGATATTTCGACGAATGTTTATATATCGTTGTACCTTAGCTCGTTAAGCGATTTTTCTATTGCATTGAAATTGTTAAAAGCAATTAAACTTTGGGATGTTTACGTGTGCGTATGAGATTTTTAATTGATTTTCTAAATTTTTTTTAATTTTCGTATATTTTTTCGATCGTATAGACGATCGCTAAATTCTAGAATAAACGATTTTCATTCTTAAAGCAATAAAGTTTGCGAAATACATTAGGTATAGATGGGAGAACCGAAAGTGACAAAAGAAAATAAAGGATCTCGCGAAGTCTACTTTGGTAAAACGATCGATCAGCCTTATTCTTACTTTTTCGCTCTTAGATAGAAGAAATTTGAATAAAAGAGAGGACCATTGGAAATGCATTGACTGGGGACTCTCGGAAGACTTTTTCGATATATTCGATATATGTTTCGGTTCACTATACAGCCGCTTCTTATAATGCGGAGTTACACTATGCTTGAGACGATTGCAGAATGTTCCAGCTGCTACTCGAAAAAACATCGAGGAACGTTTTGTTTCAACGCGATTTGCCGCAAAAATTTTAGAGGATTTTTTCCTTGTCTGATCATAATCGTGTTATATCACTTGTCGATAGAATTGACACAATACTGAGCTGCGCGATCTTTAACTTTCCACAAATTTTGTTTATTAAAATATGTTTCGCAAAAAAATTTTCATTGATAGATTTCGATATATTCTGGTGTAATTTTGAAATCTTTATGAAATATTATTCCATTGTATTAACATAATTTACAAAAATTTTACAAAGTTATCAACCATATATTATAGAAGGTTAGTCCTTAAGTTATCAATGAAATATTATATTTTCATCGATTACACTGTCTTCAATTAAATTAATAGTAATAATAAAAAGTGATCAATGAAACTACTCGTATATTAATTAAAAAATGGAGTAACAAAAGTATACGATGTGTAGCGAGCGAACGTAACAAAACGAAATTTTAGGGAGTTGCATCATTTCGGCAAAATCGTTCTTTAAGAGATTATACACAGCCAGGATCACCAAAAAATCGATTGTTTTTTATTGAATTTTCGTAATCTACATACATTAAAATTCGAAATACAAACATTTATTATCGATCCGCCAAACACTTTCGGAGTTACAAGCACATTTGTAAAGACAAAGGATTTTGTTCCGAAAGGCGAAGCGATGACCCAAGCAGCAACTGTCTCCTTTTATTTAACTTTCTATTGTATTTTTATAAACTATATGACTGTATAGTAGTATTCTTTTTGTGTCCGAAAGTCAAATTTAACGGTTTCTATCCTGAAATTGGCAAATTTTGAAGCATAGTCAATATAAACAGGCAAGCTAAACTGTAAAGTCGTGCGTTTTTCCTGTGTTTCCTATTAGATTTTTTTATTTCTTCTTTAATTTCATACTAAAATGAAGTGTAGTAGAGAAAAAAAATTCTCTCTCTCTCTCTCTCTCTCTCTTTCTCCCGTAGAGCTATTGGATTTACAAAACGAATTATTTGCGGTGTCAGAGTACTAGTATATATATATATATATATAAGTACGTGTTTATGTATATGTAAAATTGTATACGTATACTCGTATATACTTTCACCGATAAGAGAAAGAGAGAGAAAGAGAGGAGAGGAGGGGCCGCGAGAGGGAACACAAATCGAATGCGCATCGACTCGACCAAAGCTCGATTGCCAAACCGCTGACGCGAACTGCAATGCAGTTCATCGTTCGATGAGCGCGAGATTTTACGTGCGCCAGTGTGTGTGTGTGTGTGTGTGTGTGTGTATGTGTGCTGCTGCACGTGCGAATCGACAAACCATGAAGCGCGAGCGCAACGAAATAACAGCTGCGAGTGTGAGGTACTGTACTGCTTTGGAGCAAGCATCGAATCTTGTTATCACCTGCCCCTACACTTCATCTCTTTTCGCTTCTCTGGCATTCCGATTCACGCTATATTCTCTTCTTGTTCTATTTCTGCCGCTTTAATCGTTATCGCATGAAAAGTCTATGATTATCTTGAGTTTCTCATCTTTGCCTTTTATATTTCACCTTTTTTAATTTTCGCATTTTTACGAGCAACAAAAATTTTATAATATGACCAAGTGAGACGTTATTGTAATATTTACATTTGAATTCATATTAATGTATTTGAATAAAAAGTATTAGTAAGTTGTTGTTGTTGTTTGTTAAAAGAGATAAAGAATATACTACGCTATTTTCTCATATATTTAACTTTATTTATATCGGTGATGAATTCTACGGTTCTATGAATTATTTTTCACGTAGAATAAAAAATTATTATCAAGTATTTAAACTATTCCAATAAATAATTTAATGCTATATTTTAAAATATTCTTTAAAATGAGCATTTAATTAGTTATAAAATAATTTATATCAACAAAAAATTACTTTCAAATTTCGAATAAAAATACTCCGATCTAATGTGCAACATTCGGAGCGTTTTTAATTAATCCTAGCGCCAACTCCATTCATATTCGAGAAGCTTGTTTAACAGTGGAACAGCTTTAAACAGCTTTACCAAGTGAGCTTGCGCAAGCTTCCGTCAACTGGCATTGCAGCGTGCTTTGCCGACGACTCTACTGGTAAAAGCTCTGTATAGCCGTTGTAATATCGACGTTAGATGGGGCTGTACATTTCTCGATACCTGAAATGCGCTTACATGTATGACTGGATATACTTGTAACTGCGATGTCAAAAAAATAACCTTAAACTAGAATTACAATCAATGTTATTTCTTTCAAATGACCTTATCATTATGATGATAACATTTTTTTCATCTAATTTAGGTTTTATAAATTAATCGTAAGGTGTGAAAAAAATTTAATGAATTATAAACGACATTCAATTGATTATATAAATTCTTAAGGTAAAGAAAAATTTGACTATATCGTAAATGTAAGTATTGCATTTATTATTATTATTATTATTATTATTATTATTATTATTTTTTCTGTATTTTAATTAAGATATATAATCAATTAACCGCCAAAAGAAGGCATAACAAACTTCTTTGCTATATTATACTCGTAATAAAGCCTCTCAATGTCAATAGTCGGTAATAAAGTTCGAAGTTTCAGCCAATAAAGCGATCGACAATATCATCGGATATTGTTGTGACGTAAATTTATAAGTCTCGTCAATCTCAAGTTTTGTAACACGCTTGACTTTAGTTACCTAGAATCAAATATGAGCGCACGCTTTGCAAATATGCGTATCGTCTACAAGTATCACTCATCGCTGAAAGGAGCAATTTTACTTTTTGGACGGGGAAAACTAGGGCAGGATTGCTTACATATATACTTGACAATGTTCTGATTAGAATGTGGAAACTTTTTAAAGGCAAGATTTGGTGGCCAGATTTCTATGAATGATGTATTTTTACAAAAGAAACTTAAAATCTGTAAAATTTTTACTCAAAGAATAAAGATAGTTATCTCAGTTATAAATAGATTCTACTCTTTTTTTTTTTTGGTTAAAAATTTTGACGATCGAATATGATATCTTGATTTTGAAAGACCTTTTTTGCAGATATTTTATAATACACACGCGGTGAAAGTTTTTCAATAAAATTTACTACAGGCGAATATTATCGGTGGGCTATAAACGATACTATCTAAACATTTACAATCGAAACTCGCCAATATCGTATTTGTAAATTTTAAAAATAATACATAGTATATTTAGAAATTCTTCAATTAAAAAGATAATAAAAAATGGTTTATTTTAAGAAAGATTAAAGCGCCGATGTAAAAATTGTTTTACAATGACCCATAGTAGTGATTCAAATACATCTCAAAACAAAAAGGAAAGTAAACAATACTACCGGTAATATCATAATACCAAAGTAACGAGTGGCGTGTATCGAAGGTAAAAAGTAGTAAATATTTTTCAGAGTGTAGTGCTATAGCATGAAATGACTTGTGAACAAATACGTTCTAATGTAGTGAAAATATTGTGTACCTTAGAAGAACTGGTAATAGCAAATGGTACGAGAAACATGTCAACTATATTAAGCATTTCCAAGTATTCATATTATATTGATAAATCAAATGAAATATTTAATCGGGTTTAATCGAAAATCGTTTATTTGCACAATTACCCGGATAAAAATTTAAATTTATCATAAATTATATCGAAAAGAAGTACTGCAGTATTGCCGTTGATTTTTATCGAAAAAATATAGAATATTGACGGTTTGAAATAATATTTTATTTTCTCGGGGTATATAGGATAAGATAACGATTGTTTGAATGTAATAAAAATTTAGTCGACGCGGTTCTCGAACGTACAAATCGTTTTATTGATTTCAAAACTCCTTTTGACTAGCAACCACTTGGCGATTCATTGAATACAATGATAAATATTGAACAAATACTCGGACGAGTCTTCGTTTCAATTATAAAAAAATGTATCACCTAGAACATTTTTTCAATAAAAGCTTCAAAATAAAAAATAAAAGTAAAATTCGATGTGACGTATTTTCCTTTGATCTATCAAGAGTTCGAGACGAGGAAAAAATTATACGACTACAATTGCGAGATCTTCGGCATGGCGCACAAAGCGAACATTAAATTATCGTAAACGTCGAGAAAGAAAGAGGTCCAATGAACCACTTTTACATTGAGCACACGTTCAGAAGAAGGAAGGACATTAGTAATTGCTTTCTCGTTGCTACCTCACCCTTTTCTTCTCTTTTCTTCTCTTACCTTCTTCTTTCGTTCTCTCTTATTTTTTTCTCTTTTCTTACCTTTTTTTCTATTCAGCACACATCAAACGTTGTTACGATCGCTATTAGGTTTAACGTAGTTGTACGATTTACATTATTGAAAGTTTCGAATGATTTATCAAACTTAATTACGATAAAATTGTTGTTTTTCGTTCACCGATATTTTTTGCTATTTAATTTATTGTAACATCTTAATGTAGGGATATTTTTTCCAAGGAAAAAAAATTGAGAAGTTTTACCGAGCAATGGTTGAATTACTCCCGCAAGACGTTAAATTACTCTTTGATGATTGATAGAAAAAAAAAAAAAAAAAAAAAAAAAAAAAAAAATAGGCATTTAGCAAAGTTTATGTTTAACGAGGATTTTTTTTTTTATTTTGAACGAATCAATGAATAATTGTCGTTTACAAGATTTCTGAATCAACGTTATAAGAATCACTTTTTTTTTATTCATAATTTGAGGAATACCTAATGATATCTAAATACTTGTTTATATTACTGCTATGAAAACTCGTATTTTATGATCTATATTTAAATTATTTATTCGCAGATTTATTCTACTAATGAGACGCGCAACTCTAGAAAATTTATTTCTTGTTTGAGTGCTCGCGATTCGATGGTGTCAGCAACAAAACTTTTCGGATTGGTCGCGTTTACTTACAGAGAGAAAGAAGAGAGAGAGGGAGAGAGAGAGAGAGAGTGAGCAAACTATAAAGTTCATCGCGTGCTTTTATGATTAAAGTGTCTCCTGTATTTCGATGCATAATTTGCATTTAATAATTGAATATAATTCTTGGGCCATTTAACGCATGAAAATCGTATTACTTTTACTTAAACAGTTTATTAAAACGTACAATAATCTAATTGGCAAAATTACAACGAGCTACAAAAACTTTTATTAATAAAGAAGAAAATAGATTTATATAAAAAAAATAAAATAAAATAAATAAATAAATAAAGAGAAAAAAAACGTGCAAAAATGCTGGTCTCTGGAAATGAGTATTCGACCTTCATTAGCATACAAAATAAACAAAGCTTACGTAAAGGACCGACAAGCTTTGCGTCTGACTCGACAAAATTCAGAAAATTCAAACTTGGCACGATTTAACGCTTGGTTTATTTATTCAACAACAAAGTTATTAGTTAGAACGATCGTTATTTTTTTTTTTTTTTTTTTTTTTTTCCCCATACACGCAAACTATTTCGATATCCATTGAAGACGAACGAATAGTCGCTATACGCCGTGGTTTATTTAGTGCGATTGCGCAACAATCGAGCCATCTGCCCTCTACGTACAATCGAAAGCAAGAGAGAAGATGATTAAATAAAAGCTATTTTAATTTTACTGTGCGACTTTTTAATTATTATCAGTCTTTCTCATTGTTAGTTGTGGTACGATAAATTTTCATTCTATAATTTTGTGGTAAAAAATCACTAATACGAGTTTCAATTCCATTTGAAATTGGATTTCCAAAGGGATAATTTTCTTAATGTTTGACCTTTAGACAGCCGGAATATCGATATATCGGCTCGGTTCTAAAGGTAAAATAATTTTTTTCGTAAAAATCTGTTGCTGTAGCTCATGGAAAAACTACGGGAAAACTAAATACACAGTTATTAATTTAGTTTGTTTCAATAAATTTTTGATTTATTAATTTTTTACCTTTAATTTTTTTTTTTATATTTTTACTCAGCGTTTCTCTTTTTTCATCCTCTCTTTTTTCTCTTGTTATTTTGTTGCCAAGTTACAATTTTTTACGAACGAGTCTCGCGAGCCTCCATCTCTGGACGAGCCTATACGCATCGCCGTTCCGTGGTTCCTTCTTTTATCAATTTTATAATTGTCGGAGGAAGATCTGCGTCCACGAAGATTAAACATCGCCACAACGCGGCTATAACACCCTTCGACGACGAAACTCTTACACCTTCTTTCAATATTTTTAACCTTCTCTTTCTCTCTTTTAACTCGTCTCTCTGTCTCATACTTTCTCTTGTTCCGTAACAAATCATATGTATACGTGCCGAAATATACCGAAGCTATTTATATATCTAGGCAACTACATATGTATGCAAATGAGGATCATTTGGAGGTGAACAAAATGTTACTATAAATGAGTAAGAGACGGCCATAAATTTAAAACAATAACAAGGAAAATAATCGACCTTTATCTTACTGATTCCAATTTGTCATAGCTTGTTTTATGAGGAATGGAAAAATGATAAATATATTTTTTTTATGTGTTTAAAAATGGTCTATCGATCGGGTAAAAGTCACGTAAAGAAAAAAAAAAAAAAAAAAAAAACAACTGACGGAGAAGAATAATTAAATATTTAAAATTGCAATATTTAAAATTTGACACTGCCATCTTTTTTATCAACATTCAAAACTCCTGTACAATACTTATTTTAAAATTTTATAATCTAATATTTTTTCTCGACATTAGTCTTCTGGAAAGCTAATATATCGGCAGTTATAATGGTTAAAGTCTAAATTAATTTTTATAAATTTTTTTTATAGATTATTTGCAAAATAAAGGTATTTGATTATACGCATGAAATATTTTCTGGCTTACACGGACGTTAAAGTATTGAAAGTTACGCAATACATTACTATTGAGGTATAAGATGTGACATAATGACAGTAAAATATCAACGGCACCTAATACGTCGAGATGATTGAAACGCACGACCAGTTGTGAAAATCGATCGATACGAAATTAGAAAAGTGCCGTCGCATATCGGTTTCTCGAAAATTTAAAAGTACAAACTTTATTATGTACGATATACCTATACAGTATTATTCTTCTAGAAAATCTGTCAATTATCATTCAAGCATTAAAAAAAAATTTTAAATTCTCTTTAAAAATTAACTTAAACAATATGTCTTTTATTTTTGACATATAAAATTTTTAATTTTTCATCGGCATTAAATTTGATTTCACTCTTTCTTAAAATATAATTAAATTGGGCAAGTTATTTATCAAATAAATATATATTTTTTAATTTTTTCTTAAAATTTTATGAACGAGCACTTATATCCTTTTATAACAATCTGTTCTCTTTATAATAGGAATAAAGAAAATTATGTAATTGCATAATTATACATTACGTAACAAAATTACAATACAACATACATTACAAAATTACATAATTACATAAAATCTTGCATACTCTTACTTTTTACACTTTTATTTATAAATTTTTCAACCCCGTATTAAACATTCAAAATTAAATTTAATTTGACGGTTATACGCCAACTAAATGTAACCTCGAGTGTACATAAGCACTCAAGCATGTGTGAAATACGTAGTTCAGTATTATGGGAATACATTATGATACGAAATTCTCGAGGGATGAGCGTCATCGTTGTCTCGCTCTATTAGTTCGGAAAGTTCTTTAATACGCGAACTTTCTTAAATGTATATCACACGTGAGATTGATCGCGCTAATTAAAACTTGCCGCTTTCGAGAAACTTTTTTTTTTTTTGTTTTTTTTGTTTTTTTTTTTTCTTCCAGGAAACCGTCCCCCATCTATACGTTTCAAAAATCGATTTTCTTCTCGACTATTTTAAAAATGAGTTATTATACGGTTATTTTTATCAAATGCAGATATATCGAACATAACGTATAAAACCGGATCAAAATTGCCCTAGCGCGCATCGAAAATAACAATAGTTAAAACTCGAAATTGTTTCCGTTTCCCTGCTCTTTTATTTTCTCTTCTTTCATTCATTTTTTTATGCAGTACGTTATAAAGAGAAATTTTTTAAATAAAAAAAAAAGAAAAAAGAAAATGAACGAACAAAAAGGAAACGTTATCTAACTTTTTAATCAAACTGCGTCGTTCGCCGGACAAAAGTCAACGATCGAACGAAAGGATAACGGAACAAGTGACATGATAAAGGACAAAGCACAAGGATGAATCGTCTGTTGTAATTGCTTGGCATAATTGCTTCTTTGACGTAGTAACAAACAAAATGTCGATAAGTTCGAATATAAGTTTTGTATTTCTAATCCGTTGCGAATTCCCACGCGTCGCGTTGTACGCGTTGTACATTGAGAGATACGCTCGAGCCGTATATATATAGATGTAGAAAATTCGCACGCGTTTACGCTGTCCGGATTTTTCAAGAATCTACTAAAATCGCTACTCGAATGTTCTCCGAGCGTCACTCTTTGAACGTCGACTTTCGCAAGTTCCTCGCTGCTCGGTGAAAATTTAATTTATTGCATTTTGCCTCGGTTATGAAGTTTTTGCTAGTTGAACATTCTATTGTTTCTTCTCGGCTATTCTTTTGTCAAAAATTCAAGACTTGAACTTTAGTCGAGAGAATATTTTCAAACTTGTTTCTCACAATTATTTATTTATGTTTGTGCAAAAGCATTAAAGTACGAGGTACTACACTTTCATTGTCAGATAAAACGACAAAAATAATATTTTTAGATTTCTTGACGTTGCAGTTTTAATATCAAAGGGATTATGTTATGATAATATTTGTCGTTAAATATATTTTTCTTTTAAAATTTACAGAAATATTAGAAACTACTAGTGGTCGCCCTAAAATGGTACACTATATATATATATACATCATTTTAAGCCGCACTCCTATACCATTCTCTTTGCAAACAGTAGCTGCAGTCGACGGTATAAATTTTACAAAAAAAAGTGTTTTACGGAAAAAAAAAAGAATTCACGCGCATAAAAAAATTTTTGCATGAAATGTGAAAATAAATTTTAATATAAGAATAATTGCAGCAATATACTTCAAAATTTGAATATGTTCGTTATTTTTTTTTTTTTTTTGTTTTTTTTCTTTATGATAAAGTATAATTTCGAAGGTTTATTTTGACGTTAGCTAACTCTTCGCTACATTTTTTTTCGATTGTTTTTTCAAGTTTTTATTCAGAATTTTTATCTATACCTATATATATATATATATATATATATATATAATAATCATAAGAAATAGAAAATAGCTAGATAAAACTAAAATAAAGATAAATTTATTAAATCAAATTAATAATTCAAAATCAACGTTTAAATAATACTATGTTAAAATCGTATTGACCGCCGCGATATCAACTCATATTAAAATGCAACGGCGTTAAAAAAACACATCACGTTTTTAGACGCGTCTATGCTTTCATACGGATAAGGTCATAGAAACATCGCAAAATCAAGTTTTTTTTTTTTTTTTTTTTTTTTATCATTCAAAAGAAGTATATATAAAAGAAAAACCGAGAGAGAGAGAGAGAGAGAGAGAGAGAGAGAGAGAGAGAAAGGAAACCCGGCTTACCCATTTTTTTTCCTGCCACTTGAAAAGATTTTGAACGCTGTGATTTTTATGTGGGCTCACGCACGGCGATGAATTTATTATGCACTTGCGCATGCTCGCTTCACTCCAAGAGGCGAAAAAGGTTGAAGGGAGGAAAAAGATCCTTAACGCTGGATGCAACGGTTTATTTGGCTTTATCCACCTCTTCTCTCTCTCTTTCTCTCTCTCTCTCTCTCTCTATCTCTATCTTTCTCTCTTTATCCACCATTTTACTTTACTATCGCCGCACGAACAATATCGGTTTTGATGGTTAGTGCGTGATGGACTTTTATGAAATTGATTGCGATTAAAATTAGATAAATTTATAAGTGCCTCGTTACCTTGTTGCATACTTGCGGTGAGTGTGCGCGACTCGCTATCTTTCGCTTTACAATGTTTGGATATATTTTTTACGAGTGGGAGATTCGATGCAGTTGTCGCATCCTAGATTATTTTAACGGTGAATTTGACATTCATCGATATATCGATTAAAAAAAAAAAAAAAAAAAAGAAAGAAAGAAAATAAATTTGTTATAAAAAGAAAAAGAAATAAGTTTGCGGTGAAATGCAACAACTTTACAGGCTCTTTTTATAATAAAAGAAACGTATTAATAAGTTTTTGTTAGTTGACTATTTTAAACAAATTTAATGAACGCATGGTAATTAAATTTTTAACCGAATTTTTTATAATTATCATTTGTGATTATTTTGAACATTAGATATACAATCATTTCCGTTATCTTTTTGTTTTGCAAATATTTGAATTTTCACGCTGCAAATTATTACTTAATGCACGCAGAAAATTATTCGCAGTTTAGATAAATTTAAATTATAAAATTAATCTTACAAAAAAGTAATTTACCAAGAGTGGAGTCAATTTATTATTGAATAGTTCATAAACAATATTATTAACTTTGTAAAGTTATTTCGTTATTTTTAATTGGTTATACCTAATTACCTGTTTCCCCATTATGTCCACGTTCAACCGTGCTAGATTTATTTTAATTTCTCGTTAAAGAAGATTTATTGCAAAACAAAAACTGAATTTTCTTTTAAAACGCGTTAAATATTTTAATCATAATACTAATTTTTTGTTGATGCTTATAAACATACTCGATAATTTCGAAGATCGGATAAAATTTTCCAACGTCGAGGAAATTAACAAATGAGAGCTGCGCTTGTCGTCGATTATGTATAAATAAAATAAATGGATCGAAAGAGTTAAATTTTAAGTAAAATAAATCAAACTCTAAGCTCAAAATTTTAGTGAAATTAGAGGACGAACTATGCCAGTTTTCCCTTTAATGATACTACCACCACTGGTAATTGTCCGTGTGTCGGGCTAATGTACTGCTGAGGTGAAATTGATAATGTTATACAGGTGTGTCGCGGCTGATGCTTTTAGTTGGCTCGTTGTAACGGGAAGAAGACTGAAAAAAAATTTACGATAAAATTTACTTTAAGCGCAGATTATCGGCGAATTGTAATGGCATATTTCGAATTTCGGACTAAATTAAAGTAAATGATTAAATATTTTTATTTAAAAGCATATTTAATCATGCTATTATTAAATAAATAACGAGAAATTGTTTGTCAACTTTACTTTGCAAGGATACGAGTAATATGAGCAATAGAAAACGTTTCTGTGTACGAAAGGTATAAGCTATCGGAGAATTTTTAATATTTTTTGCTTCTTTACTGCTTATAACTTTAAAAAAACAAATTGGATTTGCATAGATTTGTTCGACCGATCAGATTAATTATCAAGCAAACAACAATTAAGATTATCGCCAACGTTGACGTCGACATTCTCACGACTGTGTAAATTTTCTCGCACGTGATTTTAACGCGTAATAAGTCACTTAAGGAAAATTTCCTTGTTTATAAACAACATAAATACTCGAGTTCGTCGAAAAATCTGTCTCATTGTCTGAGCGCACAATGAGAAAATAAAAAGAGGTATACGCGCGCGGGCGAAGAAGGCGAAGAAGAAGCAGCGTGCATTCGTGATTTTCCTTCTCTCGTAGGTATACTCGTACAGAGGTGTTCGCAAGGTGTCGCGTATCGTCGGAGACTTCCGTCGCCTCTTAGTCGCACTACGTGATCCGCATGTTAGCGGGAATACGCGCGCGCGAGAGCGAGTCTATTCGCGAAATCCGTCAGCCTGGCGTTCGACTGGTACTTTTTGTTTGGCTTTTTCCTCGCTTCTCTGCTCGCTTTCTTCTTTTATTTTTACCCTTTTCTCCTACCTAGGAGCTCGCGAGCGCACCGTACATGGCTTGCTTTTGCATTTTCTTCTGAAATTTTAAATCGAACTTTTTATTCAATATTTGCGCGTCTTCCCTATCTGCCTCTCGTTCTCCTTATTTCTTCCTCTTTTTTCTCATGAAAGAACTACCGTGCGACTGGAGCTGAATCGAAAAATATTTGAGATGTAAGCGACAGCAAAAATCTTTTTTTTTTTTTTCTTTTTTTCTTTCGGTAATAAAATAAAATTTATTTTTCTGTCCATAACCCTACCCTATACGACGAGGAATATTATCTGGTAAATAGAACGAAAAAAAAAAAAAAAAAATTATGTGGCTGGTGCTTAGTAACATTTTATAATAATAGCTATTTTTTCGTTTTTTTTTTTTTTTTTTTTTTAACATTTTATTTAAAAAATAGAATAAATTTTAATTATTAAAAGTTTATCTTGGCGCGTAAATAAAATTTTTACAAAGTGAAGGTAACTTAATGACACGAATCAGAAAATTATCGTCAACGCATATGATATTAAGAAAATTTTAATATTTTACAACAGAACGTAAAAAATATTTTATAAAAAAAAAAAAAAAAAAAAAAAAAAAAAAATTGTCGGAAAAATTATTTGCGCTATTATTAAAAATAAGAAAAAAAGACTTTCACAAATCATTCTTCTTTTTAATCTCTAAATGTCGGAAAACAAAAGGTTGCTGTTTCCAAATGAAAAAATTTCTCCAAGATTTATCTCTTCATACTTGGTCTTGCGGTAACTGCAAAAAAAAAAAAAAAAAAGAGTTCACTACTTTTTTTTTGTTTTAGACATTCGTTCGAGAAAACCAGAGCAAAGAAAAAGTTTTGTTATTTATCGTTAAAACAGTGCGTACTATATTATTATTATAATATAATTTTGAGCTCTTCTTCTTAAGAAATTTACGTGCATTGGTACGCAAAAGTAGCTTGACATTGTTTTAATTAAAATCAAAAAATGTAAATAATTACAATATCTAACAATATAGAATAAAATTTAATCAACAAGTGTACTAGGTTGTTCAAAAAGTTTTGAAAGCGGAAATGAAGATACTTTTTTTTGTTGGTGAAATCACTTTTATTGCTCAGTATAATCTCCCATAAGTTTAATACACTTGGTCCAACGGTCTTCCAACTTGTTTATCCCATCGTGGAATTGACTTTCTGCAAGGCCTGCAAAATACTCTTCTACGACGGCTATAACCTCTTCGTTTGGTGAAAAATGCTTCCCACGAAGGAATTTCTTGAGGTGTGGAAACAGCCAGAAGTCAGAGGGAGCTAAATCAGGCGAATAAGGTGGATGCTGCAACAATTCGTACTTTAATTCGGTTATTTTAGTGATTGTTTTTTGAGCTGTGTGAGCGCGTGCATTGTCTTGATGAAAAATGATTTTTTTCTTGTGCAAACCGGGTCTTTTTTCACTAATTTTTTCATCCAATTGGTCCAAAAGGTTACAATAATATTCAGAATTTATTTTTTGCCAGTTTGGAGATAATCCACCAACCAAATCCCTTTTGCATCCCAAAAAACTGACGCTAACACCTTCTTCGCCGATTTCTGGACACGAACTTGCTTCGGTGCCGAAGTGCCTGGTTGACACCACTCTTTAGCCTCTTGTTTTGATTCAGGGTCATGATGGTAGACCCAAGTCTCATCCATAGTGATGAATCGACGCAAAAAATCCTTTTTATCCTTTCGAAAACGCTCCAAATGTTGCTCAGAAAGTCGCATTCGAACGTGTTTTTGTTCCATTGTGAGCGAATGCGGCACCCATTGTGCACAGAGCTTTCTGAAACCCAAAACTTCATTTAAAATATGACGATTTTCCAAAACCATATCCTGTACTTTTGCTATGAATGCTGGTGTTGATGCACTTTTTGGACGTCCTGAGCGTGGATCGTCTTCAACGCTTTGTCGACCACGTCTAAACTCTAAAACCCATCGATGCACAGTTGGAAATGAAGGAGCAGATTCCTTTAACACTTTCACCATTTTTGTATGAATTTCCGTTGCTGATAAACCTTCCAAAACAAAGAATTTTATCACTGCACGATATTCGGTTTTTTCCATTGTAAAAAAAATACACTGACACGTCAACTTCAAATGGCTTGTAAATAAACAATGAATTGACAGAGTGGAATGAAACTTTGGGTATGTTTATATGAAAGATAAAATATTAAAATGGCGTAAAAGTTTTGGTTCTTCTACTGCTCTATAGATGTCGCTTTCAAAACTTTTTGAACAACCTAGTATTTATTGTTAAATAAAGTTTTACATCAAATTATAAAAATTAGAGCAGAATCTACAAGTTCACTCTCTTACTGAATTATTTTTTTTTTTTATTTCAAAATTGAATGGTAAGCAAAATGCCAATTAAATTATGTTCGTCAATCGGTTTGTTTGATTTTTCTATTAAAATAAGTTGTTGAAGTTCCAAATAAAGTTTTCATCTTATAATAATAATAATAATAATAATAATAAAATTAGCAATAACAATAAACTAAAGAAAAGGAAAAATCGATAGAAAGTAGCAAAGTTCTGTTCAATGATATTTTTTCAAAGAAAAATTAGAATCGTGAAAGTAAAGTCAACGATTTAAAAGTTACGCCTCATTAAACCAATATAAATCAAATTAGTTAAAATTTAGCTTTTAATAGGAAACATTATGCAATGTTGACTTATTGAGATCGAGTAAACTATACGAAGTATGTAAGAAGAAAAAAAACACATATTTGGCGTGTGTTTGTTAGTGATTCTCTTCCTCTCTCTCAATATTTTTTTTTATAAATATTAAAATAATTTTTTTTATTATATTTTGTATACACATACGAATAAACATTCTATCTATCTATCTATCTATCTCTCTATCTCTCTTTCTGTCTTTTATCTTGTTACTCTTCTTGGAATGTGATTTTGTTGAGAATAGATACAGAAAAATTTTATTTGTTCTGCTTTTTGAAGAAATATATATAAACGAATATTAAAATTTTTCTAATAAATTAAAAATTTTATAAATTATAATATTATTATTAACATAAGTTTATCTTATCGTAAAATGTTAAAAAAAAAAAAAAAAATGTTAATATTGTTTAAACGATGAAATTTAATATTTTGCATGTGTAAATAAAATTTATTTATGCGTCTGCGTCGCTCTCGCTCCCTCGCTGTTTCTCTCTCTCTCTCTCTCTCTCTCTCTCTTTTAGCACGTCTATATACGAAAGCACACCTGCCTCGCTCGTCGGTATACGTACACATTCGCATGAGACACGGCGTCGACATGCACGGAACCGCAGACGTTTCACAAAGCTGAATGTTAGCAACTAACTCGAGAGACGAAGTCTCGTACAGCTCACGAACGTTAATTTCTCGAGGTTAATTGCTTCTCGCGGACACTCCCGTGAAACAAGAGAACAAACCGTTTCTCTGTCTTACCGTTCGACAGACTCTCTTTCTCATACTTAGCCGCTCGCTGTATGCGACCGTTTATGATCGTCTTGTGAGAAAGAAAGAGTAAAAGTGCGCCTTTGTTTCGCGAAGTTTAGCCAAGCAACCTTTGGTACACGTAAACGGGAAAAGGAAAGAGCGCACGCGCGATGGAGGAACGGAGATAGTCAGTATTTAAACTCCTGTATATCCACGCTTGAAGTTTAAAGCGCGAGTCGTCTCGACAAACAGAAGATGCGGATAAAAGCGGAGAGATGAACGCTCTTCGCTTGTATATATATACTAGACATGAATGTAGAACTCGAGAGGAATAAAAATATGATAAAAATTCGAAAGCGGTACATCTCTTTCTCTCTCTCTCTCTCTCTCTCTCTTTAACTCGCGCTAACACTGTCGGTAATTAAATTCATAAAGGGTGACTAATGTCGTAAACGTGCGCTTGCTGCTCTAAAATTTCCTCAGATTTGCAATTGTTTTATCGCCGACTGCCAGATTTTTTAATGCTAGGATTCAGAACGAGACAGAGGTTTATTAGGAAAAAAGTATAATTAAAAAATAAATATTTTTTTATTAATGTTTTGGAATTGGAAAAATATTTATTGTGGAAACTGTAATACCACATAGACGATGCTAATTTTAGGATTTATCGGTAATGTTAATTTGACAAATTTTTATGAGACATACAGTTGGATCGTTTTCATCGTTCTATTTTACATTTTATTTTAAATAAAAATGAATGAAAAAAATTGTTAAAATTGTAACAAATACTTGTAAATTATATGTATTTACCTGTATTTATTTGGACAAAACGAAATTATAAAAATGCAAATTAATTTTCAATTTCACCGATAATTAATTGTAATACAAACGAACGAAATAAATTTTCAGTTAGTCTATCCGAATAATCGTTCGGTAAAGCGCATTTATGAAAAATTGATACTCGTTCGTGTTCTAGATCAACTGGTCTCAAGCCTTGACCCTTCACGTGAAGAGAGAGTGGATCTACTACTCGCGGGGGCCAAACTCAGCGTCGTCGTCCAGCGGGGTCAATGAATGCCCGTGTTATCTGAGCGGCGTTATACGCGGTAAGGATGACTTCCGCCCCCCCCCCCCCCTCTCTCTTTCTCTCTCTCGTATATGCGCTGTATACGGTATATGGAACACGAGAAGGGGAGGTCCATTGTTGATCGAGACAGTGTCGAGGAGGTACGTCTTCGCAGAGACAAGGTCCCGAGACTGATTATGCATGCGGATTAACGCTGCACCCACTCTCTACGTGCTCCACAACTTTGGAGCCATCGAGCCCACCTGGCCTGCTGCCGCATTGGCTCACCCTTGTGTACTCTCTGCGTCCTCTCTGCCTCTCCCCCGCTTCCCTTCCTATTTCCTCCTCCTCTGCTTTCCCTTCTCCCTTATTCTCTCTCTCTCTCTCTCCCTCTCTCTCGATTGTCATTTATGGACATAACGCTTGTGCCGCGCGAGCACGTGATCGGCGTACGCGCCGTTGTCGATGCCAAATGACACGATATTCCGTGTGCGTATGTTTTGCGAGCCCGTGTACACAAGTTTGCAATTCATTTTTATTTAACGTACACTCGATTCGATTAATAACCGAGCAACGACTCAACAGCTCGCACTAGTTGTTTAAACTTTCGACGCGAAGCCCTCGCTGCTGCCGCATGTTGTATTTACGGTAGACCATGCGTTCTCCTCTCTTTCGCCTCCCTCTTTGTACTCTCTCTCTCTGTCTCTCTCTTTCTCTCTCTATCTCGAACGCATTTCGTTCGTTAAACATTAATAATAATATTTCGAAATATTCAAACAATGCGTACCTGTGTAGTGCCGTGTGTATATGTGTGCCGATATTACATTTTCTACCGTGTATAGAGAATTACGCTGCTCGGTATAAATTTTGTCCGCCCCGTCGTAATCGTAACAATATCACGTGCGAAAACCTTTAATCCCTATGCCGATATTTGAGAGTTTAATTTTGATTTACAAATGCTAAGATTAAAATATGAGTTTGTCGCGATATTAAAATTTTGACGTTTCGATAGGAATGAAAAAAAAAAAAATAATAATAATAAATAAAAAAATTTTAATAAAATTTTTTATTTTGGAAAAATATTAAAGCTTCTTGAAAAACGTCGTTAAATTGAAAATAACATTTATTAAGTCGGTAAGAAAGCCATGTCGTTTTATCAAGGAAATTTCAATAAAGATTTCATTTTGTAGACAAAGTCAATTTATTCGCGTGGTTTTCGATCGTTAGATAGCTAATGCTTAACTTAACCCCGATATCTCCCTTGTAGTTAATAGTGGTTCATTATCCACTAAAGCTTTCAGAAGGTCGACATCGAGCTTCTTTGGTCTTCCGGTGCGAATCCGGTTCATCTTAAAGTTTCGTGTCGCTTGACACGAAATTACATTATGTATACGTACTTTAATTTTAGATGATTCAAAGACTAAATACAAATTTTTATGAGCTTACGTCGCACTGTGATCAAATTTGAACACTGTAAAGTAAAGAGTGCCTTGAATGAAGTTTTTCTCGATTCATCGTGTACCTCTCTCGAAATTTTATTCTCACAATTTTTTCTTGAATCGAGCTAATTCTTTCATTGGCGTAGAAACAATATTAATATTATTTGTCCGACATTGTGACATTTAAATTTATATTTACCGTTGTTTTGAATTCATTATTTTAAACCAAGCAACCTTATTACTCACAATGTATCATTCATTGACAAGTTTTGATATTTAATTTATATGTCTATCTCTAGAACTTATATTTGAGATAAGCATATTAATATACTCAATAAGGAATTTACATAAAACTTATTTGTTTCGAAATTGATCAGATATTATTCGAGTATTCGTCCTTTTATTAAAATATAAAATAATTCATATTTATATTTGTTCGACATTTATCCATGAAAAATCTTTCAAGAATTTATTGATTTTTATGACAAAGTTAAGATAGAATTTTAATTTAAATAAACTACCCTGGAATTCATAACTTCAAAATCTTTTAGTATAGAAAACAAGTTTCGTTTCAAGGGAATTTCAAAAGTACGTTATTTTGAAAGATGAACCAACTTTATAAACTCGTGCTAAATTTGAATTCTTCCATGAATATGTAACGGGAATATGGCAGAAGTCTGTATTATTATTGAAATTCTAAACGTTTATTAGCAGAATTGTTTCTTTTATGTCACTCGAAGGATTTTAAATTGACTGCCATGTAATTTAAATATTAAAACTCTAAAAGCCTGAATTTGAATAAGCATTAAAAAAGAATGTAATAATGAGATAAATAAAATAGGTGAAATTGTTCATTTATCGGATATAGGTGGATAAAATTTTATTTATTTATTTATTTATTTTTTTTTTTTTTTTTTAAATATATAAGAAACTGATTTATACATGTTGTTAAGTGCAAGTTTGCAAATAAAATTAAATTTTTAACATAAATTTCATCGGCAGTTAATTTATTAAATAAAAATCTAAGTAACCACGCCAAAAGCACCTATAATAATTCATTAAGATTATTTACAAAGTTAAAATTTATTTTCCGATAGCTTTAAAATTTCGTGCACGCGAACGCACAATACCCCGTCCCGTCGTAAAATATGGTTAGGCATTGTTTTTTAACGGGACGAATCGATTATTCTTAATTACAATTTTCTCGGCTTCACATCAACTTTGGCTGAAAATATTTTCTTTTAAAATTTACGTCCGCATAGTTTTTAGATAACGTCGCACTTTGCAGCGAATTTCAAAGCCTCGAAATTCTTTCTTTTTTTTTTTTTTTTTTTTTTTTTTTTTCAATTCGCAAACGACTCTTTTAATTAGAAGCGACCGTAAAAAATTTTAGAAAAAAAAAAATAAAAAAAACAATAAGCTCACCGACGCAGACGCAAATTAAGGGAAATAGATAAACAAGAAAATGAAATGGGGATTATTATATTCATTATTAATTATTCATACATATATGGTCTCATATTATTTTACGTAAATTATCACTCCATTGTCCAGAGACAATTTTAAAAATTTTGATCCGCCATATTGGATCAATCAAATTTAAGCAGATAATAATTTTCCTATTTAACGGAAACGTACCGCTGCTTGGCAAATTAATGACATTAACGGCAACGTTTTCGAGAAAAGTACGACCGAAATATTCCACGGTAGCTCATTTCCACGAAGTTACGTTGAATTTAAACACCCTCAATAGATAAATGATAAAAGGATAATTAAACGCGGTTCTTTTGTAATTACGCGCGTTTAGATTCCGTGCAACAAAAGCCCATAGGTATTTTTTCGCGCGTAAATTAATCGCGAATATCGCCATCGCCGGCGCGCGCAATCTCGAAAATGACAATTTCTCATTTTGCCGAATCAATGATTTGACAAATTTTCGTCGCGATTCAATTAAACTAATAAATACGCGTTCGCAGAACAACGCAACGCGATTTTATCGATTAGCGTTTGAGTAACGTCGAATTCGCGTATACAACGGAAGCGCGCATACTTCTTTAAATACAATAGTCATCGACGATGTGTGCCGACATACGTACACATTTTGAGAATGAAAATTCTCTGGATTATTTTTTACTTCCTTTATTTTTATTCTCTTACACGCGATCGTAATGCACGAACGCATTTTCATCGTCGTTTGTATTGTGAAATTTAATTAAAATTTCGTAAAATAAAAGTGAATTCGCAACTTTATTTTTGTAAAAAAATTGGCTTGACTCAAGAACAATAAATTTGATCATTTAAAAAAAAAAATAGTTTCTTGATTCAAGAATTTTTTCTCTTAGTTTTTAATATCTACCGATATATATATTAATATGAAATCAAGAGCAGTAATTCTTGAATCAAGAAAATATTTTTCTTTAAAATGATTTTTTTTTACTTAAAATTATTTTTCTTGAATAAAGCTAATTTTTTTATCGGGTTTATATTTGATTTAAAAAATATACTCTGTATAATGAAAATTGATTTTTGTACAAATGCTTATAGATGAATTAAATATTCAATAATGATACACCTTATTTTAAATTATTTCGCAAAGTCAAAGATTAATTTTATAATTTCCACAAAAATTAAGAGCACGAAAAGAGGACGGAATTAAAAACGCTTGAAAAATACTTAAAATAAAAAAGAAAAGAAAAGAAGGAAAAATAGCCATTGCCAGCACATCGCGTAATCGAAAATTTCACCTGCGCGTTAGTTCTTGTCGGCAATACCGTGGAGACGAGAAGAAAATTTCGAGAAACGGTCCGAGAATTTTCCGTAGGCATTTCGAAAATGAGAAAAATCCTTGTACGAGAGCAAGGGTAAAGGTTAAAGGGGAGAGGAAGGGAGGGGAGGAGAGGCAGGGAAAGCATAGACGATGGCGACGGCCGCCGCAAAGTGCATGTATATGTGTTCGCGATTGCCATATTTCTGTCGACTTTGCGAGGGCCGCTTTAGTTTCGCACGCCGCGGCGGCAGTTGGAAACCTTCCAAACTTTGCCGCGCGCTCGCGCGCGCGTATATACCTAATATATACATATATACACACACACACTCACGTATATATGTATGTACATAGGGCGCGCGATATGGTTCGGGTCTCCGTGCGCCTTTAATATATGTTTCAAGATTCGATATATGCATGCGGGTTGGCGGCAAACGAGAGCGCGAAAATACTTTGAGTCGTTGGCGCTCGAGCGTAACGCGCTCGCAGCTTTATAACGCGCCCCGTTATATTTCAAGGCATCGATACATCATACTTCGTCCCGTCCTCTTCGTCTCCCTTCTTTCCCGCGTATAGTCGCACCTTATCGATGAATATATGTATATATGCTTTGTACGCCGCAGAGTCACTAAATTCGAAGAGCGAATCCTTTTCCTTATTTTTATTTTATCCCTTCGCCCTCCATCTTATTCTTCGCGAGCTATGTCGTTTTTAGAACGATCTATCATTGCGACTTGCTTAACAAATCGTGCGCCGTTGGCAAAGATGGCTGCCGCATGATTAATTCAAAAATATCGCGATGCGTGGAATAAGTGCTGAAAGATTTCGGTGTACAATAAAAAATTCATTTTCGAAAGTGAAGGATTTGCCCAAGAATTTTATTCAAGCGGATATGTATGGTTTCGGTCAACCAAACGTTGATAAGAATTTTATACCTGATTATTACACATTTCTTTATAAATGCGTGTCTGAATTGTTTCATATTAAAAAAAGTTTTATCTAGAATTAATACATACATGACTAATTTTTTAAGTTTTTGATAATTGTGTATATATTGTAACTACGTTAAATTATTTCTAATTATGATCATAAGTATACTAATTACAAACTTCTTCCCTTGAAAGTAGAAACTTCTTAACTAATTATTAAAGACTTAAGTAATTATCTTGTTACAGAAAATGAGTAAACTATAGATAATTAAAATTCAATAAGTAATTAATTCATATTTTTTCAAACAAAGATAATATTTCCAATCAAAAAGTAACTTCAACTTAAATATTGTCCGTAACTACGTAGTTATTGCTTTTAATTTTATCAAAAATGTAAATAATTTTCTTATTATTATTGAGAAACATTGATTTATAACGATTGCTTATATACCATCTTTGCTGTAACGACTAAATAGTTTGAATGTTTTTAAAAACTTTATAGCTGCAGATACGCTATTGTATCTGCTATGGCAAGTTTGCGTGTTTAACCAGTCATTGACTTGTTCTACTTACGACAAAAGTAGATACATCGGTAAAGGCGAAGACAATGAAAGGAAATTAAAAAATTATGAGATCCGTTTCTATGCTGCAATAATCGGTTGCGATTAATGAATTTTCTTAATATCTATCGCTGTAATAAAATTAATTGCAATTGATCGATCAAAAGATTTTTGCACAAGCGTTGATCAATAAACAATAATAATTTAATCAAATCGAGAGAGATAGAGCTTTTCGATTGTTATTGTTGTTGCGCGTCAAAAGAGGCGAGCGAAATTAAAATGTCATTCGCTAACTTTTCACCAATATTGGAAATTAGCTATAATATATCCACGACTATAATCAGTATTTTATTAAAAAATTAAAAAAATTAAAATTAAGATAAGAATGTATAAGATATCAAAGTTATGAAATAAAATTTTTTAATCATTTAACAAAATATCGTTAATTATTACCATCACGTTTCTATATTTTTATTTATATACTCAAATAAATTTACCATATTATTTAGACGCGCCAGATCGTAACTTACGATAACATACCGTTTACCATAAATTTGTTTCAGATTATTTAACACAAGCGACAGATGAAAACTGTAAAAAAACAAAACAGATGCAACAAATCGAAAAATTGAACAACTGACGCGATTTACATCGGATTGTGCATTCATCGTTGAAAAAGTCGAGCTGCAATTCGTAGATTCGACTTGGTTTTCTAGCAAGTTGACGCCGCAAACACGTTTTACGTGGTTTCGCTTGCACAATACTCGAATGATGGAGAAAATAGATGAAAAGAGAATCAAAAAAAGGATACAGTTTAATATCAATATATCTCATAAAACATCGATATTGCTTTATCCTTCATCTATTTTAAGCGACGTTATTTACTTTTTTTTGTTACGATTCTTTTTCGGAACTGCTCTCTGTCCAAAAAAAAAAAAAAAAAAAAAAAAAAACCAAAAATGAAAAAAAAAACAACAAATTTCCAACAAATTAGAGAGTAACATACTTCGGTTGAAATAAAAAGGACTTATCAAAATGAATTATAATCAATGATAAATTGAATTAGTTAAATTTTACATTTAGAAAAAAAATAAACACAATCACAATTTTTCAATTCAGTTACACGCTTGAAAAAAATATACAGAAAACCAACGGCCTGGTTAATAATAAACGTATCTAATCCGCGCGTATAAAAATCTAATCCACAAAATTGAAATCGTTGTAGTCGTTGAAGCTGAAATTTTCAATTTCACAAAAAAGTAGTTTAATCCTTCCCTTCTCTCTCTCTCTCTCTCTCTCTCTCTCTCTCTGTCTGTCTCTCTCTTCCTCTCTGTCCATTTACTTGGCTACATATTTTTAATGGTCTTTTCAATATCACGTGCAGCTGCGCGACGATAAGCTTTCCCTCTCCTTTTTCCATTCTATCGACCCATTTAAAAAAAAAGCGCAAAACATCATGCATGGTACAACTCGGAAAATAAGAAAAAGAAGAAGAAGATGTAATAAAAAGGGAAAGAGCATTAAATTTATGTATATATATATATTCGTAAATACGGGAAATCAGCAAACTATCTACTCACGCGATGACCGCGCGCGAGTTCGAGACGTTCACGTGTACGCGTATGCGTGAAGAAATTGCCAGCACTGCGCTATACCGTAAACGTGTACTTTCTCGCACAAAGAAGAAAAAGAGAGAGAGAAAGAGAGAGAGAGAAAAAAAAAAGAAAAAAGAAATGCACTCGGCACGCTACATCGATTACCAAAGCGCTCGCTCTTCCAAGTAAAACTTTCCTCCCTCGCGCGCTCTTGCGCCCCTTTTACCTTTCCATCGAGTGCACGCGCGGTAACGCAAGGGTCAGCCATCGACCTCCTCGAACCTTTATATATATATAAATACTCACGCAACCTATGTGTATGTTTCAAGTTTTGTCTCATTTTTTAACGCTTGCCTTTTTTTCTTATCTTGGTCCTCTTTCGATTGCTCGTTTTTTTTTTTTTTTTTTTTTTTTTATTTTATTTTATTTTTTTTTTTTCTTTTGTTCCTTCATAGGTATTCTTAATTTTTACGATAGCAAAAAGCAGACAACGTAATATTTGATATGTGATACGTTTCTAGAATTGCGATTACAATTTTAAATTGTAAGATTCTCATTACATTCATTTACACGAATGAGAAACGTTGAAATTTTGCGTTTTTTAAATTAAACAAAGGATAAACGCAAACATTTAATAAAGATAATTTATTAATTATCCGATAATTTTAATCTAGACTACTCCAATTTTATTATTTACTCCAAAATATTATTTACCTTATTCACTTTAGCCGTATAAAATATTTCATTTTCAATGCGAAAACTATTCGCAACATTAAAAAGTAAAAAGTGGCACAGCCCGTTGCGCTAGTGTTTTACTCGAGACCGATGCTCTTTTGGCACCGATACAAAAGCGAACGAGTTTTTACAGAGAGATAGAGAGAGAGAGAGAGAGAGAGAGAGTTGTCGTATAACGTACACATCTTGACTAGCTGTAGTGCACGCGTTTTGTATCGATGTAAAGGTAACATCGCTCTCGAGCAATTCATGGACCGGTCAAGTATCGGGATTTAAAAAGCAAAATGTACGTTCGATACTCTCTAGTGTTTGCTTGTTTTTTTTTGTTTGTTTTTTGTTTGTTTATTTTCTTTCTTTTTTTTTTTTTTTTTTTTTTTGCTTTAGTACGTCACACAAATATGGTTAAAGAGCGTACTTAAAAGAGCGCGACGCTTGGTTACGGTCGCATTTCCTTTTGTGACCCAGTTATCGATGGTAGCGCAGGACGCGCTCTCAGCTCCGCAACGACGCGGTTAACTCGACCGACGTAAACTCGCCCCCAACACTCGGACGTGAATCTCGGAAGCGATCTTTGCTCGAGCTATACGTTACCGAGATTCGATTTTGCTTAGTGCTATGTCCTTTAGGCGTTTGTCCCAAAAACAAAAATTCAAACGCTTTTGTAATTTTATTAATTTTTTGTTTTTTTTTTTTTTCGTTATACTTTCAGCGGTCTTTATTAATGTCACGTCTTTCATAATTCATCATAGCGAATTTTACAAAGTTTCAAATGTACTCGCTGATAAATCCTTGCTGTTTACTGAAAGTTTATTAATTTTTCTGTTTGTATATCGTAGTACTACCGTTCAATTTTACAACAATAATGATGATTTATAAGAGATTTGTAAATGCATCTTATTATTTCAAAAATTTTGTATTACCTTATAATGATAAATAATATGTAATAAATAATTATAATGTAATAAATTATTTCATTTTTTTTTTTTCTTATCTCATATAAATATTATCGGTTAAATTTTATATTACTCATAAAACATTATGATCTAATTTTATATCCAATGCGTCAAGTGGTAGCCTCGTTATAACATCGTAGATATATTTTACGATGATAAAAAGATAATAACAATTTTCAATTTCGAAAAATAGAAATCTTAAATATTTGCTGATAAATAATGGATGGTTTTTTTTTATGTTTATTTGATATTCTTTTAAAATAATCGTTTAAAAAAAGAACCGTTTTTTTCCCTACAATATAATGATGATAAAAAATAAACTTGCAAAGATTAAATTTACAAATATTTTCTTAATAAGATGTCGAGTAAATTTATATTATTAAAATCTCAATATTAAAAGCTATTACATTATTATTATATGAACTAAAAAATAAAAGTTGATTGGTGATAATAAAATTAATTTTAGCGATTTATCTATTTATTAATTTATATATTTTCATGTTTCTAATAAAAAAAGTTTTGTTTATTTATTTAATCGTTGCGTCCGTCGCGTAAAAAAATTGTTTTCGATATATACTCGCGAAAGTTGATTTTCGATTCGTGTAAATGTTATTTTCGTTTCGCTCGAGGGCCAAACTCATAAATGTGCAGGAAACGTCACCTTTGCACTTGTATGAATAAAAAAATTGTCATTGTATAAAAAACACATATCTGTAATCGATAAAAATTTGTAACGATAAAATTATCATCTTTATAAAATTAAATAAATTTTGTAACAAAAAACATTTTTAAGGAGTTATATATTTAATGTAAAAATATATTTTTTTTTTTTTTTTTTTAAAGATCGATTGAGATCGAAATTAGGAGAAAATAGTCAAACAAAAAATTTGAGTAAGTTTCGAAGCGGATATTTGTCATGTTATTTTTCTGACCCCAGCCTTAAAGAGCTTTCTTACGGCTTGATAAAAGCTCTCAATGGAGTTGACATTTTTATCGCACTTAGGCTCGCTAGCAGTCAGCTCTCGTATAACTTTTCGTGTTGTAACAATGTCTCGCTCTCTTCTTGGACGATGGCAAGGATATACAGGCTATAGGCGTTACACAGATATCATGAGTCATAAAAACAACAACAAAAAAATAAATAAAAAATAAAAAAAATACATACTTGTGTAATGTTTCGGAAAATAACGACAAATACAGGAGCCATTATAAAACTTTGAAAAATTAATATTCAAACAATAATTTATCTCGAGAGTTCGGTTAAAACGCGAATCTCGCTTTCGCCCAAAAAATAGTTTTTACTTTTAATAATGTTTAATTAATTACAAATTTCAAGAAAAATCGCCTTTAACATTACGTATTTAATACAGAAATTATTTTACTCTTTATACTCAATAAGTCTTATAAGTCCAAAAACGCGTGTATTATTCGAGCGACCTTTCAATCGCTTTGTTTCCTTTTAGTCTCATTCTTCGCTTTACCCTCTTCACTGACGCATTTTCGCTTTTAAATTTCAAAATATAAAGCAAACTATATGGGCTTTTAAACTCGCTTTAATTTTAAACATTATTATATTGTACTTTTAAATATTTTAATACAATTTTTCATTGATTGATTTTTCGCTTACAATTTTTCGAATGCAATAGCCATTTAATTTATAACATCTTTAATATAATTAACGTTGGTTAACATTTCTGAAGCTAAAACGTAAAATCAAATGCCTCGACTTGTTCGCAGATAAAATATTTTCAAAGACAAAGAAAATTACTTTCTATTGAAATGTGGTATTCAAAAAAGTGGAAGAAAGTAAATTGTTATTGAAAGAAACAACAATTTGTAATTGTTGAAATAATAAATAAGAAGAGGAGCATTGTTTTGATATTTAAATGTTTTGCAAAAACTGCACAATAAATAACAATTTATATTTTTTTTTTTGTCGCTTTTATTCTATATTAACGGATGAATTATTTTTTAAAATCAAAAATTTTTTCTCTTGTAAGACTTTAAGTCGTCAAAATCAAAAAGATTTGAAGATAATCTCTACTTTAAAAACGAGGATTTTAGTGGGGAAAAAGTTGTAAGCACAATTGATAACGAATATGCGTTTCAGCGTTTGTGTGCAAGACGCGTTTTAAAAGCTTTATTTCAAATCAATATTTTTAAAAATTATCTAAACTATTTTACGTAATAGTTCGCGAAATAATACTTATCCTGCAGCTGCGGATAACCGTTTACCTTTATATTTTTCAATACCTTTTTTTTTTTTAATTACACGCTTACAAAAGTAATATTTAAAATTGGAATAAAATTATATTTGCAAACGAAAATAAGACGAGTTACTGGAAGGTAGTTAGCGATCGGAAAGATACATTTTTCCGATAAAGCTTACACGATCCATGCTTTATATTCAAGTAATCAGTAATTGATTAAGTATTTAATAATTATATTCAAGTAATTCAATAATCAAGTTTTACAACACTAGCATTGAAAAATTTATTTCTATTAAGACCGTCGGCAAGCATCCGTAACACTTTTACAAGCTTCTATTTTGAATAAAATACACACACACACACACACACGCACATCGACATTCATTAATACCGAGTTACTCAAACAAATATGTTATTACAACATTTACGCAGCGTCATAAACTTTGTTTTCCACCACACCGCTTACTCTCCTTTTATTCACGAAATGAGGAGAATTGGCGAAGAGGTGGATGAGGGTTAAGGGGGGAGGGGGGGAAGAGGTGACGAGAGAAGAGCGGCGTAATTCCACGCGTTATAAATTGATATATATATGTACTCTGAGCTCGTTTCTCGTTGCGTTCGTTAAATTACAATTAAGCCAAAGCAAATAATCAATTAACAAGAGTGTGCGCACGCGATGTAAAATTACCCGTGTCTCTGTTTCCGTGCACTTTTGAAAATGTCCGTATACGTACTATAGTATACTCGTAAAATTCAAAACACATTTATATTTGACAAACGATATAACGTACGAAACTTGTTTTCAATTAGATTTTTTTTCAACCGTCAACAGTTTTAAGATTTTTTTTAAAAATAAACTTTGCTTCGTTTCTTTTGAAACGTTCGTAATAATTTTCCTTAATGCACATTTAATTTTTTAGAAGCAGTTGGCTTTTCTTTTTTGATTGTCAAATATCTTGCAATGTACTTTTTTTTCACGTTAAAGTCCCATTTTTAGAAAATGTTCTAAAATTTCAACTACGTATACATATATTTTTGGCGTGTATTCAACGTGTGGTATAATTTTCACAAAGCCGTAGGATAATCATCTCTACTGATGAACTGCCTTAAATGCGCCTGTATAAAATCGGTCAAGGTTGTACGAAAAAGACGGAGTAATATCCGCGTACTCTCGGAAAATCGATGTCACGTGACTGCGTCAGTGCAGTCTTCGCGTATAATTGCTTAATCATCTCTGCGATTCCACTGCATAATAAAAAAAGTAAATAAATATAATAAAAAGAGTAAAAAATAAAAGAAAATTATAAAGAGACACAAAATCGAGACTTATTTTAAATAATCGTGTGTTATTAATTTTAAAAAATTTTTTTTTATCTACAATTGATAAATTGTATAAAATGCAATCGTCAAATTTTTTTTCATTTCAAAAATGGAATGGCCACGATTAATATTTTAAATTTAAAAAATTTTTTCCTTGTTATTTTTATAACTATGAAAGAAAAATTAAGACAAAAAGTATGATTGTAAATAATTTAAAAATATAACTGTAAATAATATAAATTTATAATTATATATAAAAAATTTAAATTATTGATTTAATACAAAAGTCTCAGTTCTTTCGTTTAATAAGACTTATAATATTTTAATCGTAATACGAGAGAATTTTATGTATTAATAACGATTATTGGATCTTCAATCATTATTCTGACAACCTCCATAAATTACAATATAGAATTAATTGTTTTGTTTTATCATTACGTAAAATTATATTTCCTATAAAGTGTTGAAAGGGATTAATTTTAATTCTGGTACGTTTAATATTATTATATTAATTTCTCGGAGCCATGGGTAACTCTTATTATTGTCCATCGATTTTGAAGAAAAAAGAAAATAGATGGAAAAAAAAAGGGGAAAAATGGATAATCAAGAATCAAGAGATTGAGTTCAATTTAATTTGAAGAAATTCCCGAAGAAAACCGCCAGATGAAATAGCTGGAAATCGAATCGATGATTTGTCGATTGTTTTTGTCGGCATGCCTTTGAACTGTAGACATTCTACGTTCGACACAGCTTTGTGGTGATTGTTTGTTTGACAAGTTGAGAATTTCTTCAATTTAAATCAATACAAAAATTTTCTGGATTGTTGCGAGTCCTTCCGTCAAAGGAATTTTATATTATTTTTTTATGTTATTTTACTAAAATATTATACCTAATCGGCGGCAAATTTAACATTTATCCACGAGGCGGGCAATGCCGTATATGTTGTCGGGTGTGAATCATATCTCGCCTCGGATCGTCGATAGAATTCATCTTCTCGTAGAGAAACGAGACCGTCGACGGCAACGAAACGACTACGAGCTATTGAATGTAAAAATGGCTCAACCTCGCGGTGTACCTTCTTTTCGGTATTCATTACACGCTGGACTAGACCAGTGTGGACCAACTGGTGTACTTCATCACCTCGTCGAACTATGCGAAACATTCACCGTCGGAGTAACCAAAAGGAAAAGCTCGACTCTGCATTTACTTTGCGAGATATCGTAGTTCGTGGGCTTGGCATACTTTGTTATTATAAATCCGCTACGTATGCGCAAGTCCGGACACGTAAAAGTATCGGGTGCGTTGTGCGCTATACCGATTAAGCAACAATGACGACGTCGATAAAATATATTTTGAAAATCGCATTATTATAACCTTTTGAGCATAAAAACTTGCAAGCATAAATTGTACAAGGTGAATCGAAACTTTATCATTTACTTACAATATTTAACTTATAGTCTAACTTTCTTAATTATTGTTTGATGCGAGTCAACGTGTATGCAGAGTATCGTATACAAGACCTATCCCTGACATGAGACGTTACTTAGAGTATGCCACTTGAATACCGAATGCGGTAGCTTTATAGAATTACGTAAGAGCAAGTCATTGTTTAGTGTTTTATTAAAAGAGCTTTTATCATTTTACTACATTAAAAATAAAGATTTTCAAGAAAACTTTTAGTACGTAAAAATATTAGAAAAGCGTGAATAAATAAATAAATAAATGAATAAATAAATATGAATTATCTCAAGACCCGTGCAGAAATATAGTTATTAAAAATTGAAACTAATCGCATAAGATAATAAAAGTTGAGCAAAGGCATCTTTTAATAATTAATGGACTAAGAAAATACTTTTGATGTGAAAGCTCAAGTTTTATTTAATTAATTATAATTATTAAAATCGATATTTAAAAGAGTCGAATTGATTTAACATTTAAAAACAATTTTTAACCTTACTCTTGAAAATGAATAATTTAAATTATTAAATAATTTAAAGAAAAATGATTTTCAACAATTAGAATATGAATTTAATTTGTCCATTATAATTTATTTATTGCATTAATGTACGAATTAATAAATTATTTTAAAAACTTATTTTCAACGTTAATATATTTAATTAAATTTCTTGGAAAATGTATTATGAATAATATAAAATAGAGAAGAGCATTTTTAAAATATTTAAATAAACAGCCTTAAACGATAAAAATTCTTAACCTTAATTTTTTTATAAAACATTTTTATATAATACTTTGAATATTTATAGAATTAAGGATTTTTTTTTTCATTTTTCATTAAAATTAAAGATTGCTTATAGCGATAGGTCGTTTTAAAAAAAAAAAACGTGTCTTAAAATGAAGAATTTTTAGAAATTTTCATGAAAACTTGAGCTGAAAGAAAAAGAAAAATAAAAAAATAAAAAAATAAAAGAAAAAGATGAAATAATAGGATGAAAAGAATAGGGAAAAAAAATCTTTTAGAAAATCATTCCAAAGGCAATGTCACTTGAAAAACGATTTATCTTGACCGAGAAATAATTTTTTATCCATGGATATATTCATACAAAATGCTGGGAAATAATGTAAGAGATAAAAATAGCGCGGCAATGTTGAAACATTATTTTCATGCCTATCGAGCTCGCATCTCTGTGACGGCGCTAAGACCGATTGCGAGAGGGAGAGCGAGCGCTCGCAAATATCACCGCACCGAAAGGAATCTCGGATGAAATTCGCCCGCGGCTACGTTGACGCTGCTGCGCATACCTAACCCTTCCACCGACTCTCTCTCTCTCTCTCTTTCTCTCTCTATCTCATTCTTTCTCGCGCTCTCTTCCTCCCAAGTACCTTCGCCGCTTTTCGCCGCTCTCACCTACTTTGCTTTCTACACATTTATGTATATAAATACAGATGTATACATATACATATATAAATGTGTCCATATGCGTGTGTGAGCAATTTCTTTAGCGACGTTCTGCTCGACGTTTTGAATTTTCATGACCATCCACCGTTCGACCGGAGGCAAAAGCTTGCGCGCGAGTATGGATTCGCGGTACGGATGCCGTCGCTTTGCGCATCAATGACGAGGGGCGTATCGCGTTAAAGGAGCTCATTTTTTTTCCCACCGTCTTACAATTATGAACTTACATTGGAATTTAAAATTTTTACTCGTCGTCTCGTCGCAAAATTCGTTTTCTTAAAAAATTTTAGCGCCCGACGAGCTTGCCATGTCTCAGCCGTCGATTTATTGGAATCGTTAAACTTTTCGTTTGTTTACTCTCGCGTAAATAAACGAAACAAGAGAGCATCCAGAAGGGTTGAAAATTTTTATTACGATAAACGGCAATTATTATGGAATTACTCAATTGGTGTTGTTCGGCAAAAATGTAAACCAGAAAATTTTTAATTGAAAAGAAGCTGAATTCGATAAAATATTTACGTGAATTTTAACAGCGAATATGTATGATAAATTTTCCCAAAATTAAAATAAAAAGAAAAGGATAAAAATAAATCTTTTACGGAATGCAAAATGCGGCTTTAAAATCTTGCTGTTCTCGAAAATCTCGATTCAAGGAATTTCTCAGTTGCTTACAATATATAGCTAAAGTAAAAAGAAAGGAATTCTTAGTTGTAAGTACACACACGCGTGCGCGTTTTATGCGCGCACGTACATACGATAGACGCTTTTAGCTTGTTAGTAAAGGTAAAATTTCAGCGCAGCGAAATAAATTGCGAAGAAATGACAGCAACAAGCATAGGCTTGTCGCTGACGAATACAAGCAAATGGCATTAAGTTTTTTCATCTTAATGTAAAAATAAATATATATAATGGAAATATGATATTTTTATAAATAAGAGATATCTAAAGAATTCAAAAAGATTTATTTTTTATTTAAAAAATATACTTTCATGTAACTCAGAATAGTATCTTTTATTTATTTATTTATTTATTTTTTTTTTTTTTTATTTTTAATATTTATAACGTAATAGTTTTCAGATTTACTTCTTACAATTGTTTGATTTACAAAATAGTACATATTATTCTGGCATTCTGTTTCAATTAAGGAAATGTACATAATAAGTTTTTCATATAATCTGCATTTAATATATTATTATGTATGTAATACTTTTAATTAATCTTCTTAATCAATATTTCTCGATTGATAAAATAATTAAGAAAATTTCGTCGAAAAGCTTTCATGTAAAATAAAGAGTTGTATGAAAAAAAAAAAAAAAATTTTTTTATTCTTGAAAATGCTGTATTTCAATTGCAGTAAGCGTTTTTATGAATTTATCATTTCCTTGGTAATTATTTCTGTCGCTGAAATTATTAAAATATCGTAATGCGAACACTAATGTAAATTTTTTCATTAAAACTTATTTCGTAATTTAAATGATATATGATAGTTAAGCACCTGCAACAATTTATTTTAATTAAATACTACAGCCAAATATTCAAGCGTATTTTATGCACAAAAAATTACAATATTTAATGATAATTTTTTTCACAAACTATAAAATCTGAATTATTAATAATATATTTTATTTATTGAAAATACTTATTTTCAGAGAATCATATGGGATCTCTCTCTCAAAATCGATACCGACAACAAATATAGGTGAGTCATAATTATTGTAAACTAGTTTAAATTTCAAACTTGGCACTGTGCATAGTAGAAATCCAAAAACTTTCAAAGTATCCGTAGAAAAAAGTAACATAATTAGTTTTTGGATATTTTATTCAAATATTTAAATGTTTTTTTTTTGTCTTTTTTTTTTTTATTTTGATACATTTCAAACAAGTTCGTCATACAAATTCTTTACTGTAGGTTATTTATTATGCAACGATTTTTAATACATTTTTTTTTTTTTTTTAATCGAAATATTTCATATACAATATAATTATCTTTTATAAATAATTACAAATATCATACATAAATAAATAATTGATGTGTTTCATTTTGCATAAATAAATAATCCAAAAAAAAAAGAAAAGACAAATTTTCTCGAAATATTACATATTTATGTATAGATGCGAACGAATATATATATATATATATATAATACAAACGAATGAATATTAATTAAACGATTTTAAAAATAAGAGACAAAATATAAGTCTCTTTTTATAAAAATTTTTGCATAACTATATTAAAAACGAATTTACAGTGATAATTATTGGTTTGAAAAATGTATTTCTTCATTTGCATGCAATCAAAGAGTCAATTTCATTCTAATATATAAAAATAAATATTTGTTCGTGTCTATTATTTATTCGATTTCGATGAAATGTTGGTGAGTTGTTTTTTATTCGTTTTTTTGTCCATATCTTGGAAACAATACCGCGAGTAAATGATAGACAAGAAATAGCGTAAATCGTTTAAGTTAGAGATTTAATCCTTACACCCCAAAAAAGGATTTTTATAAATTTCATTAACGAAAGGGTAAACATAAGGCGGCAAAGTTTGTACAAATAAAAGGTTTTTTTTTATTAAATTACGATCGTGAGAATTTGTTAATATAATACTAAAAAGAAATTACACTAACACCCTTACAAGGTAAACAATTATTTTTTGATTTTTAGTGTAGTATTTTTAAAAGTGAGTTTTTTTATACTACTAATTTATTTTATTTTTTTTTCATCTTCTCATTTCTTTTTTTTTTTTTTTTTTTTTTTTTTTATTTTAATCATAATATATCAGAACTACACACTTATAATGATACAACAATTATTATAAGTATGTGAAATTTAGTTACTTGAATTACATTACACAGTTAATTACAGATCAACATTTAATGATAAACCTTTAACTGTTTAATTTCGTTTCGAAAAATTTATTTTCCACCTCAATTTCAATTATTTTTATTCTTATTATTAATTATTGTTTAAAAAAAAAAAAAAAAAAATTGATTAAAAAACAAAATTTATTGTTTAGCCATAAATAGTATAATCAACAATAGTCGGAAATGAATAAAAGCGTATTAAATGATAGAGAGCATTAAATTATGAGTTGCGTGTATTTTTAGGAGGGGGCGAAACCACGACGGAGTATGCTAGTTATAAATAAAAAATACCGAATATAATACCGATTCTATCATGTGTTAATTGGCATTTTGTTTCTGTTCGAAGTCGGTAATTGACTAATGGATATACCTTGATATTGTTTATTATTGCAGATTAATTTAAAATAATCTTCAAAGGATTGGTTAATTAAATATTTGAGAAAGCTTTTCCATAGCATATTCATCCGATTTTATTATAACTCTGCAATCGTATCACGAACAAAACACAAAAATAAACAAACATTTGCGGATTATCCGAGTATTAAGAAATAAAAATTTGTACATCCCATTTCGATGATCGTTATAGTTAAGTAATATTTATTATGCAGCGCGTTAAGTCTCTCTATTGTATTTCATACAGAGATTTTAGCATTACTCGCGCAACCAGCTTGAGAAAAAAAACAAAAAAAAAGAAAGAAAAAGAAAAAAAAAATAAAGATAAAGGAAACGGTCATCTAATAGTTAACGCGCTCACGATCTTATCCACACGTGGAGCGAGGTATACATATATACTCGTACATCGAAAAAAGGTAACACATCCGGTGGGTAAAAGGGTTCGGAGACACGAGGCTGGGCATTTTCAAGCTGCGCGTCCTTTAAATAATGCGCGAGCCCGCGCTGCGGTCAAAAAGGACCTCGACGGCTCCGTCGGCCGCGTTTCACGGCAATGCCAACACGAGCCGGCGAGTGGTAAGTTTCTCCGTAGCTTGCGCTCGACCAGCTTAAATTATTGCGTCGTCTCCTCCCCTTCTATCCTATCTCTAGTGTTCTGCTCTCACTTGTGCCAACGGCGTCATAGACTCAGCCAGCCCTCGTAAATACGTTATGGCAGTACGAGCGCGCTACATCGTACCATCTCACTCTCTCTCTCTCTCTCTCTTGCTCTCATTGTTTAAATCAAAAAAAAGACCAAGTCACTGATTCCTTTTCGTCCAGTTTTCTTTTACGAATCTTTTTCATAATGTGAAAATCGGGTTTAATGAAAATACACTCGAATAGTGCATAACAATTGTGCACTCGATTCATCGTGTAATTTATGAAATTTTAAAAATATTCGTAAAAAATAAAAAATTTATTCATTTATTCGTTTCTTTTTTTCTTTTTTATTACAATAATGAAATAATTAAAAATTCGAGAATTTCGTTTCAATAATTTATGCAAATATTCACAAGGAAAATTATAATGTCAAATTAAAATTTTTCACGTTATGTTAAAGTTTTATTAACTGGCTTTTGGATTAATTTGCTTTTGCCGAGATAAATTAATTTAATACTCGGATTGGTAACGAGAGAAAAAATATTAAAACAAAAATATATCGATAATTATTTAATAGGTATATCGACAAGAAAGGTATTAAAAAATATTTTAAAATTGTTAATATTATCGATAATTATTCTCATTGTTAATGCAATATTGATGCATAATACGGCATTTCAATATTAAATAACGGCATATGTTCATATGTAAGAATTGTTATTTCGTACAATCTTTGTTAACATAGTGAATTTTGATACGTAAACTGTTAGCGTTAAAATTGGATCACGAGGACTTGCTAATTGAATTATCGCAGACACAGAGAATTCGACGCACATATCGATCGTTTGAACGGCGTATATGCAATCGACGTGCGTATATCCGATTTCCGTACGCATCTCCAAGAGGTAAGTAAAATTAAGGCCGCAGAATTTATTACGATATGCTCGCGGTAAAACGAAAAATACGCGCTCGACGAGAGAGAGGGAGAGAAAGAGAGAGAGAGAGAGAGAGAGAGAGAGAGAGAGAGTGAGAGAGAAAATAAAGAAAAAAAAAAAAAAAATTCAAACACGTGTTTATACGCGTGTACGTGTATACATACATAAACATATGTATAAGGACTTTTACGAACGCACTTAAAAACCCCTTTGAAAATCACGTTCCGCAGCCTCGAACAGCTTTTACGAGCGCGTCTCGAGCGTTCTCTCTCCCCCGCCCGTTTCCCTTCTCCCTCTCGCGCTCTTTGCGGATTCGAGTTTCCGCTCGAGGAAAATAAACTTACGCTCTCGGATTGTACGTAACTGCACCTGCAGTCGTGCATCTATTTCGAGTTCTTTAAATATACGTGTATAAATATAAGGAGCGCTGTCGCGGCGATATAAATTGCCAATAGGTCAGGGGTCGGTTTCAATCCGGCGTTAAAAATCCGCGCTCGGTTCTTGGCGCGACCCTGATCTATTATCCATTCTAATAACGTTATACGCGCGTAAGAAATGACAATGGAAAAGAAAATTTTGCTGAAAGAATGAGGCTTGAGGAAAAAATAAAGAAGGAACGATTCTAAAGAGTCGCGGTGAATGAGGAGAGAGAGAGAGAGAGCGTGCAATGAAGGATTTTTTGCGTCTTATACCTTATAGTACAATGGATGAAAGTAGACGTGCCAATTTTTTTTTTCTTTTTCCATTCGCACAAAGACTCGGCCATAAAAATTATGGTACCTACTTTCTCAATTACTTTGTTCTAATAATCCATTATTTTTATTATTGATTTATGTTTCCAATTTTATAATTGACTTTTTTTTTTTTTTTTTTTTTTTTTTTTTTAATTTGTTATTGTACCGTCTTCTTATTAGTTAAAAACGTTTGATTAAGTTATAAAAAATGTGTGTCATATTAAAATATTCATATTTAAAAAATAACATACTCATTTAAAAGTGGTTATACGCAATACTATTTTATTTATATATGCACATTAAATCAATGAAATTAGAAATTAAATGTATATTCTGAAATACTAACCACTTTCTGAAAAATAACCTTTTAGGTAACTTGAACGTTTACTATTTAAATAAAATTGAACATATGATTTAACTAATTTATCTATTTCTAAAAGCCCAAAATTTCATCGTTTATTCAACGTCTCAACATGCACTTATTTAATTTATTTTTATTCACTCGTTTTCCTTTTAATTTTCCGTCATTCCGCCAATATGTCATTAGCAATGAATAATAATTCATAGAGATAAATAGATGACTGATATCCAAATGAATAATGTTCGATTAATTTTGTAATAATTGTACGTAGCCGACGTTAAAATTCACATTCAATCCATTTGCGTAAATATTTTAAAATGACGTTTAATTTGTAGAGAACGAATGTTTAAAAAAATAAAAGCACATTGCATTTATCGCATAATTATCGTGTCGATTATTTTTATGTTTAATACAATGTTGTAAATAATTTTGAAAAATTACACTTAAATTCGATCACTAATTGCTTAATAATACAAGTGGTCTACGAAAAAAATTCATACGACGAAATTGTACATGCTTTTAAGCTTTCGAATAGTTTTTAATGTTATATATTGAAAAAATAAATCTTCATAAATATAAATTTAAATATTTATAATATAGATTTAACGAGTGAAAAATAAACTTTGAGCTTTATTTTAATCTTTTAAATACATTATAAGCTGTCTCATTATTAGATTAATAAAACATTTTTGTAAAATTTATAGCACAAAAGCCGTCTGAGCTGATTAAATTAATTGTTATTTTTATTTATAACGACGCTTCGAAAATTATCGCTTATAAAAATCTTTATGAGATATTGTTTCGCTTACATACAAGATTTATAAGATTTTTCGCTTCGTCGTAAAAATTTACTTTTAAAAGTAAAAGTCTTGCTAAATCGGTTACGTTTGTAATAAATTTTACATTTAAATATATATCTTTTATTTGAAATCTTAAACAATTGCTAAATTATTTAATTTATTCGACGCTAAGAATTCTTAAGCTGCTCCATAAAAATTTATTTGATAAATTTCATTTTAAAAAAGTTTATTTACGTAGATATTAACAAAGCGCGAATCTTTATTTCATTGGGATTGTTTAAAAATGATAAAAAATATCGTATTCGTGAAATATTCCGACTTCCGTTTGACAACGTCGGCATTATTTCTGGAGAAAAACTAAAGTTAAAGCAAGAATGCATATCGTAACACAAAATAAAAAATTACAATACGAGTCCGAAAGTTTGCGTGCGCTCGCACGAGCGCCAGAAGAATTCGTTACCCCGTAAAATTAACAATAATGATCGCGTAGCTATTCGCCTTCAATATATATGTATATATAAAATTTGTTTCGTTGGCTATGTGCTACGTACGATCCTACAGTTTAGTCCGCGAATTATTTTGTGGCGATTTTCCAACTTGTGAATATGTAAATAAGGAAAACAAAAAATTAGGTGAGCACTTTTTCGCTGTACTTTCAAATCAAACTAATGTTTTATATTATTATTATTTCACTTTAAAAAAGTTATATTCTCTTATTTCAATTTTTTTAAATATAAATTTTATAATTAACAATCGACTTTAAGTCATTAATAATTTTGATTCGAGATGAAACTTTATAAAGAAAAAGTTTTTGAAAGTCTTATAATTTTAATACTTATAATTTTAATACTTTTTATTTTATCGAGGTTCGAAACTCGTCCAGATATTTTTTTCAATAACTCTTAAAAGTTCAATCTATTTATCTTTTAAACAAGTCAAGTTTAAGAATATCTTATCTGAGAGTTTGAGGAATAGCTTATTATAAATTCATCATCAAAATATTTAATGTTAAAACAACGCATTAATTGTTATAAAATTGTGCGCGATCGTTTCAACCATTTCAAATAGGATAAGACGATAGTTGATTATGTAATTTATAATTTTAATTCTAGTTCGATAAATAAAAGCTGACTATAACATGCTTCCGCGCAACGCTTTCAATTAGAAATTCAGGCTCACAAGAGGTATATAAGCCAGCCCTCGCATTGAAAATTCTGACCTATTTTACTGCGAGACGACGACGACGACGACGACGGTGACGAGGCCTCACTGGCGGTTCTCTCAAAGGTAAGCGCGCGCGCGTGTGTGTGTGTGTGTGTGTGTGTGTGTGTGTGTGTGTGTGTGTGTCCCGGTGACGAGAGAACGACGACGTGGAGACAGGGCGGTCGTGGGGAACGAGATATTAAGGAAACTTTGCCTTTTCCTCTTGGCTTAATATCCCATCTAAATGCTGATTCTTCCGAAAGCTTCGTTATTTCTTGTAATTCACTCCACTTAAACTGTATTTAAACTCGGTTTCACCTTTACATATATACATATATATATATATACTATATGTACATTATATATATATATGTATACATATGTGTGTAGAGCGAATAACTTGTTCGACCGATAAATTGTGGAATCACGACGTTCTTGAAAATATTGCCGACCGCGGTATGCCGAACGGCCAGCGACTCCACTTCAAGCGGTACGTCGAATACGATTCAAAAGCTTCCGCACCAAAAGCAAAGCAACGTGAACCGAAATAACCGACAATATAAACAACTAATTGGGGCATCGATTACGTGATTAATGTTTGCGTATCGTTAATGATTCTTTTGATACCTTGTTTAATAACAATTAGAAAATTAACTGAACCAATTTAAATTTTTAGTGTAATCTAAGCTAGATCAAGAACTTTGATAATTGGTCAAATGCTAATTAAATTCTAAAAAACACTTTGCAAATTTCACTATCGAACGCTAAATTTTCATTGGATGCCGTTAATGTCCGACCGCACTTACACGTTTCTACTGCGTACTCGTATCTCGTGTAAAAAGGATATTATTGTAATTTGAATTAAAATAGAAAACGCGAATTATTATATTTTCAATAGATCGTCCTACATGTATACGATACATTCATTATGCATTTTCAATATAAGAAATGCGAAATTTTTTATTTATTTTTCAAAAGCGCATCGATAAGCGCTCGCCTAGATAATTTTGCATGCGCACGAACAATAATTGAACGTTCGCTCCATTGATTTCTCCCATCCGCATATTCGAGTAAAATACCAGTGAATCTCGGCCAGTTCACCTTGGAAGATTGTATCGAGTCGAGATCAAGCATATCGAGCGAACGGTTTTAATTTTCGCTTTCCTAGCTCTATCGATATCTTAAACGCCAGCGACTCGGCCCAACTACGCGTTTTTTTTTTTTTTTTTTTTTTTTTTTGTATTTTTTAACCTCCCGCGGATGAGCGCGCTATCAAGTGGTTTTTTGAAATTACGATACGCGTTTGTCTTTTATCGTTGGGTTTAAAAATTTAATTTTGTACAATTGTAATCAACGCGTAACAGCGAAGAGAGTGCTGCTGAAACTCTTATTAATAACGGGAAGTTGTTTAGTTAATCTCCCGTTTTCAAAAATCCAAATTTTTTCGTTTTAGTCCTACAGCTAGGCAAACACCGTTCCAATTACACTCGCGCACCCAAGGGTACTCGTCGCATACAAAGCCGAGATTGCAGGAACAATAATTTCGCGACGCAGAGCGACGCGCTTAACGAAGGGACGAGCGATTCATTAGCCGTTATTTATATTCTCGTGCATATCAGTCCTTCTTATTGTCACAAAATCGCGATGGCTTTTTCAACCGAAATGAAATCTTTATCGTCGCGAGAGCTAGAAGGAGAATTGATCGTCCGCAACTATTCCCGACTCTTCCAAAGTATTGAAATGTCGATTCGACCTGGCGCTGCCGCGCGCATATGCAGCTTGACCTCCGAAATTCCCGACGATGCTGCACACACCTACGTGATTGAAATATTCAGAGGATGGGTTGGGAGACATACCGGGGCCTCGATTAAATCGTCTCGGTGCCGAGGGGCTGCTTGATTATTAAAGGGAACGGTGCGTTGCACCGTAAGCTACCGCGATATTAATTATAAGTCGCTTCTCTGCGCTATCAAAATTTATTCACCGTACATAGATATGACGAATGCTTTGAATCGCCTGACCATCGAAATTGAATGCGTTTTGCTGCTTTTTAATACGCCATTTTTACCTTTTATTTTAAACAAAAGTTTTTAATTATTAAGCGCGATCGATAATGAAATGATAAAGAAGTTGTAAAGATCGAATGATGAAGTTACGATAAAGGTTTAGATCATATCATAAAATGATGATTAAAATAAATGATCGATTGATTGATGCGCTCAAAATAAACGATAGAAATAATTTACAAGAAATTTAACCTTTTTTTTTCGATATTATCTTACGAAATATTTTAATGCGAATTTTTAAGAAGATATCTACTTTGTCAATTAAAAATTCGTATTCAATATAATTATATTACTAAATAAATAAGATAGATTAAAATATTTCGCGACACTGTTGATATTATAATCAATGTAAATATTCAAAAAGCGATTAAAAATAAAGAAAATGAGAATTAATTTCCTTATTACTAGTTATATAAGGCAAACGAATGAAAGATTTTTTTATGTAGTTATAAAGTTGTTATTTTTGTAGTTTATTCCAATGCATCGCTTGATCCTAAGTACTTAATTTCATTTCGCGAATTCCATCGTTAAGCTTTAACAACGGTTACAAAAGTTAAAGAAGATTATATAAAATAAAAAAAATAAATAAAATTATATATATATACGAGTACATGAATATTAGAATATCATCGAAAGAAACTATTTTTTTTTTTTTTTTTTTCTTTTTGTGCCAATCGACATCGCCACTGGCGTTGATAATACCGGAATAATCCGAAAAAAAAAAAAAAAAAAAAGACTCGACGATTCAGCGGCCGTGAAAGGAACGCTTCGGGAACAAGTTGCCGGTTACGAAGATATACGATATCGATTAAAGCGCTCGGGTCTAGAGTATTATACCGAAGGGCCGCAATGTCATTTTCGAATTATCGCTCGGTAGCGCGTGTATCAGAACTGCATTAGCGATAAAATCTTCGCGAGGATAGGGGGGAGGGGGTAGATGGTGGTCGGCAATTGCCGTGATATTCTACGTAGTGCGGCAATTACGAGGTAATTACTACTGGCTCTGCGGAAAGCTCGCCTCTATTTTACCTCCGCCTTTTCCTCAAAGTCACGGCGATCCAGATTTTGTTCTTTATATACTCTAGTGTGTTTGTTTTTGTTTGTTTTTTTTTTGTTTTTTTTTTTTACCTTTCCTGATATCGATATCGCTTGTCGTATTTGATTGTCTGTTATATTTTTCACTCTGTTAATTATCTACTTTTGTTTCATTTTTATACATTCCTCGATATATTACGAAAATCGATGCATAAACTTGTAACATGACAATTAAGCTTGTCATTAATTATTGCGCTCTATTTTATCATCGATTTAAATTTTTTATTTTTTACCTTTTGATTTTTTATTGAAACGGATAATTTGGTCGACGATAAAATCTATATTAGATATCGAGTGCGCTTTTTAACTGCGCAATGCATTCGGAATTTAAATGAAATAATTGTATATTACATTAATTTGAATTTGAAAATTGTTCAAATAAATTTAATGCTTTTTATTCGCTATGCTTATAAAAGGATAATAGTATTATATACTTTTGATACGAGTAGTAATAGGAAGGCTAAAGCCATTGGGCAAAAATTAACGGTTCTCGAGAATAAAAAAACTTTTTCATTGTAAATTTTTTAAAAATAAATATTGTCTTTTTCTCTCTCTTTCTCTCTCTTTCTTTCTCTTCTGCATCCCTTTTGTTGTTTTTATACACTTGAAAGCATTTCTGCAGTCAAATAGAAATGCGACGAAAACAACTAACTCAAATAGTATTGTGTAAGAGGCAAAAAGAAAAGGGAGTCAGAAAGAAAGAGATGCGAATTTCTATCTCTCTATAGCCCCGTGTACCCTCCGTTTTAACGTTTAATTTGATCGAGTACTAAAAAAACAACAAAATAGAGACAAAGAGGAAGAGAGAGAGAGAGAGAGAGAGAGAAAGAGAAAGAGAGAGAATAAGTTAGAGGAGTTTTAATGATACCCATAGATCAAGGATTACCGTGACGATTGTCGTCGGTCGGTCGTATTCGAATAATAACCATCTTTGCTCATCTCTTCTTGTACGTTTATCTCTCTTTCCTTTTCTATACTTGCTTCTTATTACGGCTCTGAATGCCACACCGAGCGCACTCGTAATTCGAACGGAAATGTAGCCAAGGATAAAGTTTTATACAACTGCTCACTTCACCCTCTTCTCTCTGTTCTTTTTCCTTATGCTCCTCAGTGTTTTCAAATTATTTTACTTGTCTGAATCGATCGATATTTCGAAAACGTATATAGGTGTGGGAAATCAATTTACCTTTCATTTATTAATATGCAAGAAACTTTAAATTTTGATAAATAAAGTAATTTATTGTAAAAAAAATAATATAAAATTCGCTTGAGTCTTGATTTAAAAAATTTTTTTAATAAATTAAGTATTAATGAATTTAAAAATTCATAATGTATTTATATACAATTCATTCGCTTCATAATGCCATAACGTATCCTTTATTTTTTTCATGAATTTTCAATGAGTTAATTTGTTTGAGAAAATTCATATTGGCGTATCTAAATATGCAATCTTTAACGCGCGCATATATAGTACATTTTTGTATAAACATGCAAAAAAATATTGGCGTGCAGCGGTAATCGAAGATTACAAGATTGCATAAATTTAAGCGTCTTGAAATTTATATTAATTTTATAATACAATACCAAATTAACGCGATGGTCTAATGGAAAAGTTCGTAAGGTATTTTTCGCTAAAAGGAATTCAGTGTTTCCGTACATGAACGTAAAAATGAAAGAATTATAAGTGCAGAGCTCTCTTTTCCGGCACAAATGTGCATCATTAATTTTTAATTTACACGTGAGGATCGTTACTGAATTTAGTATTGCGCACGGAAAATAAGCGATTGAAATTTAATCGAAATAATTTTATTAAACTTATAAAGAATTTGGGTATATTCATTTATTTATTTATTTATTTTTTTTTTTTCAAGCTTCAAAGTTGTATTGATTAAAAATATGCGTTTAATTTTTACATTATTCTGTAGATAAAAAAAAAAAAAAAAAAAAAAAAAAAATTATTGATTTTACGTTACAGCACTAAAAATTAGCGAGGAAAATCTTTGTCCTTATTTAATTACAATTATAAATATATCCAAGTATAATTACGTTTTATTAGTGCCGTTTATAAATTGGCTTACTCGTATAAGCCAATTAACCTAAATAAACCTAGAAAAAATGACATTACATAATTCAACTGTTAATCTGTCTAAAGTCTTTATACAAGGAAATTTTATATAATTGTACTGTACACTTTTTTTTTTTTTAAAGCATATGAAAAATCAAGTAAGATTTGAGTGTAGGATAAATTTTTAAAATTTACACTTATGTAATACAAGAAATTCCCGTTGCGTAAAATTTTTTATTAAACAAATAATTTTCTAAGTTCATTTTTTAAATCATTTTTGTAATCATTATCATTTAATTATTTAACAGATTTAATTTATTTTTTATTCCAATTATAAAACTATGATAACATATTCATCATTGATAATAAATAATGTCATAATCAAATGATGTACTCGTATAGTCAAATTAAGAAAAATTTTTTTTTTTTTTTTTTTTATTTTTTTTATTACGTAAGTCGACTTTAATTAAGACATAACAAAGTTTAACACAAATTTTACGATATTTAAAATATGAATAATCCATACTTTCGATAAAGGTTCAAAAAAGTCGAAAATTAAAAAATTAATTTGACCCATTTGAATAGATTCTTTATTACTGCCAATAATTCAATAATTCAATAATTCACTTAAAATTATATGATACTTTTGATTAAAATTTAAACAAAGTGAGTTATTTTTAATATTTGGTCTGAAAGCGAGAATAATAATGAAACAGCTGAATCAGAAACTATTCCAAGCTGAATAAATGTCTTAGATAATTTTAAGCGAGGTAGGCCAACTCGTAGCTTCCGAGATTCGACAAGTCCGAGCAATTCGGACGGCAGTCGTAAAAAATCAGACCGTCTAGTAGTGTGCAGAGCGCAAATATTCAAGAAAGCGCTTAACGGCTCGTGAATTTATGTCCGAACCTCTTGCGGAAAGCCGGTGAAAAAAATGAGCTTTAACCGTGAGATGTATAATTTACAAAATTTTGTCATTAATCGAATATTAATAATTAATGCTAACTAAATCATCATGAATTTGCAATTATTATGCTTTTATCCATCTTACTCGGAAATATCTTTCAAAAACAATCGCCATCTTTTTAACTTTAATACGAATCGCGTGCTGGATTTTTCGTCGTGAAAGGAAAATTGATCGTGGAATCATTATTGCCGATACATTTAATATTATTGAGGGGAAGATATTTGTAGTCATTGCATTTGTAAATTAGAATGTATAATAGTACAGCTGAATATTCGATACTTGTACTTGAACCGGTTTCTATCGATTTCCGTATAACGGCCTTCGTATATTTTCCATTTTATACGTCTAACTGAAATTTCGTGATATTGTCGGTGTGTAAAATTAACTTTACGATGACTATAGACACGCAGCTACAACTAAAATATCTTTTGAAATCTTCAATGTCGTTTCATTCATTTTAACATCTTAATCTTTTTAAAAGGAAATCACTATTTTGATCAAATATAAATATTTATTGCTTTTTAATCGCAAAAAGGTAAATACTTAGCAATATTGCACCGGAAAAAATTTCGAGGAATAATTGTTGAAAATTTTAACTAATTAGTTTAGTAAGCCGAGGAGCGAAATTTCTTGCAAAAATTATTATATAGTGTAGTAAATTTTAAATATAACAATGATTACTAAAATCCGTATGAAATATTGCTAAACATATACAATAATTTATGCCAACGAAGTATAGTAATATTTCCTAAGCAAGTCCGATAATTTTTACTCTAACTTTTTATAGAGAAAAATTTTACGAAAATTAAATTATTTCACCTCCTTCCTCCCTGCCGTTTTAAATTATTTCCTAAAAATCTAAGAAAAAGCTTAAAAATGTTTTCGAATCGAGTCTATCCCTCCACTTCAATACAGTATAGTAATTTTTTTTTTCCAGAAAACTTTTCTCCGTTTATATAGTTTTACGTATTTCACGCTTCACCTTAACTTTTTTTCTATTTAACTTTATATTTTCTCAAGGGATATATCGCGCAAAATACACGATGACGATTATTTTGTTTTATCGCCAGTTGGGATGGGACGCGTACGCCCTTACGCGCGGAATTGCCTCGCTGATAATTCGATCAAGGTACGATAAGCCACGCAACAATGGCGCGGCTCTCTCGCGCGCTAAGGAAATGTTGTCGACCGCAGCAGAAGTGGCGATTAAAATTCGAGCGGATAGGTGCCAAAATTCACAAGCCCGCTTGCGCGCCATCACCGTGGGGCTTGGCTTGCTGCTTTGTTCGCCTACGGTCAAGACGTCGAGTTTTGTTGAAACGAGAAAAATTCGAGACGAGTATCTCGGTAGTTATGTCAGGATACGCGGAGTCTCACCGGGTCCATCTTCTTTTCCATTTTTCTCGTCTCTTTTTTCAATGCTTTCTGATCTTGTTAATCTTATTTTTAATTTTAACTTTCGCCGCGACTCTTATACTTTTATCTCTCTGTTTCTTTCTCGAGTTTAATCCGACGCAGTATAAACTTGAATATTTCAGAATTAACTGTACTTTTTGTTTCGAATTTACCTTTCGTGCGAATCCTTTTATCGCTATATTTCTTTATGATTTAAAAATAACGCTGAAAACCTTCTCTTTATGTTTATATTAAAAATGCTAAAAATAAAATAAAATAATTGTAGATGCCCGAGGTGTTATTTTTAATTTTTACACTGAATAATAAAAGCGACTTTGTAAATTAATTTTTTTTTTTTTCCATTAGTCATAACGATTAATTGCTTTTATTTTACGATTTTTATTTTTATGTAAAATAATACCGAATTTTACAAAAGCCAATAAAATATCATTTTTTAATTAAAAATTAAATTTCTTAAAGGATAAATTTTTTGTTTACTTTAAAATGAAAACATTATTCCATTATTGCGTTTGTGATTGTATGTTTTATTTCAATATTCTCGGATACTGCTTATATTACGTTCGTACGAAATTTCGTTACGACTTGAACGTAAAAATTTTTGTTATAAAAGTTACAATAGCTCACTTACCCGAAAGCTGTCACAAAGTCGAATGTTTATTTCGGCAATAACTAAACAATGAATACAAAATGATTTTTTTTTTTTTTCTTTCTTTTTTTTACCCAATTGTTTTATATTACGTTATCAAAGCATCAACGTCTCCATCTCTTATCTTTATTTTGCTCGGTAGAATGAATAAAGTTTTTAACGTTACGGTTCAAATGATACGAGCGCACATAAGTGCTCGCTCATTTTGTGTTACATAAGGACTGCCGGATATAAGCGACTAGCTGCATTCACCGTAAACGCAAATATAAAGCCGAAACTCCTCTTCGGACTTGCCCTTCTCGTTAGAGTGAAATAAATCAAACCGAATGTAACATAAAAGGTACTATGGCTGCTTTTGGAAAGCTAGAAATTACTAGCCATTAACTCGAAGAAGTAGTACCCAGTTCTAATCGAAAAGATTTTCACTCTTCGAGTCCTTTTTGCTCGCGTTATACGTACTTTTAGTTTTCTCCACTTAATCACTTGGAGAAATCCAAAGTGATTTTTGATAATAAAATAGAACTATTACGAAGATAAACACACTCTAGTTGTTTTAAAAAACATTCATTTTACTTCCAGCTATTTATATTCAAGCTATTCTTGGTCAAGTGTATCCCGAAACAAATTCTCCGCTGGTATAGGAGAAATAGCAGCAGCAGTAACAGCAGCAGTAGCAAGGAGCTAGATAGTAGGAAGGGAGCGAAAGAGCCGCTTTTACACGCTTGGGTAGAGAACACCTGATTTACTATCCGAACTTAAACAGGACGTTAATGCTGATACGGGAAATTGCGAGTCGCGCAGGCGGACGTTTCGAGAGCGCGATATGTATGTAACGCGCGCCGTCGTAAAAGTGTAATGCCGTTCTCTCCGCCCTCCCTATGGAGAAACGCGCGGCGGCAGTGGAAGCAGCGGCGGAGGCGGCAGCGGCGGCGGCACTCTCTAAATAGAGCTCGTCGGGGTAAAGCGTTAGAGAGTCGAAGAGAGAACGGATGCCGGGGTGTATATAACTCGCTTGAGCCAGAGAGAGAGGAAGTATATATCTTTCGGCTCTCGGTGAGATAAGGCGCGAGGTCCTTGATTTGGAAGGTCGTCAAGCTATCGCGTATACAACGCGTGGTGCGCGAGAGCTCGTCGCTGATGACGGCTATACGAGATCTCGAAGAAAAAAAAGCCGAGCGTATATATATATATATATATGTATATATATTCCTCGAGCACGAGCTCGACGATCCCCACTCTCCGATGTTCGCTCTTATCGCCGTAACCATAATGACTTCCGCTTTTTCGTCTTGCACGACACACTTCTCGCTTAGAAAATCTCAGAGCTCGATGCTTTTCGAGACCGAGCTTTCATATTTTGCGAGGGGGAGGAGGGGGATGGGGTTATTGACGAGCGACGTTACAATTGATGGACTCTTTTCTTCTCGTAACCTAAACAAAAAAAAGCTTTTGTTCGTCCTAAAGTTACATTATCTTTTGAAATTAAATTTTTTTTTTCACGCTTAAATCGTTACTTCTTTAAATTTTTTTCTTTTTTGGATTATTTATTTACGTACCATTAAGACAATTTTATTACTATATATTCTAAATTAAAAAATACGCATAAAAGATAATGTAATTAAAAATTTCATAAAATTTAATGAAAAAATTTAAATTTTGTTATTCTCCGTTTAAATTATATTTGAAACCTTTTTGAACATCTTTCGAGAGCTTATGCATGTAAAAGCTTCATAATCGAATACTAAAAATCATTCCATTTATCATTATATTATTTAATAAGCTACTTAACGGAGCCATATCTTAAATACTATATAACATAATAGTGTCATTATTATATAAATATACATATTTTAAAATATTAAAATAAAATTAAGATAACATGGAAAATTAATTTATTATACAGATAATAAGTAACGTATTTCAATCAAGTTATTTGCTTTTTAGAACGCACGTTTAGAAGCAATTATGCGAATCGATAATACGTTAAATTATCGATTACGTTTTCATTAAAATCAAATGCAGTGTACGCATAAAATTTTCATTTCTTATGAACACAAAAGTATAGTAATCGCTAAACAAAGATCTGCGCATTGAACAATTCTTTCATTGTTTTACTCTCATATTCTTTTCCTCATTCTACTAGTTTTTGTCGCTTTTGACGATTTTTCTTCTTCTTTTTCTTTTTTTTTTTTTTTTTTTTTTTTTTTTTTCAATAGCCGAACATTCGATCCTTCTCTCCGTGAGTGCAGAACGATGAACAAAAGTGGGAATTTGCGGACGGCGTGATTGAATTTTTTTTCCACAATATTCTTGGTTTTTTCCAATATGATAGAGAAGAGAGAGAAGAGAGAGAGAGAGAGAGAGAGAGAGAGAGAGAGAGAGATAGAGAGTATAAGAAACTAAAATGAAAAATCTAAGTTTCAACCTACAATTAGCCGTGTCATCAAAACGCGCGCGACGAATTGTTTTAATTGAAAATCAGCAGGCGCAGGGAAATTGTTAAGCGCGATTAAAGCGAAAGGGCAATAGCTCGTGCGAGAGCGCGAGCCGACGTCGACGCTAGTGCGGACGGCGCTGTCTCCGCTACGGTAACAGCCTCCCTATGTAGTTTGCAAAATTGGATTCTCGCAACGAGCGTTGATTGAACATTTTATTTCGCGCCGCTGTTTCCAGCTGAACAAGCGATAGACCGTGTTGTCGTCTATTCTATAAAACTTTAATATACATAGTATGAAAGACGTTTGAACAAAGAGCTTCGTTCAATGTTCTTCTTTACGGTTTTTTCCCGATCCAATTATTTTTCTTTTTTATTTTCGCGTTTCGATGACATTAAAAAAAAAGATTTTTGAAACAAATACCCGTTGCGCTGATTCTTTTTTTTTTTTTTTTTTTTTTTTTTTTTTTTTTTTTTTTATTTTTCCACGAAAATCAATTTTTGCGTATTCTCTCTTCTTTTACGACAAGCTCGCGCAGCTTTTATAAATTAGTGCGTTTGAACTTTGAAAAAATTCGTTAAACGATAGATACCAATTTATGAACATGTAATAAGCTAAATTTTACAAAAAAAATTTCATAGCGATTATTTTAAAGAATGTTTTTTAAAGTCCTTCGTTTTTAATAGATTTTAATTTTTAATTATCCTTTATTAACTGTAATACTGACACTCCTTTATTGTATTTAAATTAAACCAAGAAAACTTTGATTTGTCTCGCGTATTATTTTGTGATTTAAAATTCGTAAAATTTAATTCAACTTAATAATCCAAGAATCCTAACAAACTTTTCTTTGGCAAACATAACTCTGATGTTTTGAATCATTTTATAAGTATAGTCTTTTTGTGATATTCAAATGTATTTTATTATGCACATAAGCTTAAAATTAATTAAAATTAATTTTGCTACTAATATTATACGCATTTATGACGACAAACGAAAAATTAATCAAACGAAATATCGATTTCTCTACGGTATAATTAAAAGATTTAGTTTAAATACGAAAAAAAGATAGATTAATTGCTATATGACACTTGCAATAAAAACTTACAAGGAGTCGGATATAGTCAATTACGTAACACACTCAGCGGTATAAATCTATAGATTAATGAATTCTATTGCAAATGGGTGATTGAAAATCGCTTTAGTAAATCTTTGTATTGTTGCCATAACAACTACGACCATTATTCGATAATAATGGTCTTCACAGTGGCTGACGTTTTGTGCAAGAGTTTTGATGAGTAAACCAATACTACAGCGAGTTCAATGATATCGCATAGAACGACAATTTGTTTTTCGTTCCTTTTTTTTTCTTATACAATTATAGCTTTATTAAATTCGAAAAGAAAAAATGAACATTGTCGAATTATCTGCATAGCATTGGGAAGGATTTTTTCATCTTTTTCTTTAATGACAATTTATTAGCAAGAATAGAAAAGCTACATAATGTTAAAAGAGTAAGAAAATTGACTTCGAAATGGAATGATATAGAAATAATTTAACTCTTGCCGTATTTTTATATTCTTTCAAAAGTGCCACTGACGATAATAATCAATTGATTCGAAATTTTAATTTATTTTAGTAAAACGTAACGTTATCAAACTATATCGTTTGTTGGTAAAAATTACTTCTTTCGCGAAAGAATCTTATCTTGAATACTTTATCAGGAAATGCGAAAATCGGATTCCTTTATTACAACAAATTTTTACATCGAATAAATAAGTTAAAAAAGGATGTAATCAATGTACTTTATGATCGTAAAATTCTTGCTCGCCCACTCTCTCTCTCTCTCTCTCTCTCTCTCTCTCTCTCTTTCTCGCCCTGTCACACTTTCTCTCTCTTTCTCTCTTACTCTCTCTTTCTTCCTCAATTACGTCCATTTTCTCAGAGGTTGAGTCGATGCAACGGTAAAGAATCGCATCAGCGATGTTACAGCCCTCGAGGCGGAACACATCCAAACGCAGCAATAGCGTCGGCAGTAGTAGCATTGCGAGATTTCGAGCTTACGTGGTCGCGTCGCGCAGCGGTGGCCGCCGGCGTCGGGCTGTCCAGGGAATCGGGCAAGCCATAAAGTAACTCTCGTCGCGCGAGCGAGCGACCCTGCGCCCGCCGCACTAGCTCCGAGCCTCGGCTACTGACCTAGCTCAAACAGTCAGACGGTAGAAAGCAAGCGAGAACTAGCGCGCGTGTGTGTCTGTGTGTGTGTCTGTGTGTGTGTCTGTGTATGTGTATGTGTGTACGTGTGCACGCGTGTGTGCATGTGAGACAGAGAAAGCTAGAATCGTCGGTAGATCGATCGACGAGCCCCCGACAGAGTGGCAGTGCTGAATTACTGGATGATACGCCCGGCGACGATCGGCAATTTATAAAGTTATTTCGCGCAAGCGGGCCGGAGACTCGGCCTTCGAGAAATCACTCGCGCTTCGGTTGTAAAGCCGTTGGTATATGCAACTATGCGCGTGCGCGAGCGTCAGCGCACGTATATAGCGCGCGGGTCGTGATACACGTAACGCATACGTGTACGGGACGAAGTGGAAAGTCCCGCGCAACCTCCCGCTCGCGCTACTTTTATTCCTCTCGCCCGGATTTCGCATTGATACCTTTTGTCTGCTCGAAAAATATTGTCGTGCATAGACGCGTTATGTATAGGCAGCCCATTGTAGAAGAGCCTCCTCTTCGACTCTTTCTTTCTCTCACTTTTTCTTGCGCACATACTCTCTCTTCCTTTATGTATCTTTCTCTCTCTCTCTCTCTCTCTCTCTTACACACACACTCTCTCTCTCTCTCTCTCTCTATGTCTCTCTTACTTGGCGAGTCGAGAATTCAAAATTGTTGAAACTTTGGGAAAGCGCAGCTGCCTGGATTGGGGATAGCTTGAATAAATGCGGCAAGGCCTCCAGCGACATAGCTTGCAGGACTTACTACTGCTCATGCATCGTATTTCTTTGCATTCTTTTCATCTTTGTTGCAGACACCGAAGAGGCTCGTATACATGATAAATCGAAAGTATTCTTTTTTTTCCATTTTGCTTTCAAGTTTTTTCTCTTTTTTATTGAATTTTTTTTTTTTTATTTTTTTTTATTTTTTTTTTTTAACGCGCAAACTTTTAACAACTAACATTATTCTTTATGAAATTTTGACCAATAGAATAAAATTTATTATTTATTTTTATATTATAAATATACACAACTTATAGTAATAAATATTTTATCAAAGATTAAATATGAAAAATGAAAATATTGATTTTTAGGAGAAAAAATTTCCGACAGCTTCTAATATAAATACATGGATGTTATAATCAATTAATAGAGAATATTATTAATAAAATCCTTTTTTCCTTTTTTTTTTTTATATCAATATTTCTAAAATCTCTTCTTCAATTATTGGAAAACTTTATATACAATATTTTAATTAATACACAATGAGATAAATACTTTATTTCAGTAAAGATGATATTTGTTATAGGAAATCAAGATTTGATATAAAAGAAAACAAATTATTTTGTTGGAATTCATTACGATATATTTTAAAATATGTATTGTGTTTACCGTTGTTATGCATTTAACGTAAAATTAACAGGAAAACGAAGGGCTTGCATCGAGGCTGTATAGATAATTTTTCGCATTAATTATTTCATACAGTTAGCCTATAATAGATTTCTATGAAGATCGTTCGTTCGAACTTTTATGATGCAACAAATATTTTTTCTAGCAGGATGAAAAAAAAAAGGTAGCATTACCTGTACGTATGATGCTGGAGAAGCTATATATATATATATATATATATATATATATATATATATATATATATGTACTCCGACTAAACATTGAATTTTGCTGGCGAAATTCAATTTCAGAGAATCTCCGATCAATCTCCCCTCATACCCAACCTACTAGTTTCCTCTGTAAAGCAATGGAAAAAGAGAGGGAGAGAGAGAGAGGGAGGGGAAAAGGAAGAGAGTAGCGAACAAGTAACAACGAGTGAACCCCGGCATTTCCGTGCATCGCAATCGAAGGAATTTCGGTGAATACCTACTAGGTGGCTAGCGTTACCTCTGAAACTACTGCTACTACTGAATACTATACTACCCGTTACTACTACCACCGTCGCAGCTTAAAGGGAAGGGAGGGGGTAGCTTCAATCCGGATTTCTTTTCTCCCCGCACTCACAAACGCGACAAAGGACTGTTCACTTATTGCCGTCAAGTAAGTATTTAAGGACGTCGTGCGCGAAAATAAGGCGTAAAAACGAAGAGAAGAAGAAGGAAAGATAAGAAAGTATAATAATAGCTTTCGCGCATACATCGGCACGTAACTGAAAATAGCTAGTAAGAGCAAAAGAGAAAAAAAAAAAAAAAAAAAGAGAGAGAATTTCGCGTTTCGGGAAATTGGATCGCTCATACTTTAGCTAGAGCGGCATTTATTTTTCGCACGCTGGCTGCTTCGACGCTTTGAATGCAATATATGAATGTAATATACGTATATATACATATGTATGTATACATTAAGATCGGCGTTACCTTCGTTCTTTCTTGTTCGTGTGCGAAAATTTTCTTTAGCATAAATTCGAACGTATGATCGATCGAAAAGAAACCAATGTCTGAACACTAACGGCATAAGATATTGTTATTTAGCTTTATCCGTGTCATTTTTTATTATTTTGACATACCGACGTCAGCTACTTCTGAGAAGAATTTTTTGATTCGTTTAAAAATTATTTAATTTTAATATTCAGTTCGTTTAAAACTGATTTATGTACAATAGTTTTGACATTTTCAACTAATTAAAAATTACGTATTATTTTCACTCATTGTTCTTTTGTCTGATATCAAAATTAATGTACAGCGCCGCTCAGTGAGAGTTGTCAAACTTAAAAAAAAAATTGATCGAGCTTAAAAGTTTTATATTTCAGAGGAAAATAAACGTAATTGAATAAACCAAACGTCATTTTAAAATTTTAATACAATAGCCTGTGAATCCAACTTTTGCTGTTAAAATAAATTGATAAAATTAAAAATTCAGTGGATAAAAAATGAAAAATATTTCTTTTTTTTTTTACAGATACTTATTCTATGTGTAAAAATAAACATTTTTTTTCTTTTTAAAGTTTTTTTTTCTCCAATGCACAAATTACGAGATATTTAACGACGAAAATAAGTGACTTTTTTTTTGAACATAAATTTTTATAACTTGAAAACGAGAATAGATATATACTCTTCTTTTTATTATGATTTTTTTAAATCTGCTTACTCCTTCAAAAATTACACTGTTTTGCACACTTGAAAAAAAAAAAAAAAATTTTATCAGCTGTAAAAAACTGAATTTAAAGTTTTGTTTAACAAAACAAAATGAATTTAAAAGATATTGCCTTAAACTTTAAAATGTCGTCGGATTCATTCAATTATATTCATTTTCCTCTGAGATGTAAAACTTTATAGTTTGACCAATTCTTGTTTAAGATGGGCAACTCACTGGATGGCACTATGTATTGAAGCTCATACCTAACATTATTATGTTATTATTATTATTATTATTATTACTATTATTTTATTTAAAATAATAATTCGAACATTCTAAACGAGCAATTTAATCTTTAAAAACTAATTAAAAAAGTAAAATTTAACAATTATTACAAATTTTAAATTAAAAAATCATTTTAATAACTTTTTTTCATATATTATTTTGATTCATACATATGTGATTCTACGAAGCTATAGAATGTCATATTTTTATATTTTATATAAAATGACTGATATTATATGTATATTAATTACTGATATTATATATTATTGATATTATATGTATATAAAAATACTGATATTCGATCGAGATTCTAAAGAAACCTAAATTTGTAATGCTGTTCAATAAATATTTACTGTGTATATAAACTGTCTCTCTGTTATTTATCTGTCTCAATATTCATCTGCCTCTCGGATTATAAATTTCTGCATTGATTATTTTCATTGTTATTAGAGCATGGATCGGTACAGTCTAATACAGATCCAAGATATTTTATGAATATTTTTTTTTAATACTTTATCGATTACATTTGACTTAATAGAGTATAATGGATAATTTATAATAAAAGCGTTTATATATCTTGATATAAATTTACTTGATGAGTAAATTAGAAAAGATGTCAATATAGAAACTCACAAGTAGATGAGATAAATAATTCAATTTATGATTTGATTACTTATTAAATAAAATTCTAAAAAATAGTTTACATCTATTCTACGTTTATTTTAATCATATATATTTATAAAAAAAAAAAAAAAAAAAAAAAAACTTTATGCTAATAAAAAATATAATGAATCTACTCGAGTAATTTATGAATGTTTTGAATTTTTTCTACTTTAATACACACATTTAAAATATTACATTATATATACGCTTATCTCGGATTGTCGCGAATTTCCGAGAGAACGTTGCAAAAACAAAAAAAAAAAGAAATACCATCGCGGTTAATTATGCAGCCAGAGTACTTATTGAACCGTCGTCGTGGTTCTATTTTCAATTTCTATTGTATAAACAATGACCAAGTGAGCTCGAGCATTAGAGAAGAAGTTTACGATGCGGTTGACGCGATAGAATCGAGCGACTTCTATCGCGTTTGATGGCGATGTTTTTTAATTTCAGTACAAAAAAGTTTCTCAAAGTAAATTATTAAGCGTGATAATATCGTTTATTATTTCGTCTGTATCTTTGTTTCTAACTTTATCCTCGACGCGCGATGTAATTACGATTCAGAAAAGAGAGGTACGCAAAAACTATACTATACTTTTACTTTACCTAAAAGTTTGAATTGACTGAAGTGCGTTGAAAATTTTATTTCAAGATACTGGATTGCAATAAGCAACTATCTCTAAGTTTTTTTTTTTTTTTTTTTTCACGCGTTGGTAGTGTCGTGTATTAAGTGACTCGAAGTGAAAAATCATCTCGAATCATCGTCAATTTAATGAGAAAGACTGAATTTTATTTTCAAAAGAGAATACTTCTCATAATTCCATGATGAATTAAAATTAAACGATTGAGGTATTAATTCATGCATTATAAACAAACAACGTTTAAAATCAAATTTAAATTGCAAAATTGAAATTTAAATATACCGCGTTACAATGGAATTTCTACTCATTCTTATATTTGTTCATGATAACTTTAATGTAACCTTAGTAACGAGGGTTGTTGAATAATTCTTTTAAAAAGTTGTATCTTTAAAAGTGATAGTAGAAAAATTTAGCCTTTTTTTTCGTTTTTTTTTTTTTTTTAAGAAGCTTTTCAATACAGTGTAAATTATTCTAACTAAATAGAACATCTCAAGAAATGATATTCAATTGAGTTTATCAATATCGGTAAAATGCTAAGTGATTAAAATTAGTACAAAAACATAATAATAGACTCGATGGGCTACGGAAATAATATTTAAATATCTAAAATATTATGTCGTATTCAAGGGCGTGAAACATGCACGTAAATTGCATATTATATAATATTAAAATTATAATCGAATAATATCTCTTACACTACGTTGATCATTCGTTTATATGCAGTCGCCATCATCAAAAGATGCGACTATTAAATAAATATAATTATCGTTACAATAAAGGTCAATTAATAATATTACGACGCTTCATTCAAAATTACACTTATTCGTGAACAATTAAACAAATATAAGAGAAAAGAAAAAACTACATGCAAACCTTTCAATGTCGCATTTTCTTAAACGTTTAAAACCATTAATTTTTTAATTGGAATTTCTGAAATTATAATAGCAAATACGTTCGCGTTTGAAGAGTAAACAATTCTCATTTTTTTTTTTTCCTTTTTTTTTCTTTTTTTTTATTTTTTTCTTTTTTTCTTTTTTTTTTCTTAAACGTGTGCGTATGAATAAAATTTTGCTTATGCCGAGTCACGCATAGCCAAGCTTTTCCCGCAATCACATTATCCGGAATCTTTTAATAAATAACGGGCTGCGACATTCCGGCAGTGAGATTCCAATTAAAATGAGAATTCTCTTCGTATTTTTCTAACTTTTCCTTTGGCCCCCATCCCATTAACTCGGCTCTTTAATATACACGCGTACACGTATATATGTATATATATATATATATATATATATATATAATTTTTGCAGCTCAGTAGGGGATTATCATTAGCGACTCATTTGCGGCGAAAGAAAAAATTATAATCGCGTAATAATGTAATGAGACTATAACACTCGTGTATTTTACATTATCATTAAGGAAAAATGCCGTGATTTAATATTATCTCGATTTCAACTGAAAAAAAAAATAAATAAATAAATAAATAAATAAATAAAAGATTACCCTCGATTCTTCCGCTTACCTTTTTCTGTAAATTATCATTAATAGAATCACAATGAAATATAAGTAATAAACTTTTGGCTTTTCATTTAAAGCCATTTAACTAATAAAATCTTTGTTTTTAACGATGTACGCGCGATTTTAATGTAATTTTATCGAAACGCCGCATATATAGACTCGTAACGTTAACGAGCCGTTTCACGGGCTCGTCTGTAAGCAATAATCATTCGTTCGCAATTAGGTTGAAACTCCAGTGCGGTGGCGCAAGTTTATCCGCAAATTGGATAGCTTCCTTTTAAATTTCGGTGCATGTAAAAAAATTTATATGTATACTGATACACCGGCATAGCAGAAAATATATTTACGTTTAACTTTGTGGCGTAAAAGTGCAATATTTTTCTTTTTTTGCGTCATTTATTTATTTTTTCATTTTTTTTTTTCCCTTTTTTTTTTCGTTTTCGTTAAAATTTGATTTTATAAATTTGTATATTGCAATTCATAAATCTTATTAAATCTGAATTTATGCTGTAAGTAAACCATCTAAGTTGTGCGCGATTAAAACGAATGAGAAAAACTTTAAGTTTCATCATACGAAATATGTTTTAACTAAATTTCTATTATAACATTAATGTAAAAAATTAAAAATATTAAGAATTAGATTATACAATAGCTTTTTTTTTTAATTACTACTTTACCGTGAAAGTATAAAAAAAATGTCATTATCATTGTAGTCGGTATATTAACAATTTTAATATTTTATTAAAATTCAAGATGTTGTTAAAAAGTCAAAAAAATGTACAAAGCTCTTTTATTAATCTGTACACCGTGACTGATTGGATATATATCATTTAAAAAAATTTTTATAAGAGAGGGAAGCAGAGAGGGAAAAAGGAAAAAACAAGAAGTTTGCAGAGTGCACGAACTCGGATAAAAATGGTTGAACTACACAACGCTCTTTGCCTTTCTCTCTTTCTCTTTTTCTCTATCTATCTATCTCTCTCTCTCTCTCTCTCTCTCGCTCTCTCTCTTTCTCTGTCTCTTTCACTCTTTACTACTAGCCTGTACCTTACTCGTCGAGGCCGTCGAACTTTTCGCCAAAACGAACTGCATGCTGGAAATGTGTACATTGTACTCGTGAGTAGAAGAGAAAGAGAGAGAGAGAGAGAGAGAGAGAGTCGAGGGAAAGATGGCGGTAGAACCGCGATATAGACGGGCAAACGCGATGTAAAAGGTCGCTGTAATGAGCGCGGCCCGACCTCGACATGTAGGCCAAGCATTGGAGCCTATACACACACGCGCGCGCGAGAACGCGCACACACGCTCATATGTATATATCTGGTGTCGTGCATATTGCCCAGACTTTTGCCGGGTGTTACTACTTCTCTATGACGCTTGTATGCCTCTGCGCTATCCTTTTCTCGTGACCCTGCTACTTATATCATATTAATGTGCATCCGTATCTTCTTCTACTATTCTCTACTCTCTCGCTCACTCTTTTTTTGATACAGTCAGTAACACCTTTTATGTAGTTTTTTGTTTTTTTTTTTTTCTTTTTCTTTTTCTTTTTAACTAAATGCACCAGTTTTATCATCAATATTAGCCGGATAAAGTTTTGGGAGGATTAAAACGTCATCCTTTGAAAAAATATAATTATTGCAATACACTAATCTTTTCTTTTTTTTTTTTTTTTTTTTTATTGCTCTTTTTTGAGAAAAGCTTTGATAAATTGCAAAAGAATTTATGATCGTATCTAAACATGAATTAATTAGCTTTAAAATTAAAAACTATGTAAAAACATGTAACAAGTTCCTTTGTTGATTTTAATTTCTTTTTAGTACACGCTTCTAATGAGATTTTTTGAATAATCAAATTAACGATAATGGTTCTTTGCAACTTCCTTGCGATAATTTTATTTTTTTTTTAAATCCTTTGCTATTTACTCAAATTTTAACAAAATGCAAAAATATATCATAATATTATTAATTTAAATAAATTAATAAAAACATTAATGATAATTAATTATACAGAGATTTTTAAAACTATCAAATATACTAATTTATAAATCATGTGAAGTCATACAATAAGACAGAAATTAATTGAATAAAGGGAGTTTTCGCGAATAAAAAATTTACGAAATCAAAATATCCGCGATTGAAAGATGTAGAATTTACAGGTATAATCACACGGTGAATAAACTAAAAAATTTTTTTTATTTTCGTATTCATTCACTTCGATATACTTACTTACATATACTTAGCCTACTTCAATCGTATATTTATTCACTTTCTTTGTATGAAAAAAAAATATTATGACTTATTAAAATTAATGTTTTACTTTAAAATAACTTTTTTATTTTAAAACTGTGCTCACCAAACGATCTAAAATTTTTTTTATTGTTATAATAAAAAATTCACATTTATAAAAATTCATAAAAATTATTATTCACGTATTTTACATAATCCGAAGTGTTACATTAAATATGCTTGAAAAATTTTATAATTAAAATGATAAATTTACGTTATAATTAAGATATTAATAATCTCTATTTGAGTGCACAATATGTATTTGAAATTTTCAATATAATGCTCTATATTTCTATAGTTTGAATATTTGAGTTAAATTTATTCAGATAATACACAAGTATTTCGTGTCATACTACTATTGTCTTGGATATTCGTGTTTGCGTTTTAAAATGAAAAAAGCCCATGTTAAGCGCTTTCTATCGATCGCGTACAATCGACCTTTTATTACAGTTCAAAGTTCTTTTTCTCTATCGCAAACGATTACTACGATAAGTCCATATTTTCACCGATATAATATAATAATATGAAAATAATATCTTCATTGAATTTTTTCAAATCTCGGCACTCGGCTTTGATAGTTTAAATTTAAAAATTATAATTACAATAAATTTATTTAAAAAATTATACTGATTAGTTGTGAAAATTTTTATAAATAACTTAAGTTATTAAAATTACCGAATTGATAAATATTTCACTTACACTTTTATTTCTATAAAATTTTATATTTCAATAAATATAGTATAAAGGCAATTAAATTTTTATCGTCATTCTGTATTCAAAGGCTCATTACTTTACCAAATTCACAAAAGCAGACTAGAGAGAATTTCGCAAATCCGGAGAAAAACCGAGAAAATGAAAAGTCAACGTAATAGTTAGTCGTGGCTATTTGCATTTGAGAAATGGAACGGAGTACATTTTATTTCGAAAGAGCCACAACACGCATACATACACAGTTACGCGCAAGTACGGTCTTTGTGTCCGAGTTAAAACGATCGATTTTATTTGCTTCTCACCCCCCTAGTGGTGCCCACATTACCAGTTCAACAATAAGACATTGTGTCAGGAGCCTGCATAATTTTACTTTCGCGTAATAAAATTCGACAAATAAAACAAAACAAAAAAAAAAAAAACAAAAAAATACGAAAAAAAAAACAAAATAATGAAATTAAACCTCTATTTTCACTCCGAGAGCTTAATTCGAAAAAGCTTACGGCTTGTTTTGGTCAAAGAAATAATAAAAAAAAAAAAATAAACAGAGAGAAAAAGAGAATCTATATCGTAATTATATGTACGCAAGACGTACTAGGCTATAAAGAAAAAAAGAATCGGTAGTATATTTATAGAAATTTTACATCTTTTTAATGTAGATCGAGTACTACTGCAGGCAGATATTTTATGCGTAAAAGTAACAATTAATAGAAGAGCGATTTAGTCGCGTGCGAAACGAATGGAAGGGCTTTTATCGTTTAAAGAGACAATTATTAAACGATTATACGAATCGCGGCACCCGCCAGCGTCTTATTACTTCTACTCGCGTTAAATCTTTCGGGGTAGATTTTCAACAAGGAAAACTACAGTTTCCGTAGAATTTCCAAGTTTGAGAAATTAAAAAAAAATCATGCAGAACGCGCGCAAAGTGAAAATATTCCGCTTCGGCTGCAGAATATTAGAGCGGTGCTGATATGCTACGCTCTTGAAAATTTATTTGGAGAAAGCAATTGTTCGGTGTTGAACATTTTTTAAACGATCCTATCGACATTTATTTTTATTACACAATTTACTAATACTTGTGCGAAATTTTACTGTAAAAGATTTTATAACTATATATCGAGGAATAAATCGATCGAAATATTTTCACAATTATTAGGAAGGCATCAAACAAGAAATTGATATGAAAAAATAAAAAAAAAAAAAAAAAAAAAACGCTCGAGGGAATGCAAAAGTTGACGTTGTTATTTGCGCTAATCGAGCAACTAAAAATGTTATAGTGTCAAAATTTTGCTGACACGATCAAACTAAACCAATTAAGGTCTTTACTTTTGCAAATAATTGCTCTCATTCAATGATTTGAGAGCTTTGTAACCCATCACTTATTTTTTTGTCGAGTTATCAGAATGAATTAGTTGTTTGAAACTTCAACTGAAAATTCAACTTATTTCGACTAATTATTTTATCGTTTATAATTGCTCTTTCTTTAACAAATTGCTAGACTCAAATCTGCTAATTTGTAAAAAAAAAAAAAAAAAAAAACACGAATTTAAATCCAGCAAAATGGCTTGTTAATTCAAAATTGTATCGGAATAAATAAAACTAAATTCGTCATCCAAAGTTTTTCATTGCTTTGATTTTTTTTTTTTAGATTTAATGTAGGTATTACCGAATAACACGATAGGAGAATTCAAGGAGATGCAGCCGTATTCTTTTATTTAGGATTTTTATATTTTTCACTAGAATTTCAATAATAGGCAACAGCTAGAAATTTTTTATGTTTTTTTCTCTTTTTTTTTTTTTTTTTGTATAACACTGCATCGAGAAAATACTCAATATTTTTTTATTTTGTTTTATTTAATGTCAATTAACTGCACCACGTTTGATCACTTAGAAGCACTCTTAGCTTACGGACAAGAAATGACAACATCTGATTGAATTATTTCGGAACGTCTGAATTGACTTAATCTTAAACTACGAACCATATTCATCCTGAATTACCCTATGTTAAATTCAAGGCACTTAATTACAATGAATTTTAAATTATAAAATTAATCTTTTGCTCTTAAAAATTTTCATTATTAATAATTCATTCGAATTTCGCATCCCTCTTTCTTTTATCAAAACTAAATTTTTTGACCTTATTCTTTTGCTCTACTTTTTATTAAAGTAATGTTAATCTTAATTTTTTCAATGGCCGTATCTAGATTACAAACTTTATGTACAACTCGTCAAAGGTTTTCAATAACTTTATAGAAATTGAATTATTCGTTTGAACTAGTTTGAATTTTTAATAGCGATTAATTTAAAAAAATTATAAGTATTTAGATGAAATAAATTTAAAAAATGAAAATAATAATAATAATAATAATAATAATAATAATAAAAATTGACTTCAACAAAATGTTCGTATATATTCACTCAAACTAGAAAGTTAAATATAATATTTTTTTTGACCTACTAAGAATAAAAAAAAATTTTTAGAATAATATATGAAACAATTATTATTATTTAAATATTTATAAAAGCTAATAACTTATTTTTGGAGGAGGTACTGTTTTTGTTTTGATTTCGTTAGCTTACATCCATTCCATAAATAATTTATTAGCTATCGCAAATATTTAATTAATAATAGTTATTTCATTTATAGCCTTTGTAAATTTATTTCATTTAAAATAGGTTAAAAATATTATTTTTAACTTTTTAGTTTACGTTAAAATATAGGTTTCTAGTTTAAATTAAATGTTTTTTAAAGTCGGTTTTCATTATTATTATTTGTTTTTTTTTTTTAATTTATTTTATTTTTCAATTTTTAGTAGTGAAAATACTATAGTCTGTTAATTAAATATGAATAGGCTTTGAAAATGCGTTTCTCAAAAAAACTTCGTCTCCTATTTTTCCACCCTTAGGAATTATATATTTTTTTTTAAACTAAAATGAGGTCGTCCTTGAGGTGAACTCTTTCGTATAAAAAAAAAAAAAAAAAAAATCATCAAAATTGGTCAAGAAATGACGGAGCTTTGAGGTAATAGATATACCTGCAAAAAAAAAAGTTATGATGAAAATACAGAAGAATAGATAACCTTCTATTATTTTAAAGTCGGTTGAAACAAAAAGATTTAATATTAGACCGAAAATTTTTTGTTATATTAGCAAGTTTTCTCCAGATTTTTTAATATGCAAATTATTTTTCAATATTTACAATGCATTTGCATATGTTAGCTTCTTTTAGATATTTATAAAGCTTATCTATTTTACCCAAGTGCAACGTTTAATTATTGTTTATTAAAAAAAAATAATCATCACTTGTTTAAATAATATAGTGATGCCAAACTGCGGTATGGCTCGTCTGTATAGAAAAAAAAAAAAAAATCGAACTATTCCAGAAATAAAAAAAATTCAGTTTTCGTTATAACAAGGCCGCTCGTCGCGTCTCGCTCTTCATGAAATTCATACCGCGCGTAAAATTTTGAATTTTCAGTTCGTCGCTCCATTTAACTTGTATACTGGTACAAAGCTCGTGCGACGCTCGCGCGCGTCCGTAAGCACACGCACGAGAGCAACACCGGCGGTAAGGTATGATTGATGGCGACTGCCGATATATGCGCGCAATTGGGATTTGCGGTAGCTCGGAGCAGCGCCGAGCCGCTCGATATGATAGCTCTCCCGCGTTTCATTCTCCTTTCTCTCTCTTTCCCTTTCTCTCTCTCTCTCTCTCTCTCTCTCTCTCTCTTCTCACAGTCTATTTCTGCACCACACTACCTTCCTCGCTCGCGATACTCTCTCTCTCTCTCTTTCTCTCTCTCTCTCTCTCTCTCTCTTTCTCTCTTTCTCTCTCTTTCGGTGTGGCAAATATTATTAGGAGCGAGGCGCGCGTGTCACGGCCCGCGGGATTTCGGCGCCGGGGCCTCGTCCTTCCCGAGTGCTCGCGCACGTGTCGAAAACGTGCATCTCGGGAAATTACCGTAGCTCCCTGTGTTATCTCCTACACCTGCATACACGCATACGCGCTTACGTACGGTGCATGGATATGCCGGGATTGGCGCGCGCTCGCCCACATCCAAAAGATAGAGAGAGGATACAGAAATGGAAGAATGAAAAGCGACCCGCGCAACGAGAGAATCCTGTCGTTGGGACTCTTTTTACTACTTCATACGTCTATCTCGAGACTGTGAGATCGATAAAAAGTAAAAAAAACATCGTGGGGTATAAAACTCGAGGAATTTTTAGGATTTTTCAGGGAAAATCGAGTTATCATAGAACATTACGCTATTATCTTTGTTTTTTACCAAGCGATACTTTTCCCATTGTTATTTTTAAAATTCAAATCTGATTTGAAAAGCATTTTTCATTCGATTGAAATGAACCGGATAATCTCACGTTTTTTCCCCGGTAGCTACTGGATTTTTCAAATAAATTTTACCTTTCCGTTTTGTTCAACGAATTATTGAATTTAAGAATACCAAATGATTGTAAAATATTTCGTGATTTCGTCGATATTTTAATGTATTATAGATGATAATTTCAATCATAATCGCGTTCATAATTAAAAATTTAGTCTTCGTTCGCAAATAATTTATGATTAACAATTTAAAATATTTATCAAAGTTTTGTCGTTGATCAAATAATTATAGATTATGTTAATTAATTCGCTGCGAGCTACATCGATGTGTCATTATTAAATACAGAAGATTTTCCTTATTTAACTTGAAACTATTTCAAGCAATTATGTATATCATGTGTACAAGTGACAAAACTTAAACTCAAATACTGAGAATTAATATTTAAAGTGTTTGAGTGGCTATCATGCTTAGTGTTTGAACGAGTACTTTTTAGGAGGATTCCATACCCAAAGGTTGCCAACAGAACCCTATTTTTAAGCCTCTACCGTCTGTCTGCTTATCCATTTGTCTGTTATAGGGCTATATCTTTTAAACCGTAATTGCTAGACACTATAATGCTACGGCATCTATCTTGTTATTTACCAAATAATTGGTGTTAATATTGTCCAGTGATATGTAATCCTTTAGCTAGTTTTATTAAATAGATTATTAGTCTCTATTTAATCGATAAATAATTTCCTTTATTTTTATCTTCTTGTTATTATTTTCCACTTTTTATAACATATTTTCTTCAATTAATTGTAAATTCAATTAATTTCCAGTATCCAACTTCTTCTCTTTCTTCTGCGATAATATCTGCTGAAATATAATAAATCTCTTTTTTCTAATAATTCTCTAATATAACTTAACTTAAGTTTCGATGAAATTCAGTAGCACTCTTATAGGCAATAAAATTACTAATATTTATTTCATTTTACGGCATCTTATATTTTTGCAAAAGTTTGTAAAAGATTTATGTTTTTTTAATTGTATTTTGAGGAAGATATAATTTAAAAACTGATTTTTCGAATAAAGAAAAAGGACGTAGCAATATATTCCGTGAAAATGCGAATTGACTGTCATCATTAGAACGATCAACACGAATAGACAGGGAATGGCAAAGGCACTGCGCAAAAATAGATCCGAGTTTTGAATAATGAATTATTCAAGAGCAATCAAAGTTGTTCGAAACTGCAATGTAATATCGGCCAAGTTATTATTTGAAAAATCATTAAAAGTCTTTTACTATGGTGTTTTTCTATTTTTATTTATTTATTTATTATTATTTTTTTTTTTTTTTTTTTTTTTAACGATACTCGAACTATTATTGTAATGTAAAGTATTCGACAAAAACAAATATAAAAATTAATCACGAATGCCAATAAAAAATCTATATACATTTTATTAAGAAGTTATTAAGAATAAAATATAATAGAAATAAATATATATCATATAATATTATTGAGAATTGAAATTCGATACGATGATTTTTATAAAAATTTAATTCAAAAGCAAATTTAGTCCATTTAAGAAATACCGGTAAAAATTTCAACCGAGAGCGAGAATAAAACAAGGAGGGAAAATGAAGAATAAAGAAGAAAAAGATGGTTGAAAAAGAATTAAGAATCTTCAGAGATAATTGAAACCCATGCGGAAAGACTAAGGTTCTCTAGAGACGGCTATTAATTAGAATCGTAGATCTTAGCGAATGAGTTGTAACAAGTGGGTCACTCTCTCTTTCTTCTCTTTCTCTCTCTTTCTTTTCTTGTATTCCCTCTTAACCCCCCCCCCATCTCACTTATTCTTTTTCTCTCTCTCTCTCTCTTTCTCTCTCTCTCTCTTGTCCAACTTTATTATTTTTAATCCAAGTTATTGAATATTTGGCGACATGATAATGACTCTGTGTTTTTCTTTTTTTTTTTTTTTTTTTTTTTCATCCTTTTTTGCTTGATTTTTCTTGATCGAGCCTTGGTTTATTCTTCTTTAATATTCTGCTCTTGTCTCACGACCACACAAACCGAATCAGTAGAATTTTTGGCGCGAAACTTGACTTTCGTTTGACAAATTTTCTTTTATTAGCATCCATTTCACTGATCATAATAAATAAAAAGCGCCTTCCTTATCTCAAATATTGTTTTTATATTTTATTATCCAACCATCATATTTTTAAATTATCAAATCTATTGATAATACGTATCAATATGGTTTAATTTCAATTCCAGTATTATTATATTATTTATTTTATTATACGCCGGATAATATTAATGAAAAATAAGGAAAAACTTTATAAATGGACATTTATTTGATTGAGAAAGCAAAAAATTGACAGCCATTGAAAGAGAAGAAAGGTCTCTGCCGAATATTTCCGAGATATTTTTCTTCAACTGCGCAATGTGGCGACCGCGTTACTAAAAAGAAGTAAAAGTGAAACGTCATAAGAAAAGAAAATGAGAGAACGAGCTTCGTCTTTGTGCATTCTTGTGAGGTATCAATAGATAAATTCGTCTTTTCTCTTTCCTCGTCGATGAGTTTTACGCACCAGGAAATTGAATGCCTTTAACCGTAAAACAGTAAAAGAAAAGAAAAAGGTAGAGAGAGAGAGAGAGAGAGAGAGAGAGAGAGAAAGAGAGAAAGTTAGAAAAAATGAGAGAGAAAACGGGAAACGATTTTGCGCGGTTGAACGCTTGCTAACAAGAGCTACACTGTCGTTAAGAGGAATCGATCAACTGTACTATCTGTCATCAATTTAAGAATAATTTTTCTAAATGATTTCTTTTTAACAACTTTTCTTACTGTTAGTGTATATAAATCTTTTTGAAATATGCAAATTTTAATTGAATGTTAAGATTAATTAGTTTTTTTTTTTTTTCACGAATTATTATTTTTATCTAACGTTTATTGTAATATACAATAATTAATCAATGAAATTAATGAACATTGTGATTCAATTTTTCAAATAAACAAAAATATGAATTAAGTTTTTAAAATATTTTTAAAACTCGACACAATTAATATTTTAACTCTTATTACGAATTTAATTTTATAAAATCAATGCTATCACAGTGAATATTAATGATAAAATGTAATAATAAATTTCTTAATAATTATTGATTAAACAGAAATAAATTAATTACAAATTTTTAAAATGTTGCATTTCAAAAATATATTTTAAATTCATTTTCGCAAAAAAAAAAGAAAAAAACACGTTTGCAAAGATTTTTCAAACTCTTCTTTCCCTTCCACTGGACGCTCGCCTCTCTTACTACCTGAAGAAACAAAAAAACAAAAAAAAAAAAAAAAAACCGAATCGGAAAATTAAACGCGAGCGTCGTGGCTCAATCGATCGATGCGGACCAATTTTGTTAAAGCATCGTGTGCTCTGATATTACTTTGTAAAAGCTATTCGACCGAAATGGTCGTTATTATTAGTTCGATTTTAAATTTAATGACTCGTAATCAGCATCGCTCTACCTACATTATAACTGTCCGTTTATGTGCATATAGATTCTCTTTAATAATCCATAGAACCCAAGCAAAGGAAAAAGATAAGCAAGAAGAGACAAATGGCAGAAGTGTCGAAGAAGAAAAAAGGAAAGATAAAACAGACTCGCATCCCAACCGAGGTAAAATTACTTTTAAATATAACGTGAAGCTACGTTTTAATTGACATCGCATTTTTCTCATTCGGAATCCGTTTTATTATTCCTACCGATATATTGTTGCCGACGTCGGAAGTTACAGCTGCGACATAATGAAATGTGTCAACAATCGCCGGAAAAATGAACGATTTATCCATAATTAAAAATTGATTCGAATAAAAATTATTTCATAACTTTTACGTACACCCAAAACTAGCTTCCGGACGAAGTCAATGTTTATCATAAATAATGCTGTACACATACGTTTAAAAGTAAATCGATTTCACGAATGATTAAATATTTACAATATTTTCATAATTCACGTTTAAAAATAGAGAATATTAACTTTTCAGTCATTTTGACGATAAAATATTCGGTCGTTTTATCGATTTTTTTTTATTGTCGAAAACAATTGATGGCTTACTTTGATAATAATAATAACAATAATAATAATAATAATAATAATAACAATAATAATAATAATAATAATAATAACAATAATAATAATAATAATATAAACAAATATAATAAGTATATTTTTAAACCTAATCTTTAATAAAATATTGCCGCGATTGTAATTCCGATAAACGAAAAAGTAATTAAATTTTAATTAACAATAAAATTTAACCGAGTCGAAATTTAAATGGCATATTTTCATGCTTTAAACGAAGCGTTTAATAAAATTTTGTAGCGAAGCAAACGCATGAAGTAAATACAGAAAATGCGTCGTTATTCCGAAGTTACGAGATGTTCATCGACATGGATAAACTCAAGCGCTCGACGAGTAAATGAAGAGCCGAGAAAAAGAAAAAACATCAAAGCGAGAATGAAAGAATAAGTAGAGATGAAAATGGGATGAAAGAAGAAGCGAGAAAAGAATCGAAATAGCTCGCGGTACTCTCCCTCCGTTTCATACGCGTCTCTCGCGATGCTTGCACGAACGTGTGTGTCGCGTGACCAAAGGTGTTAAGCGCGCGCCCGTAGGTACATATACGCACAAATACAGCTGACGCCACGGTATATCTGTCAAAGCCCCGGAGAGAAGCTCCGCGGGTCAAACCAAGCCAGCGATGCATCAAGCCCGGGATAATTTATGGTCCTTCATTCGTCCTACATCCACTTATCCTGGGGATCTTCTACCAAACAGATTTTCCCCTCGACGTTTCTTCGACTCTCTCTCTCTCTTCTGGTATGGCTTGAGCGCCGGCGGCCCGTGCAAGAATCTGAAAGTCAGATACCTACACACCGAGTGCGCCAGTCGTGACGCTTTGCCCGTGACGGAATTCGACGTAGCGAAAGCTCTCATAAATATCGGCGTCCCTCGCTTTGGCCACCTGCGTTCCACGTATCCGTACGCAAATTTGAATTATTTAAACGGCCATACGGAAAGTCTTTCCGGGTATTGTCGTACTTTTATTTCGCGGTGTTACACCTGCCGCGCGACACTCTACCCCGCTCATTACAATATAACGCGCGTTGAATTTTAAAGTTTTAGAAAGCTCTCTCTCTCTACCTCTCTCGCTCGCGAAAGTTTTTACTCACTCTCTCTCTCTCTCTCTCGCTTAAGTCGCGCGAGATCTACGCGCAATTTGTCATTCAAATTTTGAAATAACACGTTAAGCGCTCGTGTTAAAGGATATGAAGTTAATGAGTAACAGCTGGCTTCTGTTTATACAATACTTGTACGCATTTTCCGCGTTGGCGTAATTACACCAAGAGCGCGTAATGCGATAAAATTTTGCGATACTTCGTTTTGTCATAAATGAGCGGTAAATTTTGCATTTGTAAAGCTGACCTTTTTTTTTTAATGTGTGCACATACATGTACAGTATTACAACCACAATAGGATGTTGGTATATTATACTGAACTGTACGAATAATAACTTTTTTTTTCCAATAATTTTCGTGATTTATCAAATAACCGCGGGAGTTTGTCCTTTTAAATCGTACAATTTATTTTTTGCGAGCTAAGCTCCGTAACAACGTGTACATTGTTATTTTAAAAAGTATAAATTATAAGAGCCGTTGTTTCGCATATATATTTTTCAGCGGAAAGGGCCTATATTGTTAACACAAAAAAAAATAAAATAAAATAAAAAAAAATAAAAAAAAAAAAGAAAAAAGAAAAAAAGAAAAAATAAAGAATTAAACGTGCCTCTGGTTAAGCGGCAAGATCTTGACAATTCATGGTATGCGAGAAGGTTACTCACGAGAAAAGGTAACCTAGTAGAGCCTCTAGCATTTCCGCTCTTGTTGATGCTCACAAGGTTTATATCAGAGGAAAAAATTTTGGACGAATCTTCGCTCACGATAATCTCAGAGCTTTCTCTCTTTCTCTCTCTCTCTCTCTCTCTCTCTCTCTCTTTTCTTTCTTTTAAAGAATTTCTTTCTCCGGCTAGTGCTTTCTTCGCTACGTCTTCGAGAACTAAACGTGAAACTGAAAGAGATTTTTTTTCGTTCTTTCAAGCTTGATTCTTACACTTGGACGATCCCAAAAAGTTAAGCCAGAGATAAATAGATACTCGCTTTCTGCGAGCTGCTAAATTTTTCGTGGCCTTGTGAAAATCGTCATATGTACTGTTTTTAAATAATTGCGATTGTAAGACTATTTAGATTTCAAACGAGTAAAATAAAGGACTCTGACTATAATGCTGCTTGCTTCGTTTTATTTAACGAAAAATTACGCTCGACTATTCATTGATGCGCGAGCCTTTTTGATATGCGCGATGCAGCTATCGCAGCGGCGTCGAGCTAGTTGCCGCGAAGTGCCAACTTCGCGTTTTTTTTTTTTTTTTTTTTTCTTTCGTTTTTTTATCTATAATCAAACTGCGATGGGGGCCATAATGCTATTCGGTATGAGTAATATAAATAAAAATTTAATAACGTAATCGTTAAATGAAATAAATTAATTTATGAAACACATTATTTTATCAAAGCGATTCAATTGCAATGTTAAAAACAGTTTTGAAGTTTCATTAAATAAGTTTAAAATAAGTACAATCGAGTACAAAGCATATTTCGAAATTAACAGGATTTCTGTATACAAGCTTCAATCAGTTTGCTAATGGCCGCGAAAACTAAACGGACGTTTCGTTGCAACCACGTAATTACAGATCGAGCCTTTTGAACAAATGGAGTAAAACCGGTCGTGGGATATCGTATTTCGAGAAGATAGAGAGAGAGAGAGAGAGAGAGAAAGAGAGAAAGAGAGGATGCGTGGGACGATTGCTCCGATTACTCCAAAAGACGGAACGGTCGGAGAATCGTTACGGGGTAGAGGGGAAAAAACATTGAGTACAATTAGAGCAGAAGTCACGGCGCCGATAGCTCGTGCACGCTCCTCGCGCATCCATCCTTGCGTCGCTCACCCCACCTTCGTCGTCGTCGTCGTCGTCGTCGTAGTCGTAGTCGCCGCTAGCGTTCTTCGTTTCTACCTCCACGTCCGCCTCGTCGTCGTCGTAACCGCTGATTTAGCAGGAAATGCATATTTCACGTGGAAAAAATGAAAATTTAATAGAGAGTGCGTATACGCGCGCGAGAGGATCGCTTTTTTCGATTTCTACCTGCCTCTCTTTCTTTCTCTCTCTCTCTCTCTCTCTCTCTCATACTTTATGCGCTTATCATTTAACGCATAAATACGTTATATGTAGAGGTATGTCTTGAATTAGGATGGAAAAATGCCCATGTAATTTGACCACTGTTAATGGCACTACGATACGTCTACATGCTTTTCCGACAACAAATTAACGAGAATTTTCTTTTATAACTTTTTGCGCATGCATTCTTTATGCACAACCGCTTTTTATTCGAAATTTCTTTCGTTTCTATTTTCTCTTTTATTATCTTTTGTTACTTTTTCCTCTATAGTTTTTCTAAATTTTCTTTGTTTCATTTAGTTAAAATGAAATCATCGGAATTGTGTTCCGTGCAGAACAAATGGAAGTAAAATAATCCGAGCAAAACTTTTTCTTAATAATATGTTATTTTTCATCGTTATTTTTGTGAAATAATTAAAGAAAAAAATTAAAATTTAATATAAAAAATATATTTAAAGAATAATTAAATTTTAACAGTAAAATACAAAAATTGAATTTATTCAATATATATTTTTCAACATTTTTTTTTATATACGATTGAAATAATGTTGTCGAACTTAATTATTCGACAACTTTAATAGTTTACTTGCCATATATCTCTTTTATCTTACCCATCAATCAGAGAAAATTAATAAATATAGTACGTAATATATTCTTATCATACACATGACTGATAATAGACGTGCATGATGAAAGAAGATGAATAAGAAAATGGATTTCAGAAAAAATAATATCCTCTCTCTCTCTCTCTCTCTCTCTCTCTCTCTATTCTCTGTGATATGGTTTTTAGTATACTCATTCAATAAATATTGATATTTTATCTTTGTTATTGCTTACACGAAAAATAAAAAAAGTTATTGCATTTATTTAATTCAGCTACTTGCGACAAAAATAATTTTCCAATATTTTTATGAAAAATTAAAAGTTTATCTTCTTGATTAATTCTAGAAACAAATTTGATTTCAATTATGAAAAAGTATACGCAAAATATTATTGTTATTGCAACTTTAAAATCTTGTTCTTAAACTTCAATACACGTGAAATCTTAAAGCGAAGAATAAATATAAATGAAAATAAAATTTTGTTTTGAAGTATTTACACAGAAACATGAAAGTTTCAATATTACTTTTCTTAAGATTTTTGGCATCGGTTCAACTTTATCGATCGAAAAAATCTTATCATTTTCTCCTTTAATGAATTCAACCATTGACTGTAATAAAAATTCTCAATGAAAATTTTTTTTTTCCTAAAAAAAAAAAAAATTCTACATTTGTAACTGACTTCATATACTGATTATTTGTTTTTCTTGACAATACATTTTAATATTAAACATAATTAATATATCTTAAGTAATTTATCCTCGTATCCACGTTAAATATAGTCTTGCAAAACACGCAAAGTACATTTGTAAAGTTCCTTCGTCATCGTCGATCGAGTTCGCGAGCGTTGAAAAAAAAAAAAAAAAAAAAAAGAACGAAAAGAAGAGGAAGCGAAAACACGACAAGTCGCTCTACGAATATATCCCGCGTGGTATCATCATTGGCTCACTCAATGAATCCGTCGGGCAAAAATTTCTATAAATATATAAATCATATGCGTACAACGTAACACGATGCTCTTATTCATTCGTATCCATCGTAGGTGCGCATGTATACGCAAACCTGCGCACGGAATCGAAGAGTGCGCGCGCAGAGAGAAACGAGACTCGGACGACGAGTAGTCTAAAGAGAGAGATAGAGAGAGAGAGATAGAGAGAGAGAGAACGCGGCAGTAGGGAGAGTCAGGATCGAGTCAGCCGGCTCACGAGGGAAACAGCGCCGTCAGTCTACCGAGGGCGCAGTTACCGGCAACGTGCGCCGCGCCAACGCCGAGCTCTCCGCTCTCGCTCTCTCACTCTCCTTCTCTCTTTCTCTTATTTATCTTTCGTCCTCGTGTTCTCGCGTGTGCCAACTACCCCTTGATAAAATTGGCGCGCTCTCTCTTTCTCTCTCTCTCTCTTTATCTCTGGCTTCGTATACCGAGCCTACAGCTAGCCAACGAACCTAAGGTATATACACATATCAATTCCTTCTCGTGTTGACCGAAAAAAAAAAAAAATAAATAATAATAATAATAAAGTGATGTTTTTATTTAAAGAAGTGTGACGATCGGTAATTATTAATTTTCCAGCTCTTAATTTTTTATTGTTTATTGTTTATTTATTTATTTATTTTTTTTTTGATTATTATTATTTTATTCATTAACTTTTTTTTTTTTTCAATTTTTTTATCTTACATTAAATAATAATGGTGAGTTTGCAGTGATGAACGTGTGCTAAAGCTATCGATAAGTATTAAAACTCGAGAAGAGATTTTTTCGTGTGCGAAGCTTGCCGCAACTACATTATTGTCGTTTGTTCAGGTAAGACCCTTATATATCTAAGTAAGAGCCCATAAAAATCGTGACGTCATCGCTCACTCATTTTCACCGTATGTCTACTTTTTGCGAAAATGAATCGCCTTGTTCGCACCTTGCGCATTACTTGCGTCACTTTCAATAATAACGCGAACTCGCGAGTCCTTGCGCGAACTACGGCCTTGAGAAGTATTCAGACGAAATTCTTCGTTTGTTTTTTTTTACGCAATGCGCGCGTAGAAAGAATATTATACCCGCGCATTTAAAGTATGCAAATTTTTCGCAAATTAAATAGAATCAAATTTATATCCGAATAAAATTATTTAATTCTCTTACTTTAAGTTAAAAAATGCTGCGTTATTATTTAAAGATAAAATACGATAAAATTTTATAAGTTTCAATTGAATTAGCATTTTTAAAATGCAAAGAAAAGCGCATTTGGATACGAAAGTGCGATGACGAAAAATAAATATGCCCTAGTTTTAACGCTTATTGAGGGTAAAGTTATGAACCTTCGGTGTTATTTCTTTTAGTTATAAATAATAATTGACGACATTATAAGTCATGAACTAGTATTAATATTCCTCGCATTTATTATTGAAAAAAAAAAAAAAAAAAAAAAAAAAAAAAAGTGAAAATAATGAATTAAACAATAATTAATTTCATTTATTCAAAAGTGTGCGGTAATAAATATACATAATGACCCAATGTACTTTGATTTATAATAGAAAATAATAAAATATGCAAAGTCGTTAATCATTTAAATTGCCCATCGTTTATGAAAATATATCGTATACCGTTTAAAAATCAAGCAAAGAATTATAAAATTAACAATTTTATTACGCGTTATATTAGCTTAGCTTTCGATTTCTTTAGGTCTTAGCTTTTGGTCCTGAGAAAGTAGCGAAAGCTCTAGCGACAGAGTACAATTTTATTACATGCAACTAAAATAATTTAACCGAAATCTTGATCTATTATTCTTGGTAACGTATCAACTTGACAACGACAAGCAATCCGTAATTTGACTTACAATATTTTACTTTAATTTTTAATTTAATTGTTCTAAATATATAAAGTGTAAGGTGAAAATAGCATAAGCTTTCTCATCTTGACAAACAAGACAGAAAGTATATAATTTCTCGCTTGAAATGTTTAATGTAACGTGATTCATTTTTTAATATATATATATATATATATATATATATATATATATATATATACAGAATACATATATTGTTTTTTAATTAAATAAGTGATTTTTAGTAAATAAATAATTTAGTAATAAATAATTTCATTAGTTATACAATTGGGATTCGATTGCGAAGGACAAATACGCATTATAAAAAATTACATGTAAGTCTCTTCAACCCAAATAAAAAAATTTCTAATATGAATTATAAGAATTTTCTTATAATACACAATACACAAATTTTGTTACACCTTATTTGAAATAATGGTTACTTAAACTGTATGAAGATGTTACATTGCGCTTATAAAAATAATTTGTCATGATTAATAACCTGTTCTCTATATGCTTTTTTTACAAATCAAATATCTCCAAAATTTTAAAAATGTAGATATAAAAAATTTTATTGAAATTAGAATCCAAATATCAATTGAATAAAGTAAAAAAAATATATATGTTTTTATCAATGAAAAATCAATGAAGCATTTTACATATCGCACAAAGGTAAGCGATTTTTTTCATTCGAAAAAGCGTAGAAAATTTTATTCACTTGAAAAAAAAAAAAAAAAAAAGAAATATTATGATACAAAGCGTTTCTGTTTCAAGAAATAATTAAAAGAGAAAATAAACAAAAAAAAAAAAAAAAAAACAACCCATAGATATCATTTGAAAATTTGTGATTCATAGCGAATCCCGCGCTCATGTAGGATAATCAACCTCCAGCTTTCGGGTATTTCCACGGTGCGAATCCATTTGTTAAATTATTCAATGTAATTTAAAGTGTTGACTTCAGCGAGTGCACTGCACACGCGCACGAGTACGCGTTGCCGGGTACAATGGACGAAAAGCCAAAACTAATTTAGCAAGCGGGAGTTCTCTCTACTGGCTCAGAACGCATCATAAAGAAAGAAGATTCTTTAGCTGAAGTAGATAAAATGTCTTTCTTTAAATTTTATGATAATTTTGGGCTCACTTTTTTAATTTTAATACAAAATTCAATGAGTTGATTGTCATTGTCGAAATAACACGAATACGGTTTCAAATGTATCGGATATTTTCAAAATATAACGCAATTTAATATTTCGATGCGGAATTTGTTGATTTGTGAAAAATGAATATATTATTTTCGTATTCGAATAAACAATATTGGTTTTCAATAATGTTGAATTTTTATTTATATATTAATCGATAGGAAGGAATTTTAATATCACGGCAAATATATTTTCAGTTATTATTATTATTTTTTAATTTATTTATATTTATTATTTTCACTACTTTATCCAATTGCGATTTAAAAGAATAATTTTAAAATATCTAAACGCTCTTAGAAACGTTGTTTAAACATACCATACGTTTATATGTTTCTATCTTAACTTGGAATTAACCAACCCAAAAGCGGATGTGCGCCTTCAAACGCTTACCCAAAAACATACGCGCGCATACCGATAATCATTTGTACAGGCAATCAAAATAATTACCTTAAACGTATAAATGGCTCCTCTTTCCATCAAATCAAGTGGGATGTAAAGATGTGGGAGTTTCTGAAATACATCGCTCATACGACAGCACTACTCTCTCTCTCTCTCTCTCTCTTCCTCATTCACCTACTCTCTTATAAAGAGAAACAGTGCGCTTAATTAATTTCTAAATTATACTATGCAGAACGGTTGCTTCGCCCCTTGGTTCTTATATGTTATAACAACATAGGCCATTGTATAACTTGCATTATAATATCATTGCGGTGTTTGCATAATTTTCATTCTTCTTTTTCTTCCCTTAAGATGTATAAAAATTTTGCAAGCAAAATTCAGCAAACAGAAGTTTATGAAACATAATATTAATATAAATTTTCAACGAAAAGATATTACGACATTTTAAAATTTATTCGATCATTTTACTCGAATTTTTTAAACAGTTATAATTTTTAAAAATGTTAAAAAATGAAAATTATCAAAAAAAAAAAAAAAAAAAAAAAAAAGTGATTTTATTAATAGAATATATTTTCGATTATTTTCATCGAATAATAACTTCACTATTCCGACGCTATTGTTATAATACTGCAACTTTACCACAAACACAATTTATTGGGTTGAGATAAAATTTTTATCAAAATTTTATTGGAAAATTTTTCGTGTCGTTATATTTTGTAAATATAAAGCTTGAGTCAATCCTTTTTATAAGTAAACTTTGACATTTTACAAAATTTTAATTATTTAATGTGCTAAACCACAGAAATAAAAACCGTAAAGCGCAAAGTGTCAAATTGAATCTGTAACTATATTTCATTCAAGCCCGCATTCATTAAACGACAAAATTATTGCACGCGACAGTGTTGTAATGGAAGTATCGCGTTTTCCATGGAACGTTTTCTCCAAGTTTAAGTAAGAAAAATTTAATTTAATTTAATCTTTTATCTTTATGTTTTTTTTTTTTTCATTTTCTGATTAAGCTGTTACGATAATCAAATGTAGAATATCAACATTACATGGCATTATAATTAGTTTTACCGAATGAAAAAAACAAATGATTTAATTATAAATTATAATTAAAATTTTTTTTTTTTTTTTTTTTTTTTTGCGATTTTTGTTTTTACTCTTCGTGCTCGAATTTTCATGAACGTGAGAGATGATAAAAATATTACTTCGACTTGATAAATTTCTCATTAAAAAAAAAACTTTTGTCGATAAATAAGTTTAAAAAGTCATTACTTTGTTAATTATAGTAAAAGTAAACGATCGAAAGCACGCAATAGGTGCACAAAACATAACAGCAGTTCCTTTATTTGTGCTTTTTATTATTTTAACTACAGGTAAGCGCGCAGCCTGCTAAAGCTTTTGTATGGATAAAAGATCTCCTCTTTAAAAATAATTTTTCGCAAGGAATCTCGCAAAAGGAAAGCAAGTCTGTACTTGGATAAATATTGACAGGAGCGTAAATAAGCCTGCGAAGCTGAACCGGTAGAAAAGCTTTCTGTCCGCAATCTCGTAACTGAACTCTTTTGAGCTCGGCAACTCTTTTAAGCCGCACGATTCCTCGCATTAGGCAAGATCTCACTAGATTGCTTCATCGATTTTCTTTATCTCTCTCTTTCCCTCTCTCTCTCTCTCTCTCTCCCTCCTTGCAATCGATAGCAAAAGCCTTAAAAGCTTACTCTTAGTGGCTTGGCTTTATGGACGCATGTCCATCTGTGAGAGAGTGGATAGACATGTGTATAATGTACGCGTGCCGTTTACAAATGATGACCACCTATTGAAACATCAGATTCATTGAGAAGTACAGTAGTAAGGATAAATTTTTTTCTCTGTATGCAAAGAATTTTCGCTTTTACCGCGTAATAGGAGAATTCGTAAGTAAACATGTTACATTTTTATTCATGACATTTTTAATTATTTTAAATACAAAATAATTAATTTTATCAAAGTGTGCGCGCTTTTAAAATATTTGCTTCTATTTTAAAATAAAAAAGCATGATTCAAAATAAAACGCGTTTATTACGTAAAGATGCGTCGTTATTATTGAAATAAAATTAAAAATAATTATCAGAAATACAACTGTTTAATAATTATAAGTAGTTTTGCTAGTTTTACCGGTGAGTAAAAAATGCGCACTCTTAGAGAACTGGTCCTATAAACGAGAGTACGCACAAGGTACCCTAAGAGTACGCATTGTAATCCAAGAATACCTACGCTATGCTTTTGGTAATAATTCATTATTTTGGATAAATGTTGAACGAATTTTAAGTAAATTGCGGAATCGTTTTTTTTTTTTTTTTTTTTTAGGCTGGATTCGAGCATACCTAATGAGTCAGCAATATGCCACTTACTCTTACTCTATACACTAACTTACATAAGTGTCAAATCCTGTTTCTTTAATAATGATTATTCTAGCGAGTTTCTATGGTTTTGAAGTTATTTCTAAGTTAAATAATCGTAATATTAATTGAAAAAATTCAAGAGTGCGCGCTAAAATCGTGTTTTCTTTTTTTAGCGAAATATAATAATTTTTCACTAAATTTCGTCGACACATTTCGTGGCAGCGGATAGCTGGTCAATATAAAACTGAAATTTATTAGAATCGTAAATATTCGAAGCAAATATGACCGCTGCGAACTCTAAGAGGCCACAAACTCTTAGGACACTCTTCCCCATCATGATCCTTATTTCTTTTAAATTACGATCCTTATTTTTTTCTTTTTTATTTTCTTTTCTTTCTTTTTTTTTTTTTCCAAGCAGAACTCGTATTTTAAACAACTTTTTTAGCATCCGGTTATTAAAACTTAATAACTTTAATGAACTTAAATATAACTGTTGAGATAGTTTTGAAATTAGTAATTATAACTTGCCGAAAATTCTCTCAATCAAAGGAACTTATGAGTTTCTTCTTCCAGGTATTTTGGAAACAAGATTAGAAAATAAAAGATTTCCTTACACGGCTTACGATAGCTTTTATATTTCGGATAAATGTAATTCTTTCCGATTGATTGTTAGCAATCGCGGATCGTTAATAAATTTTATAGAATAATTAAATCACTTTCATTATCTATTAACTCGTTGACGGAAAGTGATAAAAAATTTAAATAATTGCAGGCGATATTTTAAATAATTTAAAATCATGGAGTATGATTATCTAAAATTTTTTTATAATTAATTCAACGCGATCTGCGGTAAAACTTTCACAGCTATCTTGAGAATTTCACCTTAGGCGACTTTTTCAGATGCAATTCCGATGAAGATAAAACTTTTTACTGAATCGCATACTTGGAGTGTTACAATCTCTGACTTCAATGAGCTTAATCGATTATATAAATAGCGTACGTGTGCAAACGTATGTCTGTGTGTGTGTGTGTGTGTGTGTGCGTGCATGCGTGCGTTTTTATGTAAAACTTTATACGTATACATAAAATAAACGTTATATATAACGTAAAACGTACAAAATTAGTGTCGCGTCTTCTTTGATTTTGTCTGTTTCATTTTTTCTTCCTTAACTTTTTTTTTTTTCTCTTCCACGCTCTTGAAAATTCTCCGTGTAACTTTTGAAGAATAAATGATTGACATTGAGTATTCACGTGCACGTCTAGAAAGTTCTGACATACATATCTTCAAGACTTGAGAGTTCTACATATGTAGGTGTGTGTGTGTGTGCATATATATATATAGAAACTAGGCGATAAAACACATTGTTTTAAATTTTATTTAAATACCCTTACAGTCAAATGTACGTGCAATAAAAAATTTGACATGGGTTACATTAATAAACTCTTTCGAATGATAAAATAATTATAAAATCATTATATTAAGTTTATGAAAGTAAAATCTTAAGTAATTGCAATCTATTAAAAATTATAATAGTGTTACTTTTGCCTGAATGAAATTGCTTTAAAAAATTGCTTCATTTATTGAATAAAATTTTCAAAATTATATTCATAACATATTGTTTAACGAGCTAATTTGTCTAAATCATAAAAGTATAACTAAAGAAACGGCTCTTTGATCTTGCGAATGTAAAATTTCGGCTATTGCTCGTTGCAGCCACAACTTTTGTTGTATAAGCTTGCGAATTATCCAGTATTTCATTAGAAATTTATGAGTGCGAAATTATCGTTACCGAAAGCACAAGACGTCCTCTGCAAAATTTATGCATCTCTCAAACTAAATGCATTCTCGTTGTGTACTTTAACTTAAATCTCTTGCGGCAGAAAGGAAAATAATGAAGTCAGCTACTGAATTATTTTAACTTAAGACGCTTAATTTAAAAGCTTAACGAAAGTACAGCTTATTTTTTAATTTTTTGCTTTATGCCATAAAAAATATATTTATAGTATAAAATATACGTTTCGCTCAGAAAAATAAATTCACGCAATAAAATTTTGAAATATAAAAAAAAATAATAATAATAATGAATAATAATAATAAGAAATCAGACAATTATTTTGTCAAAAAAAAAAAAATTTATCTTATTAATTTGAATTAATTTCTAATTTCAATTATAATCATCTATAATTTATGAATAATGTATTCTTCTATACTTTCTTCGAGAACAATTTATTTAAATATCTGATTGTTATAAATGGCAAACTATTTATTAATCTTATTAATAATAATTATATTTTATAAGAGTCATTCCAGGTGATCAATTCTTAAGTTTCATGCTGTATAGGTAAATTTTCGAGTGCATTTGTGAATGTAATAGCACATAAAACTCAATGAAATTCTATTAAATGTATATTAATATTTAAAATATTCAAAGCTGCTTTGTTAATTTATTTATTATTTTTTGCTTTTTTCTAAATTATACGGATAGTGTTAAAAATGTAATAAATGAATCATAAACTTATTTTTATTAAATTTAATCACGAAATAATGAGCTGAAAATATCACAACGAGCAGAGGATAACGAATACAAAATTGAACAAAAAAAAAATAAATAAATAAATAAAATCAAAGAGAAACGTTTCGCTGTGTTAAGCGAATAAGAAAATTGCTTTTATCAGTGGACTTTCATCGATCGATTACATGATTATTCGAGCGAACGTTTTTACGCCATCAAAGCTATAAATTTACAGTTCGGAGACTCGTTACCGACCATTAAAATTACTTTAAAGAATTCAAAAATTTAATCGTACCGTAAACAAAATAAAATATTCTCTTATTGTGCAACGAAGTAGAGATGATTTACTGAATTCCTCGTTTCTTGTCTTTTATTTTCTTGTGCACTTTTGTATGTGTGTGTGTGTATATATATATATACATTGTCAAGAGGTTGATACACGTATTCGGCTCGGCATCAAAAACTCATTTATTATGGTTCGAATAGAATTTGCACGAGAGATGAGCGAAGTTTCATTTATGTAAATATAATTATATAATATATAACATACGTATATTAAAAGATTCGCTACCCTGGAAAAATCATTATTAAATAAGACCTAATCATCAACTGTTAAGAAAGTGATATCCATATTTCGTATGGATAATATTAGCTCCACTTCGGCTCTGAATTTCATAATGTTATCGATTGTGACGAGCTCTTGCTATTCATTGTGTGTTAGACCGTAATACGAAAACTGAATATCAATGAATACAGTATAACTCTAAATTTATAATGATTCGTTTGAACGATCGAAAACAGTCTATAAGCTTATAATATTGTTTAAATGTAACAATACTATTTTTAAAATCATTTAGATTATTATATTAATAAGATTTAAACAACGTTAAATAACATTCTCGAATTTATAATGTAATAATGCCCAAGAATTAAAAAATAAAATAAAAATAAAAGATTAATTTTATTTTAATAAAGACATATCCGCATTGCTGGCGCATCTATAAAATTAAAGCAAATATCGTAGCCATCAGATATTCGACGGTCTCTTTTACAGTTTCATTTGTGAGCTCCAAAGTTTTGTTTACCATTGCGAATTTCGGCCAATATTCAGGACCATCATTTAAAAATCAATTTAACTGCTTTATCTCTGATATTGACCGCTTAATCAAAGTGATGAAAAAACTTTATGGATTTGATAAATACAAAGTATTATATGTTGAAAGATACTTAAAGTGCGACGTTTTTAGCTACCTTAGTAATAATGGAAATTTTCAGAAATTTATTAATACGAGATAAAACTTGAGAATTAAAAAGAGCGAATGTTATCCATTTATTTCGAGCAACGTTTTATATTTTTGAATTGGATCAGTTTCTAATATAAGCATAAGCAACAGGTAATAGAATTTGTAAACAGATTAAATTTTAGATTAGATATTCAAAGGGCTAGTCGGAGCAAAATAAATATTCGCTTTTTCTCTATTTCTCCTTCATTCTCTTTTATCACGTTTTTTGTTTCACACTTTTCCTACTCTATCTATGTTTTTTTTTTTTCTTTCCGTTCGTTCTAATTTCAAATGGTAATATTCAATAAAGAACATATATATGAAAAAATTTGACATTTACAGTAATATACAACAAAAAATTTTTTTAATCGATCCTTATTTTATACTAAAAATAATGATCTACGGTAATTTTTATAAAATTAATATTATTTATATAAAATATTAAAATATTAATTACCTTATTGTTTTACACGATTCAACTTCATCAAATTACAATATTATTTGTTTCCATTTGTTATCGTTTGTTTAAAATTTATTTAAATTTTGTTTTGCGAATAATTAATTTTTTCACGATAGTCCTAAAACTAAAGTTTAAAATTTTTTTTATCAAAGTCTATACGTTTGTGAACCTCTTACATGTTTGTTAGATATTATTTATTTTATTATAATTGTATATTGTTATTAATTAATTTTCATAAAAAAAATTCCTGAATATACATTTTACATCATTCATTAGTTTTATGCACAATAGGAAATTGATGCTTTTGAAAGATTTCTATTTAATAATAGACCTTAAAATCCTTTAGTTAAAGCTTAAAATACGAATGGTACACATTCAAAATAGCCTGTTAATCTCCAAATCGATTATTCCACTGTCGCCCACATCTCTGGACCGAAACCATTAGAAAGTCCTTTGGCCAGCGCTCGTTCATACATTCTGTCGCATAGAACAACTCGATATCAAGGATCACTAAGGCGCGTCGATCGAAAATCCTGGTGCCCTCACCTCTCTCACAGACACCCTAGCGTACGTATGCACATACAGGCTTTACCGGTTGAAATTACTATTAGCCCCTTAATTGGTAAGCCACAGATTTACATTCACTAAAATCGGCTTCTTAAGTCCAATTAAATATCAATTTAGCGAGTAAGGATAACGTGAAACGGCGATGCATTGTTCGGAAGAGCTAGCTCCTTTCAAGAATAATAAAAGCAATTTTTAATTATCTTCGATCATTTTTTTAAAAATTTAATTTTAAAAGCATATTTAATCAATGATTATTAATAATTTTTTTTTTAAATTACATAGAAGAATAAACCTTTTTTTTAAACATCTAAAAATTTATCGTACAATAATATTTTTGAATATTTTATTAAAAACTGCTTTTAACATTTAATTATTTCTTTTTATTTTATTTATTATTAAAATTTATACAACAAAGTTATATTTTAGGAGCAAGTTTATTTTCCTTTATTTTACTTTATTTATATACATATATTGTATATCGTAGTAAAATTTTCTTTTTTTTTTTTTTTTTTTTTTCCATGTCATTTATCCTCGTAATTAAGTTTTTTATCAATAAAAGTAAACCAAAATTATAAAACATAATTTTCACAATGTATTCGCATACACGAATTGACTTTGGTGCTTCGAATGAGTTACTATTATGCAAGATAATTTTAAATACAAGCGTATTCGCAAAAATGAAATTCGTTTTACGAAGCGAGTATCTCTTCATCGCTATTTACCGAGCCCATAAGAGTACAATTGATTGCGACAACATTATTTGCCATCCTGATTACTCTTTATGTCAATGTGAGAACAGAAGTAAATCATTCTCCTTATTCATATATGAGATATAGCCGAGAACGTTGCTGTAAAATAAATATACGCGATTAATTAAATTTTATTTATTTAGTAAGAAATAGAAATTTGATGCTTATTAGACAAAATTAATATTTGAACAGTCCATTGCTATTTCGATTTTTCATTGCTTTAACTTTTTTTTGAGATTGGATTCACGATTGATTTAGAAAAATTGAATTAAAAACATATGTCCTTGAACGGATATCGTTAAACTAACGACAGTAAGTGATTAATTAAAGTGCAGTAAGAATAAAGATAAATATATAAAGCGATAAATTATAATAAAAATTAAATTAAAGCAAGTAATTTAAAACTAAAACTTAAAGTAACGCGAAGTATAACTTAGACGCGAATAATAAATTAGAAAATATAAATAAAGAGAAAGTGCGAGAGAGGAAAACACATATCGAGAAAAAAAAAGAGAAAATGAAGAACGTAAAAATAGTAAATAAACGAGCAACAATACAGCCGAAATAAATTTGAACAAGAGAGAATGTATATGAGAGAGAGACAGAGAGTGAGGACAAACCGAGCGAACCGAATCGATGATAGTTTGATTGCGAAATACGCAAGATTGATTGATGATGACTTGCCGAGAAGCGAGCGAGAAAGCACAATTAATTACGCTGTTTGCTTTTGGAGACCCGAAGCTCGTGCGGATACGTGCATTTGGATTTAACGCGGAATAAATGATTCGGCGGCAGGTGGAAATGTTGCCGTTGGATGAACGAAACCGTTGGTAAACAATTATCATCTACCCTCTCGCTTTAATCTCGTTTGTGCATACGCGACTGCCAAAGCGCACGGCATTGGCCGTTGGATTTTTTCGTTGCTCTTTTTTTTTATCTTTTGTTTTTTTTTTTTTTTTTTTTTTTTTTTTTTTTTTTATCCTCCGCGATCTCTTTATCGTACTTCGCTTATCGACGATGCAGGACGGTTGTAAATATAATGAACATTTTCGACCGCGCGTTAAATCAAATCGTGAAAACTCAAAAGTATCGCTCGAATACTTTTTTATTCGAGTAACTTTTTTTAAGCACGAAAATCGATCATAAACAGAAGAATTTTTCAATTATTCGAAATTTAAAAAAATCGTAAATATTCAACATTTTAATCAATTAAATAACGGCGAGTTGCAACAGCCACGGTTATCAATTAGACAATGTTAAATAGAGCTCTCGCTTAATGGTAATAATTTGAGGGCACTCGATCGATTTTCCTTTATACGTAACGTTTGCATCGGCTCGCATACGAATACCGTACGAGGTTAACGTTAAAACCACAAAAAAAAAAAGAAAACCCAAAAAGTTCGCAAAAAAAAAGCAGAAAAAAAAAAAAAAAAAAAAAAAAATTCGCAAAGAGTAATGCGCGCGATGGGTGAATCGATGCGAACGTGGATTTGGCCAGTGAAACGATAAAACTAAAGTCGCGCTTTCTCGTTGGTATTTATAAGCGAACGAGTAGCTCGATTCATTCGGAGCAATTCCCATTCATTACGTCGTTGAAGGCAATCGAGATAACTAATTGGTATTCAGGGTAGGCTGCTCAAAGGACACTCCTAAATGACATAAACTAGAAGGGGGAGGAGACGGCATTCGGCGACCAGCATCGCCGATGGAACGAGGCTAGACTAATACAATTATCAGCGTCCGTGGCACGAGACAGTGACGAGCCTCCGCTACCTCCGTAAGCGTACGTCGACGGCCAAACTAGTTATTCGCTCTTGTCTCCCGACCCTCCCGACTCTCCGTGCCCTATATGTATATATACATATAACTATAACATACCTGTACCTCTAACGTCTTTCAATTAGTATTTCTGGAATGCGCCACGCTTAACTTTCCATGAATAATTTGTGCATCGTGTATGCATTCTCCCTCTCGTTTCTCCTGCAATTCTCCTTTCCTCCCCTCTTCTTGCCTCTATAGTGAATCTCCCTTGTGAAAGGCACCGGAAGTTTGAACTTTTTTCAGCCGTATTTATGCCTGTGTGCAAACCTGCACAATCCCACGCTTTCAATTCGATTTCCAACTTTCTAGAAAGTTATACAGATTTACGGTATGTACGTATACATACGTACAGGTAAATAGATGCATGCATATAAATATATATATATATATATATATATATATATATATATATATATATATATATAGATATATACATGTTTACATTGTTTGCTTCTTTTGAAGTTTTTCGAATTTATTTGAATAAGAACAATGCGAAGTCTTTCGAATGATTGTACAGAGCCCAAATACAGAAGAATCTTTTGAATATATTTATTGATAATGATTCGGTAAAACATTAGATTAAATGGAATTTTATATTAATTATAATTTTTTTAATTTAAAAAAAAAAAATTAATTATTTATTATTGTATTTTAATAAACTTTATTAAAAATTAAATAAATTTGAGAAAAAAAAATAAGCGTATCACCATTCATGCCTGACTACTCCTGGATTTATTCTACTGAATAAACTACTTCGTTCTAAAGAATCCATTTGTATGATTGTCATGAATGTCGTTTATTTCGAATTTATACGTGGGAATAATTGAATGTAACGACAATTTTTAACGTCAGCGCAGAAAAAGCGAACAAATAATTTTTTTCGTTTCTTAAATTTCATTTGTATTTCATTTGATTTCGGTGCATGAATGCAAATATTTGAAAAAATCACGAGTACCCATTTGCCATAGAAACGTTTTTATTACTGTAGATACCACGCATTACTTTCATTCAGAACATTTTTTTTTTTTCATCGTCGCATACTTAAATTAAAAAATTTACTATTTTCTTATTTAAGTATTTTTTTTTTTTTTTTTTTTTTTTATATATATAGTATTTAACAATTTGTATAATATCGATTTTTCACTAAAATCTGACTAAAAAAAATATATATATATATATATATTTTTTTTTTTCATGCATTAAAATGTAAATTTTTCGCGTATATTATTTAATCAATTATTATAATTTTAGTCATCTAATTAAAACATCCGCTAGTTATGCTTTTCAATAAAACAGACGTTACGACCGAACCTGAAGTGTTTGGCAATTTGTTATGACCTGTTCCTTAAGAGTTCAGCTTGGGTTCGTAAACAAATACTAGTATATTTATTTTCGTAGAAACTGCTCGCCCGCTCGTGAGCTAGTTCTCTCGACTTACCTTTTAAATGGAGTTTATTTATTTCAATTTATTAATTAATTAAAATTTAAGTTATAATTAACATCAGAATATTAATTATAACTTTAAAATGTCAAAGGTAAATAATTTGTAATACGCGAAGTTAAATATTCATTAATATTTATTCGAGAAATGGCGAAGTAACATTTGAAGTTTACAATGAATTTATAAATTTTCGTGTAATACATAATTATCGCACGCCAATTTCAGTAATGTAAAATGTAACGAATTTATCGAGCGAGAAGTTTAATTTATAATATTTAACGCGTTATAAACTATAAAATGAATCGCTTAAAGAAGTATTATGTAGAATCGGAACTCTGGGACGAAGATCTGGAAGCTCGATGATCGATGATTCCTCGGCGTGTGAGTCCTGGTTTTGTCGCGGTTCCGCGGAGGACTCGGCAGTCGCGAACTCCGACAACCTCGAGGGAGTGTTAGGTGCCTGCCACTACACGCCGAAGGTCCGGAGGGCACGCCAGTGGTACAAACACCGACGTATTTGTCGTGAGATGTATTCGTTGTCCTTGTAAATATCGAGGACTTGGGACAGACATTCGATTGATCACGAATCGAGGGCGCGAATAGCGCGAAGGGCGCGTGGATCGTAAACTCCGATTCGCGTGATACTAAACTCAAACTACGTTGATTCACCGAGGCGTACGAGTTAAGATAAGTTCGAGAAACCTGTTTTCTAGGCACTAACGTCGATCACCGAGGCGGTCGATTGCGGTCGCCAGACGCCGACTTCGGCGGGTTGCCGTTTGACTTCGAGGAGACCGCGAAAAAAATAAGAACGCAGTGTTATAAGGGGCTATACCCTTTAAGGTGTTTATATCCTCGCCTTGGAATCTTTACCTACAATTAGGTATTAAAGGAATGCCAAACTCGGGTAGATCGGGTAGAGCCATTTCATTGACCGTTTTTCGATGTATGCTTCTTTATTTTTGTGAATTAATAGAAATACAAAGTCTTATTTTTTTAGACAGAGCTTCGAATCGATAATCGATTAACTTGACAAATGTATAAAATGATTAAAATCTGTCGAGAAATAGACCATATAAAAAAAAAAAAAAAAAAATTAAATTTTCAACACATTCTGAATCCATTCACCTCAACGTATCTTCTTTTCCAATTCTTTTTCTTTCTCGCATTCGCTCTATCTCTTCGATCCCTTTTTCTAACGAAATACTGGATTACATATTATTTCAATTCGAGTATATACCTCGAAATAAACACACGCAGTAAGATACACAATAATATCGATCCTGTGACCGGCTGTCCGCATATGTACGCGTAGATATAACACGAAACGAAATCCACCCTTGAAAATTCGAATTGTATAAATAGTGATTTATGAGCACGCACAATATATATATATATATATATATATATATATATATATATATATATTATTCCAACTAAAGTAATTTAAATAAATGATTAACTTTCAGAATTTCTAAAGTTATAAAAATTATCAAAAGCAGCGTCATAATATTCCTCTTATACTTTCTCTTTCTGTTTCATCTTCTTCTTTCTCTCTCTATCTCTTTCCCTCTCTTACTTATACACATGCTTCCATGTAGACTCGCGCACGCATATTGACACGTTCAGACTCATTTAAAGATGAAAATATTTGCATATTACACATATTACATGTTTTCATACAATTCTTAGATTTTGAATACAATAAATTTAAAATTATTTATTAAATATTAGTTTAAAATTTAATATCACTGGCATAATATCATTTTAATAATATATTATTATTTTTTCATAAATTAATTTATTTATTTTAGATATATTCTTGTTTCCTCTTTCGAGAAATATAATTACATTAATGAGACACGTAAAACCTCTATAAAATTTTGTATAATATTATTTTAGTTAAAGTATAATCTCTTTCGCTTGGAAGGCGTTGAATTTATCGAAAATTATAATGAAAAAAAAAAAAAAAAAAAAAAATGAACACCTTCGAGCTTTGAGCTTGGAAACTTTTAAAAATAGAATAGCGCCTTTTTTAAATTGCCGTCGTACGGCAATACGTCTCGTTCGTTTTTCGTTCGTTATAGCCAGTGCAATTGTACTATTACCTCGATCTACTCAAAGAATATGCACTCAGGTTGATTAGTGTTGCCCTTCGTATATAAAAAGGGATATACATATATACGAGCAAAAGAAAAAAAAAAGAAAAAAAAAAGATTGACACCCATCCATGCCGCACATGTACCACTCTGGCTTTTTTGTAACGTTCGTTAGTAAAACTTTCTCTCGTTTCTTCCATCAATGTTTGCTGGTATATTATTGTGAAAAAAATTCAGATTGTACTTTTTACATCTGACAGGCGTAAAAAACGAAAGATGAATAATTGTGAAACTAGCTCATACCAAATCCATTTACAGTTATCAATTGCAAATTACAGAGAGTATTTATAAACTTTTTTATCGTGGACTTTTATTATTATTACTAATTGTTTTTTTGATTATATCGAAAGAAAATTATATTTTTTAAGTCAATAAAATTCAAAATATCATCGAAGGAATTATTCTACCGCGTTAAAAATACGTATTTTTACTGAAAAAATACCGGTACGATTCCGTTTTACACAAAAATACCAAATCAACGATAACGAGTTTTACCGTAAAGCTGAAACGTTAACTTACGTTACGTGTACCTTACGTTTGTTTTGATTGTTAGGATATTATGATTTAAAAATATAATAGGGATCGTTAGTTTATTAAAACTATTATTGCAGTAATATTTTAATATAATTTTTTTATTGTTGTTTTGTCTCGTGCATAAATTTATTAGAATAGGCGAGAAATTTAGATTAATCACAATACCATCCACGTGAGAAATTAAAAACATTTCTTTGCCAGTGGTATTCAGAGTGAGTCAGGAAAAGTACGGCTAAAAGTTTAAAAAAAGAAAAATTTAGATTGAACTATATTGTTTTCAATAATGTCCGAAAAACAACTGAAATTAAATTAAAAAAAAAAAAAAAAAAAAAAAAAAAAAAAAAATGGTAAAGTAGTGTCAATGTAATAAGTCAATTATGATTCAACTTAAAATAGCACTCTTATTGCAATATGTATTCATAAAACGAAAATATATAGGAAAGTGGTGTCTTCCCCACACCGGCATATTCCCCCGCTTTAACCTGTATTACAAGATAAGGTTATAATTACATTAATTTTGGTATTAATGCTATAATTATACTAAATTTTCATCAAATATTAATTTATTATTTTACCTTTATTTTTAAACACGTTAAAAATTTATAAATGTCGCCTTCACAAAGTTGAATCAGCAACTTTTTCAAGTAGTTGAAAACCATCCTTTTCATTCTTATTAACTACGTTACAGTTGACCTTCTTTTCAAGAGCTATCGATTTATTGAAGTATAAAGTGTCACATGTATAAAACTCTTCTTTTTAATTCCATTCCTTCTTTATACTCTTCAATTTTGTTTAATTTTTACGTATATTAACTAACTTATCCAAGAAATATCATATTTTTTTAAAAGCTTTTATTTTCTTTTGATTTTTAATAATAATTTTTAATTTTATATCATTTTATTATTAATTCTCGCAAAATATTGCTACATAAATAAAAAGAACATAATGTAATTCAGAAAATGAGAAGAAAATTGAAATTGCTCGAGACTGTTTTGATACATTGTAGAAAAGATAATTTAATATTTAGTTACAAGCAAAATAAATTATTGAACATTATACAAACGCCTCGAGCATTTTATAATATACTTCAAAATAATTATAAATTTTTCCAAATATTTATAAATTTTTGAAAATCTAATTTAATAATTTTTTTTTTCAATCTTTTATAATGAAATTCTTTTCGAATTTTTGTTGTTTTCTGCGTTATTGACTCTTTTCTTTTCAAATATTTTAAAAGATGCTTGTTGAACAAATACTTACGAGATGGATATGTATTTTCAAGAGATATGAGGAAAACATTTACATAAAATACAATTACATACGCCTAAGGTAAAGCGGGCAAATATGCCAGTGTGAGTGAAACGCCATTTTGTTATATTTTTGTTGTATGAATATATATGGCTATATAAGTGATATTATAAGTTGTATTATTATTGACTGATTACTTAGTTTACCGTTTTTTTTTTTTTTTTTTTTTTTTTTATTTTATTTTCACATGTTTTTCAGACATTATTGAAAACAGTATATATGGTAGTCCAATCTAAATTTTTCCATAACTTTGACATACTCTCCTTCGCGTATTTTTTATTTTTATTTAAAAGTATTTATGTAGATAATGAGTAATATAAAGAAGTTTATAATATAATAGTTTAAAAAAAAAGTTAAATTTTTTTGTCTGTAACAATAATAAGGGACCAAAACGTAATTGGGTTCAATTTGGACAATGTAAAATGTGGATGTTGTAAAAATGGAGTTTATCCCTTATGCACGCGTTAATAGTTATTAACGTTATTAATTATAATTAATCAACGTTAAATAATTATAATTATTTATTTATTTATTTATTTATTTATTTATTTATTATAATTATTCATTTAAAATTATTTAAAAATATGAAATATTTATCTTTATATAAAATATTATAAAATTGTAGATTATTTTTCATATTTTGTTAAAGTTTAATTTATGTGGCATCTTACCCGCATGCGTAGGATTTAAAAAAAAAAAAAAAATTATTTTATTAATAATAATATTTATTAATTGACAGTTAATATTTTAAATAAAGTTAAAAAGCATCGTAAAATACCCAAACTAAATCATTAAAAATACCATTGTATTAAAAATTTAATATTGAAAAAATGCATTCATTTTATACATTAAGCAAAATATTTTTTATTACAGCAAAAAAAAGAGAATGATATAGTAGCAAAATAATCAAATTTGATTAACTCCATTAAAATTCCTCTTACCATTAATAAGTGAGTAATCAAGCAATTTACACAAATTTATTATCATTTTTAATTATTTTTTATAGTACACAATATTCTTTTTTTTAAGAGATACTAAAAAATTTAAATAATCACAATTATTTTTACACATTGTTTATACATTTTTTACACTAAATCAGTTTCTGCTAATATTGTACTAGCGACACCAGGAAGTAAAAACATGTTCGTTTTCATTGTAGCACCACCAGTGTAGTGTTTTACTGATCTTGAGTTAACGTTTCTAAAGGAAAGAAAAGTTTTTTTGGGCTTAGCAAGTTATTTGTAAATTGAATAATGAAAAACGTCTATTTTTTCTGCGCGACTAAATTAAAAGTTTTATATTTTTCGCGAACTGTTAGTCATGCCTTTGAATTAGTCGAAAATTCAGCGTTAGTTGTGTTGTCCCACTGGAAAGGAGTTCTCCCGGGATTTCAATTGGTATCTGTCTTGTCTGGCATTACAACCCGCTAAGTCAACTGTTTCCTCGAATGTCATAAATCGATCCTACTATACCGATCTCATCTCCATTGTAGATAACTGCAATTCCAAGCAAGACAACCAAAAGCATCGACAACTGATCCGCCCTGTTGCCGTTGTAACCGAACTCGAGGCAACTCTGCTATTGTCGTGATTTCCGATGACCCAGTTGGCAGTTTTACCCCTCGCTAAGTTCTTCATCCGAGTTTAAATCTTGCGCATAAAGTCCGAGGGTCGGGAATTGATATGCAAATTTAAAACGGACATAAAGTTAAAGAGAACAACCCGACTTCATAATACCTCGTCATTAATTGAGTATGTGAGCCTGCCTCTACGATAACAAACTTCGTATCGGTTTTGTAAATTTCTGTTTGTCCATTATTTGGCGCCATTTACAATCTAAATCTTAAGTTTTGTTTCGGCCCTTTGTGTATACATGCATGCCCCATGTAATCGCGATCCTTCATATCTGGAATAAAACCAGGCTTATTAGATAAAGATTCATCGTGCATATTTGAGTCCTCGAATAATATGAAAACCGCCAATACCTTTATTCATCTAAGTCTGTACAACGTTATCCATTTTTTATTAAAGATTAACGACTCGATGATTTAAATTCGCTTGAGCGTCCACAAATTGATGACAGTAGAACTGTTGGAGTTACTCATCCATTTCCACGAAAACTCTGAAAATCCCGGAAATTAATTGTTAGGCGATAGCCAGGTACCAAATTCTATTTTTTTTTTTTTTTTTTATTCTTTTGAACGTAATAAGCATTATAGGATTTAGAACTTCACTCTTTTTTTAAATCACTCGTGCTGATCTAAACTATAATTTAGTACCAAATCCAATAAGAACCAACTATTATTTCTTTAATCACTTATATTGATCAAAATTATCATTTGGTATCAAATCATATAGGATTTCGAACCCAACAATTTAGCCTTTGTAATAAGTTTATTGAAATCTTCAAGTATGTCTCTTTGATACGAGGAAACTTTAAATATTATTTTTCCACCGTTCTGTTTTTTCAAATTTATTGTCTGTACTATTAACGTACTAAGGGACCTTTATCAAGAGAACGCAGAGTAATAATATTTTCCTAATTATTGTAAGCTATGCAGACTAAAAACTGTGAGATTTTATACTATTATATAAAAATTGATTAAAATAAAAATTACTATCTTATCAAAACTATCGATTAAAAATGTTTTAAATAAATTCAAAACTCAAATATATAACTAAAAAAAAAAGAAACACTAGAGGTCAAATGTAAATAAATTATAAGATAAAGCTAGGATAATAATTTTTTAAACATTTTTTAATAATTTATAAAAATAATTAGTTAGGTACAAAAAGAAGAAAAATTAAGTATTGATATGCAATTTTATTAATATATTGTCATAGAAATCATTATATATAAATAAAAATATTTTAAACTAATTTTTTGGAATTAATTTGATAATTCGATATACCAAAAAAAAAATCATAATTTTAAATTTTGAAATAATTTTATTTATTTGATATGAATACTCTTTGAATAGTTGAAATTTATATCTAAAATTTTAGTTGGATAAATGCAATTTCTTATAAGAACTAAAGGATAGGAAAAATAAAGAGAATATTCAAATGTTAATATTTCAAATAATATTTATTTATCATACATAAAAAAAGAAATAGCATAACTTCAAGCATTTTTATTTATTAAGATTTAGTCAAATTTTTAGATAAATATTTTCACATGCATATTCTTTAAAATAAAATAACAGATGCTGCTCCTGGAAGAATTAAAGAGCTTGTATCTACTTGACTTCCTTGTTTCAAGCCTGATTTAACGCTTGCAGTATAAATTTGCAACTTTTCAGGAATATTTAGCCACGCTTTTGCATCAATTTTAACACTGGTATATTTGAAATTTGTTAATAATACAACAGTCCGCTGACCAACCAATCTTCTAACAACTGCCAGTACATTTTCAGTAGCAAGTAATACTTCTGTTCTTCCTCTTAAAAGCACTGGTGTTTTTTTCAGTTTGGACAAGGCTTGAAATACTTTATAATGCGAAACATCAGCTTTTTTTTGAGCTTCCAAATTTAATGTTTTATAATTAGAATTAACTGGAAGCCACGTCTTTTGGTTTGTTGAAAATCCAGCACTTGTTGTAGCATCCCACTGGAATGGTGTGCGTTCTGGATCTCTTGATTTTAATTGATATCTTTCTGGGCCAGCGTTAATTCCAGCAGGATCCACCGTTTCATTATATGTAAAATATCTATCTGTCATTCCGATTTCATCACCATTGTAAACAACCGTAATACCGGGTAATACAGCAGAAAGCATACTTATTTGATCTGCTCTATTATTGTTTATACCATATCTAGATGCTACACGATGATTGTCATGATTTCCAACTACCCAATTAGGAACTTTGAGCGGAGGAATTGCATTCATCCAATCATCAATTATCTTTTTGAAATCCAAAGCAGTTGAATCATTATTTAGATTTGCAATAAACATAAAATTAAAAGGATTGGCTCCTATTTTATAAAATTGCATTGACTTCGGAATGGATGTATATGCTTCTAAGATTAGAAGCTTACCATCTGTTTTAAAGTCTCTAACGTAATCGTCTAAAAGTTTTTGCCAAGCCTTGACAGTCCCATATGTATCGTCTAAATCTCGCGTGTATGTATGATTAAGATATTCGTAATCATCTGATGGTACTTTACTACCTGATTGACTTTCGTTGCGAAATTGAACATCTTCAAATAAATGATTAACTGCATCAACGCGGAAACCATCAACTCCTCTTTTCATCCAGAATGTCAAAACATTCTTCATTTCTTGATCTAATGCAGGATTGCGGTAATTAAGGTCCGGTTGTCCAGCGTCGAAGGCATGGTAATAAAATTGTTTTCGTTTTTCATTCCACTTCCAAGCAGATCCACCAAATACAGAGAGCCAGTTATTGGGTGGTGATAATGTGCCATTTGGTAATTTTACTCCATCTTTCCAAATATAGAAATCATCATATGGTTTAATCCGATCGATACTGTTTTTAAACCAAGCGTGTTGATCAGAACTGTGATTGGGGACGAAATCTAAAAGTACCTTAAGCCCAAGTGATTTAGCCTTTTTTACTAAATTATCAAAATCGGTAAGAGTACCGAATTCCGGGGCGATGTTTGTAAAATTTGAAATATCGTATCCAAAATCTTTTTGAGGACTCGAATATATTGGGGACAGCCATAAAGCGTCTGCTCCGATGTCACGAATATGCTCGAGTTTACTGGTTATACCATTAAGATCACCAATTCCATCTCCATTGCTGTCCTTAAAACTTCGAGGATAAACTTGATAAATCACACTCGTCTTCCACCAATTAATATCCCGTCTACTTTCATCGTGTTCAATTTGAAAAGCAGTAGCACTTACGGCTAAAAGCCCAAAATTTAACAGAGCTATCCACATGATTGCAAAGATGAAGACTAAATATCTTCACTTTCTTGCGGATCAATTTAATATATACTACCTTGAGCAACCATTATCCTATTAATCACTTATATTTATATAAATATAGGATATCTTTGTTATCGTAGCATATTTCTTCTAAAAATGATAGCGATACCGCCGTTTATTATTTATAAAAACAATAAAAAATTGTAATTATCTAGAACACATAATAAAATTGTTAAATCAATCTTAATCAGTGGCAAAATTTTTATTAACATTTTAAAATTAATTTTTTAAAATTCAAATAATTAAAAAATAACACAGAAAAATGATTTACATATTTTATTATTTAACATATTTTATATTCGTTAACTTATAGTTGAAAGGTTTTTAGTTCGAAAAAATAAATATTGCAATAATATATTTTTTAAAATCATAATTTTTTTTAATAAATATCTAATGAATTGATAATTGCATAGCAATAATATATGTGTGCAAATAAATGTTAAAATTATAATACAAATTATTATAAATACTTAAAAACGATTAAGTTATAAAAACTAAAAATATTTATGGACCTTATCAAAATTTTACTCAAGTTCAAATGTGTAAAATTTTCCTATTAAATTATATTAACAATAATCTTCTGCCGTTAAAAAATATTAATTTTTCAGCTAGTTTTATTTCTTTTAAAAAATTGTGAATAATCGAGATTTTTAAAGACGAATTCACTACTCTCTAACGATAAGATTGCGGTGGTAGCAACTTACGATAATGACTAAATAAAGTTAACATAAGCTGGCATTAAACCAGAATCATGCATTCTTATCTATTATAAACTTAAGTTACTGCTACTACTCTTACGGTGTGTTATAACAGCCGCGATCGATTCCGAATATTTCATTTCTTACTTTTATTACTCGTGCAAAATAACGGGAATCTTTTTCTTCGCCTTCTTGTAGATAAAAAAGTCTTTATTAAAGTAAGATGAAAGTTCTCATAACAATCAATTACTAATCTTGTAGTAATACTGATACTTAAAAAATTATATTTTCAATTTTAACCTATTTAAACGATAAAAATTTTCTAATATAAAATACTTACGTTAATAATATATAAATAAAGTTGATTGAAAATTGCAATACGCTTTGTTACTTGCAAATTCTGTTAAATGTAACCTTCTGAGTTCTAACGTCAGAAAAAATAAGATGCCATTAAGGCCGACGGTTTCTTATAAAGGAATACATTTTTTTTCGATAGTGATGATCCTGAACATGCAACGTTGAATTAATTGACTTCGGACTGTTTCAAATAAATTTTGCTATAGTCATAACTTATTAATGGTCATCATTTTCTTTCTTCTTTGTAAAGAACTCAAGCATGCAAGAAAGTTAAAATATTTTTGATAAACAATAAAGCTATCAATGCGATGAATATTTTATATTTTTAATAAATATTTTAGTTCGTATTTTTACCTTTTATTATTTAATAGTAACGAAATATGAAACATCTATTTTTGTCAAACAGTGGTTCAAGCAATCAAATAATAAAATAACGAATTATTGAGTAAGGAAATAGGCCGTAATTAAATCAATTAACGATACTTAGAATATAACCTCGTGCAGTCGACATTTTTCTCTACTTTTTTTTTTTCTCTCTTTCTTCTACGTACATTCTTTTCTTTCTATATCTTGTTCTACTTTTTTTTCTTTCTTCCTCTATGGTTTATGATTCTAATTAACTTTCTAGGTTAGCCCGGCACTCATTATCGAGCTAAAATATGTTGCTAGACTTTTCTTTCATTTTACCTTTTCCTCTTCCTTTTCGAGCACAAAGTTCCTCATACCTATTCTTTTTGTCCATATGAATTTTTCATTCATTGCACTTCTTCTATGTCCGCGCTCTCTCGTTTTTTTTTTTTCTTCTCCGCTTTTATTTATTTTCTTTCTCTTTTCATTACTCTTTTCTTTTTCCGATAAACCTTTATGATTATGATCGACAACTAAAATTATATACCTAAAAAAATTAAGCGAAAATAAACTGTAACGTGAAAAACATGAAAAATTTCAATACATAACTCTATCGAGAAACGGAAATAGTTGATTATCAAAATTAATTACACAGTATATTTTAATTTCGTTCTTTGTTTTTTTTTTTTTTTTTTTTTTTTTTTTTTCATGCGTTTTTGTTATGCGTCGAATTTCCAACATCGCATTAAATTTACTTTATTATTGGACTTTTCGCTTATGTACACCAAATTCAAGTTCCGTAGAAAAGTTATTGTTCGAATTTCCGCATTCTTGAGTTTTCCGACTAGTTTACTGAAAAATAAACCACTTACAAAATTTGTTATTTAATATTCCGTCATTCACAAGAATTATCCATTCGAAATATAAAGAACGAAAAATTAATTTTTTGCATGAAAAAATTCCTTTGTTAATGGAACGACTAATGATATTTTAATTGGTTAATTAAATGTTAGCATGAACAAATTTTTAAATTAAATTGTAAAACTGAATGCTTAAAATTATTTCCACCTTAAACAATTTTAAATAAACGTATTTAATTGACTTTAATCGTAGATTTTACATTAATTTTTATCCTAATTTTACCCTAATTAAATTAAAAAAAAATTAAAACGTTGATTCTAATAAATAACACATTTTACTGGCTGTACATTTTTTTTTAATCATGCAGAGATAGCATTTTATAATTCACTCGTATTCACCATAGCTTACATTCGGTGATAGATGATGTCTGTTTGGATCCTTTATCTTCACCTGCATAAAATAATTTATGAGTATAGTCCCGTGTGTGCTATTTAACGAAACAAAACTGTACCTTAAATTTTTCTTTAAAATTTAATAAAAAAAAACTACTAGGCACGCTTTGCTCAAACATCTAGCTCACGCTCGTGCGAGAATTGCCCCTTTTACAATTTTATCGTAAATGTAACTGTCATTTAATTATCGTGCAGTTTTATTTTTATAATAATTATAATAAACGATTAAAAGGATATATTTGTTAATTTTCTTTTTTTTTTTTTTCACATTTTGTATAATATTACGTAAAAGTAAAATACCTTTATCTTGAGATAAAAATTGAAATAATAATGAATTTTAAATTTAAATTATTCATGCATCTTGTACATTACATCAATGTCGTTCTACTTAATTTAAATGTAACATGAAACCTTAGCTTATTCATGGACAAGTGAATTTTTAACGTAAACGTGTATCTCGCTATTTAAAGTAGTCATGTGAGTTATTATGAATTCCTTTGATGTTAGAAATCTTGTATTGTGTAAGTGGCTTTGTTTTTAAGTAATTTTCATATAAAATTTTTTCAAAGGATATTTTCTTTTTTATTTTTTTAAAACCTTTGCATAATAAATTAAAAAGACAGAAAATTTCACATGAGCTTTTATTTAGCAAACATTTATAAAGATATTTATGTATATATTCAAAAACATAAGAGTCACTAAATAAATTTATAATAAAAAATTAAAAATACATTGTTTTACATACTGTCTAAAAGATGTTAAATTATATACAATTATTTTTCTTGTAAAAAATGAAATTTTCTATATTTAAAATAATTAAAGTTGAATAAGTATAATTAAAGGAATAGTATGTTTATATCTTCAGTAATTAATATCAAACATAAATCAAGCCATTAAAGTCATAAAATTTTTACACTTACAAACCATTAATGGTATAATAATGTTTTTCATTCAATACAAAAGAAGTTCATTGCAAAGTGCAAATGGAAAATTGAATTTAATTATCTGTGTATTTTATTGATTAATCCTTTTTATTGACTTTAAATTACCACAAAAACTTTTTACAAAATTTATGGTTTATTATATTAATTATAATGAAAAAAAAAAATAAAAAAATACTTTTTTTAGAACAAAGTTATTAGTTTTTGATCGTTTTAACTATACAAAAAAATTCAAACTAAAAACGATATGAAATTAAAGTTTAAATTTATAACCGTAGCATTGAAGATTTCAGAAATTTTCCATTATGTAAAATGAATTTTCTTGGAAAAAAACTTTAAAACTTTTTGATTTTTTTCTTTAATCGTTTTAGACGATTAATGAATAATTTTAACGATTTGTAAAAATTCTTTTTAAAAATTCCAACTTTATAAAAAATCGATTCCGAAATTTATAATATATCTAAATCATTATAAATTTCGCAATTCTTTTTAAATAAAATTTTTGTCTAAAATCTCTTCACGTATCCATTACTAGATCGAAAGTATCAAAAAAAAAAAAAAAAAAAAAAAAAAAAAAAAAAAAAAAAAAAAAATAAACCAAAAAAAAAAGAGAAAGAGAAAGAGGGAGAACAGTTTTGTCGAGCCTCGGATGATTGTTCCAATCGACATCACGATAAATTTTCCAATATGCGATTCGCTTGCCTGAATTCTTGTTATTTTTCAACCACGAGTATTAAACGAAGCCAACTACAATATAAAAAAAAAAAAAAAAAACAAAAAAAACAAAAAAAAAACAGAGAAGAAAAAAGAAAAATGCCACTATCGACGCGTTATCGCGTTGCTAACAAACAACTCGCAGAAGAGCAGTCAACCTTGGTGTTGGTTATATTCGCGGAATCACTTTTACTTTTACCTATGTTATCATGCACGTAGCAGCTTATCGGCGCTATTTATCGCAACGTTATCGTTTTTCTTTATCGTATGGAAATATTGCGCGTTTCATCGCTTAAAACAATAATAAAAGCGCGATTGATTATTTTCTTGTGTCAATGAAAACGATTCTTTTATTATTTGTTTTTTCTTTTCTTTTTTTAAACTTTCATTAAAAGTTATCGAAATAAAAGTATAATAACTTTATGAAAAATAAAAAGTTTTTTAATTCGTAATTTTAATAAAATCTTTGTGATTAAAACAGATCGTTTAATTTTGAAATTTTTCAATTTTTTGTTACTATATTTATATTTTTTAAAAGCTACTTAAATTATTATTATTATTATTATTATTATTATTAGTGAAAAATGCAATATGATCAATGCTTTTTTATCGATACTTACATTTTTATGGATTGGATTTTTGTTTTACGTAATGACGTTTAACATTATTTGATCATTTACGGACAAGATGGAAAATTTCGTATCAAAGCAGAATGAAAAGCTTTCTATCTTGCTTATATAGTATGTAGATTTTATTTACTCCTAGATGATAGGTATTTTGATACGAAAGAAAGAACAATTCTCCCGAAAAGATTAGATGCAATGCCAGCAATGTAACAGTTTAAATTACAAACTACGTGGAAATGTAAAAAATACTGGGTGTTTTATTTAAATTGCAAAAATTATGATTAATTTCTAATGTGAGTGTATGATATATGATGGGTCTCACGGATTGATCAAAGTAAATTTATATTCAATTTATATAATTTTTGTTTTATTAGTACTCAAAGTTAAGTATTTAATCTCACTCTTCCTTTCACTAATAAAAAATCTTGCTCTAGAAATGTGCAAAATTCAATGTTTTAATTAAAAATATAATTATTTCAATTCAATTTATTTAATTAAAAATATAAACATTTTATCTATAGCTTATAATTTTTGAACTTACGATTCTTATACTTATCTTTTACCTTTTCAATCTAAAAGGTAAATTAAAATTTATAGTTTCTTTTGAACATTTTTAAAGATTTTATCTAAAAGCATTTTGGAAAATTTTAAATCGTAGAAATTGCGATTTCTCTTTTGATTAATTTTTATTAAAGTTCAAAGTATACTTTTATTATCCCTTTACTATATGTACAATTATTTATTATTTTAGAAAAAGAAAAAAAGTACCTATAATTGTTATTTTCTTTTAAAAAATAATAAAAAAAGTTCGTCAAAAGACTCTTTAATGTTTTCTATAAAAGGTTTTATATATATTTAAGCGAGTTTCTAAAAAATTTTCAATAGCGATACAGAAAATGCTACACGCAATGACAACTCATTTATGGACCAGTTACTTTTCAAACTTTATTAAATAATATTTTGTTTTCGTCGTTCTTTTTAGTTTGGTCGATTTCTTTATCCTCGAATTTTTATGTTTATATAAAGTAACTTTATCTATCACTTATTGCTTTTATGATCGTCAGTTCGTACAGCTGGTTAAATTACTTGAAACTTTTTATTTTAAGAAGCTATCTAATTTATAATTCGATTTAAATTTATTTAATTTATAATCTAATTTATAATTTGATTCGTCAAAATTTACGGTAATTATTTTTGAAGAAAAAATTCACGCAAAATCAAAAGAAAAAAAAAGAAGAAGAAAGAAAATACTTCTGTCTCTAATGAGAGCCTTTTTTCCATAGTCATTGAATTGCTCTCGGTTGCTCGCGCACGCGCACAACGGCGCTCAATCCAAATCTCACGCAAAGCTCGATGCCGAGGAGTTAAATTCATATCCCGTGAGACGTTATTTTATCGAATATGACTCATCCAGTTCCTTTTGACTAAATTGTCCAAAACGTACAATCAAGAGCTTATCAAATGTTAAGTAACAGCTGTGATACAAAGCCAAGGACCTTTATTTCTCTCTAATACGTGCTTCTGAGCATAATGAAACTTGAAAAGTCTCGCAAATTTTTTATTACCGCAAGATAATATTTTTTAAATGAATTATTAATCAACCCAATGTATCAAATAATCACGCGCGAACAAAAGAGAGCGAAAAAAGAAAAATCGTCTACTTAGCGCAGTGAGCCGCGATATTTAACGGGCTGCATGAATTATTTAAAAGCTAGCTTATTCGAAAGTGCGCGAACTCGCGGGTGCGTACGCAGGCCGTTTTATTTATTTTGTCGGCGCGCTATCGTTGCCTCCCCGGCGTTCTCGCGCACTTTATTAAAGCTACCCGTAGTTTAGCGGAAAAATTTATCCTGTACTTTTGCGACGTCCCTCTCACGTTCCTAATCCAACTCCAACGACGAACTGGCTTGGGCAACTTGTATCCTTTCGCCAGTCTTTCTCGACTCGCGGTAATCCGCAATCCGCGTAAAATCTCTCGCGACCCGAACTTTTCTTATTATTTTACAAGCAGCTGCGCGCGGGATATAAATGCTCGAGGCCAAAGCAACAAGAAGAGAGAGAGAGAGAGAGAGAGAGAGTAATAATGCGACATGTGGAGGATAGGAACGAAAGGAGCTTGGTTAAATGATTGTCCAAAATTAAAAGCGAGTTGAAAAGAAGTAAAACGGATAATGTAGCGATGTAAAAACGAGCAAAGCGAGCTGTTTCTCAAATCTATAATAATACTACACTCTCTGTCTCTCTCTCTCTCTCTTTCTTTCTTTCTCTCTGTTACTTGTGAGTCGCCTCTGGCTGCCGTAATCAAAGTTGCTTGCGACTATAAATTCACTCGAATAATTTCGTTAAGATTGAACTGCACACGGTAGACGGGATTAACTCAAACGACAATAGTTTACAATCGGTTTTCTTCCTTAGCTCTAATTAATTGCGTCTCTACTTTATCCAGATTTGCGAAACTCCAAAAAGATTTGGATTTTTAACGCAAATAAATATTGTCTTCATCGATCGATGTTAAATTTTAAAAGAATTCGTTTTATAAATAATTTAAAATTACCATTTTATTTTATTTATGGAATATATATATATTTAAGAAGAATAAAAATCTTTTAATATTTGCGATGGGTTAAATAAACGGAATACCAAGGAGAAATCTTTATTCTTCCTTATTTAAAGCATTTGATAATAATAGTAAGAGAAAATCATTTTGCTAAAAGTGGAAGCCTCGTAAAGAGAAGCGAGGACAAAGGTACTGATGACAGTCTAAAATCCATTTCATTTAAAGAGATTCATAGCAGCCTTTGCTTTTTCTGTCTTTCGATCTTTCCTCCTTTTCTTTTTCTCTCTCTCTCTCTCTCTCTCTATTTCCCTCTTTCTCTAAATCATCAACCAAGCGAATCTACTTAACCTCCTTCTCTCTGTTCTCTCGTCCTATCCATATAATTACATCGACCGTATCAGTTGGCAAAGACGATATTTTCCTCTCGAGCATTTTCAAATTATAAACGTACCTAGGGATATATTTTACGCGAAGGGATAGGTTTAAGGAAAGCAACTTTTTGTCAACTCTTGGACGCGCTGTTTATTCCAATGGAAATAATGCGCATTCGGTATTTAGCCGCTGTGACTTTACTTACAACTGTGCCGATTACGAAAGCATCAAGCTCTAGCAAGTCGTTTGATGATAAGTATATACATTCTCTTTTGGTTTTTCTCAAGCTTTGTACGAGCGAGCACGAAAAGAAGTCGACGCGCATACACCTATATTTATACACCTATATTTATACCTCTGCATCGTTCTTTTACCGAGAGTAGCAGTGTTTTAGTTTCTCTCTACGCGTTGAGGGAAAATAAAAACACATATAAAATGAACGAACGAAAGTAAAGAAAAAAAAAAAAACAAAAAAAAAAAACAAAATAAAAAAAAACAAAATAAAAAAAAAAAAATACAAAAAAAAAAAACGTTTATTCTCGGCGAGTAAGCATAAGTAGCACGAAAAGCGAAAAAAGAATTGTGGTATTTTCTCATATATACGGGAAGAATTTAGGATGTGAATTTGTACCGCGACACTTTAGACTCGAAATTAGCAGCCTGAAAAAATTACCGGCGTTTCATTTCTAAGGCTTTATTCTGCTAAAAATTAAAGTCGTCGGCGATTCTATTAAGTATGCCCTTCTTTTTCGCTGCGGAACTAGCATTGAAAGTATATGTGCCGCTCTTGAGTTCCTTCTGCTTTTATAACTGGAGCGATTTTAAAGTGATAAAACCTTTTGAACAATCTATGCATGTATAAGTACTCGTATACGCGTATGTGTGCGTACGTGTGTGTATCGAGTAAAATTTTTATTGCAATAAAACTGATATATTATTCAAGTAATTATTTTACAATAATAATCTTAATTGGTAGTATTAAAAATCCTTGTATTTAAAAAAAAATTTTTTATTTGTATTTTATTTATTTGTATTTATTTAAAAATTAATTTGTATTTTATTATATATATTGTTATTTACTCTATTTTCTATTCTATTCAATAGATTCTTAATTAAATAGTATTTAAGACTTGATATAAAAAATATATTACAAAATATGTTAAATAAGCTGCGGAATAAAAATAATGTAAATTTTTTTTTTTTTGAGAAGGATAATTTTATATCACATTTTCATAAAATTATAAATTAAAAAAAAAAGATATTAGTTAACTCTATTGTTCAACGCATTAACAATGAAAGAGAAAGAGAGAGAGAGAGAGAGAGAGAGAGAGAGAGAGAGAGAGAGAGGGAAGGACGAATTTCAAAAGTAATTTAATCACTGCTTTACTTAAGAAATTCGAGAAAAATCCTGTAAAAGTTAGTTTAACTGAGTGTATATACATAAATCGCTCGCTTAATTTCTTATTGTCAATTGAACAAAAGATTTTTATGATATAAATAAATAAAAATTTATAATAAAGTTTATCCAAAATACATGAATTTATAAATTATTATTTAACTTAGCAAAATTAATATTTCATTTCTTATTATTTTTCTTATATTTTTAGCATTTTCATTGTCTTGCGATATTTCATCTTTCTCATTTTATATTTTTTAAACCGAGAGACTTTTGTTTTGTTTATCAAAAAATAATTTTTTATGCATGTAATAATGTAGAGAGAATATTGTAATAGGATGTACAATTTTAAAAATAAAATTAACTTCTTCACCTCTGGGGAAATCATTGAAAAACATGACTGAACATTGCGAAACGGAAAAAAAGTATTCATGTCTGACTATTTTTATTCTATTCTACTAAACTTAGAATGAGAATTAATATTTTTAAATTAATCGTACTTTTTAATTTTTTTTTATAAACTTTTTTTTTTATAAATAAAATAAATTATTCGACAAGCTTTAGCACATTTGATAAGAAAAATTCTTTTAATTTTATCTCTACAAGAGCAAATAATTGTTTTTGTTCACGATTGTTATATTCGCTTCGTTATTGTTTTTTTTTTCTTTTTTTTTTTTTTTTTTTTTTTACATTTCATACGATATATAGAAAAAGAAAAACATAATATAAACGAGATTTGAAAAATCAATAATTTTTACTTGTACCATTGTTTTATTTTTTATTTTTTAAAAATAAAACGAATAATCGATCGTTAGTTTTATGACCCCGTTGGCACACTTGACTCTCGTGCTCAAAAATAAATATCTACTCTGGAGAGGATTAATAGTTGAAAAATAACTTTGACCCGCATTATTTCAATGTAAAAATAGTTATATTTAACTATGTTTTAAAAGGGAAAAGATAGGGAGAGAGAGAGAGAGAGAGAAAACTATATGCTCGGTTACAATATTAATTCCAGCACTTAGACTTTGGTGACTAGCAGCAGCCATAGTCAATCGTTTATTTAGGCTTTTCGACGCTTTAGGCAACGAGACACTAGAAATCCTGTACATAATACGCGAATTTTATGCCAAACTTGAAACAAAAGACGCGAAAATTGGGACAATCGGCTCTCGTATACAATATAAGTACCGGCAAAGAGGATTTTTACCGGCGTCGCTGCTGATGCTGCTATAACGCCACGACGACGATATCATTACAAACTGCGCTTTTATTTTGTTCTCGAGCCCGTAGACTTTTGGATTTACTTCCTCCCTACCTCCCGGTGGATAAATGTGAAATTTATACAAGAACTTAAGTGATTCTTTTATCTAATGCTAATGTACTCCCCTCCCCCACCCCCACGTAAATGGAAAGGGAAAATAAGAGCAACGCATTTTTATCGTCGTTATACGATATGCACGTTTTTCCGCGCATCTCTACGTGTCGTATTACCAACGTATAACCATGTAAGCGGGATTACTCGTTTACAAGTAGATTTTGTAAATTTAAAGAATTTGCCCGTTTATCAACTATGACGTTAAAGATATAATTTTTGCTTTTTGCAAAATTTAAAATTTTAGCGACGAAATAGACCATTTAAGAGATGTAAAAAGATTTTAATTTTTAATTTTAATTTTAAAATCTTTTTCATTTATTATTAAATTATAAAAGCAGCTAGACATATTTAATTAATAAATCCTTTCAAATGTTTGAATTAAGTTTTCATTCTTATTATGTAATATGTATAAGTTTTATAAACTTTTATCGAATTTTCTTTCGTCTTACGGACGAGAATTAAAAAAAAAAAAATGTCTCTGATTATTAAGAGTTGACGTACAAAAAATTCTCTTTCATATTCTTAAAATATTTATTTTAAATTTTTAAAAACTTTTATTTTATTTTTAATTTTCAAGAACTGCTGTTTGTTAATAATATATCAACCATTAAACTATTGACAAAAATAAAGTAGAAATAAAAATATTTCCGTTTAATATAAATTAAAATAAGAATCAAAAAAATTGATTTATAAATTATGATGTATAAATTACAAAAATTTAATTCAGTATAATTTATACAATTCAAATTTTTATGAAATTTCTATTATCACTTTTACCTTTATTCAATTAAATGTTTAAATAAGGTTAAGATTACGGTCTGTATTATAGTATCGCAACTATAAGGGAGTAAAAAAGAAGTACACCGACAGAGAGAATATCCACAAAGCCTTCGCATCATTAGCCTGGAAATTAAAAAAGTTTTCGAGAGATTTTATAAAACTAGTCGATCGTATAAAGTCATTCCGTTGAATACTTTTTTACTACTTCGCTTTTTTTCTCATTGTTTCAGCCAGCCATTATAATGTCGACAAACGCGAAATCGAAACTGATTCAATAACGCGCCAGACCGGCATTAACGCACGCAGATAAGCAATTCGATTCTAAATAACAAAATAGAAGCGCGGACGTATAAAATAAAAAAAAATAAAAAAAAAAAAAAAAAAAAACGGCGTCCGATGCTTCCTCGTCGTTACCGTCGCGCGCATCGAATTAATGATTCGTTTATAAGTTTCAAACGGAGAGCTTGCCTCCCCAAGCTGTTTGCTTTTTGAGGTCCGATTACTTAACACTCGTCGTGCATATAAATCAAGGGGCAAGAGGAAAGAGAGAGAGAGAGAGAGAGAGGCGCGCGCGTGACACGCATGCAAATCTTGTTTGTACTCGCGCCATACTGAAAGTTCTGAGAGAGATAGAGAGAGAGAGAGAGAGAGAGAGAGAGCATCCACCGGAGCTCGACCTCGTTTCACGAAGCCTTTTCCCTCTCGTTCCTCCTCCTTCTCTTTCTCCTCCTCCTCTCCTTTTGTTACCGTTCGGTGCTCTCGGAGCTCGTGCGTGCTTGGTTCATTACGGCAGCCCTTCTGCATCGGCGCTAAGGTTATTCGCAAATGCGATAGAGAGGAATGGCAAAGGCAGCTCGTCGACTGTTGCTTTTTCGAAATTCGAAAAAACAAAAGAAAAATGATCGATCGAAAATTGCTAGTACGTGCCGTGATGCTCGTAGGTCAAGCGGAAGTCTTAGTCGTCGGTGCTCCCGCTCGTCTCTTCGCGTTTATTCTTTATTTATTTATTTATCGTTGAATCGTTTAATAAACATTATCAAAATATACGTATACGAAATTCATTGATTTTCAAATCTTTTTCTCTGTATTCTTTGCAACTTCTTGCGTTCTTTGTTGCTTTTTGCGACTCATCGACAAGTAGATACATAAACCCATAAAGTACACACATATTCTAACAGAATAGAAGCAAGCACACTTGTTAAGCAAGTTTAACTTCGTTAGAAATAATCTGTCAGAATAATTAATTGCAAGAAGATAATACCACTGTCCCAAGTCTCGATGATGGAGCTCTGTCTAATACTTTATCTGTATAGTGCTCCCTGCCGAATGATCTTTATCGATTGTCAAGTTGATTTTTTAATTCTCTGTGAGCTTATGATGAAACAAAGTTTTTTAATAACTTTTAGAACAGCAAAATTCAATTTATAAATGTTTCTATTTATTTATTACTTGATTTAAAGTATTAAACATTCATAGAAATTTAATTTATGATACTTGAAGCAAGACGCATTAATTAATAAATTATTTACTAAAATTGCAGCAGAATCAAAGATTTTAATTCACTGATATGGATACGTTGAGTGGCCCTCAAATTGTGTGACATTTCATTATAAAAGTTAAAATATAGGACAGCTTCAAAAGTTTGATGAAGACTGATCTAAAAAATTCTGAATGTTCATTTAAATTATAAGTTAAAAATTGAGATATTTTTTAAATTGAAAATCAATCATTTTCAATAAAAATTTTTATTTAACAAATTTTAAATTCAAAAAAAGTGAATCTATATATAGTTATATACATGAGTCTGTTATATATATATATATTCGTTACTTCTATTTTCTTTACGAAAAAATTTTTACAAAATAAGATAAATTTGTAATAGTTGATATTAGCTTTGAAATATTTTAAAGCAAATGCAAAATTAATTAATTTTGTTCAACACACTTTTGCATAAAATATCAAATTAGGTTGTTTTTTTACAGTTGACAGTTCCACATAGATAATTCATTTGTTTTTTTTTATTAATGATTATCGGAATGAAAGTACTTATTAAATATTGGCAATAAAAATACCGTTCCATGAAAAATGTTTAAACGTCTTTTATTAATAACATTTTATACATTGTTTTCTAATTTCCTAATTATTTTTCCGGGCAAGAAAATTAAATATATAATCGCAATTATTTATCAATAATGGAAGGAACAAAACTTGTAAAAATTATAAACTTTCGTTTATATTTTGACTTAATATTTTATTTTTTTCAACAAATTTAGACAATATATCAATGAAGAATTAAATTTAATTTGTTGTGCATTTATATAAAGTAGAATATAAAAATGCCACAATGAGTTTTTCACGTTTCGTAAAAAAAAAACTTATTTTCCCCGAGAAAAAATTTCTAAATTTAAAATAATAGTCCATCACTAAATAAAAAACATACATGAAAAAAATTTTACAAAATCAAATCAAGTACAATCTTGAACGAATAAAAGAATCGCTTTAATTATTACACACATCCATCCTTTTTTTTCTCTTACTCTTACATTTTTTATTATTGTTTTTGATTTAAAAATTTCAAGGGTACTACAGAAATGTTGCGCAAATACAACAAAATGAATAGTTCCTCTTTGTAAATATATATATATATATATATATATATATATATATATATTTACGGAAAGCCTTCTGTATACATATATGTACACACGCAATCGCGCATACATACATATATTTATATATACATTCTCATATATATATATGTTATGTATCAACATTTCATAGTCGTTTGATAAAACCCCGATAAAGTTTACTTTCTGGCAATAGCTATAAAAAAATACAGACAAAACAAAAATACGTCAATAAAAAAAAAACAAGTAAACAAATAAATACTACCCTTGAAAAAAAAAAAAAAAAAAATATATATTTTATCAGAAAACATTTATAAAAGCTCTCTGTTATCAATAAAATGATTATTGATATCTTTGTAACTTGTTATCTTTTTAAACTAATCGCGTCAAGTTGATTATGTTATATGAATACGAAACATAATATAAAATAGGTCTAAAATTTAATACCTGTCCAAGCTAATTATAAAATGCTAGAATCATTAGTATATCAAAAATAACGGAAACTCATTAGTTGATTGATTAAATTCAAAAAGCATAAGGTTAATAAAATTTCAATCATCCATCTTTCCATTTTCATCTCATGAGCATTATTCGCGCGTTAGCAAAATTAACTAAAAACAATAAAACAAAAGTATATGAATTAATAGGCTTTTTTTTTTCAAAACATTAAAAAGGAAACAGAAAATTAGATTTTTTCATTGACCTGCCAAGTTGTTACTGTAATTTTAAGATTAAAGTTTTTCGTAAGTAAAGTAGAAATATATCATAGTTAAAAGGTTGGATATAAAAAAAAATAAAAAAAATATTACATAAATTGTAGTGCATAATTTATCTTCTTATCTCTCTCTGTCTCTCTCCCTCTCTCTCTCTCTCTCTCTCTCTCTCTCTCTCGCTTGCTCGCTCTTTCGTTCATCTTCCGGCGCAAGAAGAGATCGAAAAATGCACTGTAGAAATTCGCTAGCTCGTTGTTTATACACAATACATCACGGATGAGGTTGTCCCGTGAGTTTTAATCATTGCCACGTCGAGGCAAATTCTTTACGCAGCAACGTTACATTATCACTTGGGCGGGCCGAGGACGAGCCTTAAGCGTGCGGCGCACGCTTTCTTAATCCATTTTCCACGGTAAAAAGTCAGTCCGCGGTCCTTTCTTCCCGCCTTTTTGCCAACTAAGATAACCGTAAGCTAATTCGCCGGAGCTACTTACATTAATTACACCGAAAGAGAGAGAGAAAGAGATGGAGGGGGGAGGGGGGTAAGGGAGGGGTGAAGGGAGTCAATATATCTTGCTTCCTTTTTTTTTTCCTCGTTACTTTATTTTCCCTTCTCTTTTTTAACTTTTATAAGAGTCCGTGCCACCGGATCGCAAAGATTATTATATGTAAAACATGGCCAACACGCGATAACCACGCGACGATATCGAGAAAATTTTCACATGGCACGAGAAGCAACGATTTCTCATGATTTGCAGAGATTGTACTCGTCGGCTAGCTCGGAGATATAGAAGTGGGCGAGAACGACTTTTTCTCGGATCTCGTATACGTACGGAATTTCACCGGTAATCTGCAATTTATTTAATTAGAAGATCCTGTAATTAAACTCCGGCAGGGGCGAATTACGAAGGCAATCTATTTTACGCTCTCTTTTGCCGGACTCTTCGCTTATGCGTGCCACGCCCGTTATTTACATTTTATCCCACATTTAATCTTAAATGAGAAATCAAGAGTTTACGCAAAATAAATGAGAAATTTCTTTAACGAACGAGTATATAGATAACCGTTTCATTTTTAACTCGTGCCGTTTTTATCGAGAAACATTTATTTATTTATTTATTTATTTATTTATTTATTTATTTTTATGCCTTTTTCCTCAGTTTTTGTTAAAAAGAAATTTTGCCAGATTAACAAATTAATAAAAATAAAAGTTTGCTAATTTCTTACCAAATAACGGTTTATGAAACCAATATCGATAATAGTCCACACAACGTCTTGAAAAATAAAAACTGTCATTTTCCATGTACCTACTTTAGCTTCAATTGACTTATTTATAATAGTTCACGCATTCAATACGTGACAATATGCACATATCCTTATTTGTTATGATAATCTGTATCAATGTACAATTTTCACACTGGACCTCTACAACAATTTTAAATGTTAGGTATTAATATTATTATTATTATTATTATTATTTTTTTTTTTTAATTCAAAATTTATCATTATTTCTCTTTATTTTTTACATTAATTATTTACGATTATCTCTAAACTATATTATATACGAGTACGCACATACAACAATAATCAAATTTTTTCCTATTCTATACGAGCTTTATTCGCGATAATTTTGATCGCGTTACATTTCTTTTAGAGACAACTTTTATGTATACACATAATAAAAATTATTTTATTCAAGAAAAAAGCTATCGTGCTGCATTTTTAAATGAATTTGTCAATCAAATTGAGTTCATTACTTTCAAACTCGAAACCTATTGACTATCTACGAACAATAACTTTGGAATTAGGAGATTTAGGTATATTCCAAGATCCATTATTTTCTCCCTCTTTCTGAAATAACATTAAAAGTTAATTTTAAATATATTTCTTTATGCATTAGTTATCCTTTTACAAAACAGTCATTTTCATTACTTTTTGACATTATATGTCTACGATAAACTTCAGCCTTTATTACTTATACATAATTAGATCCAAGAGACTTTCTTAAATAAAATAATAATAATAATAATGGCATCATAAAACAAAAAATATTTATAAAATATGTTTAATGCAATATTATAAACCTTTAACCACTATTATGTTTAATATTTGTACTTAATAATGGTACATCATATTGAATATTACAATAGATTTTAATTATAATACAAGGGATGTATTCAGAGTTTTAGGAATTTGACTTTAATTAAGGAATTTAATTAACTCTACTTTAACTGCGTGAAACGTAAATTTTTCGAAGACGACTTAAAGAAATTATTTACATTTTGTGATAAGTGCATTCGATGAAATGGAAATTATATTTAAATAATATCTTGTTGTTTTGATTAAAATGAACAAAATTAAAAAAAAAAAAAAAAATAACAGAAATGATAATATTTCTTATAAAACAGAATATCTTTAATAATTTTTAGAATCAATTATTATTTGTATTATTGAATTTTTTATATTAAAATTGAAGTTACTTCTGCATTCTAATTGAAGGTTAAATTTATCATCAAATTTATTTTTTATGATTGCACATTTTTTTACAATAATATGTTTTACATGGTAAAAACTAAAAAAAAAAAAAAAAAACGATTGGAAACGAAGTATCTGCATAAATGATACCGTCGAAGTCGTTTTAGTAGCATTTATTTAACAAACGATTCGCATCTGCGGCTTAATGCAAGCTCGCATACAACGAAATGATACGGCATTGTTTTGTGCATATAACCGAGACACATCGGCGGAAATTCAAGCTTTATGCGCGATGAAAATGTAAGTCAAGCGATAACAAAGGTCACCGTTGCTGAAATTTCAACGTCGAAATAAAACTAAGACGCCGCGATAACTGCCACAGCTGCCGCCGTTACCATTCGCGTGTCGATCGAAGCACCGGCGGTCGCTGAAACGTTACCATAAAAGCCAACGAGAGGAAGTGAGAGAAAAGAGGAAAGGCCATCTGGAGGTGCATGCAAACATGCGCAACGACTGCCAGATCGATAGGCTGCTCTTAAAAGCCAACGCGTCAAGAGAGTAATCCACTCACGTGCAATTGCATAACTTTACCTACCGTACTGCCGCGGCGCTCGCGAAAATATAACTTTCTTCTGGATTTCTCACGAAGCCTTTTTGTTCTTTGTTCTTTTTCCTTCGATGTTTATTCTCTCTCTCTCTCTCTTTTCTACCTTTTTACAGGGGAAGTGTTCCATTCATACACTTTGTCTTCTCTTCTATCTTCTTCGCTCTTGACGTTCGTTAAAAATAGCCGTCATAATTTTCAACACTTTTTTAACAAACTTTCTTGAACGATGATAAAAAGGCAAAGTAAAATGCAGGAAAGAAAACGGTGCTTGATTTTAACGATCGCCCCACACCGACTGCTGGAATCACGATTATTCAAAGGTAAAAATAAATTACTAAGTTGTTATTTACCGCGTTTTTTCTTTGAAAAAAAAAAAAAAAAAAAAAAAGAAGAAGAAAAAAAAGAAACAAATAAACATTATTAAAAATTAAAAGAGAAAAAAGAGAGTTACTCTTTTTTCCTCTCTTCGAAGCGCAATCCACCAATGTTAAATCGGGACGAAACTTTCTTATTAGATTAAAGACTTTTTGGAAATAACTAAAGATAAAAGTAAAAGTGACTTGAATACCGACAGAGAGCATTAGTACAACCTATCATTGGATTATCTAGCGAAAAGAACCGAAGAAAGAGAATAAAACACTTGGCGCTTATAGAGTAAAAAGTAATCAGCAGTGACTTAAGATTTAACACCGACGTTAATCGAAAATAAAACTTTTGCTTTAAATATTTTCTGACGCTCTAACGGTGTTATCACACCTTTAGACCTCGCAATCGATTTACACAAAGATCCGAGGCTAACTCAATACTCGAACCTTCGAAGTTCGGGAAGGTTTTTTTTTTTTTGTTTTTTTTTTTTTTCTTACCTATTTTACGACTTTATAGACTCAATAAAAAACAACGTTTTTTCTCACATACAACTTTGTTTACGTGCCCAGACACACACGTTATATATGTATGATGCGGAAGTCAAGAAATCCGTACTTCGATTTCCAGCGAATGGTTAGGCAGTAACCCAAAGAAACGAAGCGAAGATTTTTTGGCCATACAACGGAAAGAAAGCCCTTGTGTCTTGTTTTCGTAATTTCGAACCTCATCGTCATCTTTTACGAGGGACCTTAGGAGCAGTATAGATGCGCTACGACGCGAGCTGTTCTAGCTGGCGAACAACGGAAGTCTCATCGGAGGCCAAAACGGGTAAAGAAACTCGAGAGAGCTTTCACGTCCCGTGAGCTCGCGGTAAAACTTTCGGATTCTAACGCGGACAACTCTTTTTAACGGCGGCCTTCATTTGTCGTTGCTCTCGTCCTCTTTCGTCGATTTTTCGTTCCTGGCCTAGCATACACGGAGAGGATGAAGGAAGAAAAGCTTGGCAAAAATAATTCGATTCTCGGGACTGAGCGAAAGCTTCGACGGTGTGAAAACTTGATGGTTCGAGATCGAAGCGACGTTTTTCGTTAACATTGCTCACACGATGGCGATCTCGTAGTTCCGTTGACAAGACCAAAAATTGAGTTTTCTTTCCTGCTCTCGCGTTCGTAATCCGTTTTATCTCTCTCGTTTTTTTTTTCTTTTTTCTTTTTTTTTCTTTTTTTTTTTTTTTTTTTTTTTTTTATCGAGTTTTAAAGATAAAATAGCGACTTTTACCTTTTATTCTCTAGTATTATTATTTTTCCTTTCTATAATTGAAACACTAATCTTAAATTTGAAATTGATAAAATAAAATATGAAACGTTTCTAAAAAAAACAAAATGAAAAACATTTCAATTTTAAAGTTCAATTTAAAATTCAGAGTGCAATGATAATTTATCGAAGATAAAATACTTTATAAATTATACATAAAATTAATAATTTAATTTAACGTTATTGGATTTCTCCTATTATTAAAAATTTTATTAATCATTAGCCGCATCAGAATGTCAAATTCAAGTTACACCTTTCCACAATAAAGTATATTTAATGGTTAAGCGTGAACATTTCGAGAAAGTATAACTCTTTGATCAACGAAGGATTAAAACAAAATGCAACTTCGGTGGCTCCGTGATTTATGAAGGTAAACTTTAAGCCGGTGCTCTTTCCCTCTCTCTCTCTCTCTCTCTTTCTCTCTCTTTCTCTTGGTATATTTCGCACAAAAGCACATTCCTCCTTAAATCGAGCAGTGCATCAGGATTACGAACGTTCCCGAAACCCACGCCATACTCTCACGAGCGCGCACAATGGAGAGAATCGGATTGGATAAAACACAGAATTGACTCTTACTCTCTCTCTCTCTCTCTTTCTTTTCCTTTTCCTTTTTCTTTTTCTCTTATATCTTCCACCTTTGCAATCTTAATATACAGATATTATGAGACTGTGGGGAATGAAAAATAGCTCTACCGATGTTAGAATATTAGTACATATAGGTCATTTGTTCAAACGTTTTATTTTGTGATTTTAGTTATTGCATAAGACATTAATTTTTAAACCCGACAATTTAAATGGACGGAGCACTTTCGTAACTTAAACAATTTTTCTTGTTTTTTTTTTTTTTATCTTTTTTTTTTTTTCAAGTAACTAGCAAAAGGTATATTGGATGTTTATATCAAAGGAGAGTGACTCTAAATTTAAAATATTCGATTTTTCTTTCTCTTTCTCTTTCTCTTCCACTCTCTTGGGACTTCCGAAAATTTGATAGATCCTCTTATGTCGGAGTTTTCATCGCTGAAAATTATTCAACTTTCTTTCCAGCTATATAAGCATTCTTTACTTGGGCGTACTTTTTATTCCCAACTCCCCGACATTGTGACTTTAGCGAATTTTTTTCCCGACAGGCATGTCTCTGGAGATTTTCCTCGCATTACTAACTTTGTAACTAGCATAAGTACGTGGTTCATTACTTTACTTTGCATCTCTTGTTTTTTTTTCTCATTTTTTTTTTTTTTTTTTTTTTTCGTTTTGTTTTTAAAAGGAACAGCAAAAAATTTCGCGATGAAAACAAGATACTTGTAAGCAAATTTTGCTACTCCTTGCACAAAAAAGAAAAAAATTCGAATGTAATTAATTTATGTTACTTTGAATAACAGATTAAAGGATTAAAACTCGAAAATTTTTTGCTTTTGGCAATTTTTTATTTATTTTGTTAACTTTTTCTTGTGATAAGGTTTTATTAATACATTCTTACAAACACGATAAAATTAGTACAATAACTTTAAAATATTTCACATCAAAATATTAAGAAAATTAACGTTTCATTATTTTAAACGAAATGTTGAAATCAAAAGATACTCATTTTACGCATTTCTCTGAAACTTAATTTTATTTCTTTCTCTCAGATTGTTTATTCGTATTTTATGCTTATCTAAATAATTACACTATAGGAGCACTTAATTATTCAACTCGTTAAAAAACTTTTTATAAGCAAATATACTTCGGTAATTACTCAAAAATACTTTAATTAAATAATCTTTAATACTAAATAATGTTTAACTGAAATATAAAAAATTATTTAGCAGTGATACATACGTAATTACTCAGTTATAACATTAAAATAATTACAGCAATAATGAAGGTAATAATCGCATACATAATTCGTAAGGTAGCCTACCTAAGAAGAATTAAAAGAAAAAAAATTGAGAAATATGGAGCGACAGCGAGTGGATCAGTAAGAAATTTGATTTTCGTAAGGCAAAAGAGGACGTTAAGGTATGGAATGGAGAAACTGAGGCTTTTACAGCCCCGTACATTACGACAGAATACTTCATTTATGAGCACAGTAAAGAGAGAATAAGCGAGAGAAAGAGGCCAGCTCAAGATAGGCAAACCGCAACGTTTTAATCGGATCCTCGATGCGGCTGTCCGCGCTGCAAATTCACTTTCAGAGCGAGTGCACGAGCGTTAATGGGCCAGAAGAACCTGAATAACGCTAGAAAGTTAGGCTACATCTTTCGTAAAGCGTTCGACGAAGGAGGGAAGTCTGGCCAAGTTCGATAACTTTTTCCAGACGTTGAAAGAACGCTAGCATGTGAAATATAATTTTCGATTTTATGTTCTTCTTCGCTTCATGATTTTACTTCACAATTTTCGGAGATCTTACTTTTTTTTCCTTTTAACTAGTTTAAAGAAAACCGTAAATTACTTACGTGGAAACTGTGAATGCGTTAAAATTTAAAATTAAGCATTAAAGCTGATTAATTTCAAAAATATTGTGCGACCTTTTAATTTGAATAGTATGATTAATTTATATCATACAATTGATCGATATGGAGATTAAAATTATAATCAAATTTTATTAAAGCTTACGATATACCGATTAGATAAATTTATTGAATAAATATTTAATTTGTTTAATGACATGAGCTTTAAAAATTAGTATTTTAAATTAATTAAATAAAATATTATTATTATCATTATTATTATTATTATTATTATTTAACAAAAAAAAAAATAAACAAGAGTTTAATTGGACTTTTAAAAATAAACATTAAACATTATAAAAATTGTTCAAATTAGTTTTATAAAGTTTATTCGAAGTTTGTAAAAGCCAACTCTAATCCAGCCATTTCCGAACTATAATTCCGGAGAAATCTCGGCGACGCCATAAATCTCGGATATCTCTGGTTGCAGGAGAACGAGACACATCGCTGAACGAGAGAAGGAGGCGATCGCAAACGAGCGGTAAAGAAGGACGATGCTCGAGCCGCGGCAGGCGGAAGTGCGATAATGTGGACGACACGGCCTCGCGGCAGACGCAAGCCCGATCTAGGAAACGTCAGCGAGAGCGCGCCGAGCGGTAGGATCATTCGACGTCTCCTGCTGCTCGCCGGTCCGCCGCCGCCGCCTCTGCTGCTGCTGCTGTTGCTGTTACTGCTGATCTGTCCTCCGCGCTTCGAGACGACGAAACGGGCCGCGGCGCTCGGGAATCCACCCGCGACCCAGTGTCCGCCCGCGGACTCGATGTCCGGCTGTTCCTGCTACAACTTCGCCGACGGCCTCTTCCTCGAGTGCACCGGCCCAAGCGAGGAGTCCCTCAAGAACGCCCTCGCGCGCGTGCTCAACCAAGCCAAGCCGGACGGTGAGTACCTCGACTAATTAGCTACGCGTGCACTAGAGACTCTACTCGCAACACTTGGCTGCACGCGCTTCCTCCTCCACCTCCTCCTCCTCTTCCTTCTACCACCGACGCGTCGAGTGCGTTTTTCACCTTCTTACCTTCTTTTTTCCTTTTTGCTTTTGAACTCGTTGAGGAGCTGCTGTGTTTCTGCTTATAAAAATTTAGAGCCTGGCTTTTGTTTCAATTTATTTTTGCGTTCATTGTCTACGGCTCTGATCGATATAATACAAACATAATTTACACGAGCGTAAATATTTTTAATTTACTTTTGAAAACTTATTTTTTCGATATACATCAATGTGATCAACAAGAAATCATATTTTTTTAAAATTCAGAAAATTTAATAACAGAAAAAAATTTGCATTCTTTGCTGTGCTTTAGTATTTCATGTATACATATATCTGTCTTTCGGTAAGAAAAGCAGTATTTTGTCAGAATCATTCTCTTTTCTACGTTTCGTTCTTTTTTTTTTTCCCCTCACCTACTTTACATCCGTGCGTTGCAGTTGCCGCTTACTTCTCTGTGCTTCATACGAATTTCCGTTGAAAGCACTCAAAGCAACTGCTACGATTTTGTATACTATTATTCTGAACATTTTGCACGAGTGAATGCTCTCAAAATGATTACCAGTAGAACTTGAAAATTGAATACAAATGTACAAAACTATCGTGCATATATAAATAAAGTTTGCACGATATTTGTCAAATTATCGATTACGAAATTTTAATCTTTTTATGGCTTAAAAAAATATATACACACTTTTTTTTTTTTTTTTTTTTAAATTTGAAACACAAACGGAGAAAAAATATTTTAATATTATTTTGCTTTTTAGTTTAATAATTACTAAAATAAAGGTAATAAACAAGCTAGTAGGATATAAGTTTAGCAGTAAATTTGTGTTAACCGAACTAGATTAATTAAAAAACTTGCCGAATATTTTAATATTGCACTACTCTTTCGTTTATTAAGCATATTCATGTTACTTTTACCTTTGCTTTACACGCATAACACGCTTCACTTTTATACAATTCGTAAAAAAATATTTATATATATATATATATATAAAAGGAAAAAGAGAAATGTAGAAATCCTTGATGTTACAGATGCACTGATAGAGTCGTTAAGCATATACGATCTCAACCGTAAAGTCGAAGAGCTTCTCGCGAGTGTTTTCCCAGCAGGCGTTCTCATCCGTCACTTGCAAATCTCGCAATCCGGCCTTCGCGAGATCACAGAGGAGGCATTTCAAAAGATCAACCGCAACCTGGAATCCCTTGCCCTCGTTTCCGGGAAACTGCCAAGTGTGCCACAAAAAGCCTTCGCGACTCTGAGTCGTCTCATCGAGTTGGATCTCGAAGCCAATCTAATACGCGACCTGCCAAGCTTCAGCTTTTACGGGCTCTCCCTGACGAAGTTGAAACTCAAGAGCAATCAGATTTCTAAAATCTCGGAGTACGCGTTCGCCGATCTTGAAAAAAGTTTGATTAACCTTGACCTCGCGGAAAATAAAATCCGCGTCTTCCCGATGACAGCTCTACGCAGACTAGAGCGTCTCACCTCGCTGAATCTTGCCTGGAACGAGATCTGGCAGCTACCGGAGGATGGTTACTCGCGCCTCGAAAGCCTCAACTATTTAGATTTAAGTAGTAATAATTTCCTAGTCATTCCACTCAATTGCTTCCGATGTTGTCCGTCCTTAAAGACGCTCTCGCTTTATTACAATTCAGTCGAAAGTGTTGACAAAGACGCCTTTATATCACTCATAGATCTCGAATCGATAGACCTTAGCCATAACAAAATTGTATTCCTCGACGTAGCGACATTTCGTGCCAATCAGAAGCTAAGATCCATCGATCTCAGTAACAATCACATTCACTACATTCTCGGTGTTTTTTCACGTTTGCCCGAACTCAAGGAGCTCTTACTCACAGAAAATAATATACTGGAAATTCCAGCAAATACATTTTCGGGAAGCATCAGTCTCTCGGTCATTTACCTTCAGCATAACGCTATAAGAAGAATTGATTCGCGCGGCTTGGCAACTCTCGAACAGTTGACACAACTGCATTTAAGCGACAATTATATCGAGCAAGTGCCACGTGATTTTTTCGAGCACTGTGAAAACCTATCGACTTTGTCGCTCGATGGAAACAACATACGCGAACTTGAGGTCGGAACTTTTGCCAAAGCCAAACAGCTGCGCGAGCTCCGACTCCAAAATAATCAAATCATGGAAGTTAAAAGAGGTGTATTTTCACCACTTCCTTCTCTATTAGAATTACATTTACAGAACAATGCAATTACCGACATGGAAACGGGAGCCTTGAGATCGCTCCACAATCTACAACATGTCAATCTCCAGGGTAATTTGTTGGCCGTTCTTGGGGATGTTTTTCAGGTATCTAATGAACTCGGATCTTCGGGAAGTTCTTTAATCTCCATTCAACTTGATAACAATGGACTTGGTGTATTACATAATGACTCGTTAAGAGGTCAAGCAAGTGTGAGAATTATGTGGCTGGGCCACAATAGATTGACCCGATTACAAGCTCCGCTCTTTCGAGATTTATTGTTAGTCGAAAGATTGTACCTAACCAATAATTCTATATCGCGAATAGAAGATACAGCCTTTCAACCTATGCAAGCTCTTAAATTTCTCGATCTCAGCATCAATAAACTTAGTCACGTTACCGTTAAAACTTTTTCCGAGTTACACGAACTTGAAGAGCTGCATCTATCGGACAATGGATTGCGCAAGCTAGATGCATATGCCCTCACAGCTCTTAAACGATTACGAATTTTAGATTTGTCGAATAATCAATTAAATGTATTACACGAAACTATATTCCAAGAGGGATTACCTATACGAAATTTAAATTTACGTAATTGTTCAATTATCTCAATTGATAGAGGCACCTTTCGTGGCTTAAACAATCTTTATGAGCTAAATCTTGAACACAATCGATTAACAGCTAATGCTCTCGACAGGTTGGATATACCAGGACTACGAGTACTTCGAATATCGCATAATAATTTCAGTCTCATTAGCGATGCATCTCTTGACGGTCTTCCGTCTCTTCAACATCTGACTATTGAATCAGCTCAGATTTACAGAATACCGCAAGAAGTATTTTCTCATAATAAAAATCTAGTTAAAGTACTCTTAAGTAATAATTTGTTGAAATCGCTGCCGCCACTTTTGTTTCTTGGACTAGAAAACCTTAAAGAGATAAAATTAGATGGTAACCATTTTCAAGACATACCTTACGACGTATTTACCAATACTTCATCCGTTGAATTTTTATCACTAGCGAGAAACCTTATATTGCACGTTGATATGTCAAGACTTCACGGCTTAAAGAATCTTCTCGAATTAGATCTAAGCGAGAATCGTATTATTTCGTTGTTTGGATTTGTTAATATCCATATCGCTAAATTATTATACGTCGATCTCAGCTATAATCATTTGACAGCTTTACCTTCAAACTTTTTCGTACATTGCAATATGTTACGTAAAGTCGAGCTTGCCGGTAATAAATTGCGTCAAATTCCTGCCACAGCGTTATCTGCGCAAAATATTCCAAATTTGGGTTGGTTGAACGTTTCAAGTAATCCACTCATACGAGTACACGAAATTAATTCTGAAGCTAAATATCCGGTACTCCAGGAAATTCACATTAGCCGTACAAATTTATCTATAGTTACGAGCCAGGACTTCGAGGCATTTCCCGAATTGCTGCATTTATTCATATGTAACAACATTATATCAAGGATTTCACCTGGCGCATTTCGCAATCTACCTAAACTTCTAACTTTGGATCTTAGCGGTAATATGCTCGAATTTTTACCGCAGGAACGACTAAGAGGTCTTGAACAATTGAGACTCTTAAATCTCACCCATAATCGACTTACAGGACTAGAAGATTTTTCGCAAGATCTGAAAGCACTACAAGTGCTCGATATTTCCTTTAATCAAATTAGCAAAATTGGAAAAACGGTTTTCCAATATCTTGAAAATCTGACCGAGCTACATTTGCTTGGTAATTGGATTTCATCGATAGCCACTGATGCCTTCAAGCCGCTACAGAAATTACGTATACTCGACTTAAGTAAGAATTATTTGAAGAATTTACCACTGAAAGCTTTTAGATCTCTGGAAACACAAATACGCAGTCTGCGTGCCGAAGGTAAAAATTTTTTAATTATATTTTTAATTTAATCCACACACTTAACTTATAGTCTCTTTAAAATATTTGATATCTTTTTTAATTATAAAAAAAAAAAAAGTTTCAAGTCAAAATTGAAATAAATAAATGAATTTAAGAGCCTTTAAGGTTCTCGAAAATACGAGTAATAATAATTCGTTAAATTTATAAAAATTAGAATTTTAAACGTAGTGGTGAGAAAAAAACATTGTGAAAAAAAGAAGAGCATCTTAATAGTACTTTAAAATAATAAATAATATTATTCAAAAATTGTAAATATTAAACATTTTTTTAAATGTATGCAAATAAAATTCCAAAATCTAATTTAAATTAAAAAATGTAAGAAAAAAACTATATAAACTTTGGTGAAATAAATAAAATTCTCACTCAGAAACTAGAGTTAAAAAAAAAAAAAAAAATCATTGAAATTCATATCAGAAATATTATAAAACCAGAAAGCAAAAATATAAACTTCAATAGAAACACGGTATAAATTAGCAAGTGCCAGAAGTAAATGAAAAATATGAATCAAAAACTTTTTAATACAAGTCTTGCAAAATGTTAAGTTTCAAAGAACAAAATTCAAACCTTCAAGTAGTAACTGTTTCAAAAAAGAATCAGCAACCACTTTGTTATATAATTAAAACTTAACCAAACAATAACACTAGTCAGAATCAAAGCGTGCAACTGAAATATTAAATTCGTAAATTAAAATAAATGGCGCATTCGTTCGGTAATATAAAACAATAATATATTTTATTATAAAATAAAAAATTATTACGGATTAATAATAAAAATTCAAAAAAAAAAAAATAAATAATTTTAATATTTAACTTTTATTCATTAACGTTGAAATCTTAAAAATAGATAGCGTTTGCATGCTTTGCGATATTTCAAATTGATTTCTCTTAAGTCGAGTATATCCGAGCAATCGCAATCACCTAGCATAGATGAATTTATTAAAGAAATTTATCAGAAAATATATAAATATTTTATATTTCAAACAGAATTTAAATTTTGTTAAAAAAATGTTTTTTAGAAACTTTTTTTTTTTTTTTTTTTTTTAATTATCAAGCATCTCGTCACATATTTTAAATTCTTTGAAAAATGAAATGGAACGCAGAAAATATTTTAATTGTTGCGCCGTTGGATTTTTCTTATTTAATAACGGTTAATAATAAATATTGCGTTAAAAACATATTTAAATAACTAAATTATATGTAATTAGATTCAGTTAACTCTTCATAAAGTTTTTATTGTATGACTTGATGAATATTTATTTAACGTGAAAGAAGCCCCGGAAAAATAATTTTATCTTTTCTGCAAAGTACAGCATTGGTTTAATGAAACAATGTGACTCTTTACGCCTGCGTATAAGAATATATGGTACTTTCAATTTTATTTCTTATCCTTTTCAGCCTTTTTGTTTTGAAAATTCGTATCGTGTAAAAGCTATGATGAGAGTCTGCTTTTTTATGATTAAAGATGGATTTTATCTTATATTACAAAATTAAATTTTCAGAACAACATTATTATAATTTAAATTTATATTTATAATAGAGGATACACATAAATAGGGAAAAAAAATTGAAGGAGCTTAAAAAAAAATTGAATAATATTTTAAAAATATAAAATATAAATAAAAATTTATTTTATTATAATAAATAATTGTACATATTTAATATAAAAGTGATATCGCATTTATAAAAAAATTTAACAAATAATTAAACATAAAAATCCAAACAAAATAATATTAGGATAATACGATATAACACGCAGAATTGAAAAAAACTATTTGTGATGAAAAAAAAAAGACGAAAATAGACGAGATAAAATACTTTATTGATAAAAAAAAGGCTTTACGAGTTTTTATACTGTATTTGCGTCCATTCAAGCATCGGTTATAATTTTCGATAAAAGAACGAAATGGATGATAAAAGTATAAAAAAAAAAAAAATATTAGAAACATGCTCGTAAAAACGTCTAACTTTACAAAAATTGCTAAAAAAATTGTCAATTGATAAACCGATGAAATAAGATTTTGTATAAAAATATTAATAAATATGAATAAAAATATTTATAAAAATTTATTTTATAAAAATCAGTGCAACATTAATATATTAAACCGTATTAAAACAAAATACTATAAAAAACGATTGATAGTCTTTATTGATAGTCATTTGCGCAATAAAGTGAAATTAAAAATGAAATCTATAGAATTTAAAAAAGATCTCTATTTTTTTTCGTAATAATAGGGTCATTTTCATTATTATTATTATTATTTTTTTTTTTTTTTATCTTTTTATCTTCTGATTATCGCGCAAAAAGAAAAAAAAAAAACAAAACAAAACATTATAAAAATGCGATAGAGAAAGTTGTACCAGCGTTTTTAATTATAAGAAACCATTACGCACGTAAACATTTGTCTCGATCCAGAAAATCCATTGCACTGCGACTGCGAGTCTCAAGAATTATGGGAATGGCTGCGGGACCATCGTAAGCTGGTCGGCGGAGGAGCAGCCGAGCGCACGGTAACGGCTATGCCGCGAGATGAAGCGAAACCCGGAGGTTCGCTTCGTTGCGAGCAGCCGCCCGAGCTCCGTGGCCTCGTCTTCATCGAGCTCGAGCCTCGCAACTTTTGCTCGGCGCCCCTTATATCCAAACTCGCCGTACAGGACGTACAGCCCCACTCCGTACTTATGTCCTGGCAAAGCAGAAATCATTCGGGTTTGCAGGGCTTTCAGGTTTTCTTCTTTGCGGTCGATCGTTTCAAAGAGGTGAGAGTAATTGGTTTTTTTTTTTTTTTTTTTTTTTTTTGCTTCTAATTTTGTTTCAATATTTTTTATATTCGTATTCATTTATTTGCTTCGTCCGTCGTTACCTACATAACATATTCATTCGGGTCACGAAAATATGTGTAAAGCTTTAAAAAGTACATGGAAAAAATAAAGAATTGTTATAAAAATTTTCCGCTCTTATTGAAATCGAAGATGAAACACACACCATAGATACATTTCAAATATTTTGTTTTTTATCGAAAAATCACTTTGAAAAAATACAAACACTTTAAAAATCAAAAAAAATATAAATTTTCTTTTTTATACTATTTTTTAAGAGAACTTTATTTGTAATACGCATACATCGATACTCGGTCAATTCAAAATGATACCTATGTATGCATGATTTGCAAAAAAAAAAAAAAAAAAAAAAAAAAAAAAATTGTTATGATAATTATTCTATAAAAAAAATTTAAAAAAAAAATAAAAAACTTACGTTTATATGAATGACTATTTTTCGAGTGCCGTATAATAATGTAAAAATAAATTAGAATTGATTTGACACGATATGAGAAAAGAATGATATTTGTAAGCGTATATCGTTCCGGTTGCGTTAGAAGTAAGCCAACAATTTTAGCGCCGAAAAAAAAAAAAAAAAGAAAAAGAAAAAAGTCGAAACGAGCTCGAGTCCGAGGCCGTAAATAAAAGCTTGCAATAATACGCCTCGAGTCCATCGGTAATTTTCCTCTCAGGTGCACAGTAAAACCCTGGAGCCTAACGCGCGCTCGGTGAGACTGAGCAAACTTCAGCCGAACACGCAATACCGTCTCTGCGTGCTGGCCCTGGGCAATTGGCCGAGCGACTCCCATCGTTCCGAGCCACGCGTCAATCAGCAGCGCCAGCAACGTCCCGAGCACTTTAACGGCTCGCACAACGAAGTTGTATTCGAGAGATCGATGCTGCCGAACCTCGATCACGACTCGCCCGTTTCTCGGTGCATCGACGCGCTGACCTTGGAGATACCCGACGCAGTCGCGAGCAGCGACGGATCTTCGATGAGCAGCAACGAAGCCAGCGACTCCGCGGGCAGCAGCGTGCTCACGAGGAGACTCGGTCTAATCATCGGCTGCTGCATGGGTTTCGTTGTATTCATTCTTCTCGTTTCCGTACTTGGATACCTCAAGGTAAGCCGCTCATTTAAAATTTATTCCATAAAAATTTCCCATATTATTCATGCGTATTCATTGCTGCATTATTAATTGTTTTTATTTATGTGGCACGCGTTTACAGAGATTATTATGAATTAAAGATTATTTTAAATACACCTCTGTGTACCTTTTAAAAATATCGTTTCCCTTTTTATTTTTCATTTAATTACGAAAATTAAATATCCCAATAATATATATAATAAATTCACGTTCGAAAATAATATTCTTAAAATAGACCATGACAACTTTTATCTTATTTTATTTTGATAAATAAACAAATAATTGTTAAATAATGTATTGATTAAACTGACTAAAATAATAAAGCTTGTATGAAATTAAATATTATTCTGAATGTACTCTCTTGTATTTTAAAAAAGAATTAAAACAGAAATTGTCGGCGCGATCGTTTCAAAAACGATTGTTTTCATAAAAACTAATATCGGACAATTATGAGCAACCGTTGGCAGGCAACGAAAATTTGTCAAGATTTCCATCCGGATAAAAGAAAAGAAAAAATTATTCAACGCCTTTATTTCTTCCCTGAATTGTCAATGCTAAAAAAATTTTCTTTTTTCAAATAATTTATTTTACCATATTAATGAACGAAGAATCTGTTTATCAGACTACTCTGTTTTTATATAAAAATGCACAAATAATAAAGGAAGATATCCTTTATCCAAAAACGCGATCGGATCGAAAATTGCAAAACGAATAATTCCAATAAAATCATGCGTTATTTTTTCGTACGAGTACTTTCTTCCCAATCCCCATTACCATGATAATAATTTTCGTATCGAGCTCACGTCTAAAATACGCGAATGCGATAATTGCCTAAAGGTGAAGAAGCAGCGCGAGGCAGCAAAAAGGGAGCAGCAGGCGGTGCCACCGGAATACATATCCTACAGGCACTTCAGCATACAGAGCGGCGAGGCAGGCCAAGCCACGAGACAGCTTCAATCGACGCAGAGCGTCGATAGCCAGACCCAACCGATGCAGCAGCAGCAGCAGCAGCTACAACAACAACAACAACAACAACAGCCTCCGCAAGCTCAACACCAGCCAAGCTTTATTACGAGCAGCTGTACCGGCGCCACGCCAAATCTATAGCCAATGACCTACGTGTAAGGGGAAGGTAAACCGGTAGCGATTTTCAAGCTGATTCTCGCGCGAACGGTTATCCTAAGTATTTTTTTTTTATGTTCCCGACAGAAGTGGTTTCTCTATTTTTTTTTTTTTTTTTTTTTTTTTTTACATTAGTGGACCGTACTCGAGCATTTATAAAATAATTTTTATTTTTAATAAGCCCCTTTAAACTTTAATTCAAAAACTGTTATTTACAAAAGCATCCTTCTATTGTTTTTTTTTTTTTTTTTTTTTTTTTTTTTTTGTTTTTTTTAATACTTACAAGACAAGTCTCGTCTCGGGATACCGTTGTTTAAAATGTCTCGCGAATGTCAACTTAAATCGACGAAAAGAATTACCTTACCAGGATAGTCAGCGTACGCATGGCTGCCCCTTACACAACATTGACAACGACAGTCATTCTAGATATAGCAACAACGAGTGGATTACTTCCATAAAAGCGTGCGCTAAATAATCCTTAGCCCCGCAGCGACAATTATTTAGCATCGATAAAGCGAAGAATCCCGAGTGTAAGCGCGCGTGTATGTGTGTGTGTGTGTGTGTGTGTTAGAGTGTGCTCGTTTGTTTGTGCTTGTGCGTATGTATTCATATAAAGATGTGCATGCAAAATCCAATTGAGAGAGAATTATGCGAGGCTTATGTGCGACGAAAAAAAAAAAAAAAAAAAAAAAAAAAAAAAAAGAAAAGAAAAGGAAAAAAAAAACGTACGAGCGAAAATTGTGAACTTATTTTCTATACGGCCGCGCGTATGTATAAATTGTTTTTTCTACGAGTTATTATATATGTATTCAGAGATCCTGGAGAACGTTAAAGACGACGCGACAAAGTTTAGAGCGTATAATACAGTGGTGGTCGTGATGGTGATGGTGATGGTGCGCACGTGTAAGTGTACGAGCGAGCTCTCGCTTAAAATGTACCTCGAAAAATATAGAAAAACGAGTCGAGAATCGAGAAGGCGGAGCTCTATAAGTAAGGCGCTTTATGCTCCCTTGTTTAATGCGCTGCGCTTGTGTATGTGTGTGCGTATATCGCGTGTATATGCATAAAAGTGCGTTGCATAACGCATTTCGTACGCGATTAGCGCTAAACGCTCTTCGCTATTAGGTATTCCTCCCTTTCTTCCTTTCTCTTACTGTCTGTCTCTCTCTCTCTCTGTCCCTCTCTCTGCCTCTCTCTGGTTCTCTCTCTCTCTCTCTCGCTGCCTCTCTCTGTATCTCTAGTTTTCTATCTCTCTCTCTCTCTCTCTCTCTCTTTCTCTCTCCTTTTTTCGTGCCCACAGTGAGAGTCCATTTGCGAGCTCGGTTGCCGTTGTGCTCTCTTAATGGTTCCGAGGACGCCGCCGTGGCAGAAATGCACGCGCCGGTTCGGTTTCGTGCCTTTAAGAGGAAAAGGAGGAGGAGGAGGAGGAGGAGGAGAAGGAACAGAGGGAAGGGTGCGACGAAACTTTTCCGGATAGACACGGCTTGCAAAGACCGCACGGTATATCGTTAACTTAAATTTTCTACGCGGCAAGCCTCTATTTTCTAAAAGGAGGGGAGGAGGGTAAACTACTCGAAGAAAAGGAGGCAAAGGAGACGTTCAGAAAACGAGGAAAGTTTCGTTATCGTTATCGTTGTACTGGATATTCTAACCGAGACGCATACCTGCCACGTTTCACATTCCATCTCTCTCTCCCTCTTTCTTCCTCTCCTCCTCTCTTCCTCTGTCACCATCTCTTATTTTCTCTTTTCAACTAGCAAATTCTCTTTAACCTCTTTTCTTCTCATTTTCATCGTCTATTTTTTTTTCCCTTTTTTTTTTTATTATTTATTTTATCTTTTTCCTTCCCTTTTTCTCAATGTCATTGCGGTGAACGTTGTAAAGGAAAAGATATATGAAACACCGAGACGAAATTTTCCTCACATGTATCGAATGAAAAAAAAAAAAAAAAATAAAAATAAAATAAAATAAAATAAAATAGCAAAAAGAGAATATAAAAATATGAAGTAGTATAAGAATAATATTCTACGTTACATAAAGAAAAATCTGAAATCGAAATAGGAAAATAAAAAGTTAGAACGTAACATCGGATTTGTCATGTGAGCTCGAACTTAAACCTCTACTATACCATTTAAAATAAAAATTGCATATTTACCTATCATAATGAAATACGAAAGTTCTTCAAATATTTGCATCCCCATATAAACTTGTTAAATTAAAATATACTATAAAATATTATTCCCTAATTCTCAATTTTTTAAAATTTAAAACATTTATTTATAATTAAACAAAATTTAAGGACTTAAATTATAACATTATTAATTTTGAAATATTTTCACAATTAAATCTTTGATTTATAATTTTAAGCTTAATGTTATAATATTGTACGCAAAGAAAACGTATATTATTTTGTCGAGTTTCATCGTCGCTAAATTAAATAGAATTCGTACACAAAAGCGTAATTTTTTTTTTTTATGCATCAGTTACGAATTAACGTTGAGAAAATATTTCATTTTCTCTAATGAAATTTCTTTGAAGCTTCCATTAAGAGGATATTAATTTAACCATCAAAAAATGTCCTTTGTTCCAAGAACTTGGTTTTTAAGCGTATTTTCTCAATAATATTAACGCTATATTAATTTAAACTTTTTTATTTCGCTGTACTTTAAAATTAACGATGACATATCTATATTTACAATATATCCGTTGTGTTAAAACTCCTTGCATTCCTGCATTTCGTTTAATCAATAATCAATAATTGATATACGGTGTAAAACTGAACCAACCGACCATAAAATTCCAAAACATAGTAAATAATCCAACGGTATAAAATGAATCTCGAGTGTATTATAAAAACGAAAAAAAAGGAAGGACTTTGTATAGTAATGTCTACTTTTTGTTACATTGAACTAATTTATAAGTTTAAAAATCTATATAAATACGTGCACAGTGGAATTCAATTTCAATTTTCTTCATCAAATTGAATGATAAGTATACTCGCGTCTACGATAAAAAAAGCGATAGCCCGCGCCATAAAAATTGAAAGAGAAAGAGAAAGAGAGAGAGAGAGAGAGAGAGAGAGAACGAGATAAAAATTCTGCCAGTTATATACGTACAATGACCAATAAAAAGTTAGAGGGTTGACACAATGGAGCAGTTGCGCAAGCACATACTCAAATGTGTAGTTGTTAATAAGATACAGAGATAGAGAGAGAGAGAGAGAGAGAGAGAGAGAGAGAGAGAGAGAGTGAGAGAGTAAAAAATAACAAAAAGCGTCGGGGTGATTCGAGATTTTATTTTACGTTTTTTCGTCCACGTGAATGCAAACGAAAATTTTATCAGAGAGCAAGACTTTTACTTGTATAAACTTAAAGCATTCATCGAATATTAAATATATAGATATTATAAATAATATACAATGTAAAGCAAGAAGCTCGTTTTCATTCTACGCGAATGATCGTTATTTTTTTGGTTTTATTTTATTAATCTGTGATAAACTTTAAAGAGAAACGACAACGTAAGTTAATATATAAATTAATCGTACAAATGATATTTATATTTAAATAAACGGGAACATTTTTACTTTATCGATTAATAAAATATGAAGCTTCAACGTTAATTGTTAAAAGTGAAAATTCTTTAAGGACAATTAGTAATATACATATATACATGTATCTCATATTTTATTTCAAGTATGCACAAGAATACGTAATAATTTAAAACTGGATATAACATGGATTTGAATATGTTTATTAATTAATCTTAATAATTTCGTTTGATAAAATATAAATTTCGATAAGGATTCCTCCTCGTACGATGTAACTATGTGTTTCTCTATTCGCATTATGAACGACTTAAATGTAAATAATAAAAAAAAAAAAAAAAAAAAAAAAAAAAAAACAGAAAAAAAAACAAAAAAAAAAAAAAAAAAGAATGCAAAAAGTAAAAAATAAGCGATCGTTAAATTGATTTAAAATTATAATTATAAACGGCAGCTCCCACTGTCAGAATTGAGACGATGAGAACACGGAAAACCATCGACGCGGTTTTGCGCGTGATATATACCTGTAAAATACTCCCATGCATATATACATATATGTATATGTACATACATGCATATATGTATATGTATATATATATATTATGATATACATATATATATATATATTATGATGTAATAAAAAAAACATAATTTTTTTCTATCGGATGATTATCATTATTATTGTTATTATTATTCTCCCGTTCCTCCGCGTTCCTTAATCCATTTATATATTTTTAATCAACAAATTGATATATTCGCACAATTGTATTATTTTACCGATAATAATTTCGCTTGATTTTCATTTACGTTTTTGTTAATTTTTTTTTTTTTTTTATGAACAAAAGCTTATCACATATAAATTTAAGGATATCTTTATTAAAATGTAATAAGAAATAATTATTTTATTTAAAGATTATTTTTATAAATTATTGTATTTTTTTTTTTTTTTTTTTTTTTTTAATTTACGTAATTATTTTTATTCAATAGCAAATCTGGGCTTATCAGAAAAATTAATAAAAAATAATATTTTCGTATCTCTTCATATTTTTTCAGCTTATAAAAACAAAGCAAGCTTTGCACTTAGTTTTATTCTTCTCACAGAAGGATAAAAATGTCAAAAGCTACGCCGATAAGCAAATGAAAAACTGGTTAAAATGTGATTTTCTTTTTTTTTTTTTTTTTTTTTTGCGGAGGTAAGTTTAATAATCTTAATTTTTTTTTTTTTTTTTTTTTCAAGCGTTGATGCATGTTTACGTAATTAAGGCACACATTCTACAGTTGAAATCGGCTACCGCTTTTTGTTTGTACTTTGGCTATTAAATTACCATACATATATTTATCTCTACGTAACAACGCGACCTCGTGCATTTTGCTTAACTTTTCGCGTTTATTTTGTTTTCCTTTCGAATCCCTTTTTATTTAACTGCCAACTATTCAAGATTCAATTTTTTCATTTGAAATAAAAAAAAAAAAAAAAAAGAAAAGAAAAAGAAAAAGAAAAAAGTTTCTTTCGTACATTTCTTTGCAATTAATCCACCCTTTTCTTACACCATTATGAATTTTTACCCTTTGCAGGTTCTTTCTCGCTCGCACCTTTTCTTTCTCTTTCTCTCAACACTCGGGAAAGGGGAGGAGAAAAAAAAGCCCAGAAGCAAAGGAAGTAAGTACGGGGCATGAGCATAAGAAAAGGTCTGCGTTGCATATTTCATTTGACTGAAGGAGCGCGAGGAGCAAGGAACGAGAAAATAAAGGATGGAGAAAGAGGAAAAGTTGTTTTCAGTCCGCGATTGTGTCGGGGGCACGTAAGGGCGGTCACCCGTGATTCTACCCCAACCCACTCAACCACCAAATTGAAATCCTATGCCAGCCTTTTTTTTTACCTCGAAGTCTCTTTTCACCAACGATCGTTTGAGAAATGCACGAACGGAGTAAGTGAAAATCCAAAGGCCAGGGTCATAATGTGACTGCGTGTCGACTGACGCGAGGACGCGCAGCGAGGGGAAGGTGGATGCGTGCACGTGTGAAAAAGACGGGCGATGGGAGAGAGAGAGAGAGAGAGAGAGAGTGAGAGAGTGAGTGAGTCATAGAGGACGGAATCACGGTTATATCGCTCGCTCGACTCTTAATTATACCCTTACAATTACTCTTGCCGTAAGAAGCACTCTTGGTTACCTGGGCGAGTCGCGAGAGCGCGCGTCGTAATTAAAGCGGCCTAATTAACCGTCGGCTTCGCTATGCCGCCCCGTCGACTCTTTCTCTCTATCTTTATTTTCTTTTTTTTTTTTTCTTTTGGTCTTTCATATCTACACATTGTGCTTAGGTGTTTGTAAAGCTTTTCACGAAAACAGGGCCATACACGCACGCGCGTGCTCACATTCCTGTTCGACGGTATATGTATAGTATACGCGGCATAGCTCGCGTAATATTGGGAGACACTTATTCACGCAACGCTGCTTGCGATATGCGCACAAATTTTCAATTCATATGCGCGCGGATGTTTTTTTTTTTTTGTTCTTTTTTTGTTTTGTTTTGTTTTTTTTTTTTTTTTTTCATCCGTGCGTTCGAGGAACGGAAAAAAAATATTCGTGCGCGTAATCAAACGACGATCTCGTATGAAGCCTCGTTGTACGTTATAAGGTGGGGCGAAGAAATTTTTGAAAACTCGATATTGCTCGAGTTTTGAATATAAAGTATTTGAAAAATTTTACGAATTTTCTAATCGTCGTTACAAAAATTTATGTTGTAAGCTTAAATTTATGATGTAAAAACTTTTTTATAAAAATTTAAATTTAAAAAAAAAAAAAAAACCGACGAGTATAAATTTCGTAAAGAATTGAAATTTTGTTCTTTAACTTTATAAATACAGTAATGTTTGTTCTAACTTAAAAATTTAATGAAAACAAAGTACACATAAGCTGCGATGGAGAATAATAAACACTCGATAATTTTTTAAAAAACTGAAAGTTTATTTATAATATAAGCGATTTTCGTAAAAATAGCTTATATATTGTCAATATTAATTTTGCCGAAGTAATCTTGAATTATTTCAATATTGGAATATTAAATTGATGTTTGTACTTCGAATTAAATTAAAATTTATTGTAGCATTGTATTTCACCAATCCTTGAACGACAAATTTTTTATTACCTTCGTAATAATGTTTACATCAAACATTCTAGACCAATAGAAGACGAGCTTAAATCGAAAAGAAAAAAAAAAAAAAAAAAGGGAAAACAAAAAAAAAAGTTGGGTTTATCGACGTTGAACTCACAGATTTTAGTCGAAAGTACCGATGCTACGAAATTTGTACTCGCAAGCTACTATTTGAACATGCATGTACATATAGAGGTAAGACAGCGAAGTATAAAGAGCCCTCGAGTTCTTATAAATAATTCACTATAGGATCTAATTTAAAACGGGGCAACGAGCGAAGACAAAAAAATTGAAATAAGTTGAAATGCCGTAAGTAAAAGTTCAAGCGCTGGGTTCGGATCAATTTTGCCGTCTCTTTTTTACCTCGTCGCCCTGTTCCTCTTTCTCTCTCTCTCTCTCTCTCTCTCTCTCTCACTCTCTCTCAAACATACGCTGCAATAGTTTCTACGTTTCTACAAGAGCACGGCAGACCAACTGTTTAAGAAATTCAGGGATTGGAAAATTCAAAGCTCCCATGCATTCTCGAACGCGCGAGGAAATTCCCGATGAGAAAACCACTGATTTCCCAGAGAATTTTGTGCATCGCCTCGCCGGCCAACCACCGCAATGATTGTCAATCATTCAGACGCGATAAATTATTTTTACAGCAATACTGCGGTTGGTTCCTCTTATGTACATTCTACTACATACTTACCCAGTTACACTCGCTATTTCGTTTTCTTTTTTTTTTTCTTTCTTCGTCCTTTCTCTTTCATTTCTTTCTTCGTTATCAATCGAGAACAAAATCGTACATTAAAATTTCCGAAATATCTTCTATTAAATTATTTGAACCGTTTTATTGTTGAATGGAAACATAAAAATTAATTATCATAAAACTAAACTCAAATATTATGCGCATTTGAAAATTGTATGCTGTTTTATTCATAAGAAAATTTTTTGAATAAATTGAATAAATATGAAAACATTATGAAAACTTTAAATTACGCGATGAACATAAAAGAAAAATATTAAAAAAAAAAAGAAAAAGGATTACAGTAACAAGTGACAATAAATATATTGAAAGTAAGGTAAGTATACATATTTACCATTATTAAACTAATAACTAAAATTATTTTTAGGTAGACGCCCTCTTTTTAAAAATGCGAAAATAATAATAGTAATATTTCTTTACTCTTGCATTCAATGTAAATAAATTAACAATGGTTTATTGATTCGATCATTTATTACTAACGTTATACATATCTATAATAAATAATCCTGCATGAATAAATACATGTATAATTATGAAATATAAAGCATTCGTATGCATCTATAAAATTGCAATTTCTTACAGATTTTGATTGAATGGAGAAAAAAATAAGTCTGTCGCGTCGCATTAGATCTAAAGTCACATTGATTTTTAAATCGAACGAATTATTCAGGTATCTTGAAATAGCAAATACGAGAAATATGAGAAATAAAATGTTTGAAAGGATTATGTTTGGATTGTCATTTAAAAAAAAAAAAAAAAAATAAATAACTTGCTCGTTATTAAAAATCAATAATACGCGGTGATTAAAGGAATAATTAATAATACATGTTTAAATATTTTTCGTCTAATAACCATATTGAATTTAATCAAAACTTACGTTTACTCGTATATGTAATTTTTTGTAAAATATTTACACTTGTTCAATTATAGATAGATAATGAATTTTTAATACATTAAACTACGTCATCTAGAAATATAAAAGAGTAAAGAGTAAACATCTTGCATAAATTACTTTGTTTTTTTTTTTTTTTTTTTTTTTTTTACTTTTTTTGCTTTAAAATTTTAAAAGATCAATTTTTTATTAGTATAAATTTAACGACACGAAGAATAATAATAGTCAATATTCGTATCAAACGATTTTTTTACCGATTTTTATCCGAAAATGTACGAGAGGTGAAATATTGTCGCCGACAAAATTTTTTATTACAAAAACCCTTCACAGGATTCAATGGGACTCTTTGTTTGCCATTACAACTAAACCATAAAATTTATCGGGTGTATATTTAAAAATAGGGTCGAATGAGGTCGAGGACAAAAATCGGATAAGAGAGAAAAAAGAGAGAGAGAGAGTGAGAGAGAGAGAGAGAGAGAGAGAGAGAGAGAGAAAGGAGGAAAGGGAAGGGAAGGGGTGGAGAAGGATGAGGAGGAGAGAGGAGATCGCGCGGGCGATCTTTTGTTCGCGTCAATAATAAATCGGGCTCGGCGTTGGAGGTTTAAAAATTCGCGGTATCGCACGGGGAAGCGCCCGTATCACCGGGGATATATGCGCGCATTGAAAAATGGCTATATTAAAGTAAACACGCCGCTGCAATTTTTCACCTCCGGCTTGACCGCGTCACCGGCGCCTGCGTTTCCGCGCGGCTCTACTATGGTTTAGGCGAACGAATGGTAAAAAAAAAAAAATGAAACTATATTATTCGCCAAGAGGACCATTTCCATTCGTTTCATTCGCGATTGTCACAATTTTAAAATGGCAATTTTTTTAATAATTGCAACGCGATCCATTACCGGGTTACTATTATTCATAACCTATTGCTCATACAACGAATGCGTGTAAGTAATGTAACAGAAAACGTGCGTCAATAGATACGAACTGAAAGTGACTTTAGCACTCGCGCAAAGTCACCACAGTTGCTTTCACGCAGATTACGACTTGCATAGATCTTTTTATTATTTTGCTGCTTTTTTATTACTTTTTATTACGCTGTCTCTATGTCTTTTATAAATACAACGTACATAAATTTTAGTTTCTAAAATTCAGTATTTTGTAACAACAATGTATGTACTTGCTAAAAAAAAAAAAAAAAAAAACATCAAATTTCAATCGATAAATAATAAACAATAGGAAACTCAATAAAATGTGAAATTACCTAGAATTATACATTACAAAACTCGATAAGTTTCTGAAACTCGAACGACATTGAAGCAGACGAGTATTTTTAGAAATTACAAAGGTACATTATTAAAGAGGGTAATTATTGACATAGTTGTCGTTGGCGACGTCATAAATTTTTATGCGTGTATATACACACACACAGATATATTCATTTGAAAGTTAATTAAAAAAATTGAACACATTTCAATCGCGTAAATTAATGTGGAAAATTAAAAATAAATTAATTACCGAAATACTGTACTAATTAAAAAATTTCAATGTGAACATAATTTAATTAAAAACTAATTTTTATCAATACTATCATGAAAATAAATCCCAATAAATCTTAATTTCATATACTTTTCGAAAAAAAAAAATTTTTTTTTTTTTTTCTACAGAAACGAATGAAGGGCGCAATTATCGGTAAAATAGCACTCGTTAGATACGAAGGCAAATATGGAGTGCGTGCATATCTCTATCTCTCTTTTTTTTCTTTCAGCTGTCTCTATTTTGGCTGCAACTATGCTGTGCGAACTATTACACTCTCGCTTCTATCACGGATAGCTCTCTCTCTCTCTCCCTCTCTCTCTCACTCTCTCGTCGGTCTAAACGTGACCCGCTTTCGTGTAAATAAAGAGCCGGGAAAGAAAATATATATAGAAGAGAACGAAATGTGAGAGAAAGTTTAGAACGCGGTTAGAATGCTAGCGCGCATATCGCTTACGCGTATATTAACGCGATGTAACGTAGTAAAGGTCGAGTGAAAAAGGGTGGATGGGAGAAAGAGTGGGAGAGGGAGGTCGGAAAGAGGTTGCTATTTTACGCACTGATAATTCAAGCGCCACCGGAACTGATATTCCGCGGAAAATTAATCACCTCTTACAAAACCGAGCACCGAGCTACCTGTGTACCACAAAGCCTCGCTGATTCTCTCTCTCTCTCTCTCTCTCGTAGTGGCGCGATACAATGGCCGAACAATACCATCATAGAGAGGGAGAGTAGGACAGAGGAGAGAGGGAGATAGAACTAGGGAGATGTACAATCATACGTGCGCGTAAAAGAATACAAGTTTGAAATACATAGGCGCAGTAAGCGCACGATCTGCGCTAAAGTATAAACGCCGCGGGTAAGTGAGAGATGAGTTACCGGAGCGAAAAAAATATTTACGGAGAACTATAAAATGTTAAAAAGCTTGAGTTAGTGAGAAAGAAAGAAGGAATGAGAAATGAAAAAAAAAAAAAAAAAAAAAAAATGGAAAACGGAAGAAAAACGCGAAGAGAAATCATTTTTTTTATTATTTTTCGTTCTTTTTTTCTTTTTTTTTTTTTTTTTTTTTTTTTTTTTCAAGAAAAGAAGACAAGGAAATAGACAGACAGATAGACAGAGCGTAAGAGGAGAATTGTGTGTGGATATACACGTATACATATATATGTATACGAAGAGGTGCGAGCAAAGAGCCAGATGAAATTCGTTGCACAAGCTTATATAGTTCGTGCGCTCCTACGTAAACAAAAGAATGGAAAGAGAAAGAGAGGCGTATAGTACTGACGAAAGAGAAAGGTGCAGAAAGAGTAGGAGATAAAGGAAGAGTAAAAAAGTGAAAAGGATAGAAAAATTGGCTGGGAAAATAACTCGTGAATCGCTGCCACGCGTAATCTCGATTTAATGCTTAAGTATTCTGAGTGTATGAGCGCGTTTGTATGAATGCAATAAGAAAAGAATGAAAAGTTGCGTTTGCGAATGAAATACGGAAGGCTTCGAGCTTAATGAAAATAAATTAGCCGAATTTTCGTGAAGCTGACAAGAGAAAATAATTTACTATAAAATATGGACTGTTTTATTATTATTATTTTTTTTTATATTCAATACATCCTATTTAGAATGAAAACAATTAAAACAAAAAATATAAATTAAAACTTTTTTTTTTTTTTTTTTCAGTTTATAGTTTGTAATATGTATTACGAAAATTTGTTAAAGCAAGTAATTAAAAGACAATATTTTTACAAAACTTTAAAACAACGGAAATTTCACGAGTTTCGAAGCTGACAAGTTATTAAGAAGTTATCCCTAACGAAAACTACATTTTTTATGTAAAGAGAGGAGAAAAATTTCGATATAGAGTGAAGCAATCGCAGAAACTTGGCGAACGCGGGCGCGCAAATGTAACGAAGAAATTTTTTTTTTGCAAAAATAATTCAATCATCGAGATTAAACATTTTTATTTTTAACGTTTAAATTCCCCAAAGAATTAATGGCTCTCGTGAGAAATATAGCGAAAAATTTCAAGGACAGATATATATACAGGACCCAAGAGGCATGTGAAAGTCTAACGGAAACAAACGAGTCAACGTGTAATCTTTAGCGGAGAAAATTCGATGATCCGTTGTGTCCGGGAGTTTTAATCCTATTTAATGCCGATGTATTTCCGTATCTTCTCCAGCAAAATGCTCCTTCTCTCTTTCTCTCTCTCTCTCTCTCCCTTTCCCTCTTGACTTTATACACATGTGCGCGTGTTCGTACAACGCCAGGAGCCATAAATAACAGTACGCTTTGTCTGCGAATATCCAGCTCAACGTAAACTCCGTCATAAGAGGATGTTAAGCAGTCTTTACATATACTTACTCCCTATGTAAAATTTAAATATAGAACAAAAAAGATTCCCATCCCCCCCCCTCCTTCTCTCTCTCTCTCTCACTCACTTTCACTTTAATTATTGAATTAATATATATACATATATATATATATATTAATCAACAAGTGTAATCAGTTATCGACCGTTGAAAAATAAAATGGAAACAACAAAATTATTTTAATGCGACTTTGAATTAAGGTATTTAAGGTATTTCGAGAGCTAAAATTTTAACGAATCATTATTGGAAAAAAGGAAAAAAAAAAAAGAATCGTTTTTTTTTGTAACACTCGGGCCAGATTGGCGAACAAATATTTGAGAGCAACAAACAAAAATTTGAAAAAATATTTCTCGAAATTTTTTAACGTAACCCTCTATGGAAGTAACTCATATTTTCAACGAGAGTTTTATTTTATTTCGAATAAAAACTGCGGGCGAAACTAAAAAACAAAAATTCCAAAGTTTACATTACAAACTTTGTAATAATCACAAGTACGGTATATAGTACGTTGCCGTTAATCTACTTTTGTTACTTGATCATAAAAATGAAATTACGCGTTCTTTTCCCCGTGAGAATAAGTTCATATTAATTGGCTAACTTATAAATCGTACAATTCTCCGATTTTACTGCAAAAGTAATAAGCAAATTACGTGGATATCTAAATAATGTAATCGTTCAACGGAAAAATCTTTCGTTAATTTGAAAAAAAAAAAAAAAAACATTATTAATTTCGAATTACAAGAGGAAGAAAAACACCGCTTTATCGTACAAAACTTTAGTCACGCTCGATCCACCTTATTTGCCCTTTTATTAGATTTCAAATACGCGATGCAAAATAAAAATCTTCGTAGCGCAGCATTAAATAACGAAGCCCAGACGGAATACAATTTATTACGACAATAGTTTTCAGCTTTAAAAGTTCAAGTAACCGTTATTAATTACGCAAAATAAGAAAGAACGAGGATAAAAAACAAAGCGACGAAGATTAATCGAAGGTGAGAATACGTTTAAGCGGTAAAAGATGTACGCGTTAACGAAAAAAAAAAAAAAAAGTTTTAATTTCGAGCATTTGATTTAATCTGAAACGGTAATTAGCGGATTCGTTTAACGATTTCATGTAAGAACCAGCCGTCGCGCGGTAATTCACGAGGGCTCATCGTTAGAAATGATTAAATTAAAATCCGCGCTCGCTTAGCTCGAGGCAACTCCGCATCGTCGTATACTCGAACGCAGCGGCGCAATTTAAAAATAATTAAAAAGCCCGCGATAAAAGCTTCGCGAGCGCGCGAAAAAACTTTGAGAAGATTAAGCGCAAAGAGGAAAAAAAAATAAAGTCGCGGCTTTGTACATATATGTCAGTGTGTGTGTGTGTGTGTGTGTGTGTGTGTGTGTGTGTGCGTGTGTGTGTGTGTGTGTGTGTGTGTGTGTGTGTGTGTGTGTGTGTGTGTGTGTGTGTGTGTATGTTATACACATGTGAATTCAATAGACGAAGCCCGGAGGGCTCGTTGTTGCGGGAAGGTAGTCGAGAGTCGACGGGATCGAGGTCCGATAGAGGATATCGTTGAGATTGTTGCGTCGACGCGCTTGATCGATGGGCGCTCCGTGTCCGGGTCTACCCCAGAGTCGTCGCCACGTGTCGAAGTGTCGTCGACTGTTTTCTCTCTCTCTTCGCCGCTCTTCCTTTAATCATACAATGACGCATACGTGAGCACGATGTTCTCGTCTGTACTTGCGTTGTTGTATTTTCTTTTCCTTTTTTTCATTTATTTATTTATTTATTTTTTTATTTTTTTTTTTTTTTTCTCTTTTCTCTTTTTATTTAGCTCTGTATTCCCGTTCGCTTGTGGGCCAATCGAATTAATAAGCCAGCGTGCCTTTGTCATTCTTTGCTTCAATCGATGTGCGTATATGCATGGGTATGAAAGAGATCGACTAATAAACTCAGCGAGAAGCTTTGTTTTATTCGTTTATACGAGTGCGTATAAAAAAAAGTATCAAATAGTACAATAAAGGTGGAAGTAGACTATACGTTGAGTTTTAAAAAACGGTGCTAGGTAATATAAAGTGTATATATGTTAAATTTTATTTAATTTTTGTTTGATGTATGTGCTGTGATTTATATATACGAGTATATACTCGTATATATATATATATATATATATATATATATATATATATATATATGTGGGTGAGTGTATTTGTGTGTACATCTATGTGCACGTACATGCACGAAATTAAAAAAAAAATCTTATTACCCTGACTCTTTCCTGCTTTTGTTGCATTTGAACGCATAACTCGTTGATATAATCTTGATTTCCAATATTCGAGGCTCGCCAACTAAAATTGAAATGGCATGAAACTCATTGATTACGTAAAGCATTTAAATATATTGAAAATTTCTGGATACTAAATTTAAATTGTATCAAAATGTTACAACATTAAGGGAAATATTATGTTTAATTAACTACAATGAAATAATTTATTGAACGCATCTCAAAGGCGTTTGAGATAAATTTCAATAGCATTAATAAAAAATTTCAAATTTTTTACTTCCTTTTTTTTAAATGTTTAATTCGATTACAACATTTCAATTACCAAAAAATGTAAAAACGATTAATTTTTTTAATTAAATTTTATTGTAACAAAAAAGACAATTACATCGAGCGTACGTTTTTTGTGTTATTTCAATTCCAAGCAGAATGTAAAAAAATGCCAGTATCGATAAAATGTATAACAAACGTTCGAAAAATTATGCCGGATAAATTTTTACCAGAAACGCGCGATTCGCAACGTTAATCACGTTCGAAAAGATGAAGTTTTATACGTAAAAATCTCTAAACAAATAACTCGTAGAATAATGTAATAGGAAAAAATTCTGCAATAGCTGACCGAGCGCTGCGCGGCATAAATTACATTTTACATTGCGCTCGTTGAAATATCAAGCGCAGAATACGGAAAAGCTGCTTCGGAGTATTATTAAATCGAGAGCGAGAAATGCTTGGTAGTGAGTTGTTTAATTCAAAACGACGATTCTGCGAGCGCGACTTTTTTAATCTCGTCGCGCAGAAATTTAAACTGAGAAAGTAAAACTTTCAAAGTCGATTGATTTCAATTATTCATTCGAAAATCCAAGATTCATTCCAAAATTAGCGAAGCGTATACGTGACACGTGTTCACTGCATTACGAGTAGTTTTGATATCAATTGCCCGAGGATTCGCGGCCTTTGTGCATTCATTTAATTCCTTTTTTTTTTTTTTTTTTTTTTTAAGGATATATCAATCTGCAGTATTTTTATTGTCTTCGACGATAAATAATTTCATTCTTTCGTATATTGCAAAAATTGTGTTATTGTTAAAATTAGGAAAAAAAAAAAAAAAAAAAAAAAAATTAAGTAAATAACATATACTACAAATAAAAAGGGGTAAACCGTTTTCATTATATAATATAAATAAATTCAAGATAATAAATCAGTGAAAAATAAGTCAACTTTTTAAATTATATCAACTGTAACATTTTAATGATATCTTTAAGAAGATAGAAAAATACAATTCGACTTCCGCCAGAACAACGACGAATAAAGCAAGCGCAACTTCAAATAACTTCATTCAACGTAAAAAAAATTTTTAATGATAACGTATAAAGGAAGCGTTTAATAATGATACACTTTTCAAATTAAGCGAATAAACCGCTAAATTAATTATAAACAAAGGAGCGGCCATTCAAAAAGATGTTAAATGCATTGTCAAGACTTCGTTATAACAAAACGTTAACGATTGTGTTCTTTTCATAAAATAAGAATAAGAGACTTGCGATATAAATAGATTTAAGGATAAAAAAAAAACAATAAACTTTATTTAAATAAAAAAAAATGATTTTTTTTTATGGATAGCTGTATCCGCTCAATATCATTCTTTCAGGAGATTCTATATATCGTTACGGCAACGTGTTGAGAAATTAAAAAAACAAATATATATTTATCGTTGTTTACAACGATCATTAGCTAATCGTGAAAGTTTTAGGAGTAGCGTTAACGACAAAATTTTTGAGAAAAACGCTTTTTAATTTTTTTTTAATTTTCGTTTTCTATTTAATTTAATCAAAGTATTTCTAGATCCGATTATTTCTATATTAGGTTTACCCATCGTTTTTAATTAAAATTATGATTTGTAGATTACGATTTGTATCAATATGAATTCTTTTAGGATCATAAGATCACGAGAGCAACTTACCGAGCCAAACGAACTGTCGGTTTTCAATAACGAAAGACATAGAATGATGTGTTAATTATGTTGCGTTGTCAGCCAAAACATATAAAAAAAAAAAAGTATAAAAGACACGTTCAAAAACTAACGATACAACAAAATTACTTTTATCGGCTTATATTATTACTTATATTATTACTTTTGTCGGCTATTTAGATTTCTTTAGTTAATTAATATTTTGATTGGCTTGAGAAGTTTGTTCGCCGTGGTCGTGAAATAATTAAGAGCATTTTGTTTCACTTTTATTTAATGACTTTGTAATGCCGATAAAGCCTTTTTAACACCGGCTCTTTTAATATACGACTATATAAGATTTTTATGTCACAATTTAACGAATATGTCCACTTATTCCACTTTTACAAATAGTTGAAAATTTCATATCATTTTTTAAATAAATGATTTTTTACTTCTAGTAAATTAATGAGATGATACTTTACCTACGCGTCACTAGATTTTCTCTCTCTCTCTCTCTCTATCTCATTTTTTTTACTTTCCCGCTCGCCGACGCGTTGCGCTAGTGCACGACGAGCTGTTTTCAAGCGTACGCAACGTACACTCGAGACGGTAAACACTTGTTTGCGACAAGAAAAACGAAGGAATGAGGGTAACAATAAAAGACAGACTGGAAGAGGAAAAAAAAGAAAAAAAAAGAAAAAGAAGAAAAAAGCAAGCGCGTGCCCGCGTCTGATTGTGTATATACACGACGATAGACAAAAGAAAAGAAAGACTTTAGTAGTCGAGTCTATCGCGAGTCGAAAAATGCATGTCCCATTTATTCGCGCCTTTTTCCACGGCTGCGTACGCTTCTACAAATTGCGAAACATCTGTGATTTTCCATAAAAAAAAAAAAAAAAAAAAAATAAATAAATCCCGACGCTTTGACATTACTTGAATTTATACACCTGCCGTTATCTTGCAATAAATGTCGCGATCGTTAAATCTTTATGTTGCATTTCTTAATTTTTTTCTTTCATTTCGTTAATCGAAACAATTATTTAAATTTTCATAAGAAAAAACTTTTTACTTGCCGATATTAGTCGTTCTCTCATTTTAAAAATGATAATTATTTATTTACATTATTTGTTCTAATTTCGTAATGAATTTTAAAAAATCTTTTATTAATAATATAATAGTATAATGTTTAAAAACATAATATTTTTTTAAAACTGCTATCTGTCGAACTGATAAAAATTTTATGAAAAATTATTTGTAAATTTTTAAAATACTGAATATATCAAATAAAATAATAAAATATATTAAAAATGAATAAAAATATTCGTTAAATTTTTACCATAAATTGTTTTTAATTGAAAATTCAACGTGACATAAGATTCAAAGTTATTTAAATAAAACAAAATATTTATGTGTGCGCTTTCCAAATCGATGAGCTGGCAGTATTTTAACTTTGAATTTATGTAACTCGCTTTAAAATATATACGGCAAGTCGTTAAAATATCGTTTATTTATACGTAAAAGACAAATTATTTTTCATTTCAACGCCTCGTCCACTTTAAGCGTAAATCATCGCAAGCAAAATTGATTTACTCTCGCTCTTATCAAGCATACGTATGGATGTGGGGGTCGCACGCTGTCGAGAGCCGATCATCCACGCGGTATCCGATATCACCCGACGCACTCGCTCGATCGGCAGCCCCGAGCATCGCGGCACTTAAAGAAACGCGCGAAGCTTTCCCGATATGCGCGTACATGTAAATGACTGCAATAAATGTACCGCGTGAATCTGGGACAGCGAATTAATTAGCGCGCGTCGCTTCTATCATCTCTCTCTCTCTCTCTCTCTCACTCTCTCTCTCTCTCTCTCTCGGTCTGTTTAGCTTAAGGGTACGCGTGCACGCAGGTAGCACGTGTGTACGGGCCGGCATCCATAAACAACGTAACGCCCGGCGCTGCATATTCCATTAAGCGTTATCCAAAATGCCCGCAATTATACGAGCGCGCGCGCGTATACACGTATGCGTGGCGCGTGGACGGGAACGCCGCGTGAACGCGCACGGAAGGGAGTTTCGATTCGCGACGTGGGAAGAGAGGGAAGACGACGGATATATATATATACCTAACGGAACACGCCGTCGGCTCGCGTCTCCGCTGCAATAAAGCACCATTAGCGCTATCGGAAACGGGACGCCGCGACGCCCTGGCACGCCAATTATGATGCATACTTCCTCTCCTCGTACCACCGGTTACATCTATAACCCCATCCTCTCAATACCTTCGCTTCTATATTCGCGATCGATGACAGAACTTATCGGCCCGTGGGCAATACGCGCAGTTCCCGCCGCGTCTCTCCCCCTCTCTTACTCTCTCTCTCTCTCTCTCTCTTCGTCGCGTTTGACGCTTACTGCAAGCTTGACGCGAGATATTTTTTAAAAAATTCGTTACATAATACGGATACTTTTGACGTTTGAAGTTATCGATTGTTTGTTTCTGATAAAAATAAATTTTTTTTCAAATAATATTTTTTTATATTTAACCTGGGATTAAAAGTAAATCTTTAATTTTACTTTTTTGCATTTGGCTATATATAAAGAATCGATTTAACTAACCAAGTGACATTCGCAGAGTAAATGAATAGTAATATCGAATGAAAATTTAAACGCAGCTTGCATGATTTATCGAGGAGGAAGAGGAGAATAGTAAGAGAGAGGGGGGAGAAAAAGAAAAAGAGAAAAAAAGAGAAGAAAAAGTGAAGAGACACAGAATGGAGATATTCATGCGGCTCAAAGGCTTGATTAGCGGTAATATAACACGTCCCTAGAGCAACGAGCAATTAACTTGTCTCGAGGATTATCAACCGACTCGCTGTGCGCAATAAGGGATTAGCTCGATCCTTTATCACCCGCGCTTATTTAGATATATACTTTTTTATCTTTTTATTATAATGAAAGAGAAAATGACGAATGAATCGCGCTAAAGCGCGAGAATTTGCGCGCGTTTTGTCAACTTACGAGTCTATCGTGTATCCAGGTCGAGTGGCGTCGATGGATGCGCAACAATCGTATTTCGTTTTCTCCCGCTGGATATCGTGACAATCGTGCATTTTCCCTCTTATTTTTCGTCTAGCAACGTCGCCGCGTGCGGTGAGTAATGGCGCGAGTTCTACGCCACCACCCGTGAGTCGATAAACCTGTAACTCCTTCTCGTACCCTCCTCCTCCTCCTCTTCCTCCTCCTCTTTCGCCGTGATCATTCGGTGGAGCTATACGAAAAAATATAAAAAAAAAAAAATTTGAGAAAATAAAAAATAAAGAGAGAAGAGGAGAGAGGGAGAGGAAGGAAAAAGATGAAAAAAGGGAAGGAAGAAGAAAGAGTATGCGGAAATATTGTGTGCGTTATGTGATTCCGCGCTCGTGCGTATTCTAAAAATTCGTCTTTCTAAATTTGCGCGACAAATTTCGCAAATTTCGCATTCACGGCGCAACTTCTAAATATTTCGAGCTGGAAATTTTATATTTCCCGGCGGAAAGAGGGAGAGAGAGAGAGAGAGAGAGAGAGAGAGAGAATTTTTCATTTTTCGACTCCGCTTCCATATCTACCGCTTCGATACGCTACATCTATGTTATAGCAATTTTCGGAATTCTTTATTTTACGTTAAAATCAACATATTTATTCAATTCGATCAGACACAATAACGCAAAGTTGCTTCGCGCTGTGTTTTTGATCTATCGGTTTTGTTTTATTGCCGTTGCGTTTGCTCGCAACTTAAAAAGCTATTCGTTGATGAAAAATTTTGTAAATAAATTTCGTCGAGTGTTTTTGAAATATAAAATTTTAAAAATTCCAATAAATTTAATACTTTTTGGATTACTCAATAGCGATTGTTTAATATAAATAATTGATTCAATTATTTTATCGATCATTGACAAGCTTCTGTTTAATCTAGGTAATTTTAAAAACATGAATTTCCATAGCAAACCTAGTCATTTATTTTCTGTTAAAATATACAAACAACTTTGTATTTACTAACCATTATTTGTTTAAAAAAAAAAAAAAAAAAAAAAAAAAAAAAATTATCAAAAACATTAATGTTGCCGGAACTGTTAGAACCGACTCAATTAAAGATTAAATTAAAATATCTATCGAATTAAAATACAACGACAATAAATCAAGTGATGCAATCATTGCCTTTTAATTTGGGTGTGAGCAAAATTTAACAATTTAAATTTCATCAATTTGGCTTTGTTAATTTACCTAAATTATTTCCAATAAAATATACATAAATGGAATTAACTTGTTGCAACTATTTTTTCGATTTAAAAGGCAATTTTTTATTTCATTTTTTTTTTTAATAATATACTTCGTACAAGATAGAATCAATTTTATTTTTAATAAAAATGTAACGAATTGCATTCTATTAAAAAAAAAAAATAATAATAATAATAATAATCTAGAAATCGATAAAATATAACAAAATAACTTTGTATAGATAAAGAAAGAAAAGGTAGAAAATTGTTGGATTTATGAAACACATAGAGGGATAAGCAAGATAAGTAGATCTTACAGCGTTCCGTTGAACCGTAATGCCCATACGGTTGATAAATACTGCGATCGAGACTATCGTACGGCCGTTCGTCGTGTAGTCTATCCATTACAGATCTCGATCTCCAATTCTAAAATAATATTTTCTGTATTTTCTTTTGAGCATAAAGTATAACGTACGTATGATAATTTTATTCAAGACTAAAACCAAATACATTATTTTATTAAAATATATAAAAAAATTTATTTGCATACATAAATATTTACGAACCGTATTGTTTTATTAATAAGTAACCGATAATAAGCTTTGTAAAAATAAGTAACTGAATTGAATTGAAAAAAAAAAGAAAGAAAGAAAGAAAGAAAGAAAGAAAATTCTAAAACAATATTTTATATACAAATACAAATTTTTTATCTGTATATTTAATAAAATATCAAACATTTTATTATTTATGGAAGAAAAAAGTAATACGCAAAAATTTGTAATAAAAAAAAAAAAAAAAAAAAAAAAATTTCCGCAAGATAATGAAAAAGTTTTTACTGCCAACACTTTTTTTGCATAAAGTGATATTATTCGAGATAGAAAAAAATTTTCATATAAATTAAATCAAAAGCAGCGCGATGTCTTATACACGCAGTGAACGATTCGGATAATTGGAGCACGAGAAATAACGAACCGTCTGAAAAATAATTAATTAATAAATCGATTCAAACGATATCTGAGAGTCAGCGACACACTACAGTATCTCACACCTATTGCCAAAATAAATTTCTCTCACCTCGCGGCACTTCCTCAACGTTATATATATATATACAATTAAGGCATTTAAAGTACGTTTTTGTGTGCCTCGCATATCGAAGTGGTACCATTGTATAAATAAAGTAGCTCTTCGTAAAACTGTATACCGAGCGAGCATTTATTTTTTATTCGTATTTTGAACTCAAACGACAAATTTTTTCCATCGATATTTAAAAAAAGCTAAAGCGCGTACACTAAGACATGAGTATAGGAGACTCGAGCTCGGTGAATATTAAAGATGAAATTAATATAAGGTAAAATGCTTTCAAAGCTAATAAATTAAAGTTAAAGATTTTCATTAGTCGTACGCGCCCATCAACGCGAGTAAATCGTTTCATTAGATATATTTTCTCTCTCTCTCTCTCTCTCTCTCTCTCTCGGATATCTTTGCTTCCGTATAATCTCCGACTCTCCGTTGTGGCAACACAGACTTTGGCAATTTTAATTAAAAATCAAGAGTTTTAATCCGGTCGGATATACTCGAGATTCAATTATTAAACTTGCCACGCACACCGATGCACACATTCCACTTGTGAATTCTTTTTACCGCGTGGGAAAATTTTGGTCGTTGTTTTTTTTTTTGTTTTTTTTTTTTTTTTTTTTTTTTATCGTGCACGTATATATACATTTTGTCGCACTCTAATGTGCGCGCTTTTGTTTTCTTTCGCTTTCGCGCTCGCTTTCGTATAATAATATAAACGCGCGAGCGTATAAGCTGCACAGAGATTTTCAAGCTCGTATGCATAATGAGTTTGGCGTAATACTAGTAAATGGAAAAAAAAACTTTATTTATCGATAAAATTTTTAATTTTATCGACTCGTTTGTTTTAATTGATGAGTTTTTCAAAAAATAAATTAAAAGGTATTAAAAAGTTAAAAAAAAAAGAAAAGAAAGAAAAAGTATTCTACCAAAGCTCGTATAGCGGTCCTATAACGTCAATTTATGCATTTCTTACGTGACGTTCTGTTTCTCAAAAATCGATATAAAAGCTGTTTTTTATCAACAACTCAATTGCGAAAGGAAGCAAAATAAACTTGTGCGCGTGGATAAAAAATAAAATTTGAACCGAAGCTTCGGTTTAAACAACGTCGCGATTTACTGCGCGAAAAATAACCAAAACAGAGTCTCATTTTTCGCAAGTATTTAAAGCGCCTTGCAAAAAAGAGCTTCAGCAAATGGATACGGAATCACCAAACCATTTGTTTAAAGACTGCTAATGAAAATCGCTATTTTTGTCCGTTACTACGTTTCTTCGTCCGAGAAGTTTTAAAAAATCTTACGGTTATTTAAATTCCGCGGTATTTAGCAATTGAATGTTCCGTTGCGAAATGACTTCGAACGATACTATTACGTTTAATTGTCTTGGTTAAATCTTAAAGCTAAACCGAAGAATAGATTAGAGAATTGTACGTATCTATAGCGATCGCGTGTTATAATTGCGACTTAGGTAAAACTTTAAAACGCTGCATCGATTTTAAATTAAAAATTAACGCGACACGGAGGGTGATGAGAAATATCTAAATTAATATCTATTTTATTATTATAGATCGTTTTAATAGGTGCAGTCTGTAGCATCATATTGCTACATTTACTTATGTATTTATATTGCCATTTAAATTAAATATTACCATAAATTACAATTTTTATTTTTTAAACTCAACAAGCATTAATAAAACGTTCAAAATAATCAAACATTTTTATCTTTCGTATTAGCGATGTATAAAATATGCTAATTTATGCTTTTAAAAATTAAAAGTTAAATTGTAGTAATTAACGTAAAAATAGCCAAATCAATTGCAATTAATAAAGCATTCGAATACTCGAAATACAAAAAAAAAAAAAAAAAAAAAAAAAAAAACGTTTTCATTATTCCGCAATTGAGTTGAACCGATTGCTTTCGTCCAACGGCGTCGTATTTTATATTAATGTAATGCTACTATTTATAAGGAGAGTATTGAGCCGTTATGCGTTATTTGCTTCGTGGAACGTTTTACGAAAGCGCCATGAAAATCACGGGCAAGTAAGATTTTCAGGATATGCTTTCGAGGGCGTAGCTCAACATGATTAAAATTCGCGATGAAAATGAAAAAATAAAGTAAAAAAGAAGAAGGAAAATCTCTCGTTGAATTTGAATCAATCTCAGTTATGTAAAAGAACAAAAGTAGCGACATTCTTGCAAGAGTTTCTACGGGGGATAACAAGCCGAAAGCCGATTGAAAGAAGTTAGAACTTGGTACATTAAACGATAAGAACGTTTGAAAGAAGTTACATAGCCTGCGGGAAATTTTTATAGCGTAATGATTGACAGTATAGTAAAGAAAAGGAAAATTTTTTATTAAAATTTAAATTATATTAAAATAAAGAGGTATCGTTTGACAAAGTTTAAAAAGTCGAAAAAAAAAATTTAAACTCTATAACCCATATATATATATGTATATTTCTCATTATAAACATTATTTAAATAAATATTATTAATGAATTAATGATTATTATAAGATTATGAATTTATCATAATATTATGTTAATTTTTCTAGAACTATACGCTTAATAAAAATTGTTTTTTTTTTTTTTCTAATAAAAACCCTCTATTTTTGCCCTTTTTTGCATTCTTTTTAAAAATGTCTCTTCTCTCAAGATAATGAATTTTTCAATTGTTCATATATACGACAACATTGCCAATAATAGTTACATCTATTTTTGTTCAACAATCGCTATAATTTCTTTATCATCTACATATGTATTGCGATTAATCCAACATCGACAATTTTTATTTTCTTCGTTATAAATTCAGCAACAATAGCTTTAACAATCGCGCGCGCATTAAAATATTGAAACTATACACCGCGAACAGTTGGTAAACCAAAGCGAACGCGCATACACGCGCTCGCGAAATCTTAACCAACTGAGCACGTACCCAAAGATCTTCCACCGGATTCAATCATCGCGTCTATCAGAGCGAAGGTTTGAATCGTTATATAGCGGGATAAACTTTGTCACGGCAAAGTTATGGTAAGGTTGTTGTAACGTTTCCGTATATTCTATTCCGCATATATTACGATATTCGAGACATACTATAGTATGTTGCTCTATAAGCGTGTATATCCGTATTCTCGATAAATCTTTAACCGAGAATTACGCATAAGACGTACATCGTACGATTAATTGCCGTAAGCTATCGAAGCGATTCCGTAATAATTAATTTCGTTTATTTACTTTTTTCTTACGTTTGTCCTTATCTTTATCGCATTTTCGCGGCTGCGATATATGCCTTAGCGATAAACGATAACGTATGATAATGTCGGAATTGATATGTCATATTTTTCCATTAATTCGTATTACCAAATCGAATTCAATAATTTTCTATCATTGGTCCTTGTGTATTTAACGCGCATTATCCTTGTACCTCTTCATTTGCATACGTACTAACGGTATCGGTTCTCTTAATGTATATACGCGTTAAGTATGTATGCGCGCTTACACAAACACACGCGTACACTCACGCAAATACAAACATTGCCTGTATTATTCATTAATTAAGAGACAAGTTTAAGTGGCTGGAACACTTAAGCTCTAATGATTCGAAATTAGATTTTCGCTAATATAACCTTATTAAAGCACAAAACTTTTCTTATTATTTTAGCGACGAACTCAAAATAACTAAAATGATTTTACTCTTTTTGAACAAATTAATAATTTATTCAATTCCTGAATTAGAGAAAAAAAAAAGAAAAAAAACATTAGAAAAATTAGATTACGCGGTAACCTTTATTTCAACACAAAAAAACAAAAAAAAAAAACAAAAAAAAAAAAGTCGTTTGTAACCGTCAGAATGTTAAAAATCGACAGAAATTTTAAGACAATAACAGACTTACAAGTAATCACCTGAAGTTAAACAATATTCTCATCCCTTATCAAAGATTTTTATGTAAGTCTAAATTTCTTAACAAATTAGAATAGCTTATTGTTTGCATTATGTAGTTACGATCAGCTATAAAATATTAAATTTCACTGCAAAACAATGGAAACATCATACACCAGAGTATCGTAAGTGATTACACAATGTTTAACACTAGAAATACTATGTTGAGATCGAATAAGGAATTCATCAATTATTTAATTGAAAAGTCAATCATTATATTTATAAAGTATATTTATCACTTACGATGATAATTACGATGTATACCGATGATTACGTGTATGGTATATTAGTACACGACAATTATTATTATTTGCAAATTTATAAAGAGAATTAAAAATTTATATTTGATAAAAGTATTTAAATATTAAATTGTATTATAATTGTATAGTATTTGAATATTTATTTTAAAAATTCATTTGATTGCAGGATAACGTAATGGAGCTGTTAAATCAATTAAAAAAATATGATTTTTATTTGGTCATACTGTTTGTTTTTTTGGGTCGACGTTTCGCGAACACTGAAGTTCACTTCTTCAGGGCAGACATGAAATTGATTCTGATTCTGTCCTGAAGAAAGGAACTGCAATGTTCACGAAACGTCGGCTTAAAAAAGTCAACGCGCGAGTCAACCCGAAAAAATATACAATATCACCAATTATCCTCGCGAAAGTCTAAAATCCTCATGATTTTTATTTATTATATAAATATAATAAAAATTCACGTTATATAGTTATTATTATTGTTAAAAAGTAATGTACATATATTTACAAAAATTATTTAAATATTTTTTTTTTTTTATCTATTTATTTATTTATTTTCTTTTTTTTTTTAACAATTTTTTATTTATTTTCGTCTAGATAAAATTATCTACCAAATCTATAATAAAAAAAAAGATAAGAGAAAAGAATGTAAAAAAATATTGGATTGTTTAAACTCTCGAAAATGGCTATCGTACATCTGAAAAATATTAAAGTTGCATAAGTTGACTTGTAACGATCACAGCAAAGTATCTAAAGGATTTCTATACTTCCTCGTTTTAATTAATAATTAACAATAAAAGACAGTGCAGCAGATACAAATAGATTCATCAATAATTAGGCTATATGAGCAAATAATTTCAAATAAGTTAATAAATTAATGAATCTCTAACAATGAAATAACCTCGTTGGAAAAATTCATTGCCGTTGATGCCAGAGTCGTGTATACATATCATCACCTTTTCTTGTACGCAATAAAAGCCAATTAAAACGGGTAGGAAAATAAGGAAAAAGAGAACGGGGAAGGGAGTGGGAGGGGGTAAAAAAACATAAAAAAAAAAAAAAAAAGAAGAATAAAGAAGAAAAAAAAAAAATGTAAAACGCGATCCGCGCGGGCCCTTTGCGTGAGCGCGTATTTCATTTATAACATCGTCCGCGAAGGAACGAGACAGAAATTAAAATCCCCTCGTCTCTTTATCTTCCTTCATCGATCCACGCATACCCCCACACACCCAACCACATACATACACACACTCGGTGTTTTTGCTTTCGTACTTTCACATAAATCACATCTTCGTTCTCCGGTTGCGCCTCTTTAATAATAAACGCACGCGTTCTCGCGCTCGCAACGCGTGCACGGGCGGGTGTGCACTTAGACGACTGACGGTAAATAAACCGCGGATGAGAGAAAAAGGAAGAGAATAAAAAAAAAAAAAAAAAAAAAAAAAAAAAAAGGAAAAGGCGAGCCGAGAATTCGAGTACACGCGATAACGATTGCTTCCACCGGTCGTATACCGAGTACGAATGCAATACAGACTCATACACACACACACACACACACACACATGCGAGCGTAAGCCTTGAAGTAACACGCAAGTGGCGTGCGTTAAGCATTTCCAACTCCGATGCAGAGATGCAGTCTCGCGCAGGCTGCACAATGGAGAAAAAATAAAAGATGAGGGTTCGGAGAAAGCTTTCACATGCGGACGAAAAGCAAGAAGAGAGGAAAACACGAGCTCGACGCCCGTCAAACATTTACCGATTGAATAAAGCGCGTCTCGAGCCGCGGCTTGTTATCGCGCGATTATTACGCTTTACTCGCATTTATACATACATGTATATATATATATATATACATAAATGTACATACATCCGGATGTACATATACAATATTTGAGCTCGTCGCGACACATCATAGAGAAGAATTGAAATATTATAGCTCGCGACACGTACTAAGATTTCACGGCAAAATTGTTTAGATACTTTGGATGTTATGACTATGCGAGGCTGTAAAGTATTTACATTTTTTTTTCTTTTTTATTTTTTCTTTATTTTTTTTTTTTTTTTATTTTTTTTTATTTTTTTTTTTTTTTAATTAAAAATCTTCCTTACGTGCTTTATAATCTTTAAATTGCGCATAAATTTTTCTCTTGTAACTTTTGGTAAAATAACGTGCGATCGCTTAATGAAAAATAATGGAAAGATATTTTTTCTTTCTTTGCATAACTTAAATTAAAATTTTAAAATATGAATTCTCCTTGAGGGCTTACGCATACTTTATAAATCAATTTTATTTCTTCATAGATTTTTCGAAGAATGTTGCAGTTATATCAATTTGCAAAATTTAAATTTAATTGGAGCAAAAATAATAGAAGAAAATAGAAATGTTTAGTCGAAATATGAGGATTATTATTTTCAAAATAAACTCTCTCTCTCTCTCTCAATTTTTTTACTTTATCATTGCATGGAGATTACAAAAAATACTACTTATTAAAATTAGTCAAATAAATTATCAAAATTACTCATTTAAAACGGAAGTTATTTATTATGATTAATCTCATCGAATAGTTGTACCTTGTAAAACCTTTACACGATGATTAAAAATCCTAAATGAGAAACATCACTATTAAAATACCTATAAATTTTTTTTTTTTTTTCACTTTGACTCACAATAAATTGAAATATTGGAAAAATATTCTAAGAATCACATTTTATCTGAAAAATTCAATGAAAAATAATCAAGCCACAGTGTGTGTACGCGCTTAATACCCATCATTTTTAATTATAGATAAAAATTTATTAAAAATATTGTTAGCGTTGAAAAGTTAATAGAAAACAAAATCGTTGAAAAATTAATACACGTGAAGAAATTAAAAAAAAAAAAAAAAAAAAAAAAAAAAAACGAAATAACGTTATTAGACTTCATCTAAATATAGAAACTAAAATTATAAGAAAAGCGAAAACAAGTATAAATGAGAAAATTAAGGATATAGAAAACGAAGCGGTAAGGTTAGAATTGTTCGAGCAAAAGCAGGCCAGCGAAGGAAGCAATTGCGTGACTCATGCAGATATATATAAGTAATAAAACATGGAAGAGAGAATTGGGCCAAAAAAAAAAAAAAAAAAAAAAAAAAAAGGAAAAAGCAAAATATAAAAAGACGTTCTCGGTAAAGTACCGTGGAGCAATGGAGATTTAAAAAAGGAAAAAATACCGTTACAACATCTGGAAAACATTTGATAGTCAACACAGCGTAAATAATATTGTTAAAAAAGATAAAACAAAATAATTCATCGCCTGACTGAAGGACATTAAATATATGGGTTTGTGCAACCGAAAATATTATGAGAATGAAGAAAATTTATTTATAGAAAATAAATGAGTAAAACTTTTGTTGAAAAAATGTTAATATTTGTTCGAAAAAGAACAATTTATTAATTAGGCATTAATGAACAAAGAACAATTTACGATATAATAAGATAAAGAAAGTTGACCGTAAAGAGCAATTTAAGTAAATAAAGTAGTTAAATGAAAATTCTAAAAAGGCACTAACTGTTCAACAATAAGTAAAATAAATAATTTTAGCAAAGAGTTTTCCGACAACAAAACAGCGAGATAATGAAAGAGTAAAGTTAGAAAACAACTACGACTTACAAAAAGGAAAATTAAAGAAAAGAAGTTGAACTTATTAAAAGAAGAGACTACGAGAGAAAGAGAGAGAGAGAGAGAGAGAGAAAGAAAACCAGAGAAATGCACTATGTAAAAAAACAAGTGAGGTACTTGTGTTACTGGCGTTTTACGTTAAAAATTTGTATGCTAACATCTACACATATGAATTTAAATATAAAAGCAGCTTGAATGTAATTATAATTTTTTCTTTTTTTTTTTTTTTTTTTTTTTGCTATTTTCTACAATATTATACAAGAATTTCAGTTGAATCAACGTTAATAAAATGTTTGTTTCATGACTCAGCGTTTTGAAGTTAATTTTGTATTCATATATTTTAATGCGTTTAATTATTTTTAACCGTACATTTTTGCATTTAATTATCCTTATTTTACTTAACCTAATATTTTATTTATTTAATTAATTATATATATATTTTAACAGATAATTTACGATGTTCATTTTAAACATCAATTGGAGCTACATAACATAGAGTACTAATTAAAGAATAAAAGCTAAACCGAATTTAAATAAAGGATAAAAACGATAACGATAACGATAACAATATCAATTAAATTAAAAAAAAAAAAATCTTTTGAAAAAAGCTTAAAAATGTTAAAGTTACCCATAAAGCAATCGAGTAAATGAATAACAATAAAATTAATGAAAATAATAAAAAGTTGATACAATGAAATTAACAAAATATACTACGAAAATAATGAATATGAACGAAAAAAAAAAAATGAATAAATCTAATTGCTAAAGATGTGGTACAATAAATTTACCTTGTGATAAAACTAATGCTGGAAAAAATATTTTATAATTTGATCATTTACGTGTACATCCCGAAGCTTCATTTATTTCCAGTGTGGAAATCTAGTTAAACAACTGTGAATATAACTTTATGTTGTTACGTAAATGAGTATACACGAGAGAAAAAAAATAAAATATCATTCAATAAAAAATTTAAACGCATCTTTACAAAAAATTTGTTTTGCGAATATTCACAAAAAAAAAAAAAAAAAAAAGAGAAACAAGAATAAAACAAGAGTTTTAAAAAATTAATAAGCCAAGTCGAAGCTTCTTGCTCACCAGATACCTTCTACCATTTAATAAACAAACTTTGCATGAAAAAAAATAGTTTTATTTTTCCAATAATTCGGTCTTTAAAGGTCGTATGCATTGATAATGAGCAATTTAGTGGACATAAGATTGAATGAGCAAATAAAAAGAATGAAACATTCTTGTATAAAATCTAAGCTTAGAATAAAAATAAGAAATAAAAGATAACGTATTCCAAGTTTGAAAATACTTTCGATTTAATCTTGTAACTTTGAAATTTAAACGAAAACATTTATTTTCGTGAAGTTTTGATTAAAGCAATTTGAAACTAAACGTTTCAAGGTATTCGATGAAGAGCATCCCGCTTGCGGCAATCGTTAATTGTTTGAGATAACAAATTTAATCTCCAACATAAACAATTAAAGTTAAAATTGAAAAATAAATCTAATCAATGTTTGAACCTCGTTGCGCCAAGCAACAATTTGTCCTCGTTGCACAGCGGACGAGTTATGATACTCGATAGGGTGTAGTCGAACGAAAACACTCGCGAATGAAGTATTAACGCGACATATATTTATTTGTATGTATATGTATGTATATTTAATATCGCGTGAAATATTGGTCGAAGGAAAAAACAACCGCTTGGATTCTAAAATATGCATGCATATAATGTATAAACCGAGGCTTTCTAGCACACGACAATATAAATATAAATATAAATATATATATATATATACACACACACACGTTCGCTCGCCTAAAGAAACCAAAATATTCGGGAGTTCCATTACATTTAAAAATCAATCCTACATGCACATTTCTTTCGACGCGATTGTTTACCATTTCATTCGCGCTATTTTTTCCTCAACGTTTTATCGTTATTTTTCCATTTGCTCATCGCATACCAGTAACCGAGCTTCTTGCCGTTATGTAATATACGAGTATATATATATATATATATATATATATACGTACAGTTTCGGTACTTGAAATACACTCGGAACTTTGCAATTTTACTCGGTAGTTTTTTTTTTTTTTTTTGTATTTTACTCTTTCCATGTATACGGAGGTTCAGTTTTTTTTTTAATAACAGCTTCCCTATTATTTTTAGACAAATGGATTTTTATAATTAAAAGCTCATTCTCAAAGCTTCGATTTTACGTATTATATTTTTATAAATTATTTAACGTCAATCTCTTTATTTTAAAAACTGGATCGATTAAATACTATTATATATATATATATTTTTTTTTTTTTTTTTTTTTTTTTTTTTTTTTTTTTATATATATTTATGACTAAATATTGTTTCTTTAAAATATTAACTAGTAGTAATTTTAACTGTATTAAATATTTTATATCAAAATATATAAAAAACTCTTTAACAATATTATTTGAAAATTCATACATAACATCTATTTATAGAGATATAGGGGATTTATATAGCTAAATAAGAAAAAATAATCAAATGAAAGATGAAAATTAAATAAAGAACAACGACGATATCTGTGTATATTTATAAATTGCGAGGTATAAAATATCGACAGTTAAAAAAAATGCAGATCAACATTTTAATCCTAAGCTTTTTAAGCTCGAGTAAAAAGTATAAATCGAAAAATCTTTCGATAATTCGTACTTAAAATTAATAGAATTAACATGCAATTATGCCACCGCATATGTTTAAGCAAACAATGAATTTAAATTTTAAGTACAATACAGCGTCATTATTAAATCGTATGCGTCGTAATTTACATCGATGGAGCGAACGAGTCGTCGACACAATGGCCGACACGTCACTCGAGAATATATTCAAAATCGAAGGAGAATGCCGGCTCTTTTAAATGCAACGAGTAAAAACTCTGCCAAGGTAAAGAGCTACTTATGTAAGGGGGGAGAGCGACGACTCGGGGCCAAGTATCACTTTTCAAAAACCGCGACTTGAGTTTCTTTCTTTTATCTTTTTTTTTTTTTTTTTTTTTTTTTTTTTTTTTTTTTGTTCGAGACTCTCGAGATCTGCTTTTAGTTTGCGAAAATCTATCGGCCGTTTGTATCGTTATGTCGACGATTTATATCGGAATGATACATCGTCAGCCACGAAGAAAACGTTGCGCTTTTATTTTCGAGGAGTTCAATTTTTTTGTCCTCGTTGAATAATTAAGCAAAAAGTTGCGCGCATAATTTTATATTAAGCTTGTGTAAAAGAGATGGACGAAAAAAGATTAAAAGACCGAGGTTTAAGTATTTGTTTCCATTACACGCTAATTAAAGTTATTAATTTTGTTACGTCTTAAAATTTGTTACTCCTTCGGGCTGTATATTGATTTTCGAATTTTCGTCATTCTTATTGGCAGCGTTTTAATATAGACGATCAAAAACAGCAAAAGATTTGTAATATCGCGTAGTCTTTCTTGCGGCCTACATTGCTTGCACCTGCTACATAAAATGTACGTGAGTTTGGTACTAAATCATCGATAACCCATTTAAGGCTTGGACAAGATAAAATATTCTTTCCAAAATAATGTTTTCCAAAACACAATTTATACTTCTAAACAAAAATGGCGCGCGAAATAAATTTAGTATTATGGCTTTTCGTAAGGTAGGAGAAAAGTTAAACGCGTAAAATACGATGTGTATGTAAATATACATACATAAATGTGCTTGTGGAATTTAGTTTTAATTAATTTGAACGTTATAAAATTTGTTCTATGCTCGTTAAATTTGTATTGTGGTAACTAATAATTTACTGTTCTAAATTCATCAAAAAAAAAAAAAAAAAAAAAAAAAAAAAAATTCCTAACACCAATTGGAATTAAAGTAAAAATTTTCAATGCATTATGTATATTGTAGTAAAAAATATATTTTTTCTCGTAAAAAATTTTCATTACATATTTACGCATCGGAAAATATTTCAGATTTATCCGTTAATATATTGTATACACGTTTCAATTAAAGTAACTTTGTATCGTTGAATATTTGATTTTAATTTAAAACTTATTTTATTAACTTTTTTTTTTTTTTTTTTTTTTTTTTAATATTTTCCAATATCGAATTTCTCCACACTTAATATATTAATAATAATATACTCTTTAAACGAAAAATTCCTCTTCGTAGCCGGAGTAAAGTTATAAAATAAAGTTAAATAACTCGAAAGCTTATAATTAGCTAAGCCTACGGTAAACTATTTTAAATCGAGACAATAACAAATATCGCCACATTTTAAGGGAGATTGTCAAAGTCACCCGTTGTGTACCAACGCGTTTAACGCTTACGTGTGCACACCGAAAATCGATCGACGACACATGCACACATCGAACCCATCGCTCGCGCCGGGAAAGTAAAACGTCGGGCGAAATAAAGAAAAATAAAACCGATATATCGTTACCTTATTTACCAAGTGCAATATTCCCGGGGCTCGGCCGCACGTAACAAAAGATACCTATACCAACTGGATACGTATATGCGAATAAAAAAAAAAAAATATATGTATATATATATATATATGTTAGAGCTTGCGCAAGTACGTGTACCTAACATATATCAGCGCGGGTATATAAAGCTGCATTCGACTTAAATTGAGACACGCCAACTTTCTCTCTCGATGTATGTACGCGATAAGTCGACAGTGGTGTTGCGAGAACGACAACGATCGATCCCACGATCTCTCGATAAATACTTTTTATATATACATATATATGTTTAATAAACAAGCGATAAATGCATGACGTAAAGAAAAAGAAAAGAGAATATTGATTTTTTACCGCTGTAGCTATTTTTATTAAATTAAATTTACGGTTAATTTAACAAAAAGAAAAAATAATAATAATAATAATAATAATAATAATAATTATAATAATAATAATAATAAAATCAATAAAAAGAATAAAGCAGACTATTAATAATTTGTCATAGTACTGGCGACTCGAAAATTATTTCGATTTTAATAATTAATCAACAACGGATACAAGATACACGAAATCTTATACTTATATTTATTTTTTTCTTCATTTTTCTTTATTCAAATGTCAAATTGTTGCTAGTCGACGAAAAATATTATCGAAGCGCGCGGTAGTTTATGCGCAATTGTTAAAAATAAAATCAATGTAAAGCCAAAACTATGCATAACACTTGAACGGGAAACGCGACGGTATGCATTCCATCTAAAAAATTCGAGCGAAATTTAAACACTTAGCGATAAAAAACGAGCCATTATTGGCCAGGTGCGCGTTGATTTCACGTGATATCAATTCGAGCAACGATATACGTATACGTAAGCACATCGGTACATGCGCACCGAACGATCAAACTGCGCACGATGCATTTCCAGGGAATAGTTTATAAAAAACGTGCAAAACGTTTCTCACTACACCCCGTAAACATGACTACGGTGGTACTTATACCTGTGGGAGAAGCTCGGACCTCCAGGACTGCAGTATAAACGGTGCCGGCTGCTTGGATGGTTCCAGCGGGACGTTACGCTTGCGTAACGCCGAGGCGCAAGGCGCACCTCCGCCCGGTTTACCCCACGGCCAGTAATTAGCCAGCATCTTACGCAACTGCAAAATTTCGAGCAGAGGCTTCCTTTACTTATATGCTTCTACATTTATACATTATACACACGCACGCGTGCGCGCCCCTGTATAAACACTTATATATTCGGTTATAAAGATATTTGTGCAAGCATATTTTATAAGTGTGCATCTAGATACATACGTATTTGAGCGTAAAATTGTTTATTAAGGCGAGATGTGTGTACGCGTTCATTCGGGCGTCTGCATTTAATTAAGAGGAGAAGAGACGAGCAAATTTCGATTAACAATGTTTCGCTTAATTAACCTCCCCCCACCCCCCCTCTCTCTCTCTCTCTCTCTCTCTTTCTTCTATACCACGCTATTACGATCTACAATTCTATATAAACGAAAGTAGCAGCTAAATATCAGGAATATACCCCAAGGCTGCGAGTTAGCTGCTTCATTTTTGGAAATCATATAATATAAAAGCCCGATAAGGGAATTTGCGCTCGAAAATGTGTAAAAGTATTGTCGGAATTTTTTTCACGAAATTTTCAAAATGGACAAGGCAATTTTAAAAAAAAAATTGGTCTGTAGGGAATGAAAAAGCAAATTTTTTTCAAAATTTTTCATCGTTCGATTTTTTTCTTTTCAAAAAAAAATTAAAAATCAAAAATTTTTTATCAAAAATGTTGTCGATTTTTAATAACTATTAAAAACATAAACGGCTCAAACTTTGTGAAATATCGTTCAAATTTTTTGAAACTTGATAAAAATACGCAGATTACTTTAGCGTTGCCTATAAATTAATTAAAAATTCGATATATAATTTTTCTTAATAATTATTTAATTTCAAGTACGTGACAATCGTTAATTACGTTTTATCCAATTTCAAAGAGAACAATTATCGATTTGAAAATTGATTTGTCGATTCGATAAAAATTTCGTCATGTGGACAATACTTTTACGCGTTTTCGAGCGTAAATCCCCTTATTGCATCCGGCCCTTCAATTAGAAAAACATTGACGCAAAACTTGATGTCGATTAAACAAACAACTCAATAGGAATACAAATGAACCTTTTAGTGTAAAAGCACATCTTTGAATTGCACAATACACAACGCAATCGCCGTATCAGTTTTAGTGTTTTGGGTTCAATGAAATTATTACGAATTAAGGTTTTTATTTCGGTTAAACGTCAATCCGATATTAAAATTTATTATGACTGTTAAACTGACAATTTGAAAAAAATAATCAAAATATTTATCAAAAAAAAAAAAAAAAAAAAAGTTACATTATGAAATAAAAATTCCAAAATAATCTTAAGATAAGATGAATCTTTCAAAATTTAAATGTTAAAAATGACGCTCGAACGGATACAAAGATAAACCTTAACCAGAGGATCTATAAGAGGCAATAAAATAACCGCGCTAACGAAATAAAAAACTCGACAAAATGTACGGGGCTTAATGTAAATTCTTCTTTACAACAGTAAGTGAAACAAAACCTTCGTATGCAAACCTGCACATACTAAATCTTTGAAGCAAAAAAAAAAAATAAATAAAAAAAAAAATAAAAATAAAAATAAAAATAGGATCATCGCATACGCGAAGTCGTGAAAATTTGTTATGCACTCGTATGTACACGAATCCCCGGTAATTCTTTAACAAGGAAAGCGCTCGAGGATCTCTACCTTTAAATAACTCGGGTGAGAAGAAAAAAGCAATTTCGTAATACGAAGTCGTTTCGTTTTTAGTCTTATCGGAAATACACGACTGGCTCGTTTTTCTCTGTCAACGTTTATCGCGCCCTCTTTCTCTCTCTCTCTCTCTTATTTTTACACGAAATAATGACTGTAACTCGTCAATTCAAAAATAAATAATAAAGGCGATGATGTTGTTGTGAGAAAAATATCTCTAATAAAATTAAAATCGATAAATTATTATCGAAATTTCCGTGATGCTCGGTAACGGGTCAACTGACCGTGTCACTTTTATCGGCATGTAAATGCATCAAAATAACTTTACTAATTTTATTTTAATTAATTTAATTTTATTTTTATCGTTTTTTAAATTATAACTAATAATAATGCCCAAAATGTTTAACTCATAATAATTATCGATGTATTTTTCTTTCACAATATTGCATCGGATTTCAATAATTAAAATTATTGCTATTCGAAGAAATTAGGTAGTTAAAATTTTATTCATCGTGAAATTTTACTTGGATAGTATTTTCCTGTATTAATAATTTTATTTTATAATAAATATACATGTACACACATTTGTACATATATATATATATATATATATATATTATTTGGCATTAAATTAATTGAATCAAAATTGAATTATGTCAGTGAACAATTAAATTTGCTGAAAATCAATAATTTCAATTACCGATGTGTACCTACATATTAATCTTACGCGTACATTCATGCTTTTATAGTAATATTGAAAAGTTGTGTATTATTTAATTTTTTTTTTGATTAATTTTTAATATATTTTTCGATTTCAATAAATCAGATATTCATAAGTAGATATCGAATTAAAAATTTCATCAAATTTTACATTTATTATATTACATAATAAAAGTTCAATAATTATAATCAATTATTCAGTTTGAAAAATCTATAACATTAATATTCATGTTCATTTTATCTTAAAATACCTTTGAAAATTCAAATAAGAATCTAAAGAATTTCAAAGTCTTTGTTATAATTATTAATTTTTTTTTTTTTTTTTGTTTTTTTAAATCATTAAATAAAAATCTAAAAAGTTTGGAATTATACAGGTATGATAAATAATAATGCTACTTAATTTCGGCTACTAAAATTTGAAATAAACAATTAAAATAAAAGTATATTGCATCTGAATTTTTAATTCTACATAATAATAGTAATAATCTTTAAATAAAAAATAATAAGCAAAAAATTTCGCATATTATGTGTTATGTGACTAATCAAACAAGATTACTTCAATAATATTTAATATTTTTAACAATAATTGCTACCATCATTAATTGAAGATTACTTCGAATATCGAAAAGTCCCTTTTTTATACATCTATCAAACTATTGTTCAAAATTCAAAAAGTATTTTATCGAATCGTATATTAAAATTAACAAAAATTAATTAAATCAAAGAGTAAACTTTTATTAAATGAATAAATTGTATTAAATAAAGGACGCAAAGCTTTACCGAAATATTTTAACCGTTTGATTTAATTTTCTTACATTTACGTTAAAAATTAAAATCGAATGAAGTCGAATTGCGAACAATGATAAAAATATACCTGATATTATTTCTTTTCAGATGGCGTCTATAAATTTTATAAAATATTAATAAAAAAAAAGTTAAAAAATCATAATCAATTTTATTGTGAAAAAATTAATGCGATCATTGCGCAAAATTTTTCGGTACTAAATTTTTAAACGGGTATTACAATGAAATGAGAAAAATTATAATACCGAAATAAGAAAGAAAATTATTGTTCGTTATCGATACACCGTAAAACTTTTTTTTCCTCTGTACCTCTTGTAATATTGTTATTTAAATAATTACTATACTCGTTTTTCTTTTATTATCTTGCTCATTAAACGCTGCTCAAACAAATTTAAACGGCATTAGTTTTTAATAAAAGAATATAAATTCGAGAAAAGACTAATGATACAATCAGAAATAACTCCCAGTTGCGAAAGTTAGAGTTAAAAAAGCGCTATGTAAAAAAAAAGATGAAAACGATATAAAGTTTTGTTATGAGTAGCAATCTGTCATCCGAGATACGTACTTTCAAAAATCGCAGCTTTGCACTTTCTTTGTAATATATATTTTTTTTTTTCGTTTTTTTTTTTTTCGTTTTCTAGCTCATTCGCAAATCATCTACGTCACATATACGTAGGATCGCGTGCTAACATTTGGCTGACACAACCATGGGTTAAAAGTTTCCCAGAGAAATAGTTCAAGTTTCTGACTGTCCATCTATCCGTTTATCCATCCATTCGTTTATCCGTTCATCCATTCTCTCTCTCTCTCTCTCTCTCCCTTTTAAAAACACGGGGACGCGCGAACGAGCTCACCTCCTCGCTCCCATTGTTCGTGCTCTCGAGTACGTGCAACCGTGCATTCCGCGAATGACAAACAAATGCTTTTAGAGTGTATTTAAAATAAATGAAACAAAACGTTGTCGATGGTAAAAGACGAAACGAATGAGAAATATATAGCGAGTGAAAGGAAACCAGAAAGAGAAAGAGAGAGGGAGAGAAGGGTAACGTAGGGGGGAAGGGGGTAGAGGGAGGGGGCTTTACAAAAAGCACGCGAGCTGAAAGGAACAACGATTTTAGGAATTTTCCCGGCAAACTGGTAAGCTCGTATGACTGGAATTGCGTGTGCGCGCGCGCGCGTGATATTTTTATTTCTTTGCGGTGGAAAATAATTCTACGCTTTTGCGAATAGCTCAATTTATTGGGCTATGTAAAAAATTTGAAATTAACGTTCGAGCCAATCATAACATCCGTTTGATTAATAATTGGATATCGAGCTATTCGTTGAGTAAACGTATATTTAATATTTTGTAAAATTCTTTTTTATCCCTTTTCTTCTGTTTATTTGATAAAAAATTCACTTTTTAACGATCCTATCAAAAATTGTTATAAACAGAGTTATTAAAATATATATTTTAATCCATCGATGGATGAGCTTTATTATCGACTGAATTTATAAATATATTCTGGATATAATAATTATAAAATTAAATAATTAATTATGTTTAATTATATTTATTATCCAATATTTCTCTTTGATCATGGAAAATCTTTTTCATTAATCTATCATCTATCTAATTCATCTAATGGATAATAATTTGACAATAACGACGCGCGATTATGATTTCGAGATAATGTATAAAAGTTCGTTTTAATGTAAGGATGATAAACTAATTATAACTTTGAAAATGAAAGATGAAATATGCGTTGATAATTGAATTATTATCTCTGACAAATCGGTATAGCGTTCGAATTCCTTGGTCCGGTATCCGAGGATCCTCTTTTTCACCCGCGACAGACCACAAGAATCCGTCGGGCGCGCTTTATCCTCGGAATTTCAATTCCCTTCGTGCCGGCTATATATCGCTCCGACAACGACGACGACGACGACGACAACGGCGACATATCACAAAGAAATCTCGCGACGCGTATATACGCGCGCTCAAGCTCAAACTATCTCGCTCGTTTCGCTTTTCATTCGTTTCGTTTCGCACTTATTTCTTTATTTTTCTCCGGGATGTTACCGCTACTTCCTCGTTTGTCCTTCTCCTCCGCAACTACCCTCTAAGTGCTCCTCGAGGTCCACTCTCGGCTTGACGATGCCTTCGGCTCGCGTACACTACGTCGCCGAGGAGAAAAGAAATCACGCCGCGAGCTGGCGAAAGGGAGAGAGAGAAAGAGAGGAAGGGAGAGAGAGAGAGAGAGAAAGAGAGGAAGAGAGAGAGAGAGAGAGAGAAGAAAAGCACGCGTGCATAAGGTAGCGGCGTGCGCGGCACGCGTCTCATACTTCACATTGCTCGCGCTGCTTATGACGAAGCGCCTCCTCCTTCTGCGCCTTCCAAATCTCTCTGCCCTCGAGCACCATTCGACGCTCCTCGTCTTTGCGCGCCGTCTCCAACGCCTCCGGCGTGTAAGTCGTTTCCCTTTCACCAACGTTTTTCATTCTTTCCCGGTGAAGCGCCAGCGCCGGCGGTCTCTCGGTATCTTCTCCTCTGAAGATCTCCTAGTCGAGCCAACAAAATGAACGCCCGTAAGAAAATATTCTCGCGCTTTCGACCAAACGTGATCGTAAACCTGCGCGTGTATTTTTTTCGTGCTTTTAATTCTTATTTTTTTCTTTTTTTATTTTTGCTTATTGCCTCTTCCCAAATGTCAAAGTTATATACATACGTATATATGTATATAGTTGATTATAGACGGTGAAGGAAGAAGCAGCTGTCTTTTTTTGCCGATTAAAGCAGTTCGAGGTGACTGCGACGTTGACCGTATGAAAGATGTAAATAAATAAATTTTCTTTCGGTTATGAACTAACGGTCGTATTTATGCTCCGATACCTTATAAAGAAAGTTTAACATATAAATAAGAAAAATTTTCAATAAATTTCGTATACGGCAAAAATCTCCGCAGTCTATTAGAAGAAAATATTTTCGTTGAGTTATAGGATTCTTGGGTAAGCGCGATAAACAAGTATTGACGATTTTAAATTCAATCGCGTGCAAGGAGCGATATAGACGTTGACGTTTTTCCAAACGGATGTCGATTGCCGTTGATCGCGTCGCTCACCCTTACGATGTAGAAAAATTGTCGGTATATAGACGTACATTTTTTTTTTTTTTTTTTTTTTTTTTTTTTTTTTTTTTTTTTCCACCTCGATCGCGCTCGCACTCGATACGAACTTTACGGAAACTTTTTTAATGTTACTATTACGAGAATATATTGAAATTTAAAATTTTTCAGAGCAACTTTAAAGACTCGGGATATTTTATTAAATACTTGTCACATTACATACATATCGCGCAATTTATCCTGGAATGCCGCGTCAAACTTTCTTTATTCAACTATCGCAAATTATGATCTTTAAATTTCTTTGTAAATTATCCGGCATTTTAATCATAAGTTCGTTAAACTATTTTTACCATTTTAACTATCAATTTTGAAAATGATTAAAAATTGATCCGATCGCTTTATATACAATATCTTGTTTATTAAATGATTTCTTGTTAATTGACGTGAAAATTTAAATTTAAGTAAATGCGAGTGAAATTTGAAAAAAGATTTTTTTGTTTATTGTATTATTAAATATGATATTTAAAATATTGTTTGATATATTATCAATAAAAAAATTAATAAATAAAAATGTTATAATAAAAATACTAAAATTTTTATAAAAACATTAAAAATCAAAAATTTTTAGAGGACATTTTACTTACAAAGTTCTTTGAAGCTGTTAATACGTTTTTTATAACTCCATTATCTCGATTATCTTAATAATGCCTTGAAAAAAAAAAAAAAAAAAAAAAAAAAAAGGAAGAGAAAAAGGTGTAAACAAGCACTGAATAAAAGCAATCTATTTTCCTCTCAAACAGCCGTCGACTTTAGCCATGCAAATTCCGCAGAAATTAATGAAAAAGCAACTTAATGAAGTTTACTGGAAAATGTATAACAACTAAAAATAAAACGTGCGCGGAAGTAAATGATAAAAAAAAAAAAAGTTATAAGTACTATAACAAAAAAATGTGTAAGCAACATTGAGGACGAAAGAATGAAAAGAAAAAAAATACAAGAGAGATAGAGTAAAAGAGGGCGAAAGAGAGAGAAAGAGAAAGAGAGAGAGAGAGAGAGAGAGAGAGAGAGAGAGAGAGAGACGGAGAAAAGTTACCTGGTGAGGCCAACAAACGAGAAAAGTAAAAATCTGGGGAGGAAGAGCGCAACGACGAGGACGACGACAACAACGAGATTGAATTGCCTCGGGCTTATACAGGGTAACGTCGCTCCCTGGCACCGGCGTACCGCCGCCGTAGTTTTGACTGTACACTTCCCACTCCTTTCTCTCTTAGCTACCCGACGAATACTCCTCTTACTGTATCTGCACGTCTACGTAAATGTGCACGTGCACGAAAGCGCGAGCGACTAGATTTCTGAGCCCCGACACAACGGAACTGTGTATTTAAATTTGTGTACATGCATGTGTGTGTATGTGTGTGTGTGTATGCATGTGAGCGCGAGACGTTGCTAAAGAGGCATCGCGACCTTCGTCGCGTGTATTTCTGTTTTTTCTTTTAGCCTTCTTTACTTTTTTCCAGTCATCGAGCATCGAAATATCGAGCGCAAACGTTTCGTCGGTTAGTTTCATCGTAAAGATTGCATGGAAATCGATTACAAAATTTTTATGCGCTTTTTTTTTATTACTTTCACAATGACAAAATAATAATTTGAAGATCGAGATTGCTTTCAAAGTATCTTTTTACTTATAATTTAAGCATCGTATCCTCATCCTAATAAAGTAACAAAAAAATTATTTTTTTTAAAATCCATAACGTAGAGTTGGAAGTACAAACAAAAACTGAAATTTGTTAACTTGCCACGTTCTAGAGAGAAACTACAATAATTTTACAAATACAGAGACTAGTTTTAACAGCAATTATACAACTTTCAAAATAATTCTTGTAATGTTGTTAAATCTAAAACGTTATTTACAATTAATTTTAAATATACCTATTTAAAAATTTTATTCTACTCGTTACATATGTATTCAATATTGCACCAATATGGCATCAATATTGTGACAATATTATATCAATATTGCTATAATTTTTTATCACTATTGTATCAATATTGTTACTCGTTACAATACTGTATCTATTGTATCAATATTAACACATCGTTCAATAAGTCCCGAGACTAACCCAGAGATGGTGCTAGTAGTACCAAACTGGCTACGTTTCCATAGAGTGCGAACTTTTACATGAAACGTGTAAAAATTTCACGTCGATCGGATCACAGACAGCAGAGTTATCGAGGCTAGAGTAAAGTCACTTTGTAATTTGTTTGAAAAATGGAAAAAGCGAGTTTCGCGTGTTGATAAAACATTGTTTTTTAATGGATAAGAACACCGTAGAAGCCCAGCAATGGCTTGAAAAACATTACCCGGACTCCTCTCCATCCAAACCAACGATTTGTCGTTGGTATGCTGAGTTTAAACGTGGTCGTACGGACACAAACGATGCGGAACGTTCGGGTAGGCCATTACACAGGAAGCCGTTGCACAGGAAAATGTGAGTGAAGTGTTAAAAATTGTAATGAAAAATCGCAAAGTGAAGGTCCGTGAGATTGCAGAAATGACACAGATATCATCTGGAAGCGTATTTACAATCCTTCATGAAAAATTGAGCATGAAAAAGGTTTTTTCCAAGTGGGTGCCTCGATTGCTTTCAGTGGAACAAAAACAGCAACGAGTCGACGATTCAGAGAGCTGTTTATCGCTATTTACTCGCAATAAAAAGGATTTCCTGCATCGATACGTGACCATGGATGAAACATGGATACATCATTTCACTCCGGAGTCGAATCGGCAATCATCTGAGTGGCACATGGCTGGCGAAAGCCGCCCAAAGCGTCCAAAAACGCAGCAGTCTGCTGGCAAAGTCATGACGTCTGTTTTTTGGGATACACACGGCGTGATTTCCATTGACTACCTGGAAAAAGGTAAATCGATCAACAGTGATTATTATAGTGACTTGTTGGTACGTTTGAAGGAGGAGATCGCAGCAAAACGACCGCACATGAAGAAGAAAAAAATCCTTTTTCACCAAGACAATGCACCATGCCACAAGTCCATGAAAACAATGGCAAAATTGAACGACTTGGGCTTTGATTTGCTTCCCCACCCCCCGTATTCGCCAGATTTAGCCCCCAGCGACTACTGGCTCTTTGCTGATCTCAAAAAAATGCTCCAGGGAAAAAAATTTGGCTCGAATGAGGAGGTCATTGCCGAAACTGAAGCCTATTTTGAAGCAAAGGATAAATCCTTCTATAAAAATGGTATAGAAATGTTGGAAAGGCGTTGGAAAGATTGTATCACTCTAAAAGAAGATTATATTGATGAATAAAAATGATTTTTGAAAAAAAATGTTGTTTTCGTTGTTAGTCTCGGGACTTATTGAACGATGTGTTACATGAATCTTGCATGAATATTACAACAATATTAAAACAATATTGGATCAATATTGATACAGTATTATAACAATATTGCAACAATATTGATACGATATTGCAACAATATTGTACCAGTATTGTATCTTATGTATCACGTATAATGTTATACACATGTATCAACATTGCATATTACATCGATATGGTATCAATTGTTCTAACATCAATATTAAAATAATATTATATTAATACTATTGTAATATTGTATCAATATTGTTAAAATATTTTAATTTAATCAAACGTATATCTCATGTGCATGTGAAATGTTGCTAGTATGTTATATGTATATATTTAGGTAATGTGTGGAATAGAGCATATGATTTTTCTTAATTTAACAAACTAAAAAATATGTAAAGTTATCGCAGAGCGCTGAAATAGTAGCAAGTGGAAAAATTAATGCTTATTTGCCAAGAAGTTGGATACTTCCATTTGGGTGATAACATCTTGCGACGCGTAATTCAGTTTTCCATAGCCGAGTCTCTCTGCGTGTAGCGCAGCTGCAGGCCAAGAATAAGAGAAAGAGAGAGAGAGAAAGAAAGAGAGATAGAAAGAGAGAGAGAGAGAGAGAGAGAGAGAGAGAGCATCCTCTTACTTCTACTTAGCTCTTCGTGGAGTAATTCAACCTGATGACGAGAATCTACTGATAGCGCGCTAAATAGGTGAGCGTCATAACCGCAAAACTATATTCGCCAAATGAGTTACCGTAACGCCCTGCGGCCCCGGCACTTTCCGCCCACCGCCTTCCGATCTTATACGCTCACACAACATCCCCTTCTCCGAGCTTAACGATAATAATAACCGTAAACGAACAACAAACAAGAAGAAGAAGAACAACAACACACCGGCGCACACCGCCGCGAACGTCTGACTGGTTGCAAGGTTATTGCGGCTGGCTGGATATATTTTCCCTCCTCCCCTTCATCCCTCGTCGTCGTCGTGCATGAAGTGCCGCGAATGGGACTGCGAAAATTCGTAAGATTTATTACGCGCCGCGCGTAATGTCAACGAATTCACTCGCGCCCTCTGACTTCGTGTGTTTATGCATATGAATTATATTTCGTATGTACGCGTTTACGTGTGTATATACACAAATATGATTACTTGTATAGGTGCGTTTGCGCGTGACTCAACGCAACGCAACCAATGAAACTTTACAAAATTCCAATTAAATTTATAAGCTTTGATCGTTGTGAGTATGCGTTTATGAAACGTGTACGACTGGCCGAAAACTTTCAAAGCTTAAAATTTTTTTGACGAATTTTTTGGAATGTACGGCAAGACTTTCAGTGAGAGAAAAGTTAATTTTAATAATTTAAAAAAAGATTTCGCGTGTTAAAATCGTTCAATTTTTTCAATAAAGAACCTATCCAACAAATGAAATTACATCGAAGAATCAATAAAAACTTTAATTTATTCGAGATCAATATAACGATTTGTGCTCGTGAACTGTTCAGTGTTCTAAATTGAAAATTCCTCTCATTTCCAACCGATCTACATCACATTTTCGAAAATTCATCCGAATCAGAAAATTCTATTTTCTTTTCGTTCAAGAGTTTTCAAGTACTCGTACATTTTCTCTTTGTCTCTCGTGAACATATTGTCTTTTTCTTCAATATCTTAAACTCGTCTAATTGCTTAGTTTTATTTTTAATTCTTTTTTTTTTTTTCTTTTTCGAGCTTTGTCATATTTTTAATTATAACTTCACAGCGATGATATTTTATTTTTTTACTTATCTTAAACCATTTTTCAAATAATTTTCAGCACTTTTAATTAAACGACAAATGTACTACAACATCTTAATGCGATAAAAATGAGACAAGGTCAAGATTTAATTAAAGAGAAAAATTCTTAAAAAACTTATTGAACATTTCTCACTTAAATATAAATCGATGCGAAATTATTTTAACGATGAGAAAATTATACATTGACATACTAGAATCAAACTAAAAAATTTGTCACGTTCGCCGACATTTTCTCCTCGTGCATCTTAGACATGGCGAATAATCACGTATATTTTATCTGGACAAAACAATTACTAAGAAAAAAATTAGGACGCATTTAAATTTTTTTTATATACTTTTTTATTATACGAGAAATTTTTTATTTAATGTTACTAATGAATATGTACAATCATTTTTATACACTAAATTTTACATTCCTATGTATTGTAATATGCATAGTTGGAATATGACATCACCTGAGCTTGAAGCCCCCCTTTAATAAGATAGATAGTAAAAAAATTCCACGACGAATTTTTATATATTATAATAATTAATTAATAAAAAGTAATAATTTGATATAGTTACAGAATAAAGATAAAAATACTTGAAATGATGAACATCAGATAAAACTTTACGAAAACATTTCCGCATCGGTAAAATTTTTAATATGCATTTTGATATTAATGAAATGTATAACGTAATAACAACGAATGATAAAAATACTTTAATATTATGGGATAAATTTAACTTATATACTACGTGATTAAAATAATAACTCTCTTTTTTTATCGTATTAATATTAAAATTGTTACATACGATAATTAAAATATAATGTTGAATGTTAATGTTTCAAATCCAATTTGGAGAATACAATAAAACCAATATGTGACGTAATTTCATTTAACATTTATGTTTGGCCATTATCATAATACACACATTGATTAAATTCATTGCAATCATTCGTATATTGCAGTACTTGAGAATTTTTTTTTTTTTCTACTATTGATATTACATTAAAGCTAAATTGTCAAACGAACAGAAGTTAGTTGGAGATCGATTTTCCGAGAGTAATTAAAATCAAATAAAATTATATTCTGCTTATTTTACTCTTATTACATTACTTTTAAATATTTTATTTTATTTATTTTTATTTATTTATTTATTTATTTTTATTTATTTATTTTTTATTTAACGTGACGAATATTTTGAAAATTATAAAAAAATATCCTTAAAAAACTCTCAAACATCTTATATCGCTAATTTATGATTAAATATAATAAGTATATGAAGTTTCGTACACGATTATGATTTATTTATTAATACGAATCTGTAAATTATTATTATTTATTTATTTATTTATTTAATTTTTTTTTTTTTTTTTTTTTGCCGCGATAAAAGAAAACTCCTCTTTTCGCTGATTAATAAATACACATTTATTTTCTTGATTACAGGGTTTATAAAACCTCCGAATATTTACGCAGACACAACTACGGTTCATTTTCGACATCGGCGTCGATGATAATGATGATGATGACGACGATGATGATGTCGACACGAGAAGAACGTTGACGGTAACGATGATCGCGCCGAGGTCGACATTGTGTGCATATACCCGCCCCCCTCCTCACCCCGAAAATTTTTGCTTTAATTACCACCTGCGTATAAACATAACGGGAATTGTCGGGGAGAGTTCGAACAATGAATTTAACGCTACCGTGCTTATTTACGATGGCTCGCGTATATATATATATATATATATATATATATATATATATATATATATATATATATATATATATATATATATATATATACGACAGCTCTCGTGTTAATTAGTGGTCCAATCAAAAAATAAATATTTACAAAAATTTTTTAAATGATCGATAAGCTCAATGTATATCCCAGAGATAAAAAACAAATGTCTAAATAATTTGCCCTTATTTTCTTTTCATAAAGTGGAAAAGTTAAATATTGAATTTTTTTAAACTTTTGATAGATTTTTTTGTTGAAAATTTATTATAACTAAAGCTTTGTGTACATTTTTTTACTTTATAATTCAATTTAACTATTATCCGTTACATTTTGAAAATGTAATAGCCGAAATACGTCATCAAATCGTCGCGTCAATTATTTTCTAAAAATCGACATTTGGAAAAATTAATAGAATGGAAAAATAAATTAGTTTGTTATTATAACTCTTTTTTAACTGCTATTGGTTAAAATATTATATATTATTTATCATTACCTTTTTAATGCTAATGGAATTTTATTTCTTTTGCGCACGCGAGTTTGCTATTCAGAAGACTTTTAACAGAAGAATAAATTTCGAAAAATTATTTCTATTGCAATGCTAATTTGTCATTTTGTTTTCTTTTTTTTTTTTTTTTTTTTTTTATTTTTGCATTAACTATTTGATTAAAATTTACAAGTTTAAAAATGTTTTTCATCGTCTACTTTATAGACGACTTAAAATAAAAATTGAATATTTTAAATGGATTTAAGTAAAATTAAAGTACACATAGATTTTTTTTTTAATTTACTCATACGTATTTTTTATTTAAAATGCTACACAATGAAAAAAATTAATAACAAATTGTAAAATTACTTTACACAGTCACCGATATAATAGTACTCGCGATTATCTAAGTTAACAAAATGAGTAATCTTCATATTTTTAACAATTACAATTGAAAAAATAATTTTCATCATCAGAATTAAAACGTTTAAAATGTAAATAAGTTAACAAGAATAATTTATAAAGTTTTCATATATAAAGGCAATCGAATAAAGCACCTTTCGCATTATCATATACACATACAAATGAATATAACACGATGGGAGGAAAAAATTGAAAAGCACGAAAATCATAGGATCATATAGTTAAGTCTTCAAAGGGCACGCTTCTATGAAAGAAAAAAAGAAAAAAAAAAAAAAAAAAAAAAAGCTACATAATAAACTAGGCGTGCGCCGTTTAAAATCAGGGCGACTTAAATCGTAAAGTGCAATGTTTCGATTGGTCGGCGACCCAGCACAGTAGCGGGCAACGGGAACGCAGCAGTATCACGCAAACCTATAGTGCATAATAATGACTCGTTGAAAATTCAAATGAAGTTGCGCAAGGGACGTTGCTTATCCTGCCGGCACGTACACACGTGGTTAAAAATGCTTTAACTATTGTTGTTGTTCTACTTTCACGCGAAGAAGAGAAAGAACTTTAAGAGTTTATAGAATTTTCGCATTTTAAGCTTTTAAGAAAAATTTGCGTTCGCGTATTATTTTTGCAAGATCGAATTTGACCGATTGATTCGATGGTACAAACGATTCTATGATTTACAACTTTCATATCAAGCGAGTAATTAAGTCGTAAATGATTTTTAATCTGTCGAGTAAATTTTTAAGATAATATTTAAGACACTTATTGCAACAACATTTTTTATTTATTATTTTATGCACTATTAAATTAACTCCTGCTTTAAATAAATATGTCGTTAAGATATTTTTTAACTATTATATTTCGATGTAAAATATTAAAAATATTTTTCAAAAGATGTCGATATAACATTTTATTTAACGCCGTTCTATTTTTGTAAAGTAATTTTATTTTTAAAAATAATTTTTTTTAATAAAACTTTATTTAATATAACAAATAACATTAAATTCAAAAAAATAATAAAGCTTTTTTAAAATTTGGCTTGTTAAATTATTAGTCTGTATCACCATCATTTAACCAAAAAGATTATTTAAGGGGTTAGGCCACTCTAGAGGCCGAAAAAATAGGCTTTTTTAGGATTTTTTTTTCAGAAATACTACAAAATAAATCGAGATTTCAATAAAGAGTATTTATTATACATATCAGTGACTGTATACAAAAATTTTTTTGAAGCGATTAATTTCAAAATGGCGGCTGTGCAGCGTGTATCTTAAAACTGCATTTTGCAAGTTGGCCGGAAACATAACTCGGACAATTTTCAACCGATTTACTTGAAATATTGAATATATCTTGAAAAATACATTGTCTATGGAAGTACGTAGGATTTTTTTTATATTGCATAGTTCATTTGTTATTAACAATTATCTGATGATTTTTTAGACAAATTTTTCACTTACCACTTTGGTAGTGCGCCATTTGGCCAAAAATTAATATATTGAAAAAAACCTACGTACTTCTATAGCAGTTACTATATAAAATCAAAAAAAAAATTGGCTTATTATAATTCAAAAATTACAGGAGCTGTTTGTCCGCCCGTGGACCCTGAAAAAACGGAGACGTCATCGGAAAAAGTATTCACGCCAAATTTCATCTAGATTTGTTCTGCTATTAACAGTTTTAAGTTCTATCTTATTTTTTAAATTTTTAACTAACCAGTATAACATTGTCATTGTTTATTTTAAACAGTTCTTTCTTATATTTTGATAAATATTATTAATTTTCCTTAAATTATCAACTAGATTAATAACTGTTCGCTTTTATTTTCAGACGCGATTTCATATGGTAATATTTATTTATAAATTGTAAAAAAATCAAAGCAATAAAGTTTACACGTTTTTGTTTTATTTTATCTCATTCATAAAAAGCTATCATTAAGCATTTAAAGTTCCCTCTTAAACATCTAGAAAGATAAAAAAGATGAACCAAGAAGCAACTATGATATATATACAGAGATGAAAAGGGAGATCGCTAAAGGCATTGTAAAAAAGTGTGGCAAGTCTTTCGCGCAAGAAAGTGCTGCCTCTTGCGGACGAGCGGTCGAACTATACACGAGTAGAGTGCAAGTGTACTTACCGAATTTATATACACAAGTTCGGTGCAAACGTTTCTAATAAATGATTTAAGATTGATGGAACCGAGTGTTTAAAATTTACCGACTGAAATAATTTAATGTAAAAAATTAGAATAGATAGCATTATATATTCTATTACTTTATTATATTACATTTAAAATTTATTAACTAATAAATGTTTATAACAATATATTTGGTGTTTTAAAATTAAAACATTTATTCATATTGATTCCATATATTTTTCCTTACTCAATTTCTATACAGATCTTTCTAAAAAATATATAGCTCTTATTTTATTTAAATATTGTATAATAATAAAGAATATATAAATAAAATTAAAAATTTTAATATATATATATATATAGATGTTACAATGTGTAAAGTTTGAATCCAAAACTAATAAAAATGTATGTTTTAAAAATATTTATATTTCATTTAATTTACATCATAATAATACTGCATCTTTATCTAAATTTTAAAATGAAAAAATAGAACATAAAAATTTTCATTTATAGTCTTCTTTTTACTTAAGTTTGCTTTAGCTAGCTCTCTAGAATCAGATTATTTTCTAAATGCACTTTTTTTTATTACTCTTCAATTTGTCTTTTTTTACTACAGATATTTTTTCAAAGATGCATCAAACTTGAAAACTACTATTTTTCAACGTGAAACATCGTCGACTGTAACTTCTTCAATATGATTAGTTTCTTCAATATTTTATTTATCGATATAATTAATTATATCGTATTCATTTTCTTCGTCAGCAGACTTTACTTTTCGTTCACAAAAATAATAATATAATTTTGTTTTATCAACTTCGATTCTTGATACGATTTCTTGTTTTATTATACAGCAACCCTTCGAATTTATACAATATAATAATCATAGAATATTCGTTATTAATTTATTTAATAATTTTATTTATATATATTTCATGTTTTTCATCAGAAAAAAAAAAAAAATTTCTCTTGCTGCAGGATTTGAACGCTGTTCCTTGCGTGTAACGAAGGTAAAATCCTTTCGTTACTTATGCCTTAACAAATTGATCTAAATTTGACATTTGTCAATTGATGCAAAAACTTATATAAAAGGTGTAACCTTCAGTGAGCTTTTAAATATATATTTTCATGAATTTTTTAAATATAAAAAAGATCTTTCTTTAATATTTTTTAAATTAAAATTTTTATTTAAAAGGCTACATTGTTAAAATTTGTTTGCTACTGTGCTAGTATATATATGTTATTACTTGCACAGCTATTTAAAGGGCCAGCAGTTGTTTACACTAATACGTGGAAATGAAGCGCGGTTATAATCGGCGCGCCGCAATTTGCGCGCGTGTTTTTTGTTTTTATAACTGTTCAAAGATCTTGTATTTATTTTCTTCGCTACAAGCTGACGAATGTTTGCATAGTGCGCGATTTTTCAGTGACCAAAATTCATTGCAAATTGCGATTTTTTTAGTGAATTATAAAAGTTTTTATATTTACGATCTTGAACATTTACTGTTTTTTTCATTTTGGACGTTTATTCACAAAAATGAAGAAATTAGAGACGATCTACGAACGATGCCAATATTTCCATTGTAAAAATGGAAAATGTAATGGATTTAAGCTTTTTCGTTTTCCTTTTGACACAGAAAGACGGCATCGATGGATTGAACACTCTGGTAAGTGTTATTTATTTTTAAATATATAGATTATACAATATAAAGCAGAATCGTGTGAATTTTTAAACAAATCGAGATCATTAAATAAGCATCGCGATCGCAGTTCCAAGAACTCGCAACTCGAGTGCACCAAAACAAAATATTCGCATCTTCTCGCGATGCCTTTTAATTTTTTGTCAACACATTAGATATTTAAAAATCTTTCATTGAACGCGTTTCGCAAATAAATTTTCCGCTAATAAATTAATTTTTATAATTAAACGTTACAAGTTTATATGAATTATTTTTATTAACGAAAATTCTCCTGAAATTTCACATAAGAAAAATTTTTACTAAAATAATTAAAAAATATTAAAAATATGTAAATATTATTTTTCTGTAAATACTATTGTAAAAGCGTATTATTTTGTATGATTATTTTAAGTATTATTTATATGTATAAAAATAAATATTTATGTGGATTATTATAAATTATAATAAGTACACCAATTACTATTTTTTTAAAGATTTTTTCAGATGTGTTCTACAACCACGATCGAAAAGTTAACGCAATTGTAAGACGAAATTTTTAAGTTAATTGAAAATTTAATTTTCACTTATTTAACTAACGAATAATTTTCTTTTGCAGGCTGTTTTTATTTTAGATGGGGGGTGGTATTGGTTGCCTTCCCGTCGGTGCCCCTCGAAAACAAATGTACTTATTAACCTTACACAAAATTAAGACAATAATTTTACTAATAAACTTTCCCAATTCTTTTTAATCTGCCTTAATCATTGAACAACCTAAATTTAAGACAATAAGTACATTTGGCCAAACAACCAATAATAATGAAAAAGAAAAAAACTTTATATATTTAAACATCAAATAATTAATACTATGTAATTTTTTTAGATTCTTCTTTCAACAAAATTAATAAAAACTGGACAAAATTGATAAAGGCAGGAAGTATTCATAATCCTAAGAAGAGTTTCGAAGTATTTTCGAAATGATTTAGTGACTATACCTCGGAAAAATTCGGATGCCAATTCGGAAAAAAACATAACTTTTCAGCAGCTGGACGGATGTTCATCGAATACAGATAAAGACCATCCCGATTAAGCTATTTTTTAATTTAAAAAAAAGCCATACTCATACACACACTCACGCACACGCACACACATACATACACGCGCGCGCGCACACATACGTACACACCTAAACTCACGCACGCAAACATACACAGTGGTGAAACTTATAACACCCCTCGTTTTTCTTCAGGGGTTAAAAAATGAAAATACTACAGATAATAAGTCAGACCTCACTGCTTTCAATTCTTATGCATTAATTATATCCGATAACAAGAAATGTTAATAAGAATAAATATTTTAATTATAAAATACCGAAAATATTATTATAAACATATATTAGTTAATAAATTTTAAGTGTAATATAAAAAATAAAAAAAAATATAATGCCATGTTAAATTTTTTTACATCTAATTTTTTAATTATGAAATTTTCAATTTTTCTAACTATATCAAATTGTAAATAAAAAGATTTAATTTAATTGTTATAAAATTATGAATTTTCATGTATTAGAAATATTATCTGTGGAACTGTTCTTAATCTTAAACTTTTCTTCATTTTGTACTTTATAAGATTTTGTTGATTGAATAAATTTATTTCTTTTGTACATAGATAACTATTTTTTTTTTTTTTTTTATTCTATTTCTATTTTCTAGTTCATTTTCTTTTTCCAAGGTTTGTTTAAAAATAATCAAAATAATTAATTAATTAACGAAATATCATTATACAGCTTAATATTGCTTTTGCATACTGTTAAAATTTTTATAAACACAATTTTTAAATTTACTATATGTTTAATTTTACTTCAGGCTTCATTTCTACGTATGAGATTAGTTCTAGTGAAAACAAACGCCGGCCCTTTAAATAGCTGTGCAAGTAATAACATATATACCAGCACAGTAGCAAATACATTTTAACGATGTAGCCTTTTAAATATATTTGTGAAGGTGTGACAAATATGATGAAACTGTTTGCTTTTTTTTTAAATGTTCGAATTATTACGTTTCATACGTTTCATTGTTTTTTAACTTTTTAATTAAAAAATTTTGCAACATAATTTTTGTTTGCATTTAATGACTATTTGGATGAGACAATATAGGTAATAATTATTCACAAAAAAGTGTAGACCTGTAAAAATTGTAAGTTGTACCTCTAAAAATTCGTTCATTTGACTAATGATAAAACCAAAATTCATAGTCAACTATATTTAAATTTTTGCTTATCCATTAAAAATTTTTAATAAAAAAAATTCATGAAATTATTTTATATTTAAAATCATCACTGAAGGTTACAATTTTCTTACAAGTTTTTGCGTAATTTATTATAATCATGAGAAATTTAGCTCGATCGTCTAAAGCATGAGCAACGATAATATTTTGCCTCGATTACATGCAAGGAGCAGCGTTCGAGTCCTATAGCATAAGAAATTTTTTTTCAATACAAAAATTACGTGTCTGTCAGTACAATCTAAAGATTTTGTTTCATCAATTTTAAATCCTTTATTAAAATGATAAATATTAATAAGTATATCAATTATTTTTTTAATTTACAAAAAAGATTATTAACTATGCTTTCAGATTTTTCTTTTTTTAGTAATTTAGCCACAATAAAATAGTTATTCTGTCAATATTTTTCGATTATAATTTACGTGTAAAGGCCAGATTCATCAAAAAGTAAAATAGATTCCCCCGTTTTTTATAAATAAATCAATTCGCTTTAACTTTTTTACTTATACAAACGTACTTACACGTAGCAATCGCAAAGCTTGTAAAAGAAATTCGTCAAACGCATAATATCTGTGTAGTAACGAGCACAAGCTTAAAAAATAATCGTTGTTTTCTTTATTTCTGTTTCGCTTTTACAAATTGTGAAAGTTTTAATGTTATTAAATATAATACTATAAAAAATATTAAAGAAAGATCTTTTTTATATTTAAAAAATTCATGAAAATATATATTTAAAAGCTCACTGAAGGTTACACCTTTTATATAAGTTTTTGCATCAATTGACAAATGTCAAATTTAGATCAATTTGTTAAGGCATAAGTAACGAAAGGATTTTACCTTCGTTACACGCAAGGAACAGCGTTCAAATCCTGCAGCAAGAGAAATTTTTTTTTTTTTTCTGATGAAAAACATGAAATATATATAAATAAAATTATTAAATAAATTAATAACGAATATTCTATGATTATTATATTGTATAAATTCGAAGGGTTGCTGTATAATAAAACAAGAAATCGTATCAAGAATCGAAGTTGATAAAACAAAATTATATTATTATTTTTGTGAACGAAAAGTAAAGTCTGCTGACGAAGAAAATGAATACGATATAATTAATTATATCGATAAATAAAATATTGAAGAAACTAATCATATTGAAGAAGTTACAGTCGACGATGTTTCACGTTGAAAAATAGTAGTTTTCAAGTTTGATGCATCTTTGAAAAAATATCTGTAGTAAAAAAAGACAAATTGAAGAGTAATAAAAAAAAGTGCATTTAGAAAATAATCTGATTCTAGAGAGCTAGCTAAAGCAAACTTAAGTAAAAAGAAGACTATAAATGAAAATTTTTATGTTCTATTTTTTCATTTTAAAATTTAGATAAAGATGCAGTATTATTATGATGTAAATTAAATGAAATATAAATATTTTTAAAACATACATTTTTATTAGTTTTGGATTCAAACTTTACACATTGTAACATCTATATATATATATATATTAAAATTTTTAATTTTATTTATATATTCTTTATTATTATACAATATTTAAATAAAATAAGAGCTATATATTTTTTAGAAAGATCTGTATAGAAATTGAGTAAGGAAAAATATATGGAATCAATATGAATAAATGTTTTAATTTTAAAACACCAAATATATTGTTATAAACATTTATTAGTTAATAAATTTTAAATGTAATATAATAAAGTAATAGAATATATAATGCTATCTATTCTAATTTTTTACATTAAATTATTTCAGTCGGTAAATTTTAAACACTCGGTTCCATCAATCTTAAATCATTTATTAGAAACGTTTGCACCGAACTTGTGTATATAAATTCGGTAAGTACACTTGCACTCTACTCGTGTATAGTTCGACCGCTCGTCCGCAAGAGGCAGCACTTTCTTGCGCGAAAGACTTGCCACACTTTTTACAATGCCTTTAGCGATCTCCCTTTTCATCTCTGATATATATATATATATCGAACGTCACGTTGCGCATGCGCTTTAATTTGGAAGAAACGTCAACGATTTTATGACGTGTCGCCAGATGTTGCAAAAACTTGCCGGTGAAAAAAATAAACAAGTTTTCTAATTTTCAAAAATTTACCTAACAGAATGTTTCGAATTGAACTCTTTCTGACGTTTTTTCTTATAACGAATATCTCTGCTACAACTCTTGAAACAGTTAGCGACGATGATCTTTTAAACTTAATCAAGACAGAAAAATATGTCGTTACTCTTTTTAGTAAGTTTTTTCAGTTTATTAAAGTATCTAAATTTTCTATCTTTGTAAATTTATAAATTTTAATTTATTATTTTCAAATAAAACTAAAAATTATTTGTCAACATAAAAAATTTATTTTAAGTTTTGAGGAAAATTATTTTAATTAACCAATGAATCATTTATATTTATTCACCAATATCAATTTATTTATAGCAAAAAAAGACTGTGAATTGTGTGACAATGTTGAAAGTATACTGTTAAGTATAAGAGAAGACTTAGTCGATTCTTTATCTGCATGGGTAGTACGTGTGGTAAACAGTCAAATGCTTCGATTATACAGCCCCAATAAAGAACCTGCAATAGTTTTCTTTAGACAAGGCATACCTTTATTATATGATGGTAAATTTGAAATTTTTATTACATAATTAAAATAATTTATTTCATTATAGTTACAGAATATATTAATTTTTTATTTTTTTATAGGTAACATGGAAGCAGAAGAAATATTGACAAATTTTATTGATAATAAAGAGCCAATTGTCAAAGAACTTACAGATGATAGCTTTGAACACTTAACTCAAGCAAGTAGTGGTGCTACTACTGGTGATTGGTTTGTGATGTTGTAAGTATTAAAAATCAATTTTAAAAATTTGTTAAATTAAAAAAAAAATTTTTTAAATTAATTCAATTATTTATTTATTTGCCCACAGTTATAGTACCGATTGTGTTGACTGCCAAAGATTAGGAGCTCGTTGGGAAGCTGTAGGTGCTAAATTAAAACAAAGAATCAACATTGCTCGTGTTAATAAATATTCAACTGGAGCTTCAACAGCTCGAAGGTTTGGTGTTTTCGAAGTCCCTCAATTTATATTGTATGTATTATCAGAACACGTATACTTATATTGTACATTGTTGTTTAATATTAGTTAAACAATCATATATATTTTTTGGCTATAGATTTAGACATGGTAAAATGTATCGATACATGATCCCTAAACACGATGTCAAATCATTTGTATCATTTGCTAAAGAATGGTACAAAAATGCTCATGGAGAAAAGGTTCCTGTACCTCAAAGTCCATTGTAAGTTTGTATTAAGTATAAATTAATAATATAAAGCAATATATGGTTTTGTAAAACATTTATTTATATAATAGATATACATTTTACAAATGGTCATTATTTTTATTTCAGTGACGATTTGATTCAAATGATAGTTAATTTCTTGAGAGAAAATCCATGGGTAATGAAACTCGGTAGTATCACTGTTGGTGTATTAGTAATAGTATCAGTAGCTAGTAAACTTAGAAAAAAGGCTGAAGCACCACAAAAGAAAGATAAATAAATTATGGAATATATTTAGAGGCAGAATGTACATATTTGTAAATTTACAATTTTTTAAAAACTTTCAGTTTTATATTTGATACAATAAAACTCAAGAAATTCATATAAAAGTTGTTACTACTCTAGGCCAACAACAAATATGTTTTTTACTATCTTTTTATCAATAAATTGAGAAACTTTTTATCTACATTTTAAATTACTATGTTTTCTTTATTTAATGAAACTATGATTTATACAGTGAAAATTATAAAAAAAACTACACTCTTTAATATAATGCATTCCAAATTTGTAAAAAATATAGGAATGTAGTTAGAGGTATTTAAGTTATGTCTTTGAAATTTAAATTAATTCGAGATTTCATAACAATGGCAAAATTATATCACAAGACAAGACACGCTATGTGAGGTACATTGAAATTGAGCACCGTGTACAACAAATCTTAATCTAAAGTGTCTTGTACTTTACACCATTAAATATTTATATTTATATTTACATAAAAATTATATAAAATCTTCATAATCTTTACTGACTTATTAGAACATTTTCAACTCAAAATGTTCCAAAAAATTTTTCAAAGGACAGATAAAATGATTTTTTAATCAAACATTAAAAAAATGTTCTTCACTTCAAATAAATCATTTATCAAATGCCAAAGTTTCTTAAATTCATTAAAAATTCTTCATTTCGCATAATTTTAAACACAATCTTCACACTTATGCTAAATATTGTCGACTGATAAATTTATCCTAAAAACAGTCGAGGGATTTGCGAGCGCTATTCTAATATTGTTCTCGAATTTTTCTTGTATGGAAGAAAATTCCATAATATTGCTAGGTTTCGATTCTATCCAGAATCCATCAAATTCGTAAAATAAATAACAATAAAACTGATGAAAGGCACGAATTGATGGTAGAGTTTTCGATGAATTGTAAATATGTGTTTTAGCTGATCCATCTTTCAATAATCTTAGCGCCATACTCGTCAAATTTATACCAACTATAGCAAAAGCATATCCATATCGCGGATGCATCGAGTGCGACAAAACATGCGTTGCCGCACTGGGATATTCTTGAGCGAAATAAACCAGATTTTCTAAGCCCAGTATACCCATACCTCTAAAGTCAGTCTTTGGATCGTCGCCTTGAAAGCCAATATCCTGCCATTGTTTCGTTATTCTTGCATCGAGTGGATCATAAGGCATCAGTAGGTCCCATAATCTTAGAAGCAAACCCTCGTGCACAGGATTTTCCGCATCGTACTGCATTTGTCTCAATTCCTCGCATTCTACAACGAGTTGCCTATAACCCCAAATTAATTCCACGCACTTTCCAAATGCTTTTGCGAAATCTGGATGAGCCGTTGGATTTATCTTTTTTGTTATCAGTACCGTTCTAATAGCCTCTTCTAATATTCCGCGCTCGCTTCTTATAGTTATTCCTCGGTGATTTGCTATATCATCTAAATAGGACAATAAAGATTTGATGTCAGGATTTCTGGATAGCCTTAGTGAATATTCTATCGTTAATGTACGAGGTGCTCCAGAAGGTTCTCCGTAGCATATCCTTTGAAGTTCACACATGTGCGTGGTATGTCGCAATACCCATTTTATAAAAGGTCGGAGGTACCAACTAATTAAAGACCAAATGTAGTGAAACATTCTTTTAATTAGGCACCATTGATTATACTAAAAGTCTTCGATAAATCGTCACAATGACAATATCTTATGTACAATATTATTTATACATAAATATCACAATTTTTATCAATAAATTGTACAATTGCTTCGACAAAATATTTACTAGATTAATCTATTAACTATGTTATATTTAATTATTGTTAAAGATAAAAGATTCTTCTTTTTTCTTTACGAGTTCGTGATCAAAAATATATTTAAACTCGATTTATATTTATTCATTAGACCCAAGTTTTATCGTTAAACTCTTCTTGAGATTGTGCATTGCCCTGAACTGCAATTTTATGTTCCGAGCTCAAGAGCGCCCGTTTTTTACAATTCAAGGTATTCGTGACTTTTTTTAATATTGCACGATCTAAAAGTTTTCGATATCACAGCCACGCTAGACCTCGGTGAATCCAAGAAATTTTTGCTTCGAGCCACTTATTTGTTTGGTACACTTGTGGATCATTAAAATCGTCTGCAGAATAAATTAGACGAAAAAATTATTTTTACAAATTTATTAATTATAATGCTTGATAAAAGTACATTTTAAAAGTTGAAAAATTTTTAAACGAAAGATTTAAGCATTAAAGCTTCAAAGTGGATATATTTAAAATTTTCTTTTCTAAAACCGAAAAACAATTCATGCATTCTTGTTTTGTAAAAAATTTCTATTTACTTTATATTGTTTTATAGGACGCGTATTTATCGTAAAATATATTTACCTTTGGGAGAAGAAAAATCTGAATCAACTCTATTTTTTACTTATTTTTATATTTGAAAAAATCTGCAAATAAATAATTAGAAGTTAAAAATTTGTAAATTAAATATTATTTTAATTTAGCTATTAAATTATTTATCGGTATTAATTACATTATAATTTATTAATATCATGTTAAATATAATAATCATTTTAAATAAAAAAACAGAATATTATTTATTATTAACTTTTTAATACAGTATACTATATACATTAAATGAAAAACTCCAATTCTATAAATAAACATAAAAAGAACGCTATTATAAAACAAATCAATACATATATTATATTCGTCAACAATGCAAATACTACACAAAAACGATTTTTGTTTGAACTTTTACTCAAAATAAATAAACAGTAATATTTAAAAACATTTCAACTCCAATAACAAATATCGAAATGTGCAACTATACTCTGCTATTACTATTTTTTATATCGTAAACGCGAAAAATTAAACTATATAAAATAAATATCGTAAATGTGTGTCTACCTGTGCCAGTCCAATTATGGCGTGACTGTGCGCGTGGTCGAAATTGCAATCTAATTCTTCGTAAGTAAGCGTAAAATTAAAAAATCTATTATTCTAAGTAACGTACGTCAACTAATAAATGCTTTAAAATGTCGATTCCCAGTGAATTCATAAATTTTCATTAAATAATCTCGTTACAATTACGGAAACCACACGCACGCAAATATCACACTGACGCCATTTTGACCGCCGTCCCCCACACTATGCGGCATAACAGCTGCGCGCGCGCATTCACTCGTATATATGTTTAAAAATTGCTGAAGAGACATTGACAAGTCAGTAGTTTTATTTTGTTACACACGAGATACGAAATAAATATAGCAATACTTCTGTACGTCATGAAACAAAATTATTATAATAGAGGTTTCATGATAAAAATAGCGTCTTCTGAACAAGTAGATCGATTGAAACTTAAATAAAAGTGATAAGGAATAGCTTTAATTAACACAAACAAACTTTATCTTAAGGTATAAAATTAAAAAAAAATTAAATTTTAAATTCTGTTTAAATTTTATAAAATTATTAACTGTATTTCAAGTTTTTATAATGTTTAAAATTAAAACATGTATTCTAACCTTTACAAATTAAGTCATTTTATAATGAAAAATTTTAAAGTATTGTTATTAAATTATTTCCCTTAGACTTAAACCAATTCAATTTTTTCAATTAAATCCCATGGGAGAACTTTAGATTGTCGTAAACTTTATGGTTCGTTCATATTTTAAACATTCATTTTATGATTTTGTTTTTCAAAAATTAAAAAAAAAATTATTTACTCTCAAAGTACATTTGTTGTTATACATAAAATAATTATTTATCAATTAAAATTTTTAAAAGTTATTTTATTTATTAAATTTTAAAAACCATATAATTTTACAGATTTTTTCTTTTCATTGCAACAAAAGCGAACAAACAATCTATAATTGCCTTAAAAAAATAAGAAAATCGCGGGAAAAGAATTCGAGTAAGAGTTTTTTTTCACTTACATTAACTGATTAAACAGATGAGTAGGGCAGCGTCTATATATTGTTCTTTTTTATGTTTTTTTTTTTTTTTTTTTTTTTTTGGAAAAGAGAAAGTTTTCCGATGGTGAAAGTTTTCGGTTTCAATGAGTCTGAAGATTGCCGATTTACAATTCGACTGTAAATTCGGGTAACCGTTGTGGTATGCATACATCACACGAGTCGACTGTTTAACCGTGACAACAATTTAAAACTCCAGGGCATTTAGAAATTTTTGCAAATAAAATTAAAAAGCTCAATTTCTAGATGAGAAAACTTTAAATTTTAATAAAACTTTTTAAATAATGCGTACCAGAGAAAATGAAAATTCGCTAACAGTAGAAATGTTTTGTCGATTTCACTAAAACTATTCGATGTTAAGATAGCAATGTATTATTATTTAACAGAAACTATTTCTGAGCAATATAAAAGCACGTAACATTATAATAACGGTTTGTAATACGGGATTTTTTAATCCTCATTCGATTTCATACGCGAACGAAAATTGCTAATGTAGGTCATAGCTATCGAAGACGATATAACATTTCATACAGCCATTGGAGGGCGTCTAATGCACACGAAGTTGTAAAACTATCGCCAATAATCTAACCCAGAGAAAGAGAGAAAGAGAGAGAGAGAGAGTTAGAGAGAGAGAGAGAGAGACAATAACCTGAAGAGTAGCTAAACGGTTGCCGTAATCGTAACCGAAGTAAAACAAAAAGGAAAAAAAAAATAACATAAAAGCTGGAAGAAAGGTAACATGAAATTGGGTCACCAAAATTTAACGGTAGATTAAACACGAGTGCGCGAACGACAAAAGAGGAGAAATTAGGAGGAAAGGTCGAAAAAAGATGTTGGTACGGACGAGTCGGCGAGCGTCGTCCGACGTCGGAGGATTATTTTTGCGCCGATGCAGCACCAATTCAAGCGACTACAATCCATATCGTAAAATAATTGGCAACCGGGAGATCGTTGGCTATGGCACATGTGGTCAGCCAAATTACATCGATATCACTGACTTTCCTTTCCCGGCTATACGATATCGCGAGTGCACCCCCGAACTTATGGTATATATGCATATTGTATATATATATATACTGATATTGATTAAATTATCCATAACCTGCATTTTATTTTGAATATTTTACGAAATCTTACGTAGATTCTCCCTAATTATACAGTAAATTATTTTATTATTTAATATTTGCTTGAAAAGTTGCTTTTATTACGAATATAATACGAAATACTGGAATATCGATTAAAGACGGTATGTGTGAACAAGATTTTTTATATTCATGACGATTAAAACAGTGGATTTATATATTCAATACGTATACACGTAGACGGTAAAAAGTGATGACCTATATTAAATCTTGTATACGTATAAATTGTAAAAAAAAAATGATAAACTGTTTGACTAAAAAAAAATAAATTTTAAACTTTTGTTTGTAAAGGATAAAAGAAAACATCGATTTACTGCTGGAAATATAAATAGTAAACTTTAGAACGATATTAATATAATTTTATCGCAGCAGCTGTTATTAATTGATTTTTAATATAGTTTCATTATTAGCGACAAGTTTTTCATCGCCTTTATCTTTGATTATTTTTGTAAATCGCAAGATTAACAAAAACTAATAATGAATTAGTTTTGTTTTCTCAAGCCGGCAAATCATAAAATTCGACACAACTCTCGAAGTAAAAATTTCTCAGTCAACAGTCGCGTCAGCCAAATACGATATACAGAAGTATGCTGTGTATATCTATAATGTATATATGTATATCAGAGCTAGAGGACGCGTTTACAAACTTAGCTTAATTTTCACTGCTAATAATGCAAATAAGCAATTTTTCTCTTCTCTCTCTCTCTCTCTCATATTGACTTTATTGTACAAATTTTGAGCGTTTAAACATACGCTTATATGTGCACAGGCGTTACGGGAGAAAGAACGAGGAGATTGGAGAAAACTCACCATCCATGAGAAAAAATGTTTGTACAGAGCGAGCTTTCGTCAGACGTTCGCGGAAATGGAAGCGCCGGATACTAGTTGGAAATGCGTGATAGGAGGTGTTCTCATCGGTATATCAATCGCTTTATGGTTTCGTATATTCATTATTCACAAAGGTATGCGCGACAATATTTTTTTCCTTTTTTTCGTTATGTTTATATTTATGTACGATGTATATGTACGTAGATTGTAAGTTTGCTGTCCATCGTCAGCGCTTCGTTTTTCTTTTTCTTTGATTTATTAAATTTTTTTTTCAGCAGTTCAAACAAACATTTGAACTATTCGTTATTAAAATTATTTTAAAATATAAAAATTTTGATACTCGGGTGCTAATATTATTTCACTTCTTTACAATTATTGATTTTAAAATCGATAAAAAATTAAATTACAAAACGGAAAAGAGAATTCAATTAAAACGAACGATTTCATTGTTTTAATCGTAAAATAAACTTTAACCAATTAAAAGAAAATATAAAACATGATTTAAAATATCCTTTTCAGTGTATCCCGTAGGGCCAGCTTCATTCAGCAGAGAGAATAGAATCGCTCAATACTATCGTGAAGTGGCCCTCAACATGCGGCCATTTACGGGATATTACAGACCGCCAGGTGCGGAGCTGAGAATTCACCCAAAAAACGCAGAGATATTGAAGGAAATAGAAGAGTCCTCGTCAGCATCTGATAATTAATTAAAATTTAGCCGTAAAGAATTATAAGTCAGTAAAAATGTTAGCGTTTAAATATAGATTTTATTGTACGGTTTAACAATATTCCATTCCTTATATCAATATTTCTTATCTCAAAAATAAGAATAAGCTTCATTATTAAAGCATTTATTTAAACTTTTAACGGGTCCGATGAATTCACAATTCAATTTTTAATTAAATAATCAAATTTTTTTTTTTTTTTTTTTTTTAATTTTTTTTTCATCAACAACTACTGCTTACACGGATTTACGCAGATTTTTAAATGAAAAATTTGCCGCTATTCTTTCAATCATTGAAATTTATCTTAAAGTAATGAAAACTTTTCTTTATAATTTAAAAAGTAAAGAGGAGAGGGAGGGGGGTTGTCGAGAGGTTTCGTTACATAAAAATTGTTCATTAGCTCAACCAATTTGTTCACTTCGAATAAAATTTTATTCTATGTACAGGCCATTACCTGAAATAAATTCAACTTTAATTAAAGTTTCTTAATTACGTAATAACGAATTTTTAGTGAAATAACGCAGTATCATTAAAATTAATTGTAAAGCTATTTAAATTTAAAAGCAAGTTATATGCTTGAGAATTGCATACGCGTGAATTCATCTAGTCATTCATAGAAAGTTCGAAGCGAAGAATAATATACATCGGGCATTAGTTCCAAATCGATGACAGTGTGAGATAAATACTTGTTTAAGAAGATTAAAAATCACGATGTTAAGGTCGAAATGAAAAAAAAAAAGGCTTTTTTGTGCGTTTGATAAGTTAAATAGTAAATTCAAGGATAGAACGACGTCAATTATACAGCAAATCTAATCATCGAGAAGGAAAAGAAGAGAAAAAAAATGAAAACAACCGTTCATTCATCGATACCAATTTATTCAAATCAAATGAAATTCAAAATTTTTCTCACGAGCGCGAGCTCATAAAGAGGAAGAGAGAAGCCAAGAAGAAGATAATTAATAAATATCTTGCCGTGAAAAGGAAAGGGCGGGGGGTCCTACTCTTTTCTCTACATAAAATTCGAGCCCCGATGAATAATGAATGACGGAGCGAAGAATGCGCGATCGGTTCTCTCTCTCTCTCTCTCTCTCTCTCTCTCTCTCTCTCTCTCTCTCCGGCGCTGTTCTCCGCAGGCCGCTCGCATATCCTGATTACTAATTCCCCGCGCTCATCGACGTCGTGGCTTCGCGCGCGCGCCCGCGCCCGCGCCCGCTTCTGCGCGTGTATACGTACGCGGGCCGAGCGTATAGCCGCCGGCTTGGTTTACACTCGCGCGGACTACTTCCTCGGCGCGCACTGACACCAAATCCCATATTCCGGGCTCTGGGCGAGAATCGAGTTTGTCGTCTTCGCGCCGAGTCCGAGTAAGCGCGGATGCTTCACTTTCCTGAGGCTCTTGCATCTCGTGGCTCGGTTCTGTCTCTTCTCCTTTCCCTCCTACTCCCCCTCCTTTACTCTAACTACTCCCACGAGATAGGAGAATTGTCACGGGGAAATTCGTTTGGCAGTACAATGAGTTAAGAGAGTTGGATACACGTATAATCGCTACCCATACTACTCGCGAGAGAGGAGCTTGTTTTCCTTTTCCCTCATCTCGCGCGACAGGATATCAGACGCTTGCCTCGGTTTCTCTCAATCCTCTCGCATGCCAATTATGCTAATCCAAGCTGAGTAAGTAACGGTAAAGGTGCGAGAGCGTACGACAAACTCTACGTACTCGTACGTGTCAATTGTTTAATGCGACGTCGACGTTGGTTATTCTTTTATTTTATTATTTTCTTCGGGATTGTTCAAACAAGAAGAATAAAAGAATTACCCACTCGACATTTGGTTGGAAATGCATTATTGATTTAATACGTTGCTACTTGCACGAGGCAGAAGAGTTTACTTTATCGATTTTGAATAAAGTTAGGGAATTATGAGTTTTTGGGTGATTTTTTATCCTAAATTGTTAAAAAAAAAAACTGTGAAATATGTTATTATCATTAATGTAGTATTTATATTTTTCCAGTATGTAAGACAATCGTAGTAAATGAAGAATATAATAAATGAAAATTTGCCTAGAACTGATTTATTTCAAAAGCAATGCCTAGAATTGCTTACCTAAATTAGATTTATTTAATTTTTCGATATTATATTTACAAAGTAAGATAAATATAACAAATATTAATTCTACCTTTTTTTTTTTTTAATACTGCACAAAAAAATTCAATCGTTATAAATACAATGTTTATAAAAACTTACAAATATTTTTTACCGCATGACAGCGACACTTTTTTTTTCCAACTTTAATTTTTCTTCAAGAATTTATAAAAAATCTCCAATCCATTAATGTAGACCACAAAACTTGGCGTATCCATTCGAATACTTTCACCGTTTTTATGATGAGCACACACATGAAATTCATTCATTACAATATGTAAAGAAAAAAAAAAAAAAAAAATGGAAAAATTTTATATTGACGTTTTCTATACACCGATAAAAAAATTAACTTGATTAAAGAAAAATAAATTTAAAACAATAAAATCATTTAAAAAAAAAAAGTATTTAACTCAAGAATTTCTGCTCTTGGTTTTCAATATCTGTAAATATTAATATAAAACTAAGAGCGGAAATTAAGTCAGGTAAATATTTTTCTTTAAAATGATCAAAATTATATTTCTTGAATCAAGCTAATTCTACCGTATCGATGTACGCGCTATCGAAAATATTTTGAGTATAAAATAGTCTTTTTATGTTATAATTTTGGTTAAACTTTCTAAATATTTTATTATTGACGAATATATGTTTAATAATGAATAACTAAATTAAAAACTTTGACATTAAATCGATCTTTGAAAATTTTAGTTTAATTAATAAAGCGGCAAATAACAAAAATGAGGTAAGATATAAATGTTAAAGACGAATCGTCGTTTTAATATACTTAAAAAAAGAGTAAAAGTAATATTACGATACCGCGAATGTTTGTAAAATCTAAAGTTAAATATAGTAGCAAGTAAAAAACAAGTTGAAACAAATTCATTAACAATTAGATGCTGGTAAGCCTCGCAACGAAATTATCCAACCTATGGCACTTCAAACTTTTGTAAAAATAGCTTACAACGTAAAAAATTTCTTCAAAAACAGAAGACGATCCGGACGGAAGTAAAAGAGTATCTTAAACGCGTAAGTATAGAATAAGTCGATCGAGAGTCTATCGAAGCGTTATCGAATTATTGCTTTTTCGCACCGAATCCTGTAAAGTCTTTCGCGATGTCCTGGGCGTTCTCTCTCTCTCTCTCTGTCCGCGAGTACACGTACGCGTACATGTGTGTATGTGCGCGCGTGCCAGAGGTAGAAGGAACGCGGCACCTGCCACGGCGGAGCGACCGAAGGAGAGCGGAAGAGAAGGCGCCCAGAAAAAGAGAGAGAGAGAGAGAGAGAGAGAGAGGTGGCCGCTCCCGCTATAAAAGACTCGTCGGCCGGGGCTTCGTCTTCGTTTCACACTCTCACCTCGTCAAGGGAAGGTCCCGCGAGTTCTCTTAACCGGTCCTCACCCGTGGAAACTCAAGCTCGATCGGGCCCAAGGACCTGAGCACGTCGATATCCTCTTCGGCACGCCTTTTAACGACGAAGGGTGAGTTGTGGTGCCGGTCGTATACCTACCTCGAGTGCTCGCGTTCGTTGTACGGGATCCGTTCTTCTCGCTCCTGTCGCCGTCGTAGCCGCTGCCGTAGCCGCTGCCGTAGCCGCTGCCGTTATTGCTGGTGCTGTACTCTTGTTCGGACTATTAATGTCATTGGTGTGCAGTTGTGCCGACCGCGTAGTACAACGTAAATACGCGATCTTATAGATAACAGTGCAAACGTGGTCAAGTTCACCTCTGGGTTTAAAATTACTATTTTCCCGTTTTCTTGTATTAAATTCTTTTTTTTTTTTTTTTTTTTTTTTTTTTTTTTTTTTTTTTTTTAACCGATTATTTTAGTGCTCGATTGTTATGAAATCTATAAATAGCTAGCACCTGTGATTTAAATAAATAATAAATTAATATTGGTGATTTAATCGATGTCATTTGTGCTATTAGAGTAAACGGAGAAAAACTTATTTGCGCGTAGCGATAAAGACTTTCTATCCGATAATATAAGATATCATCACCGAATACTCGCACTCGACATAAGTAACGAATTAAATTTATTACGTTTAAATGGAAATTAAAACAGTAACCAAACGAACGACTAAAAGAAAAATTAAAAAAAAAAAATTTTTACACAAAAATTGATCATTACGAAAAATCTAATGAAATTTCAGAGTCATGAAGCTGGTGGTGCTGCTGGCACTATTGTGCTGCCTGGCGCTCGACGCTTTGGCGACACCGCTGCCAAAGACTCAGGTCGTCCAGGTTCAGGAGTCCAGACAAGCGGCCGGAGTTCCGGCAGCGCCCGCCGCCTCCAGCGACGACGACGACGACGATGACGATGACGATGACGACGACGTCGATCTCGACATCACCGGCGAGGATGACGACGACGACGACGACGACGACGACGACGACGACGATGACGACGATGACGACGACGATGACGACGATTATTTGGAAAGATTCATCGATGAAGTTCTTGGAGGTGAGAATTTTATTATTGATTATACTGCTATTGAGAGTCGAATATTTTGATTAATATTTTCGTATTATCGTAAAAAAATTGAGGCTACACGTTAAGTTATTTCTACAAATTTTATGTAAATTCAATTGAATTTCTCTGTATTATTAAAATTATAAAAGGTCGTCTAACCGTAAGTAGGTTAAAAAAATATTCGCACGCCGTTCGAATACTAAATAGTTGTTCTTTCAATCAAGATAATGAGATATTCATCGTTATGCTATAGAATTATGCACCTAGAATATTTAAATATTTATATACCATAAACAAAAGAATGATTGTCCTAATTACCAGAACATTCAACGGCGGGAAATTTATCATTAACGAATTATTAATTCCTCAACTTATACGAACGTACGTGCTTTCATAAATTTATCGAAACGTTGCTCGAATTATTAACCGAATATAAAAATTCTTGTGATTCCTTAAGTGTTTCATTCCGAATACCAACAATTAAAAGTCCGTGAGCAAACTTGCGAAAAAAAAAAAAAAAAAAAAAAAAAAAAAAAAAAAAAAAAACACCGGGTACATAACTGTGAACCGTGCGAGCTCACGCACGCTTTAGCTCGTGCACACGATAAAAGAAGATGAAGAACAAAAAGAATAATGATACGCCGAACGGCAAGGCCTAACGGCTCTTTCTCGCACCATCTCTAAGTAAAATATCACGCGTGTGTGATGTGTACGCGTGTATATATATATACACATTCATACATATATACATTCATATACACATATATTCACATAAATAAACGACTCCGCCAGCTTTTATATCCGCGGAGCGCGAGTTTTTCGATTTTAACTCGGGCGTGATTTCCGTTATACCAACTCCTCGCGGCGGCGCTTCTCTAACGGGATAAAAAGTTTTGCGCCTCCTTGGTCTTTCGTTTACGAATTAACATAATCCAACAAGCGAACGAAAATTTTTTTTCTCGCTCCGTATGCGCGCGATTTTTACAATTTTTTTTTCAAATTCCATTCGTTCGATTAACGTTGATATAAATATTCGCTTTTCGAATATACGCGTAAACAAGACGAGGCGTTCAATTCGATGACAAAAAACCGTCGCGATGGCGAGAGATGAAACGCATACTAAACGCTTCCTTTACTTCCGACTATTACGATGCCGGAGTTGCCGCATGAATTTTAATGATAGATAGAATATCTGAAACGAGCTTGCTTAATCGAGCGCTAACGATGCGGTGTATCTTTGACTAATTATTCCAAACTGCTTTGCTAAATTTTCGCTGCTTTGAAACTTGTTTTATGACAAATTTCCGAACGCGAAACTTTAAAATAAATGTTTATAGAGAAAAACAATCTCTTTTGACATGATTATAAAATCCGATGGATATTATACCTTCAAGTGTATATACGATAATGCCAATTTTATATCTAATAATCGATACATTTTGCTAAAGGCAAATTTATATTTTAAGAGAATATAATGACAGATTGTAACTTGAAATAAATAAATAAAAAAAAAAAAAAAAAAAAAAAAAAAAAAAAAAAAATATTTATTTAAAATTTACAGGCGAAGACGACGACGACGATGACGAGACCAACGCAGTCGAACCGGCAGCGAGCGCAGCCGCTCCGGCTGTACAGCCGGTAGCCGCCTCGGCCAACGCCCCGGTAATCCCTCCCAATGTCCAAGCGGACCTCATCGAGGATCAGCAAAACTCGGCCGCCGCCGGCGCCGCGACCGTCGTCGGTGACTCAGAGGCTTCCGTCGGCGAAGAAACCGGATCGTACGAAGACGAGGAGCCCGAAGGTCAGGCCGCCACTAGCGTGCAAGACGCGACGATCGAGGGCGCCGAATCCGTGGCCAACCCGGTCGTCATTCAGCAGAGCAACGCCGTCCCAGCAGCAGCGCCCGCAGCCGCGAGCAGCGATGACGACGACGACGACGACGACGACGAAGACGTCGATCTTGACATAACCGGCGACGACGACGACGACGACGACGAGGACGACGAGGACGAAGACGAGGGCACCGACGAAGATGACGACGACGACGACGACGAGGACGACATCGACGGGCTCGCCGACATCGCGTCCGCGCGACGCGCCGCACGTGAGTTCAAGGGCAAGGGCAAGAAGCACCACAGTGGCGCGTCGCGAAAGCCAAGCCAGCATCGCTCGCGCAAATCTAAAGCATCGCCTAGGAAACCCATAGATCCCGCTGTCACCGCTACTGTCGCTGCTGACGCTGCAACCAAGCCTAGCCTGCGTTAGAGCATGAAATAACGTACACGAGCACACAAACAAACACTCAGACATTTGCATATGTACATAAGCGATCGCGCTACGTATATACACCGCAAACGCCCAACGGCAAACTCGAATCGCTCAAGATGTACACGTCTATATATCAACACATATAAATACACACACACACACACACACATACACTTGCACGCGCGCAATAGCTCGACGCCAATTCGGAGAAAGTAACGTTTCTTTTGTCGTCCTGCATTTTTTACGTCTCGATTATTTCCATCGACTTTGCCAATTTCCATTATTTATTCTATTTATTTTATTTATTATATTTATTTATTTATTTATTAACGGTTCTTCTTTTACATTTTATAAAAGATAAAAAAAAAAAAAAAAAAAAAACATATACGCGCGAACGTGAAAACGCGCAAAGTTCGGCTCTCGGCCGTAATAATCGCGCGTTTAAGAAGAAACCGAAGAAAACTAGAATATAGTATACGTAAAACAAATCGTGAGTTCTTTTCGAAGAGGAAATATTTTCGGATCGAACCAACGGCAATAAGGACAACAACCAGCTTGAGCTTTGCGTGCCGTACATATTTATTAGTATAGTGTTTATTATGTTATTTTGTTTTTTCAGTTCTTCTAATTTATTTATTTTTTTTTTTTTTTTTTTTTTTATTTTGTATTTATTTAAAAGAAATTTTTATACCACTTTACGCGTTATTTTTGTTATTAAGTCATTGAACAAAGGAGATATATATATATATATACACACATAATCAATACACATAATTAAGAACTCTCTTTCGGCGCGTAGACACAAACGTCGCAAATGAAGAAGCGCGAATAAGCTTATCTTTAATCGAAAAGCATTAAAATGTTAGAGGATCGGTGACGTCACGCGTCACGTTTCTTTCCACACGACAGACAATCACGCATATATATTAACTTTCTTTCTAGTTCACGGATGTGCATTTTTATTTTTTTTTTATTTATTTTTTTTTTTTTTTGTATATCGTTTAACAATTATCACGCGTAGTATTCATAAGTACATGTGTCCGGAGATGCGAACGAGGTGCATAAGTAAATAGTGAGAGAAAGAAAGAGGTAGAGAGAAAGGTGAAATTGTATGACAGAGAGGGAGAGAAAGTTTGTGGATAATGTGCGCGATGGAGAAAACGAAGCTATTTAATTCTCGTATCGAATGGAAGTTTGTTGAAGGGACAAATTTTATACAGAAAAGATGCATGTGTGAAAGTTTTGGACGAACCTTTCTAACTATTTTTTTTTTTTCTATAAATATATGAATATAAATATATATATGCGAAATTTCGCATCTCTTACACACGCTACACTCGACGAAGAAGATTAAACAAATATATTCATAATTATAAATAACGAAACGCCAGAACAACTGAATGAGAGTAATAGAAAACAAAACTGTACAGAGACATTGTTCGACTTGTTTTTTTTTTTTTTTTTCTTTTTATAAAATGACAAATATAGATAACTTTATTGTTTTAACAAAAAGAAACAACAAAATAAACTTTGTGTTTGGCCTTATTTTTTTTCTTCACAACTCGTACGTCCAACTTGACTTAATGACTTTCGCGGTGCTAGACGCTACAGTATAGATGTCCAGGCAATACATTGTACAAGAACCAACAATCGATCACGACAGCGACTCATAAATTTTTTTTTTTTTTTTGTTTTTCGTTTCTTTCTTCTTTTTTCTTTCTTTCCTCTTTTTTTTTTTTTTTTTTTTTTTTTTTTTCATTTTATTTTTAAACATCAGTCAGTGTGCTTTGCGTGACGTGCCGATCTAACCAGTATTTTAATGCTCGTTCACTTTAATTCAAATTCGTTATTTTCGCCGATCTTAATATAAACAATATATGCCTTTTACACTCGCTCGAAAACACTTAACACGCGCATGATAAAAATAATAATTTCTACCTATACGCTCGCGCCCAATGTGCGGAACACTTGAGCCATCGGTTGTTTGACATACAAGTAGAAGCTAAAGGAAAAGGATTAAAAAATAAAACGATAATAGAACGCCTGTAAATTGCACGTAGACGGTGGACGGTTGACTGATTATCGCTATTGTACTGCACACTGTATTATTGACGGATTATTTACTCGAACGAAAATATAGACGCTTGCTACTCTTTCTCTCTCTCTCTATAGCATAATCATATATACATTTTTATACATATATATAATAATTCTGGCACGTTACACGATAGCTCAGTTTCATTACAATTCACGCTATCATATTCAGTCTCATTTATAAATATCTCATTTGTCATCAAGCTCTTCTGCTAGACCAAAATAATAGTTACAATTGTACAAGCTGAAGACAGATATATATATATATATATAATATATATATACTAGTACCTTGAACAGTAACTCGATTCGTAACAGTAGTAATAGTAATAGTAGCAGTAGTAATGCTAGTAGTTAATAATAGTAGAAATAGCCGCTGGGACAATCTGCACGCGCGTCTGGCACCGTAAATATATTTCCCGTTCCTTGTGTCCATTCCTACAATTCAATAATGCATCCATTTGTACCTGCATTTAAAGCTCAGTAGAATAGAAAAAGAAATGAATACGATAAAATTGAAAGCACTATTGCGAAAACATAAATTTACCGCACGATGAAATTAACATTGGCGATTTTGAGCAAAGACAATTTCGCTGATTATATTTTATAACGAGAATTGCATAACTATGTATAATCTTTTATAACTTTCAATTGCTGCTCGCATTTTATTTTCATTTAATTGATTGAGAAAGTTTCTTTTTTCTTCTTTTTTTTTTTTTTTTTTACTCGCTCGGTTTACTCAAGTTAAAATTATAAAAAATAAATTTGTAATAATATATTTATTCGTCTTTGATTTTTATCATTCGGGAATGTAAGTAAACGTAAATAAAAGTAGAGTTCTTTCATTAATTAAATAACCAATATACAATATGTATATATAACGATACATTTAACGATTAAAAAAAATTCAAATCTAAAATTAGTAATATCTTCTTTGAAAAATAAAAAGAAAAACAACATAGATGATACAAAAAAAAAAAAAAAAGAAGAAGAAGAAAAAAGAATATAGATGTCGATCTGAACAAACATTTAATTTAAAAATTCTTAACTTTTTGGTAAAACTTTCGAATCTTAGTAAACATACGATTGAAAAAAAAAAAAAAAAAAAAAAAGGGAAGAAAAAGAAGCATCTCAAAATACAATTAAAAGCTATCTAGCATAAAAGCGGAGTCCTGGCCTTGAACCGCACGGTACAATGAACGCCTCGAGCATACGTTTCTCCCTTAAGTAAGCCACGGGGTCGGGGTCATTTTTTTTCGAGCCTGCTTTCACCTTGGCCGTAACTTTGTCGGCGAGAAAGCGAGAGGAGGGGATACAGAGAGAGAGAGAGAGAGAGAGAAGTTACGATGAAATGGGGCCGATGACCCGGCACCGATCGCGAGAGATCGTGAGATCGCCCGTAGACATCGACGACCCTGACCCACTTATCTCTTCCGCGTTCCTTCTCGTTTCTCTCTTTATTTGCGCCTTCGGAATTCATCATCGGGACGGATGTTGAATATTCACCGTTCTCGCGGGCCGTGCATTATTTTAACGTGGATAGAAAACAAATTTCGAATTGGATAAAATTATGCGATGCATTATCGCGTAAATAGAAAGTCGAGTCGCTTTTCGGATTTCTCCTTCGTTCGTTAGCTCGCGTTTAAAGAAAGTGGTCGATTTACAACGACGGGGTGAAAAGAAGAAGCAAAAAGAGAAAGAGAGAAAGATAAAATTCCAACGCGTGCGCGTCAATTAATTCATCTCGTGTACGGAAAAGAAGGGAAGCCGATGCAACGGATGATAATGCTCGAGTGGTTGTGCGCACGCGCGCGCGCGCGCTAGAGACAATCGTGTCGAGTAGGTAGGTCTCTAGGTGAGAAGGAAGCGCGAGCCCGAGCACCTTCCTCGGCTTGACCCACTTAATCTCCGCGTTGTGAAGAGACAGAACCAGAAGGGAGAAAGAGATGGAGAAGGACCGGTTTTACCGAGAAATACCGGTAGATACCGTTAACCGATACGCGTTTACGCCTGGCACATTGCTCGGAAGGCGCGTACGTCATGTCGTGTGTATATACATATAAATGTATATATGTGTGTGTGTGTGTGTGTCTGTGGAGATTCCGTTTCGAAGATTTCGCGCACGGTTGGAGATCGTTCGCTCGAGAGAAAGAGAAACGTCGGTGTAGATTGAGCGATGGGTCAATGGTTTTGACGGTTCAAGGACGTTTTTATGACAAATAGAAAAATAATAAAAATTAATGCGCCCGGGTTTATTCGTTACCATTGAGTATAAGCGCAGTTTTATGACAGTTCGGTTACTTGTCCGGAATTTTAAAGTCTCTTGTAAGCTATCAATGGTACGGAAATAGCTATCTGGTATCAAATGAATTTTTGAAGCTTATCGGATTAATTTGAAGCTTTTATTGTTACTGGCCCTTTATCCGTAACTTTGTCCTTTCAACGGTAGCAAAAGAATCTTCATAACTAAACTTTAACTACGTCGAACTGCAAAAGAAAATCATTAATTGGACGACAGTCTAGTCATCGTTGATGGACTTTAAAGAGCTTTTGTATATATGTTTCTTATATATTGATAAAATCGACATTTATAGGATGGTAGTCAGTCGTATTATTTTTGTTGAAAATGTTTCGTATATACTCTAGCTATAGGACTGAAAAGTAATAAATTACAAAGTAATCGATAATTACTTGATAGATTCATTTATTTTATTTAAAATATTAAAATACTTTTAAAATAAAACCGTGCCTCAAAATATCGCAACAAATACAATTGATTTTTCATACAACAGTGCTTTCAATTTTTCAATAATCCCGTTGGACTAAATAAATTATTTTCTCTTTTTACGAATTTGAAAAAAAAAAATTTTTTTTTCTGATTAAAATCTAATGAACATCATTTTGTTTTATGCATCCGTTTATTTAAACATTTATTATTCAGTCCAACGAAATATTTATTTGAGTAAAAAGCAACAATGTCGTTTAAAACGATTAAAAAAAAAAAAATTATTTTTTGAGATTGGAATAAAAAAGAAAAAAAAAAAAAAAAAAAAAAAGACATATTCCTCCAAAAAGAGCAAAATCTTTTAGGAGCAATGGTTACGGCGCCAAACGCCGACGTATCTGCGATCTACGTCGCCAAGTACAACCGTTTTGTGGACACCATTCTCGGGCGCATTAACAATATTTTAAAAGAAAAATACGACCCGGTCACGGTCAAACTTGCCAATCCTAACAGCAGTAGCAGAAACAAGAACAAGAGCAAAAGCAAAACGTCGAGCAAAAAGAGCAAAAAGAGGAAGAGCGGCAAGAGGCGCTCGAGGAAAACTAACGCCACGGCATTCAAGAACGAGGACAAGCTCGACGAGATGCTCAAAAATAACAACGGCAAAGTAGACTCCGTTCACCATCAGCAACAACAACAGCAGCCATTCACCGAGGTTCGTTTTCATTTTGACGAGCTGTCGATAAATTAGCGCTGAAATTATCGTGGATTAATTCGCAACTGCCTGTTTACGAATGATTAAACAGAATTTTTTTTTTTCTTTCCCTTGTTTTCGGTCGTTGACACGATTACTCGAGCATCGAGAAAGCAAGTAGGTGAAATTTTACACTTGCTATTACGACGGCGTAACGCCTAGTGTTAAACAAACTCATTGCGTGAGAAAAGAAAAAAAGCAATTTAATTGCTGTAATTTCGCATTTAATTCCACGTTAATTTTTAAAGATTAAAAAATATCGATAAATTAGAATTAAATTTATCCAATGAAGAACAAAAAAAAGAGAGCAAAATTATAAAACTTAACTTATCGACATAATTTAACCGTAACCATAAGCATTAGTTCCTCGATTTATAAAACTAAAAAGTAAAATAAAAAAAAAAAAAAATTAAAAGCAACCTCTTAAATATTCCAGGCGACAAATCCGATCGCTTCGACGCTTATCCGCGCGCAAAACGAGATAAGCACCAGCGTCCCATCCGAACTCGCTACGAGATTGGTATCGAACGACGTGAACGGCGCAACGTCGAGCAACCGCGGCTCCACGTCAACGAGTAACGTTAAACGCAAGAAGAACAAGACCAGGTCATCGAGCAAGGCCGGAACGAAAAGCAAAAAACCAAGCAGCAACAAGGTACGAAGTAATATCGTATTAAAATAATGGATTTGATTA